>CM077163.1:97738868-98338868 GCA_039583875.1 Platanthera guangdongensis
ACCTCCATGGCCAGAATGGCCATTAAGTTCTATTTTCTCTCTCCTCCAAGTGGGGTAACCTCCTCCCCTCTATCCTAGTCATCATCTCTAAATTTGGTGGCCCAAAATGTGTTTCTCCACTTCCTTAGACTAATAGGCCTCACCACTTGGGCTTAGCCCACTTGAATTGAGCTAGGTTAACCTAAGTTGACCACATTGACCCATGAGTTTACTTTGGTGAACATGACCATTTGGTTGACCCCAATGGGTCCTTGTTGACCCATTGGCCTCCCATAAGGTCTAGGAAGACTTGGGTAGGGTTGTTTTGGCATCTGGGGGTCACTTGACCCTTAGTTAGGGCACTTTGACATTTTTGGGGCTAGGGTTGACTTGTGTCAACTTAGCCTCTTTGGTTTATCCCAATGGGTACTTGGTGAGCCATTGGCCTCCCTAAGGCTTAGTAAGGTCTAGGTGGGTCCCTTTCAACAAGCGGAGGTCAGTTGATCTTGTATGAGCTTAGTTTGACCTGATTAGGGAGTCGGTTTTCTTTGGTCAACTTGACCATTTTAGTTGACCCTAGTGGGTCCCTATGCCTCTAATGGACCCTCTAACAGGTTATTGATGTTGTGGTGGGGTCATGGTGTCATGGTGAAGCCCCATAATCATCCTAAACTAGTGTTTAGAAACCTACTATTTATAGACCATAGTGATGATCTCACCTACATTCCTTGGTCCGCTTGGTCTTGTTGGGCTTCCTAGGGTTTTCCCATGACCAAGTCATGACAAAACCACTCCTAGGGGTCTAGTTGTCTAAGGGATGTTACAAATCCCAATACATAAACAAAAATTTTGTCCTCGAAATTCAAGTTAGTCCTTCGGGGTTTCAAGTAAGAGAAATAAAATGTAACATCCCGAGAGTTGTAAGGAATACCTGACTGAAAAGCTCCGGGTACTTTTGTTGCATCAAATCTTGTGGCTCCTATATATGCTACTCTTACCCATGATTCCGCCACAAGACTTTGACCAACGGGACCTTCTTGTGTCACAGGACCCGCATCCTAGTATCGCCTATCGGATCGGCCCAGGTGCACCAATCAATCAGAAGCTATAGGCCCATCTGTAGTCATAATACACTGCTCCGGTCGAAGTAGAGCTCACCTCAGGGAGGAGACGTGAAATACGTCGTGTAAACCAGCGAGGTCTGGCAGCAGCTCCAGTCTATAAGCTAAGGGGCCGATCCGTTCGAGGATCCTGTAAGGCCCCATGTATCTCAGGCCGAGCTTCTTACAACCACGCACCCGCTAGACTCCAAACATCGGTCGGATCTTCAAAAATACCCGGTCTCCTACCTGAAACTCCACCTGACGATGTCGATTGTCGTAATACTTATCATGCCTGCTCTGGGCCTCCAACATCCTGTCTTGTATCAATCAGACCTGAGCATCTGTATCCTCGACAAACTCCGAGCCCAGTGCCTTCGGATCCTCATCCTGGATCCAAGACAAAGAAGTCTTGCATCTCCGCCCATATAAAGCCTCATAAGGGGTCATGTCGATGCTAGACTGGTGGATATTTTTGTATGGGAACTCGATCAATGGTAGCTTCCTCTCCCATGGCTCTCTGCGTTCCAGTATGCAAAGATGCAGTAAATCCTCCTGGGTCTAATTGGTGCGCTCTATCTGTCCATCCGTCAGAGGGTGGAAGACAGTACTAAAAGTTAGCTATGACCCCAAATAAGCCTAAACCATCCTCCATTCCTTAGACATCAATCATCCATCGCGATCGGACACTTTCATCCTCAGCACCCCATAATATCTAACGAACAGCTCCACAAACATCCATACCAAGTCCCCCACCAGAGTGTCCTTCCTGATCGGTAGAAACCTGGCCACCTTCGTCAATCGGTCGACGATCACCCATATCGAGTCATTCCCTGCATGTGATCGAGGAAGACCATTTATGAAGTCCATGGCGATGTCGTCAAACTTCCACACCGACACCTGAAGTAGCTGCAATAATCCGACCGGGTTTCTACACCGCGCCTTCACCAACTAACAAGCCTTGAAGTGGGTCACGATGTAGGTGATATCCCTCTTCATGCCAGTCCAGTACATTGTCCTCTTCAGGTCGGCTGTCATCTTGGTGATGCCTGGGTGCACCGAGTACCTACTGCAGTGAGCCTTTGTCATGATGTCCTCCCAAATTCTACCCCCAGCCGGTATGTATACTCTGTCTCTGAAGCATAACAGCCCGTCTCTCTTTGTATATTCCCCAGCCATACCTACCTCCAAGGTCCTGAATACTGGCTCCATCTTGTCATCCCTTCTCTGCTCAGCTCTGATACGATCCCGAATGTCGTCGGTGGCAACCATCGACGACAGGTACTCGCGGTAGAGCACTGGGTGAACCTCAGACACCAGAGATATATGCATCTTCTCTAATATCTGCACCAATTCCATGGACATTAGCTGAGGTTCTGCTCTATAGGTAGTAACCTTCCGGCGCAGCACATCCACCACCACGTTCGCCTTCCCTGGGTGATAGTGTATCGTGTACTCATAATCAGATATGAACTCCAACCATGGTCTCTGGTGAACATTCAAATCCTTCTGCGTATCAATATATTTCAGATTTTTGTAATCCGACAATATGTCGCAGTGCACCCCATATAGGTAATGTCGCCAAATATTCAAGCAAACACTACTGCTCCCATCTCCAAGTCGTGAACAGGGTAATTCTACTCGTTCTTCTTCAGTTCATAAGGCGTAAGCTATCACATGACCATGCCACATCAGTACAACACCCATCCCCTAAAAGACGCATCAACATACACTTGGAAGCCCTCCTTCCCAGATGGAAGGGCGGGGATAGGGGACAACGTATGCCGACTCTTTAACTCCTGGAAGGCCGCCTAACACTGAGGCATCCAAACGAACGGAGTGTCCTTCTTCGTCAATGAGTGAGTGGGAGGGCTATCTGAGAAAATCCATGCACAAACGTCTGGTAGTATCCGACCAATCCCATGAAACTTCAGACATCTATGGCCGTCTTCAACTGAGTCCAGTCTCGCACAGCCTGAATCTTTGCGGGTCCACTGCTAGTCCCGCTCCACTGATAATATATCCTAAAAAGGCCACCTATGTCAGCCAAAATTGGCACTTGCCGAACTTGGCATATATCTTGTGCTCCTTGAGCTTCTCTAGAGTCAGGCCAGATGTTGTATATGCTCTTCCTTCGTCCTTGAATAGATGAGGATGTCATCTATGAAAACTAGGACAAACCGGTCAAGGTACGGCTCAAACACCCTGTTCATCGAGCTCATGAAAGCTGATGGCACATTCGTGAGCCCGAAGGGCATCACGGTAAACTCATACAGCCCGTATCTACTACTAAAGGCTGTCTTCGGGATATCTCAGATCCAACTTTGAGAACCAGTGGGCTCCATCGAACTGGTCAAACAGCTCGTCAATCCTTGGCAGAGGATACGTGTTCCGGATCGTCAGCCTATTCAAAGCCCTGTAGTCGATGCATAATAGGAGCACCCCATCCTTCTTCTTGACGAATAACATCGGAGCTCCCCATGGTGAACAGCTTGGCCGGACAAATCTGGCTTCCACTAGCTCCTGCAGCTGGCTTTCAAACTCCACTAACTACTTTGGGGCCATCCATTAGGGAGCTCTAGATTCCGGCTTAGCCCCCTGCACGAGCTGTACTTGGAAGTCCTTCTCCTGGTGCGGGTAACCCTGGCAGCTTCTCTGAAACACGTCAGCAAAATCCCGTACCACTGGGATACTATGGATGGAATCTTTGGACTCGGCCATCTCAAAAAGCACTTGATAGACCTCGTCTCCATGCAAGTGGGCTTAACAGCCTGTACGGATGATAACAAGAGAGTGGTGGTAGATCTAATACCTTCGATGACAACATAGGAATCCTCATGCCTCAAGGTGACACTCTTTGACAAGCAGTTGATCTGGGCATGGTTCCAATGTAACCATGTCATGCCTAAGATCAGATCGAAGGCTGGCATCCTTAGGATCGTCACTGGTGCTTTGAATGCCTTTCCGCCGATCTCCACCTCCATGTTGTAGTGAGAGGTGAATAGCTTCGATCTGTCGGGTAGACGCACCCTTACGATCTAGCCTGTGAATCGCTCCACGCCTTCTAGTCCTTCCATGAAGGCTTCCGACACGAATGAGTGCGAAGCACCCGTATCAAATTGCATATAAGCGGCTTACCGCCGACGAAGACTATACCTGCGGGTAGTTAAATATCTTAGAAATCCAGTTATGGTTTCCTTCCTAGTTTTTAGCAATTCTATATCCATGAGTCTAGCTTTTTAGTAAAGAATAGAACTTAAAATTATTGGCGTACATGTTATCACTTGCTCCAAGTTCCAAGGTTGAGCCAAATCCAAGGCATACACTTGCCCTCTATCCTGTCTGTGGTCTCCGCCCTGGAATCCACGTCCTCGGCTGCGTCCTCGACCTCTAAACTGCTGAGCAGGCGGGGTAGCCTATGGTGCTGGTAGGGGTGACCCCCTCACGGGGCAATTTCTCCGGATATGCCCTACCTGATGACAGCTGTTGCACTCGGGCGGGGGAAATGTCATACCCCTGGGTCTTTGTATCTCCCGCATCTAGAGAGGTTGAGGACCCATTACCACCGTCTCCCGCGACTCCTGTCTCACCTCTTGATGAGGTTGGTCCTCTGCCTTCACCGAACTCTTCCATCAGTAATGCATCCTCTTCGCTGATCATTTATGGCTCCCCGACCCTGGTCCTTAGTTGGCCTCTTCCGGCCTCGAGTCGTGTTCCAATCTACCTCAATCCTCTTTGCCATCTCCAAAATCCGAGGTATATGCCCGTCAGATACAAACAAAGAGCGTCTCTCAATTCCTCTCGCAGAACCTTATAGAACCTCCTGATGTATCCTTCCTTATCCAACTGATAGGAGTCCGCAAACCGGGCTAAATGATTGAACTCTCGGTGGTACTCCACCACCGTCTTGTTATCGTGCCTCAACTGCAGGAACGTACCTTCCAGCTCATCTCTTACCGACTATGGAACAAAGTGCTCCAACAAAGCGGCCTTGAACTCCTCCCATGTAATGTCAGCAACCTCCTTATCTGCAAATATCGTGTCCAGTAGTGTCTTCCACCATCTCTTGGCATGGGACTCCAAGCATGAGACACCAAAGGCAACCTCTCCTCCAATGGGCACTGTATCCCGGTCAGCATCTCGTATATGATGTCAAGCCACTCCACTTTCCATACAGCCGACTCTGTCCCCAAGCAAGATGGGGGCAAGACCTCGGAAGATGCTCATCCAATTGGCCCACGTGTTGGCTGCGGAGCCGAAACCTGCTGGGCCCTGAAAACCTCCAGAATGGTTGTCAGAGTATGCCCCACCTCTGACTGTAGAAATGGAGTGAAGGCCAGGGGAGGTGGTGCAACATTCAGAGTTTGCTGGACTCCGCCATGTGGTGTAGGCTGTGTCGAAGGCTGCGTAACAAAGACCATTTGTAAGCAACTGACCCAAACCTAGTTAAAAGTGGACAATTTACATGTGATCCCCCATATGGGCACACCACTGCTTTCGTTTCTTATTTTGTCCCGAAACTAAACTTGTGCGGGGGTGACCCAGGGTTAGTGGACTGCTACTTTTTGATCGAGGTCTCCTCTGATACCACTTGTAAGACCCTATTTTTTCTTTTTAAACCACGGGGTCTTATGCCCAGAACCGCCGCTTTGTGGTGACACCATCACGCCCGGGAAGGTCGTCACTACAAAACGCCGATCCTGCCGGCCATATTGTTGGATCCTTAGTTGGATTTGGGCTAGGTTCACTAAACTAGGATATTTGACCCAACATGTATAGCCAGGGTCATGTTTGTGTCCTAGAGTTTAGGACATGTCCTTAGAATCAACACTGCATGGACCATCCATCTACAGACTGCAGAAGACTCAAGACTTAGAGAAAGTTAAAAGACTCAGGAAAATGAGATCGTCATTCGTCGAACTCAGCTTGACGAAAGTCGTGCTGAACTCGACGAACTCAGAGATAATTCTCTGATCTAAGCTCGACGAACTTGGTTCTCAGGTCAACGATCTCTCGATACTATACTTCAACATTCCAAGTCCAGAATTCCTTTCTCTGAACCCTAGTCAATGAAGTTAGAATATCAGCTCGACGAATTTGGTTCTCAAGACGACAATTTCTGGATGGTCTACCTCAACATTTTAAGTCTAGAAACATCTCAATATTCTAAGTCCAGAAACACTTCTCTGAACTCCAGTCGATGAATTCATGTTCTCAGAACTTAGACCACAATCCTGACAAGTTTTATCAAGTAGCATTTAGCAGTTCTCAGCTCGACGAACTCAGTTCTCAGGTCGACGATTTCTGTACGCTCTAGTTCAACATTCTAAAGTCCAAGAAACATTTCTCTGAACACTAGTCGACGAACTTAGATTCTCAGCTCGACGATCTTGATGCACAGAATTGACAAGGTTCTTGAGAAAGCAGTTAGCAGTTCTCAGGTCGACGATCTTGGATATCAGCTCGACGAACAACAATTATCTGGTCGACGAACATAACTTCACAACTCAACGAACTCTGAACCCAGGTCGACGTATTTTGTTCTCTACTCAACGATTTCTGTGCAGATCCAGACTTGGATATTTCCCTCTGTCTATCCTTATTTTATTGCAGTAATTCCTGAGTAACCAATGCTTAATATTCTCTAAATATTACAGTTAGACTTAGCATTGGTTATGACTTTCATCAGGATTTTTACTTGTTGTTTTTAATGGGACAGTTGGGGAAATCAATCAATACAGACATTCTCAAGGCCGTTAGTAATCAATGCTGAAGAAATTGAAAATTCAGAAGGAAGATTTCATGGAAAATATAAAAGGATTTTTCTTCTTCCTTCTCAATAGTGAAGCGCAGAGCACACAGATAGTCATAGAGAGATCAAGAATTTGGAAAACCACAAGCAATACACAGGGCAATACAACAGAAAAGAAACAAAATGCCCTAGACCATAGAAATAATAGTAGTAGAAAAAGAAGAAGAACATCTATCCAAAATCAAGAGTATTATTCCTTCTTCATTCCAGGATTCTTCAAGGACAACAATAACTCTATCAGTCAAGAAGTTCTTGGATATCTTCTGGTCAAGGCTAAAGGATTGAATACCTACTCACCCTGAAGCAATGCTCAAGACTTCCTGATTTCCATATCTCAGGAGGAGCTTTGTTAACATCAAAGATTCACTAAGTCTTCTCAGTTGTACTTGACAAAGAGAAGACACCATCACTCTCTCACCCCCACTGTAAAAAGGGTTCTTTAACTCCCTTCAAAAGTTATTCCTGGTTGCAAGTCATCTGACAAAAACACTTGGGATTAGTTTTTGAGCACCTGATCAAAAGCTCATTGGTGGCAGTCACCTGATCAAAAACCTGAGTGGATTCCTACCAGGGTGGTAGAATAGTGGATATACACAGGTTGGGAAACCACTATAAAATTCTTGTGTCGTCTGGTTGCCATCTTTTTCTTTTGCTCTTGTTGTGGCTATGCTAGTTAGGTTTTTTGTGTCTGTGATTAATAAGTTTATATTTGTTGTGCATGTGGTAGATTAGGTTTTTATAGTTTGACCTTATACTTATAGTAAATCTTGATATCAAATAACTGCTATACTCTATAGTTTTTATTTACAGCAAAATGCCTTAAAGTTTCAAGATACTCTATTCACCCCCCCCCCCCCCCTCTAGAGTATATCAGATCTAACCCGAACTTTCACATATCGATCACAAATAGTATCAAAAGTATGAGAGTACACGAAATAGAACTCTAACACATGTCCACAATTGTTGGATCCCTAGTTGGATTTGCGCTAGGTTCACTAAACTAGGATATTTGACCCAACATGTATAGCCAGGGTCATGATTGTGTCCTATAATATAGGTCATGTACTTAGAGTTAACATTACTTGGACCAGCCAACAATAGATTGCAGAAGACTCCAGACTTAGAGAATTTCAAAGATTCAGTAAAGTGGGTTCGACATTCATCAAACTCAGATCGATGAAAGTCATTCTCAGCTCGACGAACTCAGAGACAATTCCTTGAGTTGAGCTCGACGAACTTGGTTCTCTGGTCGACGATTTCTGGATGTTCTACTTCAACATTCTATGTCCAGAATCATTTCTCTGAACTCCAGTCGTCGAATCTATATTATCAGCTTGACAATCTTAGTGCACAGAATTGGCAGTTTGCAGTTAGCAGTTCTCAGGTCAACGATCTTGGATCTCAGGTCGACGAACAACAATTATCTGGTCTACAAACATGATTTCTTAGCTCGACGAACTCTGGACTCAGGTCGACGAAATCAGTTCTTTGCTCGATGATTTCTGTGCAGATCCAGACTTGGATTTTTCCTTCGTTCTGTCCTTATTTTACTGCAGTGATTCCTGAGTAATCAATGCTTAATATTCTCTGAATATTACCGTTATAAATAGTATTGATTATGGCATTCATCGGGATTATTACTTGTCACTTTTCAATAGGACAGTTGGGGAAATCAATTAATGCAGACATTCTATACAGCCGTATTACATTCTCTAGGTCGTCAGCAATCAATTTTGGAAGGAATTCAAAAATTCAAAGGAGAAATTCCATTGGAAATATAGAAAGTGATTTTCTTCCTTCCTCTCGACAGATATACAGAAGAGCAAGACACAACGCATAGAGATAAAGAACAATACAGCAACAATATTCAAACACTTCTTTGTGTAGAAAAAGAATCTGGTCTTCACCTTGACATTGCTGAAGAAGAAGAAGAACATTCATCCCAAATCAAGAGTCTTCTTCATTCTTCACTATAGGATTCTTCAAGGACAAAAAATATTCATCAGTCAAGAAGTTCCTGGATCTCTTCTAATCAAGGCTAAATATAGAAGACCTACTCACCCTGAAGCGAAGCTCCAATCTTCCTTAATAACTCGATAACTCTAGGGGAACTTTGATAACATCAAATATCCACTAGTCTTCTCAGTTGTATTTGAGAAAGAGAAGACACTATAACTCTCTCACCCCATCACTATACAAAGGGTTCTTTAACTCCCTTCAAAAGTTATTCCTTGCTTGCAAGTCACCTAATCAAAAGACTTGGGTTGGTTTTTGAGCACCTGATCAAAAGCTCATTGGTGGCAGTCACTTGATTAAAACATGTTAGTGGATTCCTACCAGGGTGGTAGAAGAGTGGATTTACCCATGTTGGAGAACCACTACAAAAATTCTTATGTTGTCTGGTTGTCCTCTTTCCTTTTTGTTCTTGCTGTGCATGTGCTAGTTAATTTTGCTGTGCATGTCGTATATTGGTTAATCTTAGGTTACTCTTTTACTTGCATCAAATTTTGGTATCAAAAAGCTGCCCTACTCTGTAGATTCTATTAACAGCAAAAAGGTTAAAAGATTTAGAAGATACTCTATTCACCACACACCCCCCCCCCCCCCCCCGCTAGAGTATATTAGGTCTAACCCTCTTTTCAATTGGTATCAGAGCAGTGTTTCTTTGGTTATACAAGTTAATCCTTGAACCAAAAGATCATGTGTTAGATCTGATCTTTTATTTCTCTTTGGATTATATTTGCAGCATGGCACAAAACAAGGATTATGCAAGCACCAGACCTCTAGTGTGCAACTTAAATAAGTTTGCCATCTGGAAGGCATGAATAAAACTTTATATGAATTCCATTGAAGATGACATCTACAATTCTATTTTGACAGGTTCTCCTCAACCAACTACATCTCCCTCAACATCAAGCACACATGATGTTCCACCACCTGAGTGGACAGATTCATAAAAGAAGGCCAAGATTGTTGATACAAAGGCCATGAATATTCTGGCTTATACTATGTCTGATGACATTTTGCAGAAGGTGGCTGAATGCACATCAGCCAAGGCTATTTGGGACTCTCTCAACCAAATGGTGTTTGGCTCTGCTGATGAGAGGAAAGATAGAAGATCAAATCTCATATCCCTGTATTAAAACTTCAAGAAGGATGAGTCAGAATGTGTTGTTGATATGTACACCAGACTGAGCTCAATAATCAATGAGCTGAAGACTTTGGATAAGTTCATCACCCTTACTAAAGTAAATGATAAAATCCTCATGTGCTTCCCAAGCTCATGGGATTCCAGGATCTGGCCAATCAAGGAGGCCAGGAGCTTAAATGAGATTTCCACAGAATCTCTATTGGGAAAGCTCAAGCCTTATGAGCAACTAATAAAGTCTAGAGAAGCATCTAAACAAAGGACTCCTCCACTAGCAAGAAAGGAGCACAACATAGCAATCAAGGCTGCTGAAGAGACAGAAGCTTCAACTATAAATGAAGAACTAATGAGTCTCTTTGCCAAGAGATTTTACAAAATGGCAAGAAACGATTTCAGGAGAAAATCATCCAGGCAGGATGATAAGCCAAGGTATGATAAAACTCCTACTAAAGAAGTAGTATGTTTTAGCTGCATGAAACCTGGACACTTTATCTCAGAGTGTCCAAAGACTCAGAAGAAAGAAACAAGAAGAGAGAAGGACTCAAGAAGAGAACAAAGTAGCAGGTCTTCCTCTAGCAAATACAAAAAGATGGAGAAGGGCTTTGTAGCTGATACCTGGAGTGACACTGAAGATTAATCCACATCTTCCAGTTCTAGTGAAGAGGAAGAAGAGGCAAAGGCCAAGGAAGTTTGCCTCATGGCCATCAATGCCTCCAGCAGTCAATTAGATGATGAAGAATCTGATAATGAAGGAGCTTCAGAATTAGAAGATGATCCGGTACTTTCATCTTTTGATTATAATTCTGATAGTTTCAAAACTGAATTTAAAATCATGTGTATTGACCTAATCAACTCTGGAAAGGAAATTAAATTTCTCAGGGAAAGACTATCTAATCAAGAAAATCTAATTTCTGAAAACACAAAGTTAAAAGAAGAACTAACTCTAGCTAATGAACAAATCATTTCTTTAAGAAGAGAGCTTTGTGAGGCTAAGCAACTTGAGGAATCTCTCAATGGGAGAAGCCTTAAGCTGATGGACATCACAAGCACAGTCAATGTCAGACTGAATGGCAAACTGGGCTTGGGTGCATCAACAAGTTTACCCTGTATACTTAAGAAGAACATATTATCAACCCTCATTAGATTTGTTTCGCTAAGGGTAAAGAGGCAATAAACAATAAACAAACCACAGAAGAATTTCCTAAATCAAAACGTCAAAATAACAGAAACCAGAAAACTTGAAGTAAAAATAAAGTTTAATAGATTTCGTCGAACTCAGGTCGACAAAATGTGGCTAGTTCATCGAAATTCGATCGACGATCTATAAACGCCTATATTAGCTATAAAAATCCCTCTTACTACGATCGACGAACTGTGTATGGTTAGTCGAGTAGAGATCGACGAACTTGGGGCACAGAAAATGAATATGTTCATTCTCTGAGTAGAGATCGACGATCTCATCCCACTTCATCGAATTCTGGTCGATGAACTTACAATTTTTCATCGAACCCAGTCAGACTTAATAAAAATCATAATTTTGACAGAAACACTAATCCATGTAGAAAACCTTTTAATCCACTTGTTGATTGGATAATTCCTCCCAGAAGATTTCACCCCTTTGGTTATAAAAGCCAACCTGAATGTTCATATATTTCTAGCTTTTCTTATGAAAAGAAACAAAGACCAAAGATAACCTGGGTCAAGAACATCTAACTTATTTCCTTGCAGGTGAAGAACTATCCTATCACTCAAAATAAGTGGCATCTGGATAGTGGATGCTCTAAGCACATGACTGGAAGCAAGGATAGCCTAATCAAATTCAAGGCAAAGCTAGGTCCAAAGGTGATCTTTGGAGATTCCAGCTTTGGACAAATTGAAGGCTATGGAGACTTTAACAGTGGAGTTGCCACCTTCAGAAATGTGGCATATGTCAATGGTCTCAAACAAAACCTAATATCCATAAGTCAATTATGTAATGCAGGTTATCAAGTTTGCTTTACCAATTCTAAATGCATTATCTCTTCAAATAATCAAACTTTTTTAACAGGGTGTAGACAAGGAAATATATACTTAGTAAATTTTAATTCTGCTAACTCAGAAATATGTTTGTTCAACCAAGTTAGTAATAACAATATCCTTTGGCATAAGAGACTAGGTCATGTCAACTTTAAAACATTTATAAGCTATCTAGGGACAACCTTGTCAGATGACAGCCTTCTGGCCCCTACAAGAAGGAAAGGCTATGCAAGGCTTATCAAGAAGGCAAACAAACTAAAAATAGATTTAAGTCAATTAATAAGAGTGATTCACCTAAGATTTTGTACTTGCTACATATGGACATTTTTGGACCCATTGTTGTACAAAGCTTAGGAGGGAAGTCCTACACCTTAGTTATTGTAGATGACTTCTCCAAATTCTCTTGGGTTTTCTTCTTGAGAAACAAGTCAGATAACTTTAAAGTCCTTACAGATTTTCTTAAGGGCATAATGATTGAGTATTTTACTCCAATTTCGTTGATCAGAAGTTATCATGGTACTGAGTTTGAATCTCTTCCCATGCAAAGATTCTGTGAGGAGGAAGGTATCAGGCATTGTTTCTCTGCTCCTAGAACTCCTTAACAAAATGGGGTAGAAGAAAGGAAAAACAGAACACTCATTGAATCTACAAGAACATTACTTGCAGATACACACATGCCCCTATCCTTTTAGGCAGAGGCTGTGAGCACAACAAACTATGTGTTGAATAGATGTTTAATACACAAACTAAACGGCAAGACCCCCTATGAATTACTCAAAGGGAAGCAACATAAAATTGATTACTTTAGAATTTTTGGGTGTAGGTGTTTCATTCATAACAATAACAAGAAATGCATTAGAAAATTTGAAGCTAAAGCTATAGAGGGAATGTTTCTGGGATATTCCCAAGTTAGCAAAGCTTATAGAGTATTCAATGAATCATCCTTAAAAATAGAAGAATCTGTACATATTTCTTTTGATGAAACTAACATGTACTATAAGGAAAATGACTCTTTTACCTTATATATTTTGCAGGTACCACACTTGTGTGAGAAATTCGGTGATTTGAACCTTCCACAAGAGGTTATATCACCTCCTCCTTGTAAGACCCCCCCCCCCCCCCCCCCCCCCACCCCCACCACCCGGATCCCAAAACACGGCATGAAGGGGGGTGGAGTCTTATGCCCAAAACAGCCGCCTTGCGGTAGCATTAGCACATGGGCTAACCTATACCACAAGACGCTTATTCTGCTAGCTACAACCAATATCAATATATATATGCCGACCCAACCAAATATAATAAGAGAAGTCAAATCCACACCAAGTATATATTCCAAATACAGCGAATAAGAGAAGCTAAAACATGCTTCTACAATATCAGAGTATAATTATGAAAATTTCCCAAACGGGCTACATCAGAGTCGCTCAACACTCACATCCATAACAGACGGTAGCGACGACACCGTCACATCAGGCCCGATCGTCCTGGCCTGGATGTCCTGATGCAAAGTCTGCAGCTGCTCTACCTGCGGGGAGACCTCCTAAAAAGCAATACGCAGCAACTGTTAGTCAAAAAGACTAAGTGGCTTCACATCCGCTCCCCCGGCGACTCCTTGGCACCGGGCGGAGAAAGGAACAAGGGTACAATATGTATAAGTAATTAAACAGGTACCAGCAGGTGGTAATAGTACATGAATAACAATATTATAAACTAGCAGTTCTACTTGAGCAATAGTAATTCAACAAGTATAGCAAACTATAGCAGGTAATTAACTTAACTTATAAGGATTCCCATACAAGCTTTTAAGTTAAGGATCGGTTTGCAAAAATTAACTCATCGTATAGGAGTGCCCATACAAACTTATACGATGAGGATCTTATTGTGCAATGATAAGAAATGGTATGTATGCTATGCAATGACTCACCCATGATCACACACATGCAATTACTATGTCGACATAGACTATAGTTCCCACTATTCGAGCAGGTAGCTAACCTCTCAGGCATCAACCGCCGTGGCCAGGCGGTGACAGTAGAGCGGGCATCTCTACTACTAGGCAGACATCCACGCTGCTTTACCTAGGCCTCTGTATGCCTCGATGCTAAGAACATAATAGCGAAGCCCATGTGTACTACGGCCCAGCGGAGGTCTCGGGTAGATGTGCACCGAGAACACAGCCCCGAACTGACCTTGTGTGACCTAGAAGGGGCCTCAGAAGTAAGCACGAGGACAGATCCCAACCGTTCACTTGGTATGGAAGGGGCCCCGGGACGTGAACACCGAGGACATGGCCCAACTGCCTAACGTATAACTATCAACTCCCGTCGGTGTGATGATCGGCGAGCCCGTAGACCTACCACACTATACTCAACCCAGGATTACAGCATCGCGTGTCGACTCACACCGCATACAAATTCCACATCACCGTGGAATGGAAGGTGCCTCAAAAGTAAGCACGAGGACGCACCCCAACCATACACTCGGCATAGAAGGATCCCCGGGACAGGAACACCGAGGACCTAGCCCAACTGTCCGTCAATACCTCATCTCAACACTAACCCAACTAGTGACGGTCAACACTGCACTTATATCCTTCCACAATACTACCCGTAGGGAGACTACGCTCTAAGTATTGGACTACTAAATTTCATTCCAACCATCAAACATACTCATGGCCTTAGCTTATCCTTCTATATGTCATTCCAAATGATTTCAACATGATATAACATAATGCGCATATATAATAGTCTACCAATTTCTAACAAGACATCTTGTTTAAGTAAGCTTGCTTCACAATTTAGTTATATGAAATCCAATTAGTAAACTTCATCATTCATAGCACTACAGTGGTTAACATAAAATAGTTCACCAAAATCTCGAGTTAATTTCCAACATCGATTCCACCGAATCCAAATCCATATTAAATAAAAACCCAGAGATTAAGTGCAGAATAAAGCTGGACAGCCAATACAACCGGAGATTCCTGAAGCTACAAGAATCCGGTGAAGACGTGTAACAACTCAATGGAAAGGTCTTTCCATGGGCTACAACTTTCATATTCAGCCCACAACCTAGATTTGAGAGTATCCTATTTGAAATCGGCTTCAAAATTTGCTGCGCACAGAACACAAATTTCTGCATGCAAGTTTGTCAGATGTCAATTTAGTTCAGACTTTCCTGTAGTTGTAGACCTCGCCTTAAGTCGTGCATCCATTTGTTGGAAAGGTATTTTCAAGGGCTTCAACTTTCGTGTTTACTCGACAGCCCAGATCTGGACATATCACGCCTGAAAATGGCCATGAAGCTCATTGCGCGCATAACACAGATTCTGCACGCAGCTTAAAGAGGAATGAACGGCATCGGTTCATCTCCCTCCTCAAGTTGGTCTTCCAAAATCAGGCTTAGGTTATGGGGAGAAAAGCATAACGGAAAATATAATATGCTTTTAAATAAAATTACCTTGAGTAAACAACTCCGGATAACGTTTTTGCATAAAATCCATTGGCTCCCATGTATATTCCTCATTCTCATGATGAGACCATAGCACCTTCAACAAGGGAACACTTTTGCGGCGCAACATTCTTGTCTCATTATCTACGATCCGCATTGGCTCTAGTCGCACAGACCAATCAGATGCCACAACACCATCAGTTGTGGAGATATATTGATCGGGCTACAACAGCGCCTTCCGAAGCGACGACAAATGGAACACATCGTGGAGGTTCTCTAGCTCGGACGGTAACTCCAACCGATAGGCAACGGGCCAATCCTTTCCAATATAGTATAAGGCCCAACTTACCTTGGGCTTAGCTTTTTCACACCACGCACACGTGACACTCTATGCATCGGTCGGATTTTCAGGAACACCTTATCACCCACTTGAAACTCCACCATCCGGTGCCTTACATTATAATACTTCGCCGCTGACTTTGATCCTCCAACATGTGATCTCGTATCAGTCTAACGGCCACATCAGTATCATCAATATATTCAACACCCAAAGCCTTCGGGTCTTCATCTTGCACCCAAGACAAGGTGGTTCTACACCTCCTTCCATAAAGAGCTTCATGATGAGCCATGCCGATGCTAGCCTGGTGGTTGTTGTTGTAGGAGAATTCTACCAACGGTAAGAGCCTTTCCCACGGCTCTCCACTATCCAACACACATAATCTTAACAAGACTTCCAATCTTCGGATGGTCCTTTTAGATTGCCCGTTCGTCTATGGATGAAACACGGTGCTGAAGGTAAGGCGCGTGCCCAAATACGCCTGTACCGCCTTACACTCCCTTGAGGTGAAATGACCATCCCGGTCCAAAATGATTGTCTTAGGCACTCCATGATACCGTACAAACTGCTCAACAAAGAGGCGTACCAAGACATCCACGTGAGCCTCTTTATTCATAGGGATAAACCGAGCCACTTTCGTTGGGCGATCAACTATCACCCGCACCGAATCATTACCGGAGCGTGAGCGAGGTAACCCATGGATGAAGTCCATGGAGACATCCTCGAACTTCCACTCGGGGTTGGTCAACGATTGTAATAAACCACCGGGACTCTTGCATTCTTCCTTCACCCTTTGACAAGCTTCGCAATGTGTAACTAAA
This sequence comes from Platanthera guangdongensis, assembly GCA_039583875.1. Taxonomy (NCBI): domain Eukaryota; kingdom Viridiplantae; phylum Streptophyta; class Magnoliopsida; order Asparagales; family Orchidaceae; genus Platanthera; species Platanthera guangdongensis. The sequence goes on from CM077163.1 coordinate 97,755,532, forward strand.
TATCGGACATCCTTCTTCATTCCCGGCCAACACATGGTCTTCCGAAAACTGGCGTACATCTTAGCAATACCCGGGTGCACTGAATATTGAGAGCAATGAGCCTCTCTCAAGATATCCTCCCGGATTTTACCACCCTTAGGAATGTAGAGCCGGCCACGAAAATAAATGAGGCCGTCTTTCAGTGTATACTCATCTGTAGTCCCATCTTCGATTGACTTGATTGTCGGGGCCAGGGCCGCATCCATTCCTTGCTCCACTCTGATTCGTTCCCGGATATCACAAACTATGCTCATTCTTGCCAAGCACTCCGTATACTCTGCCGAAGGAGCCTTAAATATCAATGTAATTTCCACCTCATCAATCATCTGAGCCAACTCCATACTCATCAACCGAGACTCTGGGCTAGAGCCTGGTACTTTTCTACGTAACGCATCGGCTACCGAGTTCGCTTTTTTGGGCTGTAGTTCATGGTGAACTCGTAGTCGCATAAAAATTCTAACCACTGCTGTTGTCTCAAGTTCAACTCCTTCTGAGTATGAACGTACTTCAAGTTTTTATGGTCTGAAAAGATCTCGCAGTGGACGCCGTACAGATAATGCCTCCAAACCTTCAAGGCGAACACCACTGCTCCCAATTCCAAATCATGATCCGGGTAATTGATTTCATGCTTCTTCAGTTGTCTTAAAGCATAAGCAATCACGTGCCCGTGCTGCATCAATACCGCTCCCATCCCTTGATATGATGCGTCAGTGTAAACTTAAAATCCTTCCTTCCCAGAAGGAAGTGCAAGGATGGGTGCGGATGTACGTCTATCCTTCAGCTCCTGGAGCGCCGCTTCACATTGGGGTGTCCACTCAAATGGCATACCTTTCTTCGTCAATGATGTAAGAGGAAGGGCAATCTTGGAGAATCCTTTCACGAACTTGCGGTAGTACCCGGCAAGTCCAAGGAAGCTCCGTACATCGGCCACCGACTTCAAGGGAGACCACTCCTTCACGGCACGCACCTTGGCCGGATCCACCGCTAGCCCAGCTCCACTAATCACGTGACCCAAGAAAGCAACCTCCTTAAGCCAGAATTTGCACTTGCTAAATTTGGCGTACAAGGCGTGCTCCTTCAATTTCTTCAACACCAAGGTCAGGTGCTTGACATGATCCTCCTCCGTCTTTGAGTAGACCAAGATGTCGTCGATGAAAACAATGACGAAGATGTCCAAATACGGTTCAAATACCTTGTTCATCAGGCTCATGAAAGCCGAAGGGGCATTTGTGAGCCCAAACGGCATTACAGTGAACTTGTAAAACCCATATCTTGAACTAAAGACCATTTTCTGGATGTCCCCTTCTTGTATTCTCAACTGATAATACCCTGAGCGCAAGTGCAGCTTAGAAAACCAATGCGCTCCCACTAGTTGATCGAACAACTCATCGATCCGAGGTAGAGGATAATTATTCCACACCGTCAGACGATTGAGTTCCCAATAGTCTATGCACAAACACAGGGTCCCATCCTTCTTTTTCACAAACAATACAGGGGCTCCCCAGGGTGACGAACTGGGGTGAACGAACCCTGACTCCACCAGTTCTTACAGTTGAACTCTAAACTCCGCGAGTTCCTTTGGGGCCATTCGGTAAGGGGCCTTGGATAGCGACTTGGCACCTGGTAGTAGAATAATCTGGAAGTCAACCTCTCTATGCGGGGGTAATCCTGGCATTTTCTCAGGAAATACCTCGGCTAAGTCCCACACTACCCGTACGTCTTTTTTATCCAATGTTATCTCCTACAACTCGAACCAGATCATGAAGACTTCATCCCCCTTCATATGGGCTTTTACTCTCTGAACTAAAGATAGCAACATACGAGGTGTGAAGCTAATACCTTGGAAGATGACATCCAAGTCCCCATGTCTCAAGTAGATTCATTTCTCTGCACAGTCAATCCTTACAAAGTGTCGGTCCAACCACGTCATGCCCAAAATGATGTCAAACTCCGGCATTCCCAAGACCGTGGCAGGTGTATCAAAGGCCTTTCGTTCAATAAATATCTCGAACTCGAACTTAGCGGTTGCAATCATCTCTGAGCCGTCCGATAGGCACACTCGTCGGGCTATACCAGTAAAGTATTGTACACCCTCCATGTCCTTAATGAAGTCCTCAGACACAAAAGAGTGTGAGGCACTGGTATCGAACAGCGCATAGGCCATCTTCCTGCCAACTATCATGGTGCCTAAGTACCAATAACCAAAACTTATTACTAGGTGTCTAGTATGCCTCAAGCAACTTTAAGTTAGACAATGAAAACGTGATAATCATTAAATCATACCTGTAATCACATCTTGGTGATTCCGTTCTTGCGCCATGTCCAGCGCGTACACTTGATCCCAAGCAGGGCCGGGGTTTCCTCTTCACGGTCCTCGTCCTTGACCACGCATGTAACCCCGCCCCCGCGGAGCTGCCGGAGGGAGAGCAGGAGGGACATTCCCAAACAACCGCTGGCAGAAACGTCGAATGTGGCCCGGCTGGTTGCATTCAAAACAAACCAACCCACAACGCCCCTCAGGTTGCTGAAATTGTTGAGGCTATGGCGGTGGAGGCAACGCGGGTGGCTGTGGGACCGGATGCTCCACTCTAAAATCTTGGTGGAAGCATCCTCCACCTCTTTAAAGTCCTCTTCCTCCTCTAAAGTCCCGCCTTCTTCTATTGCTTGCGCCAGCTTCCATCATGCCCTCCGCAGGTCTCTTACCACTACTCAAGTTATCCGCCTCCAATCTCTTCGCCATTTTGATAATCTCCGCCAAGCTAGTGTCCACTATAAACAAAAGGGCCTGCCTTAGGGGATCTCGCAGCCCTTTGTAGGAAAGCTTGTCATATCCTCTATCTTCCAAATCATAAGAAGCCGCGAACCTCGCGAGGTGCTGAAAATCTCGCTGATATTCCGTAACTGATTTTGATCCTTGCTTCAGCAGAAGAAACCTCTCTTCGAGTTCATTTCGAGCGGATTTGGGAATGAAGTGCTCCAAGAAGACATCCGAGAACTCGCTCCAACTTATCTCTGTATAGACTCGGCCTTGGAAGGTGGAGACCATGAGGGACTTCAACCACCTCTTAGCATGTAGTTCAAAGACAGACACTGCCAATGTCACAGCCATGTTGGGTGGGCAACGGATCCCCGCCAGCAATTCCTGCATCGTGTCAAGCCATTCCTGCGTGCGTACGGCCGACTCCGTCCCGAGGTATGCGGGAGGGGCGAGGGCCCGGAAGGTGCTCAGCTAGTTAGAGCCCGGGGCCTGTTGTTGCACCAGAGGCTGCTGCGCCCTAAAAGCATCGAGGATGGCGGTGAGCATCTGCCCCAACTCAGATTGTTAGAATTGAGTGTGTATGGAAGTGGTAGGAGTACCCCCCATTGGCTCAACATGAACTAGAATCTACACGTAGAACACAAACTTATGGTCAGGTTGGCTAATCTTAAGGTCAAAGTTGGACAGCTTAGTGTAAATTACATATGAGCACACCACTGCTTCCACTAAGTCAGTTTGTCCCCAAACTTATTAATTGAATGGGTGTGGTACCATTGATGAATGACTTCTTTACTTGAGGATCGTGGAAAACTGATACCATTTGTAAGACCCCCCCCCCCCCCCGCCCCCTTCGTGCCGTGTTTTGGGATCCGGGGAGGGGAGGTCTTACAAATGGCATCAGAGGGATGTTTCGATCCTCTGACCTGTCACTTCCCGTGTCGAGTATTAAACAGACACTAAAACCATCGTTGACGCTTCACCTAAGCAGCACACGGGTAAGGACACGGGCGTGTCCCTACCCATGTCACTTTTCATATATAAGGGTTTTACCTGTATTGTCCAACTGCTTGACTTAGGTATCCTGGGACCTGTGGGTTTCCCCCCATAGCCTAAGCCTTATTTTGGGGACGAAATCTTTTATTTTGTTTATAGGATTTGTAACATCCCGAATCGCACTAGGCCCCTCATGCGTGTTTTTGAGTAAGGAGAGCTGACTTGGGTTCAGGGGAGTGTTGACAACTGGGCAGCACATGTGAATAGGAGGAGAAATCAGTCAAGCATAGGACACAGTTAGAGACACGGGCGTGTCCCTACCTGTGTGGGAGTGGCCAGATCTCGAGTCGATGACTTTAGTATATCCAGAGAAGGACACGGGTAGTGACACAGGCGTGTCACTAACTGTGTGGAGTGACACGGGTAGAGACATGGGCTAGTTCCTACCCATGTGTGTGTGTGTCGAGTTGAACTCGATAGAGTGTGTCGAGATCGATGATGTGTGTCGAGATCGTATGACACGGGTAGAGACACGGGCGTGTACCTACCCATGTGTGTGTGTGTGTTGAGTTGAACTCGACAGAGTGTGTCGAGATCGACGATGTGTGTCGAGATCGTATGACACGGGTAGAGACACGGGAATGTCCCTACCCGTGTGTGTGTGTCGAGTTGAACTCGACAAAGCATGTCGAGATCGATGAAGTGTGTCGAGATCGACGAAATGTATGACACGGGTAGAGACACAGGCGTGTCCTTACCCGTGTGTCGTTGTGTCGAGTTGAGTTCGTCAAGATGTATCTAGAGAAGTTCATGGTCGTGGACACGGCTGTGTCATGTGGACATGGTTCGGGACACAGGCGTGTCCCTACTCGTGTCGAGTATTGAGCCAACACTAAAACCGTCGTTGACACTTCGCCCAAGCAGGACACGGGTAAGGACACGGGCGTGTCCCTACCCGTGTCACTTTTTATATATAAGGGTTGTGAAAACCCTAGCCATTTTGTTGGATCCCTAGTTTTATTTCGGCTAGGTTCACTAACTTAGGATCATATGACCAACAATATATAGCCAGGGTCATGGTTGTGTCCTAGAGTCTAGGCCAAGTCCTTAGAAGAAACACTGCATGGACCAGCCATCATCAGACTGCCAGAGACTCAAAGACTTAGAGTTTTTCTAAAGACCAAGTAAAATGAGTTCGACGTTCGTCGAACTCAGGTCGACGATAGTCGTGCTCTGAGCAAAGAACACCTCCTCCAGCTATAAAAGAACAAAGCATAGCTTTCAAAGCTGCTGATGAGACAGAGACTCCCTCAACAAATGAAGAACTGATGAGTTTATTTGCCAAAAGATTCTACAAAATGGCAAGAAAAGATTTCAAGAGGAGGTCATCAAGGCAGGATGACAAGCCTATATATGATAAGACACCAACCAAAGAAGTTGTGTGTTTTGGTTGCAGGAAGCCTGGGCACTTCATCTCTGAGTGTCTAGAGAATTAAAAGAAAGACAAGAGAAGAGAGAAAGATACCAGGAAACATCACAACAACAGACCTTCTTCCAGCAAGTACAAGAAGAAGGAGAAGGGTTTTGTGGCTGAAACCTGGAGTGAGACTGAAGAAGAATCAACATCTTCTAGATCCAGTGAAGATGAGGAAGAGCCAAGGGCCAAGGAGGTTTGCCTCATGGCAATTGATGCTTCCACGAGCCATTCAGAAGAAGATGATTCAAACAATGAAGCATCCCCAGATTCTGAAGCTGACAAGGTACTGTCTTCTTTTGATTACAGTTCTGATTCCATTAAATTTGAATTCAAAACAATGTGTATAGATTTAATTAATTCAGAAAAGGAGATTAAAACTCTTAGGGAGAAACTAGGAATTTTAGAAAATGTAAACTCTGAAAATAATAGTTTAAAATATGAACTGTGTTTAGCCAATGAACAAATCATAATGTTGAATACTGAGCTTAGTGAGGCTAAACAACTTGAGGAAACTCTTAATGGAAGAAGCCTCAAGCTGATGCACATCACAAGCAATATTAATGCGAGACTTAATGGCAAACTAGGCTAGGGTGCTTCATCAGGTTTTCCCCCTATTCTCAAGAAAAATATTTTGACAACCCTAATAAAATTTGTCTCTGCTAAGGGGAAAGAAAAATTAAACAATAAACAAACAATGGAAAATATTCCCATATCAATAGGTCAGACCAACAAAAATCAGAAAACTATTAAAAAAAAGGTTCAGCAGAATTCGTCGAATTAAGATCGACGAAATGTTGCCAGTTCGTCGAACCCCACTCGACGAATGCTGAACGCAAAATATAGTTATAATTATTCGTCTAACTGTGATCGACGGAATCTGTATGGTTCGTCGAGCAGAGGTCGACGAACGTGGGGCATAGAAAATGAATATGTTCATTCTCTAGGCAGAGATTGACGATCTCAACCCAATTCGTCGAACTCTGCTCGACGAACTCACAGAAATTCGTCGAACCAAGAAATACTTAACCAAAACTTTAATTATAACAGAAACTTAAATAATTCCAGGAAAGCTTTTAATACACTAGCTGATTCTGTCATACCACCTACGAGATATCGCCCTCTAGGATATAAATCCCAACCAGAATATTTTGTTATTTCCAGCTTTTCATACCAGCAAAATAAAGGACCCAAGGTAAACTGGGTCAAGAACAATTAGTTATTTTCATTGCAGGTGAAGAGCTGTCCAACAAATAATCAAACATGGTACCTGGACAGTGGCTTCTCCAAACATATGACAGGCAGCAAGGACAATCTATAAAACTATAAGTCCAAGTTGGGGCCAAAGGTTATCTTTGAGGATTCCAAATGTGGCCAGTCAGAAGGCTATGGAGCTGTGAAGATTGGAGCTGTTACTTTCAAGAAAGTAACTTATGTCAGAGGACTCAAACAAAACCTCATCTCCATAAGTCAGTTATGTGATGAAGGTTATCAGGTAAACTTTAACTCATCCTCTTGCATTATTTCTAATAAGTAAAATCAAACAGTTTTAATTGGAAATAGACAAGGCAGCATATATTTAGTTGATTTTCTATCTGTCAATTCTGATATCTGCTTACTTAACTTAATTAGTAACCAGAATGACTTATGGCATAAAAGACTAGGACATGTTAATATGAAAAACATTGCTAGGCTATCTAATGACAACATTATTAGAGGTCTACCTACTGGTCCCTACAAGAAGGAAGGCCTCTGCAGGGCTTGTCAACTAGGCAAGCAAACTAAATCTAGTTTTAAATATGTAAATAAAAGTGATTCACCTAGGATTTTGTATTTGCTACATATGGATCTCTTTGGACCCATTTCTGTACAAAGCCTAGGAGGGAAATCCTATACCTTGGTTATTGTGGATGACTTCTCTAGGTTCACTTGGGTATCCTTTCTGAGATCTAAGTTAGATACCTTCAAGGTTCTTACAGATTTTCTCAAGACCATACAGATTGAGTTCTCTACTCATGTTGCATTAATCAGAAGTGATCATGGCACAGAGTTTGAGTCTCTTCTTATGCATGAGTTCTGTGAGAAGGAAGGTATCAGACATTGCTTCTCAGCTCCTAGAACTCCCCAACAAAATGTGGTAGCTGAAAGGAAAAATAGGACACTCATTCAAGCTGCATGTACATTGCTTGCAGATGCTTACATGCCACTAACATTTTGGGCAGAGGCTGTAAACACTGCAAATTATGTCCTAAATAGAAACCTGATACATGAACTGAAGAATATGACTCCCTATGAATTACTTAAAGGGAAGAAACCTAAAATCAACTATTTTAAAGTTTTTGGATGTATATGTTATATTCACAACAACAATAAAAGATATATTAGAAAGTTTGAGGCTAAGGCCGAAGAGGGAATTTTTCTAGGTTATTCCCAAGTAAGCAAAGCCTATAGGGTTTTTAATAAATCATCATTAAAAATTGAAGAGTCCATTCATGTTTCTTTTGATGAAACTAACATGTCTTGCAAGGAGAAAGAGATTTCTACCAATATCCCTTTGCAGGTACCTCACTTGTGTGAGAGATTGGATGAACTAAACCTTACTCAAAAGATTCCAACACATCCTTCTCCACAAGTTAATGAAGAGAGTGAAGATGAAAGCATTGAAGGAATTGAACTTCCTCCAACAGCAAACACAATTTCACAAGAGAAATTAATCCAAGATGTTGTTGCACAACCAACTCCACCCACTGATTTAGTCACACTTAGGGATCACCCCGGATCTCAAGTGATTGGAGACATATTAGTAGGTGTACAGATAAGGCATCAACTCAACCAAGATTTGTTACATGCATGTTTTCTCTCTCAGGTTGAACCTCTATCCATCCATGATGCTGAGCAAGATCTCCACTGGATCATTACAATGCAGGAGGAATTAATCTAATTTGAGAGATGTAGATTTTGGGATTTGGTTGCAAGACCCCAAGAATATCCAGTCATTGGAACCAAATCGGTATACAGAAACAAACTAGATGCCCAAGGAGTGATTGTGAGGAACAAGGCTAGTCTTGTTGCTCAAGGTTATAGGCAAGAGGAAGGGATTCACTATGACCAAACATTTGCACCAGTTGCAAGGTTGGAGGCCATTAGAATTTTTCTAGCCTATGCAGCATACAAAAAATTCAAGGTATATCAGATGTATGTGAAAGTGCATTCCTTAATGGAGTACTTAAAGAAGAGGTTTATGTTGAACAACCTCCAGGTTTTGTCTCTCCAACTCACCCTTATCATGTTTTCAAATTGCATAAAGCTCTTTATGGTCTCAAGAAAGCTCCAAGAGCTTGGTATGAAACCCTAGCTAGCTTTTTGATAGAGCATAAATTCATTAGAGGTATTGTAGATAGAACACTTTTCACTATACATCATAAGGATCCAATATTGTTAGTGCAAATATATGTGGATGACATCATATTTGGGTCTACTAATTCCAAATTATGCAAGAGATTCTCTGACCTCATGCATTCAAAATTTGAAATGAGTAGCATGGGTGAGCTCTCCTACTTCCTTGGTATCCAAGTGAATCAGTTGCATGATGACATCTTCATATCTCTAAATAAGTATACTAAAGAGCTTATAAAGAAGTTTGGGATGGTTGATGCTTCAGCAAAGAAAACACCTATGACTACTAATGTTATGATTGACTCTGATGCACATGGGAAACCTGTGGATCAGAAATTATATAGGGGCATTGTTGGGTCCTTACTATATCTTAGAGAAAGCAGGCCTGATATTATGTTTGCCACATACCTTTGTGCTAGGTTCCAAGTGAACCCAAAAGAATCTCATCTAATTTTCTTAAAAAGGATTTTGAGATATATAAAGAGTTGTCCTAATATAGTCCTATGGTATCCAGCTGAGTCAGAGTTTGATTTAACTGGATTTTCAGATGCTGACTTTGCTGGATGCAAGGTTGATAGGAAAAGTACCTCAGCGACTTGTTAGTTCCTTGGTATGAGGTTGGTATCCTGGTTTTATAAGAAACAATCATCTTTGTCTACCTCAACTGTTGAGGCTGAGTATATTGCAGCTGGCAGCTATTGTTCCCAGATACTGTGGATTCAAAATCAATTACTAGACAATGGTCTCAACTTAAATAATTCAACTCTCTTTTGTGATAACATAAGTGCTATAGCAATAGCACAAAATCCAGTCCATTATAGTAGGACAAAGCATATAGACATTAGACATCATTTCATTAGAGAGTGTGTGGACAAAAACAAAATTAATCTTGTCTATATCTACACTGATTTACAAAGAGTTGATATATTCATCAAACCTCTGGATGAGAGAAATCACTTATTCTTTATAAATTAGCTTGGAATGATCAATGGAGAAGACATAGTTTATTTTCTGTCTGCACTAAACGAATTATCCAGAGTTTGTCAAACGGAGCTCGACGAACTAGAGAAAGTTCGGGAGATATTCGTCGAACGGAGGTCGACGAACTCTCTGAGAGTGAAGTTGTTTTCGTCGAACGGAGATCGATGAATCCACTTCAGAAAACTTTCGACGAACGGAGCTCGACGAAATGTTTTCAACTCTTCCAGTTGAGCTCGACGAATTATTTCACTATCAATTATTTCGTCGATCTCAGGTCGCAGAACTTCTTATTTTTCGTGGAACGGAGTTTGTCGATTCATATTCCAAAAAATCTTATAACTAGGTTTTCTTCGACCTCTGTCCCGCGCTTTCTGTTCCCTTTGCACTTGATTGCCGATTCTCTCTTTTGCAAGTGATTTCATGGCGATTCAAGCAGGAGCACTAGCCGCTATGAAGTTTGACACTGGATTTGATGTCGACTTCGACTCATTTCAACACTCGGATCCAATTTTTATGAACATTCTGACTCTACTGGAAGAACAGAATTTGAAAAACCTGATGACAACAAGAATAAAGCTGGCTGGAATAGAAATTAGAGAATGGGTATATACTTCATCTACAACAGAGGAAAACACCATGACAGGAACAATCACGGGTAATGCTGTTTCTTTGACTCCCGCAGTTTTAACTGAAATTTTTGATCTGAGTAGTGGAGAAGAAGATTTAGAGATTGATTCTGAAGAATATGATATGATGTTGAGTTTAATGGGTTATGCTGGAGATAACCCCAACAAGCTGTTGAAGAAACATTTATCTGCAGAATACAAATTTCTGGCAGATATAGTGGGAAAAGTCTTATTGGACAAGCACATTGTCCATGACTACATCACCAGGCATCAATTCCTGGTCATGTGTGCAGTGGTCAATAAGAAAGATGATTGGGCACAGATCATTTTTGATCTCATTAAGAAAAAGTGTAATAAGAAAGAAGTTTGCTTTGGAAGGATCCTGTGGATCTTCCTGAAGGAGAAGGCTGCTGAATCCCTGGTCTCACAGACCATATTCATTAATGCCAGCAAGAGGCTCACATGCACCTTGTTTGGAAGGTGGGAGAGGACCATAACTAAGCCATCCAAGTCTTCAACCTCTTCCACCCCAGCTTCTGAAAGGACCAGGGCTGTAAGAGCCACTCCCCACCCTACTGAAGAGATCATCCCCACACCGCCATCCCTTCCAGCAACTCAACACCAATCACCCTCCATAGTTCATACTCCCTCTCTTCAACCATATCGACAACTCCAACAACAACTCCAACAAGTTCATGTCCCTACTCCAGTTACATCCTCTGCCACCTCTCCACCCCTAGATCTTACCACCATTCCCTCATCTCCTATTCAGGAATACCATCAACCCACTCTACCCAAATAACCTCAATCCCCCATTGATTTACCAGCCCCAACACCACCATGATCTTCTCTTCCACCTCACCTATCCTCCATTCCAACATTTGATCTTCTAACTTCCCCCCTCAACTCTCCCTCCCCTCCAGATTCACACATGCTAGATGCCATCCCTCCATCATCTCCACCATCTACCATCCCTCCAAATGTCTCCACCCAACATTCTACTGAACCATCTGCTACTCCACCTCTGGATCCCTCCACCATCTCCTCTGTCATTACTCTCATCACTCCTCTACTCAAATCTCTCATAGCAGAGGCCATTACACCTCTTGCTACTTCTATCTCTACTCTTTCTGCTCAACTCTCTGCCTTCACTACTGCCCCCTCTTCATTCAGGGGCCCGGCTCCAGTTCTTACTGAAACCAGGTAGGGGGAGATACTTGATGAAGAAGCTGCAGCAGCTCCAGCAGCAACAGCAATTCCAACAGTAGCTCCAGCTCCAGTAGTGACAGAGGTAGCAACAGCAGTAGTAGTTGATACAGATTATACTGACACATATTTAATTAATTTAATTCAATTCATTGATACTGACATGGACTTAGAAGAGTCAGTACCAGAGGACATTATTACTGCTAGTGATTTCATTTTAAATCACACAGTAGATATAGTTAATTTGTTGAGCATTTTTGATACTGCATATTTGAGATTTCCTACAACAGAGTATACTAAGCCATTCTTTGCTATTGTAACATATACTTCCCCAGTATGTCCTCAAGTTGCAAAGCAACTTAGTGACAGTTTTGTTGTTCCTAAGCCCATAGTCACTCTAGCTTCTCCAACAATTTCTTCTGCACCTAGTTTTGTCATGGATGACTCTCCAATGCCAGATCTGGATGACTTGATCTTGGCTGATATTGAAGAAGAGGAAAACGCAGCTGCTAAAAGCACTGTTAGAATTAGTTCTCCAGCTTCTCCTGTGGCTTCTCCTCCAGCTCCTGTTGAAGTTCCTTCTCAATCTCCATCTCTACCTGAAAATCCTATCATTTATGTTGATGCTGTAAAAGCTTTAAATGATTTATATGATAACCCTCAGAGATTTGATGATGATGATGAGGATGAGGATGATGATTCTGATGATGAACCCAAGAGGAAGCCAGTTTGCAAGAAAATAAAAGTTCCTCCTCCTCCTGCTCCAAAGCCAAATCCAAACAATGACACTCCCTATTATATTCTCCAAAATATAACTCCATACAAAGGGATGCTAGCTTTTATGTGGCTATCCAAAAAGGAACAAAAAGAGAGGAAGAGAAGCAGAAGGTACTCTCCTCCTCCCGTTCAAAGATTCAGAAAAGATCCACCTCCTCCACCTCCTCCAGTTGCCGGTTCTTCAGGCATAACTTCTCAAAGATCTTCCCTTGTTCAAACATATCAGAGACACCATGGGAGATTATCTTCTGAAAGCAGTCTGCAAAGGCATTACTATTCAGGCAAGCAGCATCAAACACAGCATCATCATCAACAACGACTATCATCCCCTACAGATCAAAAAGATGAAAGTCCTAAAAGGCCAAACTCTCCTCCTGTTCCTTTCGAAGATCTAGAAATAGCTACTACTGCTAGAATGGTCAGGTTCCAGGAACTAGTAGATCTTTTTATGATTAACAAAACCAAAGCTGAAGGAAAGGATCCTTCTGAATATTCAACAATGTCAAAGTATAGGAAAGAGGAACTTCAGAGGTTTGAGAAAGCAAACAAGTTTTTCAATGTTGATGACTACATGAAGTTGCACCCAGAAGCAGTTGTCCCCAGAGCCACTTCTTTGAAGATTATAGGGGATGCTGATATGATCATGACAAAAGTGCAAGCTTCAGATTCGAACAGAGAGATTGTGTTTACAAAGCTTGGAGAGAAGAGCAAGCAAGAAATGCCAAAGGAAAAGAAATAGAAGAAGTAAATTTTGAACTCTTCTATTTTCTACAATCATCTATAACTGCTCTATATTCTGAACAAAACTTATGTATATATATATCTGCTGTATGTGTTATTGATCTCTGCCAGATAAATGTTTTTTTCTGCTTTGTTTATTTTCAATTTTGATTTGAGTCTGTAATTAGTGACCTCACCCAAATATGGGAAGATTCTTGGATCCCTAGTTTGATTTGGGCTAGGTTCACTAACTTAGGATCATATGACCCACAATGTATAACCAGTGTCATGGTTGTGTCCTAGAGTCTAGGCCAAGTCCTTAGAAGCAACACTGCATCGACCAGCCATCATCAGACTGCCAAAGACTCAAAGAATTAGAGGTTTTCTAAAGACCAAGTAAAATGATTTCGACGTTCGTCGAACTTAGTTAGACGATAGTCGTGCTCAGCTCGACGATCTCAGAGTAAATTCTCTGAGTTGAGCTCGACGAACATGGTACTCAGGTCGACGAACTTTGGACACTAAACTTCAACACTTCAAGATCAGAAAACATCTCTTTATTCTAAGTCCAGAGTCAGACTTTGGTCGACGAACTTGATTCTCAGCTCGACGAACTGTGACCAGAATAGCTAGAGTTATCCAGCAGCAGTTAAGTGGAACTCAGCTCGACAAAACCAATTCTTAGGTCAACGAATTCTGGATACTTAATTCTGGATACTTCACTTCAACACCTTCATCCAGAAGCATCTGAAATTATTCCACGTCCAAAATCATCTCCAGTCGACGAAGTTAAAATCTCAACTCGACGAACTTGAGACACAGAATAAGCAAGTCTGGATAATGCAGTTTTCTGCTCTCAGCTTGATGATCTTGTAACTCAGCTCGACAAACAAAAGTCATCTGGTCGACGAACTCAACAACTCAGCACGACGAACTGTGGACTCACCTCGACGATTTCTGCTATCAGTTCGATGAATACAGACTTAGTCATTTTTCCATCCTTCTGTCCCCATTCTACTGCAATAATTACTGAGTAATTAGTGCTCTAATATTCTCTGAATATATCCGTTAGAAGAGCACTGATTATGGTATTCTCCAAGGATTATTGCCTGCCATTTTTCCATGGGATAGTTGGGGAAATAATTCAATGTTGTTTATTCTCTAGGCCGCCAGCATTGATTACAGAAGATTTCAAAAATTCAAAAGACCATTTTTGATAGGAAATATAAAAGAGATTTTCTCTCTTCTTCCTACAGATAGGCAAAGAGACAGATAGACAGAACAAGATACACAGAAAAATACAATCAGTCTGCTCTCATTTTCTTACACAAGATTTCTGATACAGAAGAAGCCCTAGACCAGAACATCAGTCACTTCTGAAAAAGAAGAACAATCAATCAAATATCAAGAGTCTTCCTTCTTCATCCCTGCAGGACACTTCAAAGGACAACAAGAAATCCATCTGTCAAAGAAGTTCCTGGAGATTTCTCTGGTCAAGGCTGCAGATTGAAGGCCTACTCACCGTGTGCAAAGCTTCGCAGCCTGAACCCTTTTACATCTCAGGGGGATCTTTGACAACATCACTGAATCCACATAGTCTTCTCATTATGATTGAGAAAAGAAGACTTTCATCACCTCTCATCCCCACCTCAGTACCGTGTTTTAATTCCCTTCAAAATTATTCTGGTTCACAAGTCTCCTTCCAAAAGACTTGAGGTTTGGTTTTTGAGCAACTGATCAAAAGCTCATTGGTGTCAGGCACCTGAAAAAAATCTGAGTGGATTCCTACCAGGGTGGTAGAAGAGTGGATGTACCCAAGTTTAGGGGAACCACTATAAATTCTTGTGTTGTCTGGATAGCTCTTTTCTTTTGTTTTTTTGTGCGGTGGCTGTTTGTTAGGATTGTTGTTTTATTTTGTTCCTTGACTAGATTAAATTAGAAGAAAATTTTATAAACCTTGAATACTCTATTCACCCCCCTCTAGAGTATTGCTGATCTGACAGCTCACTTTCAATTGGTATCAGAGCAGGTTACTTTGATTGTACAGACTAACACCTGAACCAAAATGATCTGATAGATCTTAAATATCTTTAGAGTTTATCATGACACAAATTGAAGACTTTTCAAGCACCAGACTACCTATGTGCAATCTTGAAAAGTTTGCACTATGGAAAACAAGGATTAAGTTTTATATGGACACCATTGATGAAAATATCTTTAAATCTATTTTTCCAGGTCAAACTCCATCTCAGGCAACATCAAGCATCAATGTTGTTCGATCATCTCAATGGACAGATGCCCAGAAAAAGCTGAAGATTGCTGATGAACAAGCAATGAACATCCTGTCGCAATCAATGTCTGATGACATCTTTGAGGAACTTGTTGAATGTTCATTTGCAAAAGAGATGTGGGATTCTCTCACAGCATTGGCTGCAGGATCAGCTAAAGAAAGAAACCTTAAAGCTGCAACCTAGAGTGATTCTGATGCTTCATCCTGCATAACTGAAGATGAAGAAGAGGCAAGAGCAAGAAAATTTTTCCTAATGGCAATAAATGCTTCTTGCAGCAAAACTGATGCAGAAATAGACTCTGAAGAAGAATCAGAGTGTGAATCAGAAGAAGAAGATCAGGTAATATCTACCCTTGATCTTTCATCAGAAGAATTCAAGTTATTATGTCAAATTGACCTCACCCATAGTCTCATGGCATCGTGGGGGACCCAATGGACCCAAAAGCCCCATGCCTAAGCCAACAAAGTGGCCAATTTGGGCAAAGTCAACCCTAGCCCTATTTTAGTCAAAGTGGCCTACCTAAGGGCAATTGACCATCAAGGTGTCCAATTGAACCTACCTAGACCTTCCTAGTTCTTAAGGGAGGCTAAAGGGTCACTAGTCACTCATTGGGGTCGACCCAATTGGTCAAATTGACCAAAGTCAACTGATGGGTCAAAGTGATCGATTTGGGTTAACCTAGCCGAATTCAAGTGGGCTAAGCACAATTGGTGTGGTCCATTAGTGTAGGATGTGGAGAGACACATTTTGGGCACACCAAATTCAGAGATTGGTGACTAGGAGAGAGAGGGTGGAAGTTACCCCAATTTGGAGGAGAGAGAAAGTGGGGGTTTAATGGCCATCATGGCCATGGAGGTTCCATAACCACCCACTTTGATGGGGCTTTTACTCCTAGGTGGCAGGGGAGGAGTTTCCTGGTGTTTGCTGACCCTTGGGGTGGCTCATCCCCATAAATTGAGAAGAAACCAAAAATGGCATTCATGGCCATTAACGGGGATTTCAAAAATTGGGGAGTTACAATCCCCCTCTCCCCAATTCCTCCTTTAAGAAGCTTCACCAGAACAAGAGCAGGTGTTTCCCCCATTCCAATCTAAATTTCGTGAAGGTTGGTGCGGAGGTTGCAAAGGAGCTCAAGTCGGCGGTCGAAAATGGAAAGGAGGCAAACCACCCGCTCTCACGCCGCAACTCAGGTCCTCCTCCACTCATTTCTTCGTGGGCTAGAATCCTAAATCAATGAAGAGAGAAATCGGGTTCAATTGAGCCCAATCGGGTGAGAAAAATTTCTGAAATTCCATGGATTTTACACCTTACGGGTTCGCCGGAAACCACCCCTCCGGCGGCCGTGCCGCCGCCCGACGATAGCCCCCAACTCAACGAAGGTGCTGGCGGTGGTGGCCAGCTAGGGAGGTGGCTGGATGGCGGAAAATGGCTTGAAAATATGCTCCAGGTTTGGTCAATCGTGGCCTTTGGCTGGAGGAAGAAGACAATGTCAGGGCCGTCAGATCTTGCTTTAAGATTCGTGTCATAAATGTATTTTATTTCATTTTCTGACACTATTTTTGGGCTGTTTAAATTAATTATTAAAAATACTTATATTCCCCTACAGTAAATGTGCTCTACATGAAAGTTGTAGCCATATGAGTCTAGTTTAATTTAAAATTGTTTTGAACCAATTTGGAATTCGGGTCAGACTACAACACACATTTTGGTGATTCCGATACCTAGGCTAGATCAGAGATTTTTTTGAGTGCCCCCATCAATCCATCCATTCAAATGACTTGAAACTTTGGATGATGGTCACTCTTGCCTTTACCTAAAACATATACAAAAATGAACTTTTTTGAAAAACATTTTCCTAAAGTGTTTGTGAAAATTTAAAAATCCTAGCATGAATTATTTAAAGGGCTAATGACCTCCAAACACTCCCAAATTTTGGTGAGTGGTCATTCGGGTTAATATAGGACTATGTATAAAATTTCATTCCATTTGGAAATGGATTTGTATGGAATTTGATAAACCCTAGCCTAGGCCCCAAAATGGGTTAATTAGGTTAAATGGTCTCTTGTGGTGTTGAGAGATCAAATCACCTCAATAGAGGTTGAAACTTGGGCCACTGACTTGTTATGACATTAAACATCCTCACATGGAGTTTGGGGTGGATTAGTGTGGAGTTGCCCTAGAACCTTAGTTCAAAACCTAAGGTTGAACTTTGGGGGTTTGTGAAGTACATGGGGTGATATGTCCTTGTATGGACATATTGAAGGGTCATTTGACCTTGGATCCTTATGAAACTTTGGTAGAAGTCATTTTATAGTGTTATTAACCTCTGAGATTTATTTTAGGATGTTTAGATATCAGAAACCCAAACTTATAGGTTTAATCTCCATCTTGACCTTTTTGATGAAATTGAAGTAACTAGGTTTTTATTGTCTCAGAATGATTTGAAATTCTGTAAAAGTTAATCAAATATCACTTAAGTGCTCTGGTAACGTATTAGGAGTGATTGGACTTATTTTAATTGTACTTCATTTGTTAAGTGAATTAGTGCATCATGTTTTGATAAATAGGTAATAAATATCATAACTTGTTGTAAAATTATATTACTTGTCGAGGAAGCCTTTTTGGGCATTTTGGGGCTTAGGATATTGTTGAAAGTAGTTTAGATGAATTTACAAGCATGTTTATTCACAAAGTGCACTATAGTAGGTTTCCTTGAGATATTTTTATAAGAAGTTTTCTGACCTTGGAATTTCTTGAAATTTGGTCAGGAACCTTTTCTGGTCACCCTTAGGTTCTGGTAATTTTTCCATAATTTTCTGATGATTTATTTTATTATTCCCTTTACCCTTGAATAGTGTAACTATCATGAATTATTTATCTAAGGGTTGTAAGCTTTATGAAAATTTATGAAACTTGGTATTCTCTGATATATTGGCATCATATAGTGTTCATAATTTTTGGGTGGTCATAGCTTAAGGGAATCTAGTACTTCATGTTCAAAATCACTCATGGCCATATTTTTGGGAAAATTAAATAAATGCCAACTTAATTAGGAAAATTACAAGTTTATGGATTTAGGCTAAAAGTGTCATGATAGACCCACAATAATTATCTTAGGGTATTTGTATGAAAATTTGGAGTACCTCCTATCATGTACATCATATAGCCTAGGTTTGTCTGCATTTAGTAAAACTGCGGAATTGTGATAGCATGTGGCATGGACATAGGGAGTTTGGTTGATTCTATATTGATGTGGTAAGGTGAAAACGAGAGCTTCATTAGGAGTCATGATGAGGAGAGGGATGGGTTGACTAGTGTTAAGAAGTGCTCGGGATCGACGAAAGATCGGCTTTCCTTTGGAGAGAGAGAGAGTGAGAAAGTCAAAATACACTAGGGTTAGATCTAGAATAATGTTAAAAGGGATCGGGAAGTGGGTAATAACCAATAATAATAAGTACCTTGCGAAAGGGAGCTTTGGGCTTCAGCCCATCATAGTTCATAGTGCCCTCGAGAGCACTTAACGGGGAATGCCTGGGCAGTCCAAGGTTAACGTAAGTCGTAAGAATAAATGGATTACATGAGTAATTAGATAATCTAGGTTTATACTTACACTCACACTCCCTGGGGTGGTGGGAGTTAGGTTGGGTTTCACGAGTGGTAGGCACGGTGGTTTGGTGATGGGCAGGTTGATGGATCTAGTGGCCAACCTTAGAGGGGGGGGGATGAAAAAGGTTTGCGAACGTTTATTGAATTTAAAAGTTTCACACACCAAAACAATCACAGAGAAAAGAATTTCATTGCATTAAATAAATAATGAAAAATAGTACAAGAAGAGTATACATCAAAACTTGATCTTCATGGCATCAAAGATCAGAGATGAAGAGAATAAAGATTCTTTTGGTTTTTATACCGACCAAACTATGACCGGTTGGCTCTCACCATTTTCCTCCAGGAAAGGAGTTCAAGCCCACTCTTCACCTCCACACAAGGAAGGGTCTTAGAGCCAACTCTTCACCTCCACACAATGGAGGGTCTTAGAGCCCCGCTAGACCCTCCGATCTAGACCTCCCAAATCCCGGGACGATTTATCGGGGAATCCTTCCCGGATTCCGACGACCCTCTCTGGTCGATTTTCCTCTCTGAAAAGCTAAATAGAAAATAGAAAAAGAGTACAGAGATTAAAAGTACAAACGATAAGAGAAAGAAGTTCTCCCTCTTATCGACTTCTCCAGTGTGCGATCTACGACCGGTGCTTGAGATCTTCGTTAGCTAGCAACCGGTCAGTTCTCAGTGGTCGATGAAGATTCAGGATCTCTGGAGTTCTTCGTTCATGAACAGGAGGGAGAAGTCTTCCTTCAACTTTGACGAATATACGTGGAGACGGGCGCAAGGAGGCGGCCAAAATCTGGAGTTCAAAAACCCTTCGTCAAAATTCATTTTGGAGCCGAAATGACAACAAGAAACACAGCGGCTTTTATAAGTCTTCATGAAAACAGGCTACCGTCGGCGGTAAGACTAGCGCCTGCGGTAGTTTCACAAGCTTGTTGTGCCACCTGTCCTCCAAAACCAGAAAATAGTTTTCGAAATGATCTTTTGCCTTTTCATTTGACCTAGCGCCGCGCGATAGGTGCTATCGCCAAAATATTCCAGAGCACTAGGACCGAATAAATCGTTAAGTTATCCCCTGTGGTAATCCAGTCGCCTGGCGGTAGCGCTGAGCTCGATGTTTCTGCCTTCGAAACTCGTCGAAGACCTAGCGCCGCGTGGTAGAGCTAGCGACGAAACCATCCAGAGCGCTAGTTCCAAATAAATCATCGCATTAGCACATGCGGTAGTACTAACGCCTAGCGGTAGCCCAGAGTCTCGATGCTTCTTCTCTCGACATTCGTTGACGGGCTAGCGCGGCGTGAAGGTGCTAGCGCCTGGTGGTAGCATCCATATGAGCCTTCTCTGTTGCTCTCACCTGACAACCTGCACACTCTATCAACATACAACATGATCAAATACAACCGGGGATTTGATATTCTCAAACACAGGGAATTTGAAACATCGGTTCCAACAAACTCCCCATTTTGATAATATCAAATCCCGTTCATGATAAATAATACATGAGATAGAGTGCATATAGAAAATAAGAATTATAAACTACCATCAGGTTGCAGTATATATGTGGCTCTACATATTCGATTTGCTCCCCCTATCTATGTGTTGCTCCCCCTATCTATGTGCACACAATTGAACAATGATGCTCCCTTATCTATGTACACACAATTGAACCATGCTCCCCCTACATTTGACCTCTCCTAACCTGTGATGCATACTCATGACCAAACTCATGAACCAATTTATTCTCCCCATTTGATAATATCAAAAGGGTGGGCAAGGTCTATATGACATGCACTATGAAAAATAGGAGATATGATGACGATTTAGACAAAAAACAGATAGTGCACACACACGGTAAGTTTTGAAACAATAAGCATAGAGGGGACCCAAAACTAACAGCAAATCAAAGAATTGGAAACGCGCGGGTCATAGAATAGAGCAAGATAGATGAAAACAAGTTTCAAATTTCAGATGAATTGGACAACATAGACTAAACTAAGCATACAATAAGAACGACTACAATGGTAGACGAGTTATGAGGTAAATCATATTGAACAAACATTGTA
This sequence comes from Platanthera guangdongensis, assembly GCA_039583875.1. Classification (NCBI taxonomy): domain Eukaryota; kingdom Viridiplantae; phylum Streptophyta; class Magnoliopsida; order Asparagales; family Orchidaceae; genus Platanthera; species Platanthera guangdongensis. The sequence goes on from CM077163.1 coordinate 97,776,465, forward strand.
AATGTCATGAGTGTAAATCGAGTGCTAGCAGGTGTTGTGCACAAAACATATAGTGTTGTTTCAGTCCAATTTTTATGCATGGAAGCGTTAAATAAGGCAATGGCATGTGAACATGTAGCATCAAAAGAGAGAAAACACTAAATAGAAATATCATAGTTTACATGTTTATCTCGATCCGATAAAATGCTAACCCAAGAGAAATAAAGTGAATGATCACGTCACATGTCTACCTAAGGCATACCGAGATTTGAACTAGGGGTACGAAGCATAAGGTTTGGTCTATGCACAAGATCGAAATGACTTTTTTATCCAAGGTGCTCATCCTCATAATGCTCAAAAAGACTTATCAGGAGGAATGAGTAGTGCTTGTGGGGTCCTTTTCATGTGATATTATAGCCACCATATTATTTTTTATTATTGTTTTGAGCTATCACATTTATCTCTTTTGAATACAAGGAACCCCAAGTCAATCGAAATCTACCCACATAGGTAGATAGACTTTAACTTGTAGGCATAAGACTTTAGCACTAAGATTTGGCCCGCAGTTTTAATCTCAATAAAGCATATTTGTGTCGTGACATTGATTATTAAACATATTTCTAACGCGTTAAGATACAATGTCACGAGTTATGACATGTAGAACTATAATTTCTTCATGAGTGCTCTGTCTAGGGATGTGTGAATAGTGAAGTCATTCCCCTATCTAAATCCTCACACATACCTAGAGGCATAGTCAACTTACACGCACATATAATGTCACACTCAATAGCTAAGCACTTATAAATTCAGCCCACAATGACTGGAGGAACAATGTTTGGATAGATTAACCGTCTAAACTAGTACATTGTACGTATACGTTATGATCTAAGTCGCAGTCATGTGAGCCCCAATCATGCGTTTTATTTTTTTTCAGCAGTTTTTTGTTTTTGTTTTTTTGTTTTTGAGAGAGGAATAGACGTTTTTTTTAAATTAATAATATTTTTTTAAAATCGGTTCAAAAAAAATAAAGATGCAACATGCACACACACACATAACAAACACAACAAAACATGAAACATGCACACACAAGGGAGTAACAACAAAAAAACATATAGAACTAGGATGAGAGGTCAAGAATTCCAAGCTCGAGTTGGAGTAGAGAAAAACATGCATCAGGGAGCGGTTCAGTTAGGATGTCCACAAGTTTGTCCTCGGTGCCAATAAAGACGACACTCACATTCTCCTTTTTATATGATCATGATTGAAATGATGACGCACGTCAATATGTTTTGGCCGATAATGGTGCACTGGATTATATGTTAAGTCTATGGCACTCTTATTTCCACATTGAAATGTAACATTCCTACATGTGAGGCCAAAGTCTTTTAACGTTTGAGACATCCATAATGCTTGAGCGCAACAGCTTCTTAAAGTAATGTACTCGGGCTCAGCGGTTGATAGAGCAACCGAGTTTTGTTTGCGGCTAGATCGGGAGACTAGTGCTGGGCCTAGGAAATGGCATCTACCGCTTGTGCTCTTGCTGTCGAGAGAGCATCCGACATAGAATGAGTTAGAGTACCTGTGAAGAGAAAAAACTGTAGAATGAGGGTACCAATGTCTAAGGTTCTGTGTGCCTATAAAATACCTAAAGATATGTTTTACAGCTTTCAAATGAGACTCTCTAGGGTCGGCTTGATACCTAGCACACACTCCTACCTCAAAAGTGATGTCGGGCCTAGAGGCACTCAAATATAGCAGTGATCCTATCATACCTCGAAACATAGTCTGATGAACAGAAATCCCACTCTCATCTTTCCCTAATTTAAGAGATGCACACATAGGAGTTTTGACTTGTTTCAGATTATCATACCCAAAACGCACAAGCATATCTTTAATATATTTTTATTGGTTAATAAAAATCCCATCTTGGCGTTGAGAAATCTGAAATCCTAGGAAATAGGTGAGTTCTCCTACTAAGCTCATTTCAAATTCAGATTTCATTAAAATGACAATTTCTTCACACAACTTCTCATTTGTTGCCATGAAAATGATATCATCAACATAAATTTGAAGTATAATAAGATCTGAAATCTTGGTTTGAACAAAAAGAGTTGTGTCCGCACTACCCATCCTAAAGACATGATCTAAGAGAAAGGTAGTGAGCCTATCGTACAAAACACGGGGTGTCTATTTCAATACATACAGGCCCTTCACCAACCTATAAACATGATTTGGGTAGGCGGCATTCATGAAACCGGGTGGTTGCTCGACATACAACTCCTCCCTCAAATGTGTCCATTTAGGAAGGCACGCTTAACGTCCATTTGGAATAATTTAATTCGCTTATAACTAGCAAATGCTAAAAATATATGAATGGACTCAAGACGAGCAACTGGGGCAAATGACTCTTCAAAATCCACACCCTCTATTTGAGAATACCCTTGGGCCACCAAACGAGCTTTCTTTCTAGTTATCCTACATTCACCATCGTGTTTATTTTTGAAAACCCATTTTAAACCTTTGACTGGATGGTTATTCGGACGTTCTACTAATACCCATACCTTACTTCGCTCGAATTTGCTCAGTTCCTCAGTCATCGTCAAAAACCATGATTCATCTCTTAAGTCTTCCAAGACATTCTTGGGTTCAATATCCGAGAGAAAACACAAGTTTGAAAAAGACTCATGAAGGGCGGATCGGGTTCTAACTCCATGAGATGGCTCTACTATGACTAGATCACGAGGATGTTGCTTTGAGAAAGTTAAGTTATTAGGAGGCCTATATCCTTATTCTATTATCTGTGTTTCACTCTCCACGGTTTTATCCTCCCTGTTACTCTTAATTAGTACGTTCTCTTCAACTTCCTCTTCACTCGCCTTAGGCTAGCAAGTTTGAGTATTTTCATCGAAATGCACATGAGCCGATTCTTCAACCACTAAGGTCCTCTTATTGTAATCCTATAGGCACGACTCTTGCTCGAGTATCCTAGAAAGATGCATAGATCAGATTTTTCATCAAATTTTACTAGATGTCCTTTGTGTTTAGAATATAGCATGGACACCCAAAAACTCTAAAGTATGATACTGACGGTTTCCTTTCGAAATATAGCTCGTTGGGAGTTCTCTTTAAAAGATGGCGAAGCATGACATGGTACATCACATAACTTGTTGTGTTGACCGCTTCAGCCCAGAAATAACGAGGTAGACCAAACTCTACGAGCATCGTGCGAGCTAATTCTTGAAGAGTACGGTTCTTCCTTTCAACAACCCCGTTCTGCTGCGGAGTGCGAGGGGCGGAGAATTCGTGCTTAATACCTAAGGAGTGACACAACTTTGAGAAGTCCTCATTCTCAAACTCTCCTCCATGATCTGATCGGATACGTTTACTTTTGAGCTCCTTCTCAGTTTGAAGTCTCGTGCACAGGTTTGAGAATTCATGAAATGTGTCAAATTTGTTCGCAAGGAAAATTGTCCAACAATAGCGTGAGAAATCGTCTATGATGAAAAAGGTATATTATTTCCCACCTAGACTACATGTACTAAGAGGTCTGAACAAGTCCATGTTTATGAGTTCAAGAGGACTAGTCGTGTAAATCTCAGTTTTGCTTTTGAAAGAATTTTTAACGATTTTCCCTTTTTGACAAGGAGCACACAGAACATTTAAACTACCACTTAAGTTTGGGAGGCATCGTACGAGTTTCTTTCGTAATAGTTTAACAATAAGCTTGCTACCAGTGTGTCCTATTCTCCTATGCTAAAGATCTAATTCATCGTTCTTTGTCACAAGGCATTTCAAATTAGATTCAGAAAAATCATTAAAACTAACTGTGTACACATTATGATTTCTATGAGATACAAGCAGTACACTAGAAGTTTTGGAATCAATAAGTTTGCACGTGTTTGAGGATGACTCAATTATAACATCTATACCTTTATCACACAATTGACTAATAGAAATAAAATTATGCTTTAAGTCATCCACAAACAGAACATTTGAAATAGAAAATAACTTGTTACCTATAGTGTCGATTCCCAGTATCCTTCCTTTGTTGTTATCTCCAAATGTCACCATGCCACCCTTCTTATTTTCCAGGCTAATGAACTTGTCTTTATCTCCCGTCATGTGCTTGGAGCAACCAGAGTCCAAGTACCACATGTTCTTCATGTCCTTAGCCTGCCAACATACCTAAGAAGAAGATGAGGGTAAAGTTCTAGTTACCCAAGTTGTCCCACCCATAACATAGGTAGAAGACTATGGTAGCCAGACTTGCGAATATTTTGTGGCACCTTTCCTTAGGCATGAGCTAGATGTGTGACCAAACTTATGACAATTTGCACACGAGATATAAGCAGTGGATGCTGCTTGTATCACGTTTCTTGAGCTCTTGCTTGAGGAAGGAGATAGCCCTCCATTATTTTTAGCATATCTTTTGGTTTATGAGCGTTGGGCTTAAGCTTAGAAAAATAACGATTTCCCATCGGTGGTGATGTTGGACCTCCATATCCTAGTCAAAATTTCCCAGATCCATGACACTACACACCCAACATCATATTTAATGATTTTTGGCCTACTCCAAACTTTTGGATAGCGCAGTCAAGATCATGGATCCTCGTCTTTAAGGCGGTGTTCTCAATCACAAGCATCACACATCGATTAGAAAACTGTTTCTTGTCGTCCTCTACCTTTGCAATAGATAACTGGAGTCTCTTCTCCAAGACATTCTTTTCATTTATGAGACTAGTTGTTCTCACCGATGACTTGGAGAGACTTGCCTTTTGATCTTCGATCGTTGTCATCAAGTGAGAACAATCTAGACACTTGATCTTTTCTTTTCCGATTCTAATTACTTCATTTTTTAATTTTTCTAAATCCTTTTTGATTTTCTTATTTTCGGCTCTTAAGGCCTTTTTCGCAGAAATCGTGTTTTCTAATTTATCAACTAAATTTTCATAAATTTAAAGAAGTTCAGAGTATGTAGGTGGGGTTACCTCAGTGTCACTCTGGACACTGGATTCATCATCAGATTCTTCTTAGCTCTTTCCCATGAGGCATAGATTTGCCTCATCATCACTCCCTGAATCTGAGGAGCTTGAATCGTCAGATCCATTCTCATCACAAGTAAGCGCCTTCAGTACCTTCTTCTTTTCTTTGTATAGACTTTCTTTCCCCTTCTCTTACTTCTGAAATCTCGGGCAGTCTCTCTTCAGGTGTCCATGTTTGTGGCAGTGATAGCATTCCGGCTAGGACTTCTCATCTTCGCTCTCTGTCTCTTTCCCTGGCTTGTTCCACCTCCTGCCTTCCCCAGCTCCTTTCTTCAGGAATTTCTTGAACTGTCCCTATTTTTTAGGGTTCTTCATGAATTTCTTGAACTCCCGGACATAGAGACTTTCCTCCTCATCCTCCTCAGAATCTTGCCAGCTCTTCTTTTACGTGCTGCCTTCAGTGCCAATCCCTTCGTCTTCATATCCTTGGGATATTCCTCTTCTTGAATCTTCAGTTCCACCTCATGTGTTTTGAGTTTTTCGATGAGGCTCTCTATCTCCAGGGTGCTGAATTCATGGGACTCAGCAATCGCAGTCACCTTAGGACTGAAGCGTGGAGGCAAATATCGCAGGATCTGCTTCACCAAATCACCATTTGGAAAGTTCTTTCTGAGAGACTTTGAAGCGTTGACGATCTTGGTGAAACGCGTGTACATGATGTCCACATCCTTATCGATCCCCATTCGAAACTGTTCATATTCAGATTCGAGTCAGAACAGCTTCGACTCCTTACCTTGCAATGTACCTTCATGAGTAAGCTCTAGCAGTCGCCATATATCATAAGCAGTTTCACAGTTACAGATTATATTGAATTCGATTTTGTCCAAGGCGCAGAATAAAGCATTTATGGCCTTGGCATTATTTGTACATCTTAACTTATCCACGTCATCCCACTTATCTCGTGGTTTTTCGATGATGGTATCACCAACCGTGACAACGGGAGCAGTGTACTTTATCTCTACCATGACCCATACGTCCATGTTATGAGTCATACGAAATATTTTCATCTGTGTCCTCCAGTGACTATAGTCACTCCCCATAAAGAGTGGAGGACGACTCACACCTTGTCCCTCAGTGAAAGCGTGCACAGTGTTGGCCATTTTACTTAAGGTTATTAAGCCTATTGAAAGTAACCTCCCTCTGATACCACTTGTTGGATCTAGTGGCCAACCTTATAGGGGGGTGAATAAGGTTTGCGAACGTTTATTGAATTTAAATGTTTCACACACCAAAACAATCACAGAGAAAAGAATTTCATTGCATTAAATCAATAATGAAAAATAGTACAATATGAGTATAAATCAAAACTTGATCTTCATAGCGTCAAAGATTAGAGACGAAGAGAATAAAGATTCTTTTGGTTTATATACCGACCAAACTATGACTGGTTGGCTCTCACCCTTTCCCTCCAGGAAAGGCGTTCAAGCCCACTCTTCACCTCCACACAAGGAAGGGTATTAGAGCCCACTCTTCACCTCCACACAAGGGAGGGTCTTAGAGCCCCGCTAGATCCTCCGATCTAGATGTCCCAAATCCCGGGATGATTTATCGCGGAATCCATCCCGGATTCTGACGACCCTCTCCGGTCGATTTTCCTCACCGAAAAGCTAAACAGAAAATAGAAAAAGGGTACAAAGATTAAATGTAAAAAAATGATAAGAGAATGAAGTTCTCCCTCTTGACGACTTCTCCGGTGTGCGATCTATGGCTGGTGCTTTAGATCTTCATTGGCTAGCAACCGGTCGGTTCTCAGTGGTCGATGAAGATTCTGGATTGCCGGAGTTCTTCGTTCACGAACGGGACATATAAGGCTTCCTTCAACTTTGACGAATATACGTGGAGATGGGCGCAAGGAAGCGGCCAAAATCTGGAGTTTAGAAACCCTTCGTCAAAATTCATCTTGGAGTCGTAATGATAATAGGAAACACATCGGCTTTTATACGTCTTCATTAAAACAGGTTATCGCCGGCGGTACGACTAGCGCCTGCAGTAGTTTCGCACGCTTGTTGTGCCAACTGTCCTCCAAAACTGGAAAATAGTCCTCGAAACGATCTTTTTCCATTTCATTTGAGCTAACGCCGCGCGGTAGGGCCTACCGCCACGCGGTAACGTAGGATGCGACGTTCCTGAAAATGCAACATCAATTTGACAAGGCTAGGGCCGCGCGGTAGGTGCTACCGCCGAAATATTCCAGTGCGCTAAGACCGAATAAATCGTTAAGCTACCGCCTGTAGTAATGTAACACCTCCTTCCATTACATGATATATAATAGAAGGTCCGACCGGGGCCCCACACCATATGCCACAAATAGGTGGGGAAGTTATGGGTTAATATCAAAAACTATTCGCATCCTAACTCAGAGCATTCCAGTGGAAGCTTTTAAGTTGTTTGAACTCAATTCATCCGAATGTCCACAATATATAAACTAACATTTATATGTATAACATCATGAAAGAATGTTCTCCAAATACATAGCAAGTTTAGCCTTATGGCCTTACAGTTCAGCTTTATAACCATGAATTTCATACATCGACACGCAGGCCAGCCACACATGAAATTAACATCTTCTTTGACCTTCGAGGGCCAGCATAGCATTAACAGCAGCAGCAAAAACAACAACAAGGGCTTTCGCCCCCTATTTTCCGCTCGGGTCTCCTGCACCTGCACGGTACAATCCATCGCAGTGGTGGCAAATAAAGCGATGATCAACATTCAACTGACCAATTTATAACAACCCTACCCCTTACCCGGGGCAGTGGTATTCCTTCCCTGCAGGCAAAATATTTTACAAGCAGATATAACACACAATGTGCAGTCACGAACAATCAATATATCACAAACGTCGCACACACGACCATACGCTCCATGCACTTAGGGCACATTCTTGGTGTACCATAATATCTGGGTCCCACCGCCATTCAAGGCCCAAAGCCCAACAAAAAACTTGAGCATTTCGCTCCACGGCCTTCAGCCGGAGACTTTAGTCTTATTGTAACGACCCAGGATTTGTCCCATAGCCCCCCATGATATCTCTACCGGTTGGCGCACAGGCCTAAGATTCTCATTATCCATTTCTGCCGAATGCCAATCACCCAGGCACTCATGGCGGACAACCATAATGTGGAGACAATTCAACCGTTTCCCGTTGCTCAAATCGTCAGTTCACTGACGCGGGTCAGCCTCCCCTTATCCATTCGACACGAATCCTTTTCAAGAGCTCCAAAATCTCACAAATAGCCACACTGTCCCCTAAGGACTGGCTTCACAATCGCAGGTTAGCTAGGAGCCATCGCCAACGACACTCACTATCGCCCGACGTTAGCGACAGAACTCATTTTTTGTCCCCAGCCCTAACCTTATCTAGATCAACCATCCAGCAATCCTTGCAGCCACCTGCAGTGTCAGAAACACTGGTCTTTCAAGCATATATCATAAGTACTTTGCAGGTATTTTCCTGGACTTTCACTCCAGTACTTCCTTCTACTACCCTTCACAGACACAATGCACCGAATCCGCAAACATACTCATTTATATGCGGAGTCTCCTCCGGTGCACAAAATAAAACATCACCAATTGAGACCAACCTGTCCAGATGAGCTTCACACAGTATGCCTATTTCGTACTACACATTTCCGAATCTACATGCAAAACATCTTGGGGATATCCAGAATCAACCCAAGGGGAATCCCTCAAGAATCCACCTTTTGGTGGGGGAAACCCATGCATATGTCATATTAAGGACTTCACATTTCTAAGGAAGAAATATCGTTACCCTTGGCGATCGCTTTGGAGCCATGGAAATCGAGCCAAATGAAAAGCACCACAACGGCCTTGCCTCCACGAATCTGGACTCGGCACGCAATTCGGGGCTCTAAAACTCCACCGGCAGCCGGATTCCTCCTCCTCCTCCCTTGCTCTCCCCACTCTCCACCTCTTTACAAAGAGAGAGAAAAGCCTTAGATAATGAGAGAGTTTATCCTCAACTCATGGACTTATAATAGCAGGGAGATCTCAGGACCGTTGGATCCTAGGTGAAAGGAATGAACGACCATGAAAATCCCTGAAAAACACTTTCCTGGGCTGAACACAGCTTGTGACACGCCCGTGTCATAAGCCGTGTTCCTTAAGCGGTAAATAAACCGACTTTACCCGACCAGGACACGGCCTTATGACATGCCCGTGTCACAGGCCATGTGCTAGACACGGATTCAGACACGGCTTCAGACACGGCTATGTCCAACCCATGTTCATCAGTCCTCACAATCCTAATGAAGCACAGAGAAGGGCACGGCTATTGACACACCCATATAACAGGCCGTGTGACCCACTCAAGGATCATCGAGTGCATTTTGTCGAGCTCACTCGAGACCTCGTCGAGCGCATAGCTGGATACGGCCCTAGACACGCCCGTGTCACAGGCCGTGTACCCAACTTGAGGATCGTCAATCGCATTTCGTCGAGCTCGCTCGAGACCTCCCTGCCAATACTCGAGTGTAGGACATGGCCATGGACACGCCCGTGTCCCCAGCCGCGTACCTCACACAGAGCAGGACACAGCTTTGGACACGCCCGTGTCCCAGGCCATGTTAACCACCCTACTTAACCCATTCAGCATTGAGATTTGGGGCATTACAATCCACCCATCCTTACAAGAAATTTTGTCCCGAAATTTGCATACAGTACTCAGGAAAGTCTTCAACAAAATGTGTTACAACATTTCATATTCTGTACTATAAAAGTTGTTATGCAAGTTTAAACAAATAGTTCGGCAAATTCAGCACGCATGGTCTGATCCCGCTCCCATGTTAGCTCCTCATGGTCGCGGTTATCCCATCGGACCTTGACCATCCTGATTGTTTTGTTCCGCAATCGCTTATCGACTTTATCATTGATCCGAATGGGTGTAACCTTCATTGTTAGCCCAAATTCGATCGGTACACGATCATTCATAATCACTTGAGCTGGATCTTTTACGGATTTTTGAAGCACTGAGATGTGGAACACATCATGCAATCCACTCAATTCATCCGAAAGAGCTAGCCGATAGGAAACTTCGCCAACTCTTTCCACCACTTCAAATGGACCAAGATATCTCGGACTTAACTTTTTCAAGCGCCGAACCCTAGACACACCTTTGAAGGGTTTGATTTTCAAATAGACCCAATCGCCAATCGCAAACTCAACATTTCGATGCTTGGCATTGTAATATTTGGCTTGTCAATCTTGGTCTATCAGTAGTCTCTCCCAAATAGAGCGTGTCGTTGAATTAGCCTCTTCGACTTCCTTACACTTATATAATTTAGATTCGCCTGCTTCCGCCCAAGCTACTGGAGTACGACATTTTTGACCTTACAAAGCTTCAAATGGTGTCATACTTATACTAGCTTGGTAGCTATTATTGTAGGCAAACTCTACCATATAGAGGTGATCTTCTCACCTCTTGCCAAAATCCAAGGCGCATATTCAGAGCATGTCCTCCATCGTTCTGTTGGTCCACTCAGTCTGTCCATCAGTTTGGGGATGAAAGGTCGTACTGATCGTTAACTTTGTTCCCAACAATTTATGGATTAGCCTCCAATCATTCGATGTGAATTGCCCGTCACTATCACTTACGATACTACGGCGAACACCGTGTAATCGTACGATTTGCTCAACATAGAATTTTGCCAAGACATCTAGTGAATCGTCACTCTTGTTCAGAAGGAAGTGAGCCACTTTAGTCAACCGGTCTACGATCACCCAAATCGAATTTTTACCGCGTTGAGACCTTGGCAAACCATGCACGAAATCCATTGAAATATCATCAAGCTTCCACTCCAGAATCGGTAGCGACTTCAGGAAACCTCCAGGCTTCTAGCATTCATCCTTCACTAAGGCACAGGTCTGACATTTAGCCACATAATGTACTATGTCTTTCTTTAACCCTGACCACCAGAACAACTTTTTCATGTCTTTATACATCTTTATGCTCCCTGGGTGAATTGAGTATTTTGTAAAGTGAGCCTCATACATCAATTCTTCCATTAGCTTACCCATACATGGAACGCACAAACGATCCTCTTTTTGCAAAAGGCCATCATCCCAGGATAATTGGTCCTTCGACCCATCCACTGCATAGCGTTGCAGACTTTCGTCAAGTTCTTTTGCTCGGCGAATTCTGTCCGCAAGATCATACTGTAATTCCGTCTAGTGAAAGCATGCATATGCAGTGGAATTCTTGTCGGCACAAGAAATCTCTAACGCTTCCAACTCCTGGATCAGACGCTCATCATGCATCTGCAACCAGTTTGCCCTTGCTAGAGTCCTACGACTCAAGGCATCTGCGACTACATTTCCTTTCCCGGGAGTGTAGTGAATATCAAAGGTGTAGTCCTCGAGGAACTCCATCCACCTTCATTGTCTCATATTGAGATCCTTCTAGTCCAATAAGTACTTTAGGCGCTTATAGTCCGTGAATATATCCACCTCCAAGCCATATAAATAATGACGCCACAATTTAAGTGCAAATATTACCGCCGCCAACTCCAACTCATGGACGGGATAGTTTCGCTCATGCACTTTCAACTGGCGTGAGCCAGAAGTAATCACCTTTTCAAATTGAAGAAGAATGCATCCTAAGATGCTCCCTGAAGCATCACTATAAATCTCATAGCCATCTGTACTACATGGCGATATCAAAACTGGCATCGTGGTCAAACGACTCTTTAGCTCTTCAAAAGCTCGCGCGCACTCCAGCCTCAAAATGAACTTCTGGTCCTTCCTTATTATTGTGGTAAGAGGCAAAGAGATCCGTGAGAAGTATTCTACAAAACGTCTGTAGTAGCCTGCCAGTCCAAGGAAACTCCTGACTTCGGCCACCGAAGACAATACTGGCCACTCCTAGATGGCTCTTGTCTTTGACGGATCCACCACAATGCCCTCTCCACTCACCATATGGGCAAGAAAAGCCACTGACGACATCCAAAACTCACACTTTGAGAACTTGGTGTATACCTTATTTCTCGGTAGGGTATGCAACACCAACCGTAAATGGTTTGCATGATCTTCTTCTGATTGAGAGTACACTAAGATATCATCAATAAAGACAATCACAAACAAGTTCAAGTACTCTCGGAACGTTCGGTGCATTAGATCCATAAACACTGATGGCGCAGTATATAGTCTAAACGACATTACAATAAACTCGTAATGACTGTAGCGTGTTCCAAATGTTGTCTTGGGAATGTCACCTTCCCAAATTCGCAACTGGTAGTACCTTCATTTCAAATCAAGTTTTGAGTATACTATCGATCCCGCCAATTGATCAAACAAGTCAGATATCTGTGGAATCAGATATTTATTTTCCTCCGTCAACCTATTCAATTCACGATAATCAATACACAATCGCATGCTACCGTCATTCTTTTTCACAAAAAGAACAGGTGCGCTCCATGGTGACATACTTGTGCGTATGTATCCCTGTTCCAACAATTCCTGCAGTTGAACTTTTAGTTCGACTATTTCCTTTGGCGTTACTCGATATGGTGAGTGGGTGACAGGTTTTGCACCTGTCACCAACTTAATCGAGAAATCAATCTCCCACTGTGGAGGTAATCCCGGAAGCTCCTTCGGAAACACATCAGCAAACTCTGAAACAATCAGAACATCATACACACTGGCCTTTGGCTCAATAGCGTCAACAAGCGTGAAGAACAACTCAACGCCTTTCCGAACTGCCTTAACAACTTGAAGAGCAGACATCAATGTCATGGTCGACCCTCGCACACCAGTGAACTTCGTTTCTCATTCGGTATTCTTCTCCAGTGTGACTTCCTTTGATTTGTAATCTATATAAGCACGCTGCTCCGAGAGCCAGTCCATGCCAAAGATCACATCAAACTCCGATATCGGCAACACTAATGCTTCCAACCCGAAATCCCGACTTCCTATTCGTACCTCCACAAAACAAGACTTATCTGCATGCATTACACATCCATTTGGTAATAACACCTTCATAATATTTGCCACCATATGAATCGGTACACCAATCTATAACATGAAGTCCACAGATAGAAATGAATGAGAAGCACCAGTATCAAACAGTGCTCTCGCCGAACAGTCTCGAATCAGGATAAAGCCTAATACAAACACATCATACACAAGCTACAAATAAGGTATGAAATAGCAAAAGCAGCAATCACATATGTTACCGCATACCTGTAACAACGTCACTTTGCTTCATGGCCTCTTGCTGGCCAAGATTATATACTCAGGGTTGCGCCAGGGATGCAGTCTACTCCACCACTGCCTTTCCCTTATCCGCATATGACGCTCCTGTCTTCTTTTCAACCTTTGGTGGACCAACCTGACAGTTACGGGATAGATGCCCCACTCTACCACATGTATATTAGGTCTGAGACTCCTGCCTTGAAGTTTCTCTCGATGCAATAGTCGAGGGAGCATGTGAAAAATACTTGAATCTCTTACCCCATTTCTTTCGGTACTTTAAATTTCCTCGGGTGCGGCACTTAGAACTCGGACTTTGTCATCGCCAAGTCCCTTTTTCCTTGCACCAGCTGCATATCCTTCACCAACGCACACACTGTATCCACCAGCATCTGAAACCCTTGGTTCACCAAACTTGATAGAAGGAATCTCAACTCATCCAGCAACCCTTCATAGAACCGATTGGTTTTTTCGTTGTTCATCAGCGAAGATAGACCCTGCATAGCGTCCCAATCGTGTAAACTCATGCAAGTTGGTATCGACACTACTCTCTCCCTGAGTTAGATGCTGGAACTCATTTTCCATAGCGATGTGTTGTGCCGCTGGCAAGTGTTTTGCCAAGAACAGTCACGAAAACTCCTCAATCAAGACTTCTGTTAGTTGACTGCCTACTAAGTTTTGTAATTATATCTCGTCCCACCAAAGCCGAGCCTCTCCTTCCAACAAGAAGGTGGCCAAGGTGACCTTCTGATTTTCCTCCGTACGTATCGCCTTCAATATTCTCTTAACGCGTGACAACCAATCTTCCGCCTGTGTTAGGGATCTCATACCCGTAAACATAGGAGGATTGAAGCTCATAAACTGCTTCAACTATCGTTCAGCTACCCGAGGATCAACAGCCTCAATAGGTTCTGGCCTTACACCAACCCGTTCTTGCACCAATGCCGGCTGCGCCTGCCCAGTAGGCTATGTATGAATCATTGCAAGCAGCGCCTTAGCAACTAAGCGTACTATTCCAGCAGAAGAAGGAGGTGTAGGCACCTCAGCTGGTGCCGCACTCTCATCAGAACGTTGGGGCCTAGACTGCCTAGCACCACTACGAGTCACCTATAGGTGGACAAGACACACATTGGCGACCTTGCACAAGCAATAACAACAATATAGGAATGTGCAGGTTCCTCAAATAGGTGTTTTGTATTCCTTAGTGGACATTCTTGAGTTCATTAATGTTATAGTGGGTCGCACTTACATGTGCGTGCCACCCCACAAAAGAATTCGACCATGAATTCGAAAGAGGAAGACCGAGATAATTTGATACCAAAATATAACACATCCATCCGTTACATGACATATAATAGAAGGTCAGGCCGGGGCCCCATACTATATGCCACAAACAGGCGGCGAAGTTACTGGTTAATATCAAAAACTATTCACATCCTAACTCAGAGCATTCTAGCATAAGCTTTTAAGTTGTCTGAACTCAATTCATCTTAATGTCCACAATATATAAACCAACAGTTATATGTATAACATCACGAAGGAATGTTCTCCAAATACACAAAGAGTTTGGCCTTATGGCCTTACAGTTCAGCTTTATAACCATGAATTTCAAACATCGGTACGCAGGCCAGCCACACATGAAATTAACATCTCCTTTAGTCTTCGAGGTCCAGCATAGTTGCAGCAATAGAAACAAATACAACAATAAGGGCTTCAGCCCCCAATTTTCCGCTCGACTCTCCTGCACTTGCACGGGACAATCCACCGCAGTAGTGGCAAACAAAGCAACGGTCAGCGTTCAGCTGACCAATTTGTAATGATCTTATCCCTTACCCGGGGCAGTGGTATTCCTTCCCTGCAGGCATAGCATTCTACAAGTAGATATAACACACAATATGTAGTCACGCACAATCAATATATCACAAATGTCGCCCACACGGCCAGACGCTCTGTGCACTCAGGGCACATTCTTAGTGTACTAGAATACCAGGGTCCCACCGCCATTCAAGGCCCGAAGCCCAATGGCAAACTTGAGTATTTCGGTCAATGACCTTCAGTCGGAGACTTTAGTCTTGTTGTAATGACTCGGGATTTGTCCCATAGCCCCCCATGGCATAGCTATCGGATGGCGCGCAAGCCTAAGACTCTCATTATGCATTTATGTCGAATGTCAATCACTCGGGCACTCATTACGGACAACCATAATGCGGAGACAGTTCAGCTGTTTCCCGTTGCTCAAATCATCAGTTCACTGACGCGAGTTGGCCTCCCCTTATCCATTTAGCACAAAGCCTTTTCAAGAGCTCACAAATAGTAACACTATCCCATAAGGACCGGCTTCACAATCACAGGTTAGCTAGGAGGCATCGCCAGCGACATGTACTATCGCCCGGCATTAGCGACAAAACTCACTTTTCATCCCCAGCCCTAACCTTATCTGGATCAACCATCTAGCAATCCCTGCTGCCACCTGCAGTGCCAGAAACACTGGTCTTTCAAGCATATAGCACAAGCACTTTGCGGGTATTTTCTTGGACTTTCACTCCAGTACTTCCTGCTACTACCCTTCAAAGGCACAACCCACTGAATCCGCAAACATACTCATTTATACGTGGAGTCTCCTCCGGTGCACAAAATAAAACCTCAACAATCCAGACCAACCTGTCCAGATGGGCTTCACACTGTATGTCTATTTCTTACTACATATTTCTGGATATACATGCAAAACATCTTGGGGATATCCAGAATCAGCCCAAGGGGAATCCCTTAAGAATCAATCTTTTGGTGGGGGAACCCATGCATATGCCATATTAAGAACTTCACATGTCCAAGGAAGAAAGATCGTTACCCTTGACGATCGCTTTGGAGACATGGAAACCGAGTCAGATGAAAAGCACTGCAACGGCCTTGCCTCCACGAATCTGGACTCAGCACGCGATTTGGGGCTCTAAAACTCCACCGGCAGCTGGATTCCTCCTCCTCCTCCCTTGCTCTCCCCACTCTCCACCTCTTTACAAAGAGAGAGAAAAGCCTTAGATAATGAGAGAGTTTATCCTCAACTCATGGCCTTATAATAGCAGGGAGATCTCAGGACCGTTGGATCCTAGGTGAAAGGAATGAAAGGCCACGAAAATCCCTGAAATACACTTTCCTGGCCTGAACACGACTTGTGACATGCCCGTGTCAAAGGCCGTGTTCCTTAAGCGGCAAAGAAACCGACTTGATCTGACCAGGACATGGCACTGTGACACGCCCGTGTCACAGGCCGTGTGCTAGACACGGCTTTGGACACGCCCGTGTCCAGCCCGTGTTCATCTGTCCTCACAATCCTAATCAAGCATAAAGAAGGATGCGGCCATTGACACGCCTGTGTCACAGGCCATGTGGCCCACTCGAGGATCGTCGAGTGCATTTCGTCGAGCTCACTCGAGACCTCATCGAGCGCATAGTAGGACACGGCCCTGGACACGCCCGTGTCACAGGCCGTGTACCCAACTCGAGGATCATCGACCGCATTTTGTCGAGCTCACTCGAGACCGCCCTTCCAACACTCGAGTGCAGGAAACGTCCATGGAAACGCTCGTGTCCCCATCCGTGTACCTCACACAGAGTAGGACACGGATTTGGACATGCCCGTGTCCCAGGCCGTGTTACGCACCCTACTCAACCCATTCAACATTGAGATTTGTGGCGTTACAGGTAATCCATTCGCCTGGCGGTAGAGCTGAGCTCGACATTTCTGCCTTTGATTCTTATCAAAGACCTAGCGCGGCGCGGTAGAGCTAGTGCTGAAACCATCCAGAGCGCTAGGTCTAAATAAATCATCGCGTTAGCAACTGTGGTAGTACTAACGCCTGGCGGTAGCCCAGAGTCTCGATGCTTCTTCTCTTGACATTCGTCGACGGGCTAGCGCGGCGCGTTAGTGCTAGCGCCTGGTGATAGCATCCATATGAGCCTTCACTTTTACTTGCACCAGATAACCTGCACACTCTATCAACATACAACATGATCAAATACAACTGGGGATTTGATATTCTCAAACACAGGTAATGTGAAATATCGATTCCAACACAGGTTAGCCCGACGAGCCGATGGCTCGGATGGTTTTGTGATGGACGGGTTATTCCGGGGAGCTTTCGCTTGGTAGATATTTGTGACGGACAAGAATTTTCAGGGAGCTTTGGCTCGGTGGGAAATACATTAATATTGCATGTGTATAAGATATAAGGTGGTGGGTCTTTGGAACTGGAGTGTCATCTCACCGATACCAATATGTTGACTCGCCAACTGTGGTTTAGCACTTGGCCAAATAAGGTCTGGTGCGGCAACCAGCAATACTACGCAGGAGCTTCGCTTAGTGCACTAGCATTGAGGCATACGATAGGCCGGTCTGGTAGTGCTGATACTGATTTAGAGGTGGGGAGGCACAACCCACCGCTTTTGTTTGCCACTACGGAGGTATCCTGGGAGGTTAGGCTCCAGAAAGGGGGAACTAAAGGTCTGTGTGCACAGAGTCGGGTGTGTGAGTTGCACTTACATGTTCATACCATAGCATTATTGCATGACATAACATCATCATTGCATATAACCCCTGACACCTATTGTATAAAGTGGTATGGGATGCTTTATACAATAGGCCTTGCAAAACGACCCCTTGGTCTATAGGTTTGTATGGGCATCCCTATAGGTCATGGTTACTTTCTTAGTTTACTTTCTCATATTGTACTTGTTCACTTGTTCTCATATATACTTATACTGCTTACCTACTACTGCTTACTTATACTTGTTATGGTTATATGCTCATGTTAGACTAGTTCCGCCGTCACCTGCTTACTTTGTTACTCTCCACCTTCATTACCTTCCCTTTCCTTCTCCCCACTCGGTGCCTAGGAGCCATGGGGGATGGGTGGGGGATGATAGTACTTAGTCTTTTAGACTAACAGTCATTGACCAAATCATTTTAGGGGATAATAGAGCCGAACCAGGAGACGCAGCCCCAGAGGTCGGTGCGCATGGAGATGGGGCAGTCTAGCATGGGAGTCCAGCCAGCAGGGACAGTGAGTCCCGACCATTAGTAGATATTATAGTTTTGCTTGCGCAATTGAGTGATTTGTAGTGAGGATTTTGATGTATCGGGCAGGAGACCTCTTTAGTACTTTGTTATATCATTTCTTTTGAGTCTCCCTTCTTGGAGAATTATATTATATTTCATAAGATTTTTGTGGACCAGTATTTGAGTTTTCATGTACTCTTATATTTATTCTACTCTTTTGCGATCAGTATAGCCGATAGATCGGCGTTTTAGAGTGACGACCTTCTCGAGTGTGTTGGTGTCACTGCAATGCGGCGGTTCTTGGCAAAAGACCCCGGTAGTTTTGCAAAAAAAGAGGGTCTTACAATCAAATCCTAGGACAAATATAGATGACTCGCTAGAACTCAGGCCAAGGAGATCCAATCTCTCAAGGCTGAGGAGAGCACTCTGAGAGAGGAAGTCGCAAAGACGAACTCACTCAGAGAGGAATTCCATGCCGCAATCAAGGAATATAATAAAGCTCTTGGGCACCTTAACCTGAAAGAGAAAATTATCAAGGAATTGGAAGAACAACTTGCCACTGAAAATAAGCTAGTTGAAAGCTTCTCCAAGCCCAAAAGAGTCCTTCCATTTGTTGTTGAATTCTCTGCTTAGGCGAAAGGAGCTAGCTTAGGCCATCAGGCTGCTCCTAGTAATTCTTCTTGGAGGAATAAAGCTCAAAGAAAGAATAAGGCTGCCAAGAAAGCTTTATCGAATGATAAGGGGAAAGCTCCTCTGGACCAAACGTCATTTAAGAAGGTTGTTGGGTATTGTATCCTCAACGTACCTGATTTGAAGAAGCCCCTGAACAAGCTAAGGTAAATAGGCAATGTTTTTGACAAATTATTTCAAGTTGTGCTTGCAGTTATTCCACGCTAAGTGCACACCAATGTCAGGGTGCAGTAGGTCAATATACACGGGTCTGCACGACGTAATCCCTCGTTGAGCAGATCAGTGTGTTGGTCTACGTGTACTCTCTCTATTGGAGTGCACTTACTTTTAAGTACAGGGCTGTGATCTTGCAAGAGCAGACAAGGAGCAAGGATGGGTCAAGGAGCTCATCATGGGTGGAAAGACGAAAATTCGTCTAAGTGTAAATCGACGAGAATCGCCAAGTGATTCTCGCCGATTCGGCGAGAATCACAAGTGATTCTCGCCGAATCGTCGAGAATCACTGGCTGATTCTCGCCGACTCGATCCAGCTACTTCAAGGCACGCAAATTCTGATGCTAAATAAGAATCGTCGAGAATCACTAGTGATTCTCGCCGAATCGCCGAGAATCACTGGCTGATTCTCGCCATCTCGACCCGGCTAAATCAGTGCGTGCAACCAAGTTAAATTCGACGAGAATCATCTTTGATTCTCGCCGAATCGTCGAGAATCACCTTTGATTCTCGACGACTCGACGAGATTCACTTTCGATTCTCACCGATTTTGACTTGGGCAATTTTCTGGAACTCCCTGAACCGGATTCTGCCGCTGACAATGTTCTGGACCGGGATTTAGGGATTCTTCTTGTGGGACCCACAACGGTCATATTGAAAGTATCTACAGTATATATATACGGGTATTTTTTGAACGACAGATATACAGAAAGAAGCCGAGCACGATCTAAACCTAAAATCGTGAAACTGCTCCGCCGCCGCCGTCGTCGCTCGCGCTAGTTGGTAGCCGCTGTTGATCGCGATTCTTCCTGATCCTCCGGCGATAGAAGCTTAGCCAAGCTTAGAGTCTCACGCGTCTATCCAGAGATCCCTTGTCTCTCGATTTGTTGATCGGGAAAAACTTCCCCGTTCGAATCGATCGAGACGACCGATCCTCGTGTGACCGTTGGTAGACCTAGCTAGCTTCGCTACGAAGTTTGGATCCCCAAAGTACAGCAGCCGCACATCATCGTCGCCGCCGATCCCGTGAACCTAGCCGCTGCCCATCTTGCCGCCGCCGGTTCCGGGGAGATCCTCTCCAAGAGAGATCTAGGGTTGTGGACTCTTCGTGAACTTCAAGAACACGTCGTCAACGAAGAGGGACACCGTAGTCTCCAAACGTAGTTTGTATTTCTTGTACATTCTAGTTTTACTTTTGTTGTAAAGAAACGTTGGTTCCTAGTTGTAAGGGTTGGGTGCAACCCGTGTTGTGGGAGTGTTGACTCCTACGTGTGTAAGGGTTCCTTCTGATAGTGCAGGGATTGGATTTCAATCCTGTTGGTGAAGAGACCGAGTCGTCCCTTGTTGGGAGATAGGTCGAATGGGGAAAGTGGATGTACCCAAATCGGGGAACCACTATAAATAGCTTGTGTATTCTGTGTGCTGTGCTGTTTATTTTATTGTGCAGGTACAATCTTAAATTCCGCAAAAACGCTGCACGTCACCTATTGCCCCCCCCCCCTAGGTGAAGATAGTTGACACTAGGTGGACTTTCAAGTGGTATCAGAGGGAGGTTGCTCATCAAAAAGGTTCACACCTTGAGTAGAATCCTGCCACTAGTGTTAAGAAGAAGACAAACATCTACTATGGATGGTCTCAAGTACACAGGCAAGATCCCAGTGTGCACCAGGCTCAACTTTCCTATCTGGAAGGAAAGGATCAGGTTCTACATGGAAGCTGTTGATCCTCGACTCTTCATGATCGTGGAGGAGGGACCTTATGTCCCCACTAAGGCCTCAACCATTGATCCTACCCAGAAAGTGTCAAAGAAACTTTCTGAAATGGACAAGGACGAGATGGTGCTAGTAGGACTTGACAAGAAGGCGCAGAACATTCTGTTCAGCGCGATTGATGACTCAATGATGCAGAACTTCTGCAACTGCAGGACAGCTCAGGATATCTGGCATGGCCTGATCATCCTAATGGATGGCACTGATGAAGTGAGGGATGATCGGAGATCCCTCCTGAACCAGAAATATGAGGCCTTCAGACAAGGGCCTAAGGAAGAGATCGGAGTCACCTACGAGAACTTCCTCAAGATTGTTAACGCCCTCAAAGGATACGGAAGAGTGTTCACTAATGGTGAACTCAATGATAAATTCCTTAGGTCCCTTACTAAGGAATAGGACACAAAGATCTGCGCCATCCAAGAGTTTGGCAGACTAGCTGAAACTGACCCGCAAATTACGTTTGGAAAGCTGATGTCCTATGAGCTTCAGCTGAACACCAGGAAAGCAGAAGAAGAAGCAGAGAAGGCTACAGCCAAAGAAAAGACTGTGACTCTAAAAGCCAGTCACTCCAGAAAATTCAAGGGTGCGGTTTCATACCGTGCCAGGAAAAAGAATGAGGAGGAGGACTCTGAGCCATGCTCCTCCAGCTCAGAGCTGTCGGAGGAGGATTTCTCCCTCATCACTCGAGAGTTCAAGAAGTTCCTCAAGATGAGGAATCAAAGAAAGAGAGACGGCTCCTCCACCAGGCATCAGAAGAAAAATTATTCTTCTGACAGGTGTGCTTCTAAACCGAACAAACATCGCTCCTCTGACATTATTTGCTTTGGATGCAATAAGCCAGGACATGTCATGGCCGACTGCTATCAAGGCAAGAGAGAAAAAGGGAAAGAAGAGGAGCACAAATCTTCGAGAGATAAGAAGAAAGAGCGGAGCTACATCGCCAAAAGGCCAAAGACAATGAGTGAGTCTGATTCCTCAGACTCCAGTGATGATGAGGAAGCCTACTTCGGGCTGGTGGGTCGCTTCGACTCAGAAGGAGAATGCCCCCCATTTACTGGGAAGGTAAAAGCTCACACCCCTCTCTCCGACTCCGACTCTGATCCTGAGTCTCAGGATGATGAACCTGAGGATAGCCCTTCGGCCCGTGAAGCAGAGCTCCTCAAGAAGTATGAGCTTCTGCTCAACACTTTCGAGGAGTGTCGTAAGAGACTGAAGGCTGAGAAAAAGGAAGTGAAATTCCTTAAGGGTGAATGTGTATCCCTAAGGGAAGAAGTCACTAGTTTGATTTCTCTCCGACAGGAGCACCTTGACCTGACTTCTAAGCATTCAGAGTCTCTTAAGCTCCTTGATCTTAAGCAGGAGGAAGTCGACAAGTTGGAAGAACAACTTGCGGCAGAAAGGAAGATCGTCAAGAGCTTCTCTATGCCAAAAACAGTTCTTCCAGTTGTTGATACCTTCTCTGCTCGGGCCAAAGGTGCAGGCTTGGGGCATGTAGGGGTATCTCGTACCTCATCCAGGAGAAACAGGAACCAGAGGAAGAATAAGGCCGCCAAGAAGGCCTCTGCTGATGAAAAGGGAAAGGCTCCTCTTAGTCTTGTTGCGTTCAGAAAGCCTAGCTTTCCTTGCAACCAACATGACTTTGAATCAACCTTTGGTCATCATTTCCGGCCCTCGGTTGCAAAGCCAAAGAGCCAATATGATGGTTGGACCTTTCCCCGGAACTTCGATGAGAGTGCCTTCAAGGCACATTATGAGGAAATCCACATGGGAAATTATGGTCAATTCTCTAGCGGACATAATGAAAAGCAGGCACCAAGAGTCAAGCCTGTTATACCGACGAAACAGAAGGTGAAGAAGTCATGTGACTGCAATCACTATGAGGCCTCCACCTCCAGATCCAAGGCCCCGGCTGTACCCACCACTCCCAGGGTAAGACAGGAGCCTAGGAAGAGGTACAACAGATTCGACTGTTGGTGTTGTGGCAAAGTCGGTCACTTTGCCGTGGATTGTTGGTTTAATCCAAGGTATCACGAGACTCCCTATGTTAGCAATGCGAGGCCGACCACTCGTAGGGTTAACCAACCGAGGGGGAGTATGCTAACCAGGAATCTAGGACCCAAGTTCGATTGGGTTCCTAAGGGAAATTTATTTTGTTTTGCATGAATGTCCAAAGGCCACCAAAACGCTGATCTGATATTTGGACAGTGGATGCTCCCGGCATATGACTGGGATAAGAAGCCTGCTGCGTGATTACACTCCAGTCGAGAATGGACCCAAAGTCATCTTTGGAGGGTCAGATCGAGGAGTCACCAGAGGTTACGGTATGATTTCCAACGGTAAAATCTCTATCACCGACGTGGCTAATGTTGAAGGGTTAAACCATAACCTGATCAGTGTAAGCCCGTTATGTGACAAAGGTTATGACGTTAAGTTCTGCAAGGATAAATGTCTGATAATTTCACGTACCTCTTCTGAGACGGTATTATCAGGCATTAGGAGCAGAAATATCTTCTGCTTAGATTTTCTCAGTGTAGATTCATCTACCCCTGTATGCCTTGTGGCAACATGCAGTGCATCTCTTTGTGATCAATGGCACAAGAGATTGGCACATATTAATTTCAAGACAATTAGTATGCTGTTTTCTAAGAACTTAGTAAGGGATGCTCCCAGTATCAAGTGCATCAAAGATATCCCCTATCCTGCATGCCAGATGGGCAAACAGACTCGGGCTACCTTTAAGAGCATTGCAGACAAAGACTCTTCCCGATGTATTTACCTTTTACATATGGACTTGTTTGGTCTAATGCAAGTTCATAGCTTGGGAGGCAAGTCCTATACGCTAGTGATAGTTGATGATCATTCTCGGTTTACATGGGTGTTCTTTTTGAAACGAAAGTCAGATACGTTTGACATCTTCACTAGTTTTGTCAAGCAGGTTCAGAACGAATTTAACTGCTCAGTGGTCAAAATCAGAAGTGACCATGGAACAGAATTCGAATCTGGTGCTATGACAGAGTTTTGTGAAGAACAAGGTATCTTTCATGAGTTTTCCTCCCCGCGCAATCCTCAGCAAAATGGAGTTGCGGAGAGGAGAAATAGAACTCTCATTGAAGCCTGCACGACAATGTTGAAAGACGCTTCTCTCCCAGAATACTTCTGGGCAGAGGCTGTCAAAACAGCTTGTCATGTACAAAACCGAGCATTGATCAACAAGCATCATCGTAAGACGCCTTACGAGCTACTGAAAGGCAGGAAACCAACCATGTCCTACTTGAGGATTTTTGGTTGCAGATGCTATGTACTGAATAATGGGAAGTACCCGCGTACTAAATTTGGTGAAAAATGCTTCGAAGGCATATTCATGGGCTATAGTTCCCACAGTCGGGCATATAGGGTCTTCAATAAGAAAACCCTAGTGGTAGAAGAATCAATAAATGTTGTATTTGATGAAGGAGGTTTGCTTAACAGCAACTCTTCCAGTGGTATTCTTGAAGATGCAGGTGCACGACTTGAACAGCTGAGTCTGGATGAGACCGCTAAAGATGACACTCCTAAGTACGTCAAAGTTTCCACCTCCACGTCATCTGGGCATGTTGAAGATCAAAATGGAACAAATCTCTTAGAAGAAGGAGAATCCCAAGAAGTAGTCGAAGCTCCAGAC
Organism: Platanthera guangdongensis; assembly: GCA_039583875.1. Taxonomy (NCBI): domain Eukaryota; kingdom Viridiplantae; phylum Streptophyta; class Magnoliopsida; order Asparagales; family Orchidaceae; genus Platanthera; species Platanthera guangdongensis. The sequence goes on from CM077163.1 coordinate 97,801,077, forward strand.
GCCAGACTTCTAGAGCTCCGACACGTGAGGGATCATCCTAGAGATCAGATCATCGGAGATCCTCGTGTCGGTGTCAGAACTCGAAGATGTACTATTAACGAAGTTTTGCATCTTAGCTTCCTGTCACAGGTTGAGCCAAAGAAGTTCGACGAGGCGAACAAAGACGCGGCTTGGATCTTGGCCATGCAAGATGAACTACATCAATTCGAACGATGCAACGTGTGGATGCTGGTTCCCAGACCACACAAGCAGAATGTGATTGGCACCAAGTGGATCTTCAGAAACAAGCTGGATGAACATGGTGTCATCATAAAGAACAAGGCAAGGCTGGTGGCTCAAGGTTACAGACAGGAGGAGGGGATTGACTTCGACCAGACCTTCGCACCAGTAGCAAGGCTCGAGGAAATCAGATTGTTCCTGGCGTATGCTTCGCACAAAGGATTCACAGTCTATCAAATGGATGTGAAATCAGCATTCCTGAACGGAGACCTGAATGAGGAAGTATACATCGCTCAACCCCCAGGTTTTGTCAATCCTACTTATCCCAATCATGTGTATTTTCTCAATAAAGCTCTATATGGTTTAAAACAAGCTCCACGAGCTTGGTATGAGACTTTATCTAGTTTTCTTCTTGAGAACAAGTTCTCTAGAGGTAAAATAGATAAAACATTGTTTCTCAGGGAAGTCAAAGGCAAGATCTTGCTGGTGCAAATCTATGTCGATGACATTATATTCGGCTCAACGGACAACAATCTTTGCAAAACGTTTTCTAAACTTATGTAAGGAAAGTTTGAAATGAGCAGTATGGGAGAGCTCAAGTATTTCTTGGGACTTCAAGTGAAACAGTCTGAGGATGGAATCTTCATCTCTCAGACGAAGTTCACAAATGAACTCCTTAAGAAATTCGGTATGGAGAATGCAACCTCTATGAGGACTCCAATGGGATCCACTATGTCTCTGGATAAGGATGAGAAAGGTAAACCTTTCGATGAAACCAAATACAGAAGCATCATTGGATCCCTGCTCTACCTTACTGCCAGTAGACCGGATATCATGTTCTCCACATGTGTCTGTGTCAGATATCAGGTGAACACTAAGGAATCTCACTATGTCGCTGCAAAGCGAATTATAAGATACCTTAAAGGTACTCCCAATCTTGGCTTGTGGTACCCGAGAAACAATGATGTCGAGCTAATAGGTTTTTCAGATGCTGATTTTGCAGGGAGTAGGGATGACAAGAAAAGCACCTCCGGGACGTGTCAATTCCTCGGCAGGAGGCTTATCTCATGGAACAGCAAGAAACAGAATTGTATTGCAACCTCCACAGCAGAGTCTGAGTACATCTCGGCAGGCAGCTGTTGCGCACAACTCCTATGGATCAGAAACCAGTTAGCCGACTACGACCTTCAGTTCAAGGAAATACCAATGTACTGCAACTCCTCCAGTGCAATTGCAATTGCCAACAATCCCGTTTCGCACAGCAGAACGAAGCATATTGAAGTGCGCTACCACTTCATTCGGGAGCACGTGGAGAACAAGGACATCTCTCTCTGTTATGTCCCCACGGACAAGCAGATTGCGGATATATTCACAAAGCCCTTAGACGAGGCCAAGTTCAATCTTTTCAAAACTGAATTGGGGATGCTAAATTATGAGGAATGAAGCCTACAGAAGCTTCAAGCTCGTGTAAGAACTGAAGGGGAGCAAGGTACTCAAGATGAGCACAGGCGCAAGAACTGAGGGGGAGCAAGGGGTCAAATGCTCCAGACCCCGATTTGCAGAAGCCGAAAAGGGGGAGATTACCCTCTCGGCTAAGTCTAAGGTGGCTCCAAGCTTGCTCCCAAGAAATTGGTATTGGTAATGAATAACTCACTCAACTCAATTTCAAGTTTATGATTTTCATTCCTATACGCTTTATTCACCTTAGCCTGTAGGGTTTAGGCTTCTTCAAATAGGGGGAGATTGTTGGGTATTGTATCCTCAAAGTACCTGATTTGAAGAAGCCCCTGAACAAGCTAAGGTAAATAGGCAATGTTTTTGACAAATTATTTCAAGTTGTGCTTGCAGTTATTCCATGCTAAGTGCACACCAATGTCAGGGTGCAGTAGGTCAATATACACGGGTCTGCACGACGTAATCCCTCGTTGAGCTGATCAGTGTGTTGGCCTACGTGTACTCTCTCTATTGGAGTGCACTTACTTTCAAGTACAGGGCTGTGATCTTGCAAGAGCAGACAAGGAGCAAGGATGGGTCAAGGAGCTCATCATGGGTGGAAAGACGAAAATTCGTCTAAGTGTAAATTGACGAGAATCGCCAAGTGATTCTCGCCGATTCGGCGAGAATCACAAGTGATTCTCGCCGATTCGTCGAGAATCAGTGGCTGATTCTCGCCGACTCGATCCAGCTACTTCAAGGCGCGCAAATTCTGATGCTAAGTAAGAATCGTCGAGAATCACCAAGTGATTCTCGCCGATTCGGCGAGAATCACTGGCTGATTCTCGCCGTCTCGACCCGGCTAAATCAGTGCGTGCAACCAAGTCAAATTCGACGAGAATCATCTTTGATTCTCGCCGAATCGTCGAGAATCACCTTTGATTCTCGACGACTCGACAAGATTCACTTTCGATTCTCATCGATTTTGACTTGGGCAATTTTCTGGAACTCCCTGAACCGGATTCTGCCGCTGACAATGTTCTGGACCGGGATTTAGGGATTCTTCTTGTGGGACCCACAACGGTCATATTGAAAGTATCTACAGTATATATATACGGGTATTTTTTGAACGACAAATACACAGAAAGAAGTCGAGCACGATTGAAAGATATGGTACCTAAACACCTAGAGGGGGGGTGAATAGGTGACCTAATCCTTTTCTAACTTTGTTGGCAGCCAAACAGTTAAATCACAGATTTCTAACTACTTTTGCACAGCAAACAGCAATAACAAAACATACACAGCTAATCATAGCACAGCACACAGTGTTTTATAGTGGTTCCCCAAGATATGGGTACATCCACTTTCCCCCTTCGCCTATCTAGCAGTGTACTAGATTCGGCCTAACTTCTCCACTATCTCAGAACCCAAATTGGTTCCTACCTCAGGCCCAAAGCCTTACAACTCAGCTTTATCCCAAAGCCTACACTCAGCCAATCAAGGCCTACACTCAGCCAATCCAAGGCCTACACTCAGCCAACAAGGCCTACACTCAGAGATCACAATCTCCTACACTCAGGCTAACAAGCCCTACCCTCTGCCCTTATAATTATAGGCTTACAAATCACTCAGATCCAAAGGATCCTACAAGTTAAAAAGATATTACAAATTATAACTCTACAACTCAGAAAGATAAGAGGGCAGTTGAGAGATTCTTGATGAGTTCTTGAAAGAACTCAGCTGGATCCAATCTGACTTAGCTTTCTTCAAAGCTTCTTGAGTAGAACTGAATAAGACTGAATCCTCTGCAGTTGTTCCTTGACCTCTGCTACTTAAGAATCAGAATTGAATCTGAATTCTTCTTCTCAGCCTAGTTCTAGAGGCTGATTTCTTGGATGGAGCCCTCTCTCTCCAACTTCTTAGATCTGCACTTGGACTGCAAGATCTTCTTGTGTTGATACTCAGTATACCACTTTAATGATTACTTCAACAATAATCTGAAATCTGTTAACAACTTGATCAACAACCTCAACAACAGTTTCTGTAAACTGTAGGTGCCTATTTATAGGCTTTCTTCATGGTAACCGACTGGTCCGGTCCATAACTGACTTCTGACAACTCTGACAGTTGTTGTAGACCGGCTGGAACGGCAGCTGTCATGTCAACCAGTCACTTCTTGAAAATCTCTAACAGTTTGTAAGTGTCGAGACTTTCTGTCTTTAAGTGTCGACACTTATAGTCCAAGTGTCGACACATGTTGTGTAAGTGTCGACACAAGTCTACAAGGTGTCGACACAACTCCTTGTATGTCTCGACACAGATTCTTCTGCATGTGTCGACATTGAAATTGAGTGTCGACACAAGTACTTGTTCTTCTATCTTTAACTGAATTCTTCTAAGTGTCGACACATTTCCTTTGTGTCGACACATCTTCTGGTGTTGAATCTGTCAAGTGTCGACACATAGTCTTCTATGTTGAATCTTGCTGAGTGTCGACACAGCTCCTTGTGTCGACACACCTTCTTGTCGTTGAGACTTCAGCTGAGTGTCGACACCTTCCCATAGTGTCGACACTTGTACTTAGAATAATTTGTTGTTCTTTTTGTTCTTTGCTAAGTGTCGACACAGCTCCATGTGTCGACACTTTCTTCCAGTGTTGAGTCTTCAGCTGTGTGTCGACACATTGTTCTGGGTGTCGACACATACTTCAAATGTTGACTCTTCTGTTACATTGTGTTGAGTGTCGACACTTACTTCAAGTGCTGACTCTTCTGCATAGTGTCGACACATTGTGTTGAGTGTCGACACTTGTACTTAGACTCTGCAGACTTTTGCTGAGTGTCGACACAGCTCCAAGTGTCGACACTTTCTGGTGTAGACACAGCTTCACTGGGTGTCGACACAGCTCCTTGTGTCGACACTTTCTGTCTGCACTTTTCTTCACTGAGTGTCGACACAGCTCCAAGTGTCGACACTTTCTGTCTGGTGTCGACTCTGCATCCCAGGTGTCGACACAATGACTCCAAGTGTCGACACTGCTTGTCTGGGTGTCGACACAAGCTTTCTTAAGTGTCGACACTTTCTCTCTACGTGTCGACACATGGACTTAGAAACTTTTTGCTTCAGTCCAGTGATTTCTTAACCTGCACAAGTAACTCAAAAATACATCAAATACATTATGATGTATATCATTGAGTTGGGTGAGGCTTCTTCAAATCAGGTACATTTGACCAATGTACCCAACAATCTCCCCCTATTTGGAGAAGTCATAACCCTTAGTCAATGATATACACCATTCATAATTAAAATTACAAAATGATGTAAAGCAGATTATAAACAGCAGGGTAAATATAAACATGTAATATTTCACACGTGTATACACATTCAACATTGCAGAACAAACAAGAAATAGACACATTCTCAGAACAATCATGAAATATATTTCTCATTTATTGTTCTAACATTTTTCTAATACATCTTCAATGCTTTACAAAAATGTATTTCATTCAAAAGATTACAACAATCTTCAAGTCAATTCCTAATCTATTTCTGATCTGGTTTTTTGATAACAATGCCTTTGCCTGATTGGACTTGAGCTTTGACAGTGGCTTCAGCAGTTGCAGCATCAGCAGGCTTCTTGCCTTTTAAGTCCTTCTTCTTCAGCTCTTCTGCTTTGATTTTCTGCCTCTCAAAATAATGATATGGCTTGGGGAAGTACTTGCTAGGCTCCACTGCAGTAGGAGGTAGCTTTCCCATCTTAGCCTTCCTTCTATATTGAACAATGGCCTCTTGTCTTATTTCATGTTTCCTCCATTCTGCTTCAGAGAACCACTTGTTCCTTTCATGAGCATTGTCCTTGGCAGCTTTCCAGGCAGTTAAAATTATATTTCTAGAAGTAGGGCTCCACTGTTCAAAATCTGGCTTTTGTTCTGCTTGTTCCCTAAACCTCTTCTTTGACAACCTTGTCTCTTCTTCTTTGTTCAGAGCCTCTTGCAGAGCTTCAGAAATAGGTTGAACAACCTTCTCAATATGAACATTGGCCTTGCCCTCAGTTAGGCTATACATTGTGCTGACATCTGCTTGAACCATGTCAAAATCTGGAGGTGGATAAATCACTTGAGCTACTTCTGCTTGCTCACCTCCAAGATATGCAGTTTGAATTCCTGATTCAGCAACATTGTCATCATCACAGAGTGGAGGATAGCCCAGTGTAGCTCTGATGGAGTTAGATATCCATTTGGCATGGTCAGAGCTAGCTTTGACTAATACTCTCTCCCCCTTTATGACTTCTCTGGCCATATGGTCTCTGACATCATCCTTTTGAAACCTTATCTGACTATCCAAATACCTGATTCCCTCTTTAAAGAAGGGTTTCAGCTTTGTAAGTTGTTCAGAGATGACTTTCTGAGAATCTTTAATAGCAGACTTAACAGCAGTAATCTCAGCTTGAAAGACTTTATCAAAGTCAGCCTTAACTGCAGCAGCAGATGTAGAAGGTTCAGCAGTCTTATTCTTCATTTCAGTGACTATAGCATTGTGTGAAGCAGTCAAGTTGTCATTCATCCTTAACTGATTTTCCAGTACATACCCTTGCTTCAATGCTATATCATCTACCTGTGCTTTGATCTTCTCTTGGTGTGTAGCCAGATACACAACAGCATTACCACCTTTGTGGAAGCATTCATTCATCTCCTTCTTATTAAGGTTCATCTCAAACCTTATAGACTTTATTTCTTGGGCCAGGTCAAACTGCAGGGTCTTGTGCCCTTCATCCACATAAGCCTCTATGGCTTTCCTTTGTTCATCCATTTTTATCTGCAGTGCAATCAGTAAAGCACTATAGTCAACAGTTGGAGCTTGTTGGACTATAGGCTGTGGAGCAATAGATTGCAAGGCTTTCTTGTAACTCTGGCTTCTTCTTTTTAAAACATATAATCTCTTCCTCTTAGCCTTTGCAGCCTCATCTTCTTCAGATTCTGAAGTGCTGGCTATTTCAACCCTTTCCTTAGGGCTTGGAGGTTTGTCAGCTTGCACATCAGGTGCTTTCTCAGTTTCTAGCCTAATAGGCTCTTCCAGAACTTCCATGTGCTCCCCCTCAGCAGCAGCACTCTTATCTTCAGCAGCAGCATCCTTGTCCATATCAAAATCTTCTTGATCAAGATTAAGAAACAAATCTTCCATTGTATATTCAGGTGGTGAAGAAGCTGGAGATGTTCTTGGTTCTTTAACCACAGGATCAGGAATAACTTCTTGTACAGCAGATGTGTCTTCTCTAACAGCATCTGGTGCTTGAGTATTCAGCTGAGTTTGCTGAAGATCATCAAACAAATCAGCATCTTCTATAATATAGTCTAAAGTTTTTAGGTCAGTGAGTACCTCTTGGATGAAGATGGTGGCTTGCTCACTGTCCAGAGTAGATGGTTCTTCTACAACTGGTAGCTCCCCCTGGCTGTGATCCCTATGGATGGAGCTAGCTTGAGGCAGCTCCCCCTGGATCTCAGCTACAGCTTGAGCAGCAGGGGTCTTCTCTGCAGCCACTTCCTCTTGAGCATCAGGAGTGAAAACAACTTGTTCTTCACTCCCTGAACTGCTGGAGGACTCCTGTGTCACAGCAGCTGTCTTCCTTTTCTTCCTTGGAGGAGTCTCCTTCTCAGTAACTGGATTCTCTGGGGTTGCCACTTCCTTGGACAACACCCTGTCCCATCTGGAAAATATCCTTTGATCCATCTTTCTCATGTGATTGATCTTACTTCCTACAGCTGTATTCATTACCTCTGGTATGGTACCAGCTAGGTAGAGACTAAGTATTCTGCCCAGGTTGGGCTTCTTCAGACTCTCCTTGATTTTCTCATACACCACTTGAGACCAATCTGTTTTCAGGTTGAATATGATTCTAGTCATAATTCCAAACATAGAGGCAGACACCCTGTCATGCCCTCCAGGCTTACTGAGAATAACCTTGCCCACAATCTCAGACATGAATTTTCCTTGACTGTTCATGCCTTTCCTGTTAAAGACAGATCTTATCTTCATCTTAGGATCAAGACCACACCAGATTAAAGCTTCCCTGGTCTTTGAAGCAGTAATTTCTTCTTCATCTTGAATTTTGGGTAGCTGGAGCACCTTCCTCAGATTCTTTGGTGAAACCTTGACCTTACTCCCATGAACTCTGGATTTGATTCTGAATCCAGATTCATCGACTGCAGCTCCATTAAGAAATTCAATAACTTCCTTCTTCCAAATCTTTGTTGGTTCTGAAACCAAGTATTCTAGTCCAGAATTGGCGACTAGGGTTACCACCGACTGGATTTCTTGATCAGCTTCATCGAACGCGCCTCGCACTAGCTCATAGCCCTCGTTAACATTCTCCTCAAGATTAGGAGCCATTAGGGTTTGGAGAATTAGTCTTTAGAAAAGAGAAGTGTCGACACAGTAGTTTTGGTCTCGAAACTTTGAAAGCGTGTCGACAAACAAAGACAGAACCCTATTTATACCTGTCTAATTTTGAAGATGAACAGGCGGGACAGCTAGCTTAACATGTGTCGACACTGGCAATAAGTGTCGACACTGACTTATAATGTCTCGACACATATGTGTCGACACAAGTTTAGTCAACAGATATTATGTGTCGACACTTGGTTATGTGTCGACACAACATAACTCGACACATTGTCGAGACTTTACTTAGAAAAATTCTGAGTAAAACTTAAGTGTCGACACCACATTGGATGTGTCGACACCTACTTGTCATGTGTCGACACTAACATTCTGAAGTGTCGACACCAACATCCTAGATGTGTCGACACCTTTTTCCTGAAGTGTCGACACCACTATTCTGTGTCGACATAGACTTGTCTATGTGTCGACACCTTTTTACTTAGCCAATTTTCATTCTGTAAACTTATTCTAAGTTTATCATTCCGAGTTCAATTTTGAATTTATTGAACTTAGCTTCTTCTAGGGGCTTAGTATACATATCAGCTAGTTGTTCATCTGTTTTAACATATTCAAGTACAATATCATTTCTTTCTACATGCTCCCTAAGAAAGTGATATTTAATTTCAATATGCTTTGTTCTACTATGAGATACAGGGTTGTTAGCTATTGAAATAGCACTAGTAGAATCACAAAAAAGTGGAGTTCTACTTACCTGAAATCCATAGTCCTCTAGCTGATGTTGAATCCACAGAAGTTGAGCACAGCAACTTCCTGCAGCTACATATTCTGACTCAGCTGTGGAAATAGCCACACTGGTTTGCTTCTTGCTGCTCCATGAAATTAGTCTACCACCTAGGAATTGACAGGTTCCAGTAGTACTCTTTCTATCCTCTTTGCATCCTGCAAAGTCTGCATCTGAATAACCTGTTAGATCAAAATCTCCATTCTTAGGGTACCAGAGGCCTAGATAGGGAGTGCCCTTTAGATATCTCAAAATTCTTTTGACTGCAGTCAAATGAGACTCTTTAGGGCAGGCTTGATACCTTGCACAAACACATGTAGCATACATGATGTCTGGTCTACTAGCAGTCAAGTATAATAGGGAGCCAACTATCCGTCTATACAAGGTTTCATCTACAGGTTTCCCTGCATCATCCTTGCTAAGAGACATACTTGACCCCATAGGAGTCTTCATGGTACTGGATGAATCCATACCATACTTCCTTATGAGTTCTAGGGTGAACTTTGACTGACAAATGGACAAACCACTCTCAGTCTGTTTAACTTGGAGACCCAAGAAAAACTTCAGCTCTCCCATACTACTCATCTCAAACTGACTTTGCATAAGCTTTGCAAACTTTTTGCAAAGGCTACTTTCAGTAGACCCAAATATAATATCATCTACATATATTTGGACTAGTATGACTTTGCCTCTAGATTCCCTAAGGAATAGAGTCTTATCTATTTTCCCCCTTGAAAACTTGTTCTCAATGAGGAAACTAGATAGGGTTTCATACCAAGCCCTAGGGGCTTGCTTTAACCCATATAAAGCTTTCCTAAGTCTATAGACATAATGAGGTAGAGTTGGATCAACAAAACCTGAAGGCTGCTCCACATAGACTTCTTCCTTAATATTACCATTTAAGAATGCTGACTTGATATCCATCTGGTAAACCTTGAATCCTTGATAGGTTGCATAGGCCAAGAACATCCTTATGGCATCCAGTCTGGCTACTGGAGCAAAGGTTTGATCAAAATCAATACCTTCTTCTTGCCTATATCCTTTTGCAACCAGTCTTGCTTTATTCTTAATGATGACCCCTTGTTCATCCATCTTATTTCTGTAGATCCACTTAGTTCCTATTACATTGTGGTTTTTAGGTTTTGGAAATAGTTCCCAAACCTTGCACCTCTTGAACTGATTAAGCTCTTCTTGCATTGCTTCAGTCCATTGTGGATCTTGTATTGCTTCTTCAAATTTCTTAGGTTCAACTTGAGACAAAAAGCTGGAATAGATTGCAGCATTCTGATTTTTGCTCCTTGTTTGAACTCCTTGTCTTGGATCTCCAATAATCAGCTCTAATGGATGATCTCTAAGATGCCTGTGGGCTGGAGGCATCCTCACTTCAGGTTGAACCACTTCAGTATCTGCATCATGCTGTATACCTTGGATTTCTTCAGCAACTGGCACATGTAGTTCTCCCCCTGGACAGCAGCTACTCTCCTCTCCTTGCTGTCTTGCAGCAGGCACTTCTTCTATAGTAAGCTTGTCCATTTTCTTTGTCAAACCTGTGGGGCTGCATACATTGCTAGACAACTCATTATTAATAAGTTTAGTCTCATCAAAAACTACATGCACTTATTCTTCTACAACTTGTGTAGTCAAGTTGTAAACTCTATAAGCCTTACTATTATTGTTGTACCCAACAAAAATTTCCTCTTGGGACTTGGCAGCAAACTTAGTTAAGTAAGACTTCCCATTGTTAAGTATGAAGCATTTACAACCAAAGATCCTAAAATAGGATAGGTTTGGTTTCCTGCCTTTCACTACTTCATAGGGCATGCAGTGTTAACTGCTTCAGCCCAGAAATACTCTGGCAGTGATGTATCACTTAGTAGGGTTCTACCAGCCTCTATCAAGGTCCTATTTTTCCTTTCAGCAATGTCATTTTGCTGAGGTGTTCTAGGTGAAGAGAATTCTTGAAATATCCCAAAGTCTTCACACAGTTTTGTCATGCTATCAGACTGAAATTCAGTACCATGGTCACTTCTAATTCTGACCACAGTACTATTTAGTTCATTCTGAATTTGCTTGACAAAGCTGTAGAACACACTAGGTGTTTCAGATTTCTATCTTAAGAAGAACACCCAGGAAAACCTTGAGTAGTCATCTACAACTACAAGGGTATAGACCTTCCTACCCAAGCTGTGAACTGGCATTGGACCAAAGAGATCCAAATGCAAGAGGTACAAACACCTCACAACATCTTTGTTATCTATGCTTCTAAAGGTGGATTTAGTCTGCTTGCCCTTCTGACAAGCTGAGCAAATGCCATCTTTAACACACTTAACTTGAGGACCATTCCTCACTAACTCTTTGCTAAAGAGTTTGCTAATTGTCTTGTAGTTAAGGTGGGCTAGCCTCTTGTGCCATTTGACACAATGAGAGACTGTCTCATCAGCTACAAGACAAACTGGAGAACCATTGTTCTCAATCATAATGTCTAGGCAGTAGACATTCCTCTTCCTATATCCTGTCAAAATGATCTCTTGATCACTTGACCTCTTGATATGACAACCATTTTTAACAAATGAGATGTCATACCCTACATCACTTAATTGACTTATACTTATTAGGTTGTGTTTCAACCCTTTAACATAAGCCACTTGAGTAATGGTAACTAAGTTTGAAGAAATGTTACCAAACCCTTTGATGATTCCTTTTTCAGAACCACCAAAGGTCACTTTAGGACCATTTTTGATTGGAATGTAGTCCTTCAGTAGTCCCCTAGTTCCAGTCATATGTCTGGAACATCCACTGTCCAAGTACCATGTAGGGGTATGGCCACTTGGACTCACCTGCAAAACAAATTAATGAACCTTAGAACCCAAAGTATTCTTGGGTCCTTGGTGATTGTTAGTTTGCAATTTGACAAAACTACCTAATGGCTTTCCAACAGGTAGTTTGGAACTCACTTTGGCACTCACATTGTGCCAACAGTCCACTGCAAAATGGCCAAGTTTGCCACAGCACCAACATTCAAATTTATTGTACCTTTGCTTAGGTACTGCCTTGGCTGTCTTGACTACAGCAGGCTTGTTGAATGTTGGGGCTTTGCCCTTGGACTTATACTTGGACTGCTCAGTCCCTGCAGGTCTAACAAAACCCAGTCCAGCTTTACCCTTGTGATGAACAAATTCATCAATTATGGGTAACACTGACTTAGGTTTAGAAAACCTAGTAACCAAGTCCTTCTCCTTCTGAAGATTATTCTCCAGACACTTAATTTGATCATTCTTAAAAGTGATAGTTCCCATCTGAATCACAGTAATGTGTTTCAGCCTGGCTACCTCATTCAGTTTTTGATCAAATTGTTTCTCAAAATCTGTTGCAGCAGCTTTAAGATCAGCAATTTCCTTTGCCTGACTTTTGGCTAGGGTCTTGCTTTTCTTGTAGGCTTGCAACAGTACCTTATATTCATCTATAAGCTGATGAATATCTTCCTCAGACTCAGATATATTCTCATCACTTGATGAAGAAGAATCTGAATCTGAACTAGAACAAGAAACTGAACTTGAACATGAACTTTGTACCTGACTGGGTCCTGGCTGCTCCAGGATTTTGGCACTGTCTGTCAAAGCCATTAGCCCTTGACAATGACTGTCTTCTTGTTCATAAATTGACTCCAAGATCTGCATGAATTCTTCCTCTTCTTCTTCAGCAAACAGCCCTATGTAGGCTTCAGCCTCAGACTCAGTTTCTGAAGAAGAGATATCTGATAGAGTCTTCTCCTTCTTAGCAACAAAAGACTTTTCTTTCTTCCCTTTGAAGTGAGTCTTTTTCCTGTCACCAGATTCCTTTCTCTTCTCTGGACAATCTGCAATAACATGGCCCTGTCTATTGCAGCAATAGCAAACAATCTTTGAACCAGTTGCCTTGCTTGATTTTATCATTTTCTTGTCATTCTTTGAAGACCTCTTTTTCTGATAAGAGTCTTCCTTTCCTTGTGATGTAGAAGGCCTTGACCTCCACTGTTTCTTTTTCAAAAACTTCTGAAAGTGTCTAGTGAAAGCAGCAAAGTCTTCATCACTTTCACTGCTCTTAGACTTTGTGCTGACAGACTCATCAGACTCTGATTCAACTACATCTGGAGGTGGAGTTGAAGACTTATTCCTGCACTTTCTGGGAATTTCTGTCTTGAAAGCAACAGTTCTTTCTTTGTGCTCAGTCCTTGTTGATTTCTCCTCCTCTTTTCTCACTGTTAACTGCATTTCATAAGACAATAGCTTGCCAAACAGTGTGGGAGGAGGAATTTCCCCCAACTTAGCCATTTCTCTTATGGCACAGATCTTGGTGTCCCAATCTTTGGTTAGGGACCTTAAGAACTTGTCATTTAGTTCATAGTTACTGAACTCTCTTCCATAAGACATGAGTTCATTAACTATTCTGTAAAATTTCTTATAGCACTCAGTGATGCTATCACCCTTTCCTTGCCTAAAGCTTTCATACTCCTGATTTAGCAAGGACTTCCTATCTTGCCTAACTTCTTCAGAACCTTCCATATAGACAATGAGGGTATCCCACATTTCTTTTGCTGTTTTACAGTGAATTAAGTTCTGAAAAGTTGCATCATCAATGGCACTCACTATTATGTTCTGTGCCCTCTTGTCCATGGTGGCCAGGACAATTTCATCTTTAGTCATCTCAGAGAAATCCTTTGGAGTTCTCTGGTTTGCATCTAGAACTGAAATCTTCATAGGCACATAAGGCCCTTCCTTAACTGTGATGTAGATTCTAGGGTCAGAGGCTTCCATAAATAGCCTTACCCTTTCTTTCCAGATCCCAAAGATCTCCTTCCTGCATATGGGTAATTTCATGGAACCCAATTCCTTGTGATTCTCATAAGAACCCATGTTTCTTGATGTTCTTGATTTTCTTGAAACTGTGTAATGCCTTACTCTGAATCTGCCAAACAGGATCTCCTCAGACTGTTAGTCCTTGTTTTGAGGAACCTGGCTCTGATACCACTTGAAAGATATGGTACCTAAACACCTAGAGGGGGGGTGAATAGGTGACCTAATCCTTTTCTAACTTTGTTGGCAGCCAAACAGTTAAATCACAGATTTCTAACTACTTTTGCACAGCAAACAGCAATAACAAAACATACACAGCTAATCACAGCACAGCACACAGTGTTTTATAGTGGTTCCCCAAGATATGGGTACATCCACTTTCCCCCTTCGCCTATCTAGCAGTGTACTAGATTCGGCCTAACTTCTTCACTGTCTCAGAACCCAAATTGGTTCCTACCTCAGGCCCAAAGCCTTACAACTCAGCTTTATCCCAAAGCCTACACTCAGCCAATCAAGGCCTACACTCAGCCAATCCAAGGCCTACACTCAGCCAACAAGGCCTACACTCAGAGATCACAATCTCCTACACTCAGGCTAACAAGCCCTACCCTCAGCCCTTATAATTATAGGCTTACAAATCACTCAGATCCAAAGGATCCTACAAGTTAAAAAGATATTACAAATTATAACTCTATAACTCAGAAAGATAAGAGGGGAGTTGAGAGATTCTTGATGAGTTCTTGGAAGAACTCAGCTGGATCCAATCTGACTTAGCTTTCTTCAAAGCTTCTTGAGTAGAACTGAATAAGACTGAATCCTCTACAGTTGTTCCTTGACCTCTGCTACTTAATAATCAGAATTGAATCTGAATTCTTCTTCTCAGCCTAGTTCTAGAGGCTGATTTCTTGGATGGAGCCCTCTCTCTCCAACTTCTTAGATCTGCACTTGGAATGCAAAATCTTCTTGTGTTGATACTCAGTATACCACTTTAGTGATTACTTCAACAATAATCTGAAATCTGTTAACAACTTGATCAATAACCTCAACAACAGTTTCTGTAAACTGTAGGTGCCTATTTATAGGCTTTCTTCATGATAACCGACTGGTCCGGTCCATAACTGACTTCTGACAACTCTGACAGTTGCTGTAGACCGGCTGGAACGGCAGCTGTCATGTCAACCAGTCACTTCTTGAAAATCTCTAACAGTTTGTAAGTGTCGAGACTTTCTGTCTTTAAGTGTCGACACTTATAGTCCAAGTGTCGACACATGTTGTGTAAGTGTCGACACAAGTCTACAAGGTGTCGACACAACTCCTTGTATGTCTCGACACAGATTCTTCTGCATGTGTCGACACTGAAATTGAGTGTCGACAAAAGTACTTGTTCTTCTATCTTTAACTGAATTCTTCTAAGTGTCGACACATTTCCTTTGTGTCGACACATCTTCTAGTGTTGAATCTGTCAAGTGTCGACACTGCTTCTTGGTGTCGACACATAGTCTTCTATGTTGAATCTTGCTGAGTGTCGACACAGCTCCTTGTGTCGACACACCTTCTTGTCGTTGAGACTTCAGCTGAGTGTCGACACATTCCCATAGTGTCGACACTTGTACTTAGAATAATTTGTTGTTCTTTCTGTTCTTTGCTAAGTGTCGACACAGCTCCATGTGTCGACACTTTCTTCCAGTGTTGAGTCTTCAGCTGTGTGTCGACACATTGTTCTGGGTGTCAACACATACTTCAAATGTTGACTCTTCTGTTGAGTGTCGACACATTGTGTTCAGTGTCGACACTTACTTCAAGTGCTGACTCTTCTGCATAGTGTCGACACATTGTGTTGAGTGTCGA
Organism: Platanthera guangdongensis; assembly: GCA_039583875.1. NCBI lineage: Eukaryota > Viridiplantae > Streptophyta > Magnoliopsida > Asparagales > Orchidaceae > Platanthera > Platanthera guangdongensis. Next base: position 97,816,590 of record CM077163.1, read on the forward strand.
CACTTGTACTTAGACTTTGCAGACTTTTGCTGAGTGTCGATACAACTCCAAGTGTCGACACTTTCTGGTGTAGACACAGCTTCACTGGGTGTCGACACAGCTCCTTGTGTCGACACTTTCTGTCTGCACTTTTCTTCACTGAGTGTCGACACAGCTCCAAGTGTCGACACTTTCTGTCTGGTGTCGACTCTGCATCCCAGGTGTCGACACAATGACTCCAAGTGTCGACACTGCTTGTCTGGGTGTCGACACAAGCTTTCTTAAGTGTCGACACTTTCTCTCTGGGTGTCGACACATGGACTTAGAAACTTTTTGCTTCAGTCCAGTGATTTCTTAACCTGCACAAGTAACTCAAACATACATCAAATACATTATGATGTATATCATTGAGTTGGGTGAGGCTTCTTCAAATCAGGTACATTTGACCAATGTACCCAACAACGATCTAAACCTAAAATCGTGAAACTGCTCCGCCGCCGCCGTCGCCGCTCGCGCTAGTTGGTCACCGCTGTTGATCGCGATTCTTCCTGATCCTCCGGCGACAGAAGCTTAGCCAAGCTTAGAGTCTCACGCGTCTATCCAGAGATCCCTTGTCTCTCGATTTGTTGATCGGGAAAAACTTCCCCGTTCGAATCGATCGAGACGACCGATCCTCGTGTGACCGTTAGTAGACCTAGCTAGATTCGCTACGAAGTTTGGATCTCCAAAGTACAGCAGCCGCACATCGTCATCGCCGCCGATCCCATGAACCTAGCCGCCGCCCATCTTGCCGCCGCCGGTTCCGGGGAGATCCTCTCCAAGAGAGATCTAGGGTTGTGGACTCTTCGTGGACTTCAAGAACACGTCGTCAACGAAGAGGGACACCGTAGTCTCCAAACGTAGTTTGTATTTCTTGTACATTCTAGTTTTACTTTTGTTGTAAAGGAACGTTGGTTCCTAGTTGTAAGGGTTGGGTGCAACCCGTGTTGTGGGAGTGTTGACTCCTACGTGTGGAAGGGTTCCTTCCGATAGTGCAGGGATTGGATTTCAATCCTGTTGGTGAAGAGACCGAGTCATCCCTTGTTGCGAGATAGGTCGAAGGGGGAAAGTGAATGTACCCAAATCGGGGAACCACTATAAATAGCTTGTGTATTCTGTGTGCTGTGCTGTTTATTTTATTGTGTAGGTACAATCTTAAATTCCGCAAAAACGCTACACGTCACCTATTCCCCCCCCCCCCCCCATAGGTGAAGATAGTTGACACTAGGTGGACTTTCAAGTGGTATCAGAGGGAGGTTGCTCATCAAAAAGGTTCACACCTTGAGTAGAATCCTGCCACTAGTGTTAAGAAGAAGACAAACATCTACTATGGATGGTCTCAAGTACACAGGCAAGATCCCAGTGTGCACCAGGCTCAACTTTCCTATCTGGAAGGAAAGGATCAGGTTCTACATGGAAGCTGTTGATCCTCGACTCTTCATGATCGTGGAGGAGGGACCTTATGTCCCCACTAAGGCCTCAACCATTGATCCTACCCAGAAAGTGTCAAAGAAACTTTCTGAAATGGACAAGGACGAGATGGTGCTAGTAGGACTTGACAAGAAGGCGCAGAACATTCTGGTCAGCGCGATTGATGACTCAATGATGCAGAACTTCTACAACTGCAGGACAGCTCAGGAGATCTGGCATGGCCTGATCATCCTAATGGAGGGCACTGATGAAGTGAGGGATGATCGGAGATCCCTCCTACACCAGAAATATGAGGCCTTCAGACAAGGGCCTAAGGAAGAGATCGGAGTCACCTACATGAACTTCCTCAAGATTGTTAACGCCCTCAAAGGATACGGAAGAGTGTTCACTAATGGTGAACTCAATGATAAATTCCTTATGTCCCTTACTAAGGAATGGGACACAAAGATCTGCGCCATCCGAGAGTTTGGCAGACTAGCTGAAACTGACCCGCAAATTATGTTTAGAAAGCTGATGTCCTATGAGCTTCAGCTGAACACCAGGAAAGCAGAAGAAGAAGCAGAGAAGGCTGCAGCCAAAGAAAAGACTGTGGCTCTAAAAGCCAGTCACTCCAGAAAAGGCAAGGGTGCGGTTTCATACCGTGCCAGGAAAAAGGATGAGGAGGAGGACTCCGAGCCATGCTCCTCCAACTCAGAGCTGTCGGAGGAGGATTTCTCCCTCATCACTCGAGAGTTCAAGAAGTTCCTCAAGATGAGGAATCAAAGAAAGAGAGACGGCTCCTCCTCCAGGCATCAGAAGAAAAATTATTCTTCTGACAGGTATGCTTATAAACCGAACAAACATCGCTCCTCTGACATTATTTGCTTTGGATGCAATAAGCCAGGACACGTCGTGGCCGACTGCTATCAAGGCAAGAGAGAAAAAGGGAAAGAAGAGGAGCACAAATCTTCGAGAGATAAGAAGAAAGAGCGGAGCTACATCGCCAAAAGGCCAAAGACACTGAGTGAGTCTGATTCCTCAGACTCCAGTGATGATGAGGAAGCCTACTTCGGGCTGGTGGGTTGCTCCGACTCATAAGGATAATGCCCCCCATTTACTGGGAAGGTAAAAGCTCACACCCCTCTCTCCGACTCCGACTCTGATCCTGAGTCTCAGGATGATGAACCTGAGGATAGCCCTTCGGCCCGTGAAGCGGAGCTCCTCGAGAAGTATGAGCTTCTGCTTAACACTTTCGAGGAGTGTCGTAATAGACTGAAGGCTGAGAAAAAGGAAGTGAAATTCCTTAAGGGTGAATGTGTATCCCTAAGGGAAGAAGTCACTAGTTTGATTTCTCTCCGACAGGAGCACCTTGACCTGACTTCTAAGCATTCAGAGTCTCTTAAGCTCCTTGATCTTAAGCAGGAGGAAGTCGACAAGTTGGAAGAACAACTTGCGGCAGAAAGGAAGATCGTCAAGAGCTTCTCTATGCCAAAAACAGTTCTTCCAGTTGTTGATACCTTCTCTGCTCAGGCCAAAGGTGCAGGCTTGGGGCATGTAGGGTTATCTGGTTCCTCATCCACGAGAAACAGGAAACAGATGAATAATAAGGCTGCCAAGAAGGCCTCTGCTGATGAAAAGGGAAAGGCTCCTCTTAGTCCTGTTGCGTTCAGAAAGCCTAGCTTTCCTTGCAACCAACATGACTTTGAATCAACCTTTGGTCATCATTTCCGGCCCTCGGTTGCAAAGCCAAAGAGCTGATATGATGGTTGGACCTTTCCCCGGAACTTCGATGAGAGTGCCTTCAAGGCACCTTATGAGGAAATCCACATAGGAAATTATGGTCAATTCTCTAGCGGCCATAATGGAAAGCAGGCACCAAGAGTCAAGCCTGTTATACTGACGAAACAGAAGGTGAAGAAGTCATGTGACTGCAATCACTATGAGGCCTCCACCTCCAGATCCAAGGCCCCGGCTGTACCCACCACTCCAAGGGTAAGGCAGGAGCCTAGGAAGAGGTACAACAGATTCGACTGTTGGTGTTGTGGCAAAGTCGGTCACTTTGCCGTGGATTGTTGGTTTAATCCAAGGTATCACGAGACTCCCTATGTTAGCAATGCGAGGCCGACCACTCGTAGGGTTAACCAACCGAGGGGGAGTATGTTAACCAGGAATCTAGGACCCAAGTTCGATTAGGTTCCTAAGGGAAATTAATTTTGTTTTGCAGGAATGTCCAAAGGCCACCAAAACGCTGATCTGGTATTTGGACAGTGGATGCTCCCGGCATATGACTGGGACAAGAAGCCTGCTGCGTGATTACACTCCAGTCAAGAATGGACCCAAAGTCATCTTTGGAGGGTCAGATCGAGGAGTCACCAGAGGTTACGGTATGATTTCCAACGGTATAATCTCTATCACCGACGTGGCTTATGTTGAAGGGTTAAACCATAACCTGATCAGTGTAAGCCAGTTATGTGACAAAGGTTATGACGTTAAGTTCTGCAAGGATAAATGTCTGATAATTTCACGTACCTCTTCTGAGACGGTATTATCAGGCATCAGGAGCAGAAATATCTTCTGCTTAGATTTTCTCAGTGTAGATTCATCTACCCCCGTATGCCTTGTGGCAACAGGCAGTGCATCTCTTTGTGATCAATGGCACAAGAGATTGGCACATATTAATTTCAAGACAATTAGTATACTGTTTTCTAAGAACTTAGTAAGGGATGCTCCCAGTATCAAGTGCATGAAAGATAGCCCCTGTCCTGCATGCCAGATGGGCAAACAGACTCGGGCTACCTTTAAGAGCATTGCAGACAAAGACTATTCCCGATGTCTTTACCTTTTACATATGGACTTGTTTGGTCCAATGCAAGTTCATAGCTTGGGAGGCAAGTCCTATACGCTAGTGATAGTTGATGATCATTCTCGGTTTACATGGGTGTTCTTTTTGAAACGAAAGTCAGATACGTTTAACATCTTCACTAGTTTTTTCAAGCAGGTTCAGAACGAATTTAACTGCTCAGTGGTCAAAATCAGAAGTGACCATGGAACAGAATTCGAATCTGGTGCTATGACAGAGTTTTGTGAAGAACAAGGTATCTTTCATGAGTTTTCCTCCCCGCGCACTCCTCAGCAAAATGGAGTTGCGGAGAGGAGAAATAGAACTCTCATTGAAGCCTGCACGACAATGTTGAAAGACGCTTCTCTCCCAGAATACTTCTGGGCAGAGGCTGTCAATACAGCTTGTCATGTACAAAACCGAGCATTGATCAACAAGCATCATCGTAAGACGCCTTACGAGCTACTGAAAGGCAGGAAACCAACCATGTCCTACTTGAGGATTTTTGGTTGCAGATGCTATGTACTGAATAATGGGAAGTACCCGCGTACTAAATTTGGTGAAAAATGCTTCGAAGGCATATTCATGGGCTATAGTTCCCACAGTCGGGCATATAGGGTCTTCAATAAGAAAACCCTAGTGGTAGAAGAATCAATAAATGTTGTATTTGATGAAGGAGGTTTGCTTAACAGCAACTCTTCCAGTAGTATTCTTGAAGATGCAGGTGCACGACTTGAACAGCTGAGTCTGGATGAGACCGCTAAAGATGACACTCCTACGTACGTCAAAGTTTCCAGCTCCACGTCATCTGGGCATGTTGAAGATCAAAATGGAAACAATCTCTTAGAAGAAGGAGAAGCCCAAGAAGTAGTCGAAGCTCCAGACGCCAGACTTCTAGAGCTCCGGCACGTGAGGGATCATCCTAGAGATCAGATCATCGGAGATCCTCGTGTCGGTGTCAGAACTCGAAGAGGTACTATTAACGAAGTTTTGCATCTTAGCTTCCTGTCACAGGTTGAACCAAAGAATTTCGACGAGGCGAACAAAGACGCGGCTTGGATTTTGGCCATGCAAGATGAACTACATCAATTCGAACGATGCAACGTGTGGACGCTGGTTCCCAGACCACACAAGCAGAATGTGATTGGCACCAAGTGGATCTTCAGAAACAAGCTGGATGAACATGGTGTCATCATAAAGAACAAGGCAAGGCTGGTGGCTCAAGGTTACAGACAGGAGGAGGGGATTGAATTCGACCAGACCTTCGCACCAGTAGCAAGGCTCGAGGCAATCAGATTGTTCCTGGCGTATGCTTCGCACAAAGGATTCACAGTCTATCAAATGGATGTGAAATCAACATTCCTGAACGGAGACCTGAATGAGGAAGTATACATCGCTCAACCCCCAGGTTTTGTCAATCCTACTTATCCCAATCATGTGTATTTTCTCAATAAAGCTCTATATGGTTTAAAACAAGCTCCACGAGCTTGGTATGAGACTTTATCTAGTTTTCTTCTTGAGAACAAGTTCTCTAGAGGTAAAATAGATAAAACATTGTTTCTCAGGGAAGTCAGAGGCAAGATCTTGCAGGTGCAAATCTATGTCGATGACATTATATTCGGCTCAACGGACAACAATCTTTGCAAAAAGTTTTCTAAACTTATGCAAGGAAAGTTTGAAATGAGCAGTATGGGAGAGCTCAAGTATTTCTTGGGACTTCAAGTGAAACAGTCTGAGGATGGAATCTTCATCTCTCAAACGAAGTTCACAAATGAACTCCTTAAGAAATTCGGTATGGAGAATGCAACCTCTATGAGGACTCCAATGTGATCCACTATGTCTCTGGATAAGGATGAGAAAGGTAAACCTTTCGATGAAACCAAATACAGAAGCATCATTGGATCCCTGCTCTACCTTACTACCAGTAGACCGGATATCATGTTCTCCACATGTGTCTGTGCCAGATATCAGGTGAACACTAAGGAATCTCACTATGTCGCTGCAAAGCGAATTCTAAGATACCTTAAAGGTACTCCCAATCTTGGCTTGTGGTACCCGAGAAACAATGATGTCGAGCTAATAGGATTTTTCAGATGCTGATTTTGCAGGGAGTAGGGATGACAGGAAAAGCACCTCCGGGACGTGTCAATTCCTCGGCAGGAGGCTTATCTCATGGAACAGCAAGAAACAGAATTGTGTTGCAACCTCCACAGCAGAGTCTGAGTACATCTCGGCAGGCAGCTGTTGCGCACAACTCCTATGGATCAGAAACCAGTTAGCCGACTACGACCTTCAGTTCAAGGAAATACCAATGTACTGCGACTCCTCCAGTGCAATTGCAATTGCCAACAATCCGGTTTCGCACAGCAGAACGAAGCATATTGAAGTGCGCTACCACTTCATTTGGGAGCACGTGAAGAACAAGGACATCTCTCTCTGTTATGTCCCCACGGACAAGCAGATTGCGGATATATTCACAAAGCCCTTAGACGAGGCCAAGTTCAATCTTTTCAAAACTGAATTGGGGATGCTAAATTATGAGGAATGAAGCCTACAGAAGCTTCAGGCTCGTGCAAGAACTGAAGGGGAGTAAGGTACTCAAGATGAGCACAGGCGCAAGAACTGAGGGGGAGCAAGGGGTCAAATGCTCCAGACCCCAATTTGCAGAAGCCGAAAAGGGGGAGATTACCCTCTCGGCTAAGGCTAAGGTGGCTCCAAGCTTGCTCCCAAGAAATTGGTATTGGTAATGAATAACTCACTCAACTCAATTTCAAGTTTATGATTTTCATTCCTATACGCTTTATTCACCTTAGCCTGTAGGGTTTAGGCTTCTTCAAATAGGGGGAGATTGTTGGGTATTGTATCCTCAATGTACCTGATTTGAAGAAGCCCCTGAACAAGCTAAGGTAAATAGGTAATGTTTTTGACAAATTATTTCAAGTTGTTCTTGCAGTTATTCCACGCTAAGTGCACACCAATGTCAGGGTGCAGTAGGTCAATATACACGGGTCTGCACGACGTAATCTCTCGTTGCGCAGATCAGTGTGTTGGCCTACGTGTACTCTCTCTATTGGAGTGCACTTACTTTCAAGTACAGGGCTGTGATCTTGCAAGAGCAGACAAGGAGCAAGGATGGGTCAAGGAGCTCATCATGGGTGGAAAGACGAAAATACGTCTAAGTGTAAATCGACGAGAATCGCCAAGTGATTCTCGCCGATTCGGCGAGAATCACAAGTGATTCTCGCCGAATCGTCGAGAATCACTGGCTGATTCTCGCCGACTCGATCCAGCTACTTCAAGGCACGCAAATTCTGATGCTAAATAAGAATCGTCGAGAATCACTAGTGATTCTCGCCGAATCGCCGAGAATCACTGGCTGATTCTCGCCATCTCAACCCGGCTAAATCAGTGCGTGCAACCAAGTCAAATTCGACGAGAATCATCTTTGATTCTCGTCGAATCGTCGAGAATCACCTTTGATTCTCGACGACTCGACGAGATTCACTTTCGATTCTCACCGATTTTGACTTGAGCGATTTTATGGAACTCCATGAACCGGATTCTGCCGCTGACAATGTTCTGGACCGGGATTTAGGGATTCTTCTTGTGGGACCCACAACGGTCATATTGAAAGTATCTACAATATATATATACTGGTATTTTTTGAACGACAGATACACAGAAAGAAGCCGAGCACGATCTAAACCTAAAATCGCTAAACTGTTCCACCGCCGCCGTCGCTGCTCGCGCTAGTTGGTCGCCGTTGTTGATCGCGATTCTTCCTGATCCTCCAGCAACAGAAGCTTAGCCAAGCTTAGAGTCTCACGTGTCTATCCAGAGATCCCTTGTCTCTCGATTTGTTGATCGGGAAAAACTTCCCCGTTCGAATCGATCGAGACGACCGATCCTCGTGTGACCGTTGGTAGACCTAGCTAGCTTCGCTACGAAGTTTGGATCTCCAAAGTACAGCAACCGCACATCGTCGTCGCCGCCGATCCCGTGAACCTAGCCGCCGCCCATCTTGCCGCCGCCGGTTCCGGGGAGATCCTCTCCAAGAGAGATCTAGGGTTGTGGCCTCTTCGTGGACTTCAAGAACACGTCATCAACGAAGAGGGACACCGTAGTCTCCAAACGTAGTTTGTATTTCTTGTACATTCTAGTTTTACTTTTGTTGTAAAGGAACGTTGGTTCCTAGTTGTAAGGGTTGGGTGCAACCCGTGTTGTGGGAGTGTTGACTCCTACGTGTGGAAGGGTTCCTTTCGATAGTGCAGGGATTGGATTTCAATCCTGTTGGTGAAGAGACCGAGTCGTCCCTTATTGGGAGATAGGTCGAAGGGGGAAAGTGGATGTACCCAAATCGGGGAACCACTATAAATAGCTTCTGTATTCTGTGTGCTGTGCTGTTTATTTTATTGTGCAGGTACAATCTTAAATTCCGCAAAAACGCTGCACGTCACCTATTCCCCCCCCCCCCCTATAGGTGAAGATAGTTGACACTAGGTGGACTTTCAAAGGTCATCTTCACAACAAACGAGTTTGATTTTGATTCATCCTACGGTCATTTTGACAGGCCTACTTATGTAGAGCTGATGAGTAAAATTTAGGATTAGTAATTTCTCCAAATTCTACGAAATATAGGCAAGAGCACCTATCATTCATAGTATAGGATATTTTAAGAATATCAAGTGTCATATTCTTCTGGGTCTGTTGAGTACTCCTACTCACGCAAATTAATATTATTTTATCGGTAAATAACGATAGAAAATTAATAAAACTATGAACTAAGATTAACAATTGATTTAGACTTACTTTGAATTAAAATAAACTTTTCATAAAAGCAAATTTCTAAATATCCTGCTTCAACCATGGAGGTTCCTAAATTACAAGAGCGCCTCTCTCGAGAATACGCTCTCGACTAAACTTAGGTTGATCGATTAAGACCTCTCGGCTAGTCGAAACCCCTAAGCTTGCTTTATGCGGTGAACCCCACTATTGGACTTGTATCCAATCCGGAAGATCCATGTCATCCTCTCTCGAGGAGTGCATATGAATCCTTCTACCCTTGAGTGATCTACTCATACCCACAACCTCTCGGTAAATCAAGGATACAGATCAAAAATCGAAATCAAAGATAAATTGAAGCAGAAATAATAGAGTTTTTGACAAGAAAGAAGAACTTTATTTTATTAAAAAGCTTGTTAAGATCAAGTACTACTAAAATTAACTACTCATTATCATAAAATAAATACATAAAAAGGGAGAAATGATGGAAAAAAAGTGCTTGAATTGAAAAAGAAGCAAAGCAAACTATTCTTTGTAATTGAAGATACAAGAAAGCAAAGAGAAAAACTGAGTGTAAACAACTAAATCTAACTGCCTAGATGCCTCAGCTCTTGGCTTTCTCTGGAATTTATAGTAAAATTTCTGGAAGGTCACCCCCTAGGTCATGCCCGTGAACGGTTCTTAAAATTTCTGGAAGGTCACCCCCTAGCTTGAAAATTTTTGGAAGGTCACCCCCTAGGTCACGCCCGTGAACGGTCTCTGGAATTTATAGGGCGTGTAAGGCTCGAAACCTGCTGTCTTGAAAGCCCGGGAACGTTGGAGAAAAACCGCCAAAAGTCACCGTTCTTTGGGTCACGCCCCTAAGTCACGCCCGTGACCTAGGGCGTCTCAAGTCTGTTACTGGAAATGGCGGGAAGGATAAATGGCGGGAAATAAATTCTAGCTATTGCGGGAAGTCACGCCCCTAGGTCACGCCCGTAACCTAGGGCGTGTAACCTAAAAACCATCTGGATCCGAAACTGCCTTCATAATATACGGCTCACCTGGATGTCATGCCTGGTAGTCATACCCGTGACCTGAAGGTCACGCACGTGACTTGGGTGTGTAGCTTGAAAATTGTCCGGAATCGAAACTGCAGCCCCGTCAGCTAGTCCCGCCTGCTGGTCACGCCCGTGACCCAGAGGTCATGCCCATGACCGAGACGTGTAACTTTTATCCGACATGACAAGTACTCTGGAGCTCCTTTATGGGTCACGACCACATGTCATGCCCGTGACCTGAGTGTCACGCCCATATCGTGGCCCTAAAAAGTTGATTTTTCAAGCAATATTCAGTTTCATCTCCTAATCAGTCTTGTAAGCTCCAATTTGATAGTGGCCGCCCAGATTGACTTGAAATAAAAAAACAAAGAAATTAATACAAAAATTAATAAAAACTAAATAGAAGCCAAACTATTTATTAAATAAAAATTATATAAAAACAATTATAAATAATGACTTATCAAATACACTCATATTTAAGTTTTTGTTATTCCAGAGCAAAACTATGAGAAGTATTATAAGAAATTAATATAATTTTTAATTAAACTAAAAATTTATTAAATCAAAAGAAAGTTAAAAATTATCTTTACGGATTCAAATTTTTAAGTCCTAAAATATGAAAGTAAAATGTGAAGAGCTAAATATTTAGCAAAGTTTTCTCATATAAATTAATTAGACTTCAAAATTAATTAGTTAGAAAACAAAATTAGATTAAAAATTATTCACACTTTTTACTAAAAAACATTTTAAGGAAAATTTATACTAATACTTATGTTCTCTTAGAATATTAATTTAAATCTAAAACAATTATATTGGGTATTGAGTTTCAAAAAAGGATATTGAAGAGGTTTTGTATTAGGGGTGATGAATTTTATCCTCTCACCCCACACAATATTTTTTTTTGATATTCGCATATGTTTACCAAGAAAATGAATATCTCATTTTCCATGACATATGAACATATTTTTTTCTCTTCAAATAACAAAATTGATTAGGCGTAATGAATTTTATCCTCTTACTCCTTCTATTTTTTTCTTGGATTGCATATGTGTATCAAGGAATACTTGATTCCCATGACATATGATCTAACAAAATAAAAGTAAAAATTACATATGTGTACCAAGGGATAATGAATTTTATCCTCTTATCCCCATGACATATGATCTAACAAGAAAAATTAAAAATAAGGAAAGGGTAAACAAATTTAGATTAAATTAAAATAATTAGAGAGCAACTATAGTAAATTAAAATTTCCTAAGAATCTTTAAGCATAAGTGATTATAATTTGAAATCTAGAAATTATTTAACTAAGAACTATAAAATTGAAACTAATTTGAATTAAAGAGACAAAGTGCTAAATAGATTACTGTAAACAAATTTAATTCAAAAAGTATTTCTCAAAATTATATCGTCTAAAAATTAAATTTAACTAATAATGATAAAATAAAAAATTAGAAAATCAAAAATTATAAAAATTCTTATAAATTACCTCAAAATTATTTTCTGAAAATCACAAAATATTAAGTAGGGGTTTATTTTATTTTTTTTATTTTCTCTTTTTTTTCTATTTTGTTGTATTTTTTTCATAATGAAAAGAGAACAAAATTTTTTTCCTATTTTTTAAAGATTTTTTCATTTTTGTTAAATTTTTGAATAAAAACAATAAATGAGAATCCACCCCCACACTTAAAAATAAACATTATCCCCAATGTTTATATGCCAAGTAAGGGGGGAAAGAGAGAAAAAAAGTAAAAAATTTTATATATTTTAAAAAAATGCAAGGATAAGCAAGGGGTGTCTCACTAGAGCGCTTTTCTTTTTCCCGTATTTAAGCTAGATGGTGTTGGTTAGGAAAAAGGGTAATAAAAATTTAAATGTACTGGCAACTCCCTTAATTCCCGCTTGGGTGAATACGCCGAAGACGCTCGCCCAGATACTCCTCCGCTTTCTTTTTGATTCTCCTTCTTGCAATTGAGTTGATAATGTAAAATTGAATCACCTATCCATACCTAAGGTGATTTTTATCTTTGTAGATGAGCGACAAATGGATTGGGAACAACAATTGATTGCAACGGCTCATCTTCAGACTGAAAGTTGTTAGTATAGGAAAAATTAAAAATAAGTGTGTCAAAGAAATCTCCGCAAGGAGGAGGCTCTTGCGAAGTTATATGCTTAGGCTCTGGTTGTTTATTTTCTGAAATAAAATTATTATCTAGAAGTTCATTAAAAAGAAAATTATTGGGCACAATATTTTCATGAATTTCAATTTCAAATATTCATAAGTGGAGTTTGAAAATTCATGAGGAGAGGGAAAATCGAGAGAAATAGGAGAAGAAAATGTTTTTCTTCTATTTCACTCGGTGTGCCCATAACCTTAATAAATTCTTGATTTAATAATTCTTCCTCCTCTTTGGAATAAGACAACAAGGGGGCACATGAAGATTCATGTCCCGTCCTAGGTGGCCTATTTGAAGAGGATGAAAAATCATTAAAATAAGAAATATTTTCTTTTAAATTTTGGGGAGGATCAAATATGAATTGTGTATAATCCCGAAAATTAGAAGAAAAAGGTTGCTCAGTGATAAAAGAAGAATAAAAATTCGGATATAAATAATTATTCTCATAACTCGGTGAAATTTCCGGTTGATGTTGTGAACAAGGAAAATTAATATCGGAGGTAAAAGAAAAATTATTTAAATTTGAAAAAGTATTCTCGTTAAGACTTGAAAAAGTATTTTCATGAATATTAGTTACATTGGAAAGATTATTTTCATGAAAATATGAAGAAGAATTAGCATCAAAGAGAGAATAATTATTAATTGCAAAATTATTTTCATAACAAAATTTTTGATAATAATAATAATAACAATTAGCACTTTGATGAGGAGCACCACAATAATAACAAGAAATTTGGCGCTGTCTTGTGCCTTGCAAAAGATTAATTTTATGTGTAAGCTCGGCAACCTTAGCGGCCAAATGAGATAACATTTTTTTGTAAAAAAGAAGAATAAAATAACCGGTACAAAATAGAAATGAATTTTAAAAGAAAAAGAGAAGAGAATTAAGATAGAGAAGACGAATGATAAAAGTAATAAATTTTGCGCTTTCAAAATATCAACAAAAATATTGCCCGGCAACGACGCCAAAAACTTGATGAGTAAAATTTAGGATTAGCAATTTCTCCAAATTCTACGAACTATAGGCAAGAGCACCTATCGTTCGTAGTATAGGATATTTTAAGAATATCAAGTGTCATATTCTTCTGGGTCTGTTGAGTACTCCTACTCACACAAATTAATATTATTTTATCGGTAAATAACGACAGAAAATTAATAAAACTACGAACTAAGATTAACAATTTATCTAGACTTACTTTGAATTAAAATAAAATTTTCATAAAAGCAAATTTCTAAATATCCTACTTCAACCATGGAGGTTCCTAAATTACAAGAGTGCCTCTCTCGAGAATACGCTCTCGACTAAACTTAGTTTGATCGATTAAGACCTCTCGGCCAATCAAAACCCATAAGCTTGCTTTATGCGATGAATCTCGCTATTGGACTTGACTCCAATCCTGAAGATCCATGTCATCCTCTCTCGAGGAGTGCATGCGAATCCTTCTAACCTTGAGTGATCTACTCATACCCACAATCTCTCGATAAATCTAGGATACGGATCAAATATCAAAATCAAAGATAAATTGAAGCGGAAATAATAGAGTTTTTGATAAGAAAGAAGAACTTTATTTTATTAAAAAGCTTGTCAAGATCAAGGACTACTAAAATTAACTACTCATTATCATAAAGAAATACATAAAAAGGGAGACATAATGGAAAAGAAAAGTGCTTGAATTGAAATAAAAGCAATGCAAACTATTCGATGAAATTGAAGATACAAGAAAGAATAGAGAAAAACTGAATGTAAACTACTAAATCTAACTCCCTAGATACCTCAGCTCCAGGCTTTCTTTGGAATTTATAGTAAAATTTCTGGAAGGTCACGCCCTAGGTCACGGGTTCGGGAACTGCTGTCTTAGAAGCTCGGGAACGTTGGAGAAAAACTGCCAAAAGTCACCATTCTTCGGGTCATGCCCCTAGGTCACACCTGTGACCTAGTGTAACGCCCCAAATCTCAGTGATGACTGGGCTGAGGAGAGTGGGTAACACGGCCTGGGACACGGGCGTGTCCCCAGGCCATGTCCTATTATCTGTGAGGTACACAGCCGGGGACACGGGCGTGTCCATGGCAGTGTCCTGCACTCGAGTGCTGGTAGGGTGTTCTCGAGTGAGCTCGATGAAATGCGGTCGATGATCCTCGAGTGGGGTACAAGGCCTGTGATACGGGCATGTCCAGGGCCTGTGTCCTGCTATACGTTCGACGAGTTCTCGAGTGAGTTCGATGAAATGCCCTTGATGACACTCGAGTGGGTCATATAGCCTATGACATTGGCATGTCAAGGGTGGTATACTTCTCTATGCCTTGGGCAGATTGAGGAACATGGACTGGACACCGGCGTGTTCGAAGCCATGTCTAGCACATGGCCTGTAACACTAGCGTGTCACACGGTCGTGTCCTGGTCTGGTTAAGTCGATTTCTTTGCCGCTTAAGGAACACGACCTATGATACGGGCACGTCACAGACCATGTCTGGCCCAGGAAAGTCAGTTTCAGGGCTTTTCATGGTCATCCATTCCTTTCAACTAGGATCCAACGGTCTGAGATCTCCCTGCGGTTATAAGGCCAGGAGTTAAGGATAACTCTTTCATTATCAAAGGCTTTTGTCTCTCTTTCTAAAGAGGTTGAGAGTGGGGAAAGCAAGGAAGAAGGAGGAGGAATCCGGCTACCGGTGGAGCTTCAAAGCCCTGAATCGCATGCTGAGTCCAGATTTGTGGAGGCAAGGTCGTTGTGGTGTTTTTCGTCCGGCTAGGTTTCTATGGCTCCAAAGCGATCGTCAAGGGTAACGATCTTTCTTCCTTGGACATATGCAGTCCTTAATTTGGCATACGCATGGGTTTCCCCCACCAAAAGGTGGATTGTTGAGGGATTCCCCTTGGGTTGATTTTGGATATCCCCAAGATGTCTTGCATGTAGATCCGGAAGCGTGAAGTACGGAATAGGCATACTGTGTAAAGCCCATCTGGACAGATTGCTCTGGATTGGTGATGTTTTCTTTTGCACACCGGAGAAGTTTCCGCATATAAATAAATATGTTTGCGGATTCGGTGGGTTGTGCCTGTGAAGGATAGTAGCAGGAAGTACTGGAGTGAAAGTCCAGGAAAATACCCGCAAAGTGCTTGTGCTATATGCTTGAAAGACCAGTGTTTCTGGCACTACAGGTGGCTGCAGGGATTGTTGGGTGATTGATCCAGATAAGGTTAGGGCTAGGGATGGAAAGTGAGTTCTGTCGCTAACGCCGGGCGAGAGTGAGTGTCGCTGGCAATGGCTCTGTTGGAACACCCTATTACTGATTTGGGTCAGGATCACTATGTCTCTTAGGAAACCTGTTTTGAGCTCATTGTATAGATCTAAAGGTCAAGTAGAATTGAGTCTAAGGGTTAGTACTTAGGTTTGGAAGCTGCCCTCAAGACCAGGATTTTTAGTTTCAGAAGACTAAGTTATTTCGTCGAGCTCAGTACGACGAATCGTCGAACTCCATTCGACGATCGTTGAGCTCACTTCGATGAATCGTCGAACTCCATTCGATGATCTCTGAGCTCAACTTCAACAAGTCATCGAAATCCATTCGACGATCTTCGAGCTCAGATCGACGATCTTGACTTCAGTTTGGGTCTCAATCTCTGAGCTCAGTTCGACGATAGTTGAGCTCAGATCGACGATCTCTGTTTCTGTATAAGTCCAAATATCTGAGCTCAGTTCAACGATAGTGGAGCTCAGTTCGACGTTTTTCCGAAGAGTTCAACGATTTTCAAGATTCAAATTCAGACAGTTAAGGAATTATTCTCAGCAATTAATTCAGAGATCTTGTAGCCGTTTTTAATTAATCTGGAGCAAGTTTCAAAGAATTATCAAGGAATGTTTTATTGGACTTTCCTCCAGAAGATAAAAGCAATTAAGGAAGTCATTTATGATAGGCCAACGACTATCTTGGACAATGGATCATTTCTATTCAGACAAAAAGGAATAAAAGATTAGATTTTTCATTATTCCTGCAGCACAAGAACGAGAAGTTAGAAAAATATTCTCTGCAACAACAGCTCTCACAACAATAATTACATAAGAGAAAGAGAAAGAGTTGCAGACACTCTCAGTCTCAAAGATTCATACAAGAACACCATCACCAAAGGAGATCAACAAACTGAAATCTTCAGATCTCTTTTGATTCAAGTGTTAAAGGCCATCATCATTCAAGACTCGAGACATCTCACATTTCAGCTGTTGCTGAAATCATCATTTGCTGGAGATCAATTTTCTGAAGGCCTATCACCCTACTGCAAAGCTTCACTTCCTGAACAACTACAGATCTCAGGAGGAGCTTTGACAACATCCACTATCTTCTCTCTGACTGTTGACAGAGAAGATCATCTCTTTCCCTCTCTCTCTCTCTCACTCTACTGTAAAGGGTTTTCAAACTCCCTTCAAAAGTTTGTGATTGGTTTTTGAGCACCTTATCAAAAGCTCATTGGTGGCAAGACACCTGATCAAAAAATCTGGTTTGGTTTTTGAGCACCTTATTAAAAGCTCATTGGTGCCCAGGACACCTAATCAACTCATCTTGCAGTGGATTTCTACCTAGGGTGGTAGAAGAGTGGATGTACCCAGGTTGATTGGGGAACCACTATAGCTCCTTGTATCATCTGGTTGCATATTTTTTCTTTTGTTTCTGGCTGTGGTTTGTGATTGCTTTGTGTTTAATCTGTGATTAAATAGTTGCTTCTTGTTTAGATTACTTTTTATTATTTGCTTCTCTGTTCACATAAGAATACAACAACTGTTGTAAAAAGTTTTTAGCAAGCACGATACTCTAGAGTATATCAGATCTAACTTGCACTTTCAATTGGTATCAGAGGGAGGTTGGTTAAAAATACCACATCTCAGTGGTTGCACAGGCTAACACCTGAACCCAAAGATTCCTATAGTTAGATCTGCTTGTTGTAGATTTTGTTATTAGAATTATTTCTTCACAAAACATGGCCCAAAACAAGGATTATGCTAGCACCAGACCTCCAGTGTGCAATCTATCCAAGTTTGCAATTTGGAAGGCAAGGATTAGACTCTACATGAATTCTATTGATGAGGACATCTTCAATTCTATTTTGATAGTGTGTCCAAGACCTCTAGAGAACACAAGTACAAGTGCTGTTCCACCTCCCTCAGGAACAGATACTGACATCAAGAAATGGAAAGTAGCAGATGTAAAGGCTATGAATATCTTAGCCCAGACTATGTCTGATGACATTTTCAAAAAGGTGGTTGTATGCAACTCAGCAAAGGAAATCTGGGATAAGCTATATGAGATAGTCTCAGGATCTGCTGATGAAAGAAAAGACAGAAGATCTCACCTCATAACCCAATATGAGAACTTCAAGAAAGGAGAAGCTGAGTCAGTAGCAGACATGTATAATAGACTCAGTTTGATAGTCAATGAACTGAAAACTTTGGATAAAGAAATCTCATTGACTGAGCTAAATGATAAAATCCTAATGTGCTTCCCAAGCACATGGGACTCAAGGATCTAGCCAATCAAGGATGCCAGAAGTCTGAATGAGATTACAACAGAAGCTCTCTTGGGCAAGCTCAAGTCTTATGAGCTGCTCATTAAGAACAGAGAAGAAGAGCAGAAGGCAGCCTCACTAGCCTAAAGAAAGGAAAAATCAATATCATTCAAAGCCACTGAAGATCAGCCTGAAGACAAGGTCACAGGCAATGATGAGCTGCTTAGTCTACTGGACAAAACATTTTACAAGATGGTCAGAAAGGACTTCAGGAAGAGATCATACAAAGAACATGACAAGCCAAGGTATGATAAATCAAATAATAAAGAAATTATTTGCTTTGGTTATAGGAAACCAGGCCACATTGTGCCTGAATGTCCAGAGAACAAAAAGAAGGACAGAAAGGACAAGAGAGAAAGAAGAAAAGACAAGGACTTCAAGAAGAATAGCAATGGCAAACCCTCCTCAAGAAAGAACAAACACACAAGGGATTTGTTGCTGAATCTTGGAGTCAGACAGAAGAAGAATCAGAAACTACTTCCAGCTCAAGTGATGATGAAGATGATGCTGAAGAGAAGGAATTCTGCATGATGGCTATCAATGCCTCACAACACATTTCTGATGAAAAAGAGTCTGAATCTGAATCAGAGACTCAACTTAAATAAGATCAGGTAATAGACTCATTTGATTTCAATTCTAAGGACTTTAAGTATGAATTTAAAGCACTATGTTTAGACCTATTAAAATCTGAGAAGGAAATCATTTCTCTCAGAAATCAATTGTCTGAACACAGTACCTTAAAATCAGAAAACCTCAAACTCTCTGAGGAGTTGGAGTGCTGTAGGGAGCAGATAGCTTCAATGAAAAGTGAGCTATCAGAGGCCAAAAAGCGTGAAGAATCCCTTAATGGGAGAAGCATCAAGCTAATGGACATCACAAGCACAGTGAACTCTAGATTCAACAGTACACTGGGCTTGGGTGCTTCATCCAGCCAACCTATAGTACTAACAACCCCAATTAAGTTTATTTCTGATAAAGGGAAGGGAGTTGTAGAGGTAGCTAGGAAGAATTCTGACTTACCCAAGAAATCAAGTGTTCAACAAAAATCGTCGAACGGATCTAGACGATCGTCGAATGTAGATCGACGATCTCAAGCAAAATCGTCGAACTCAGGTCGACGATGTCTAAACCCTGAACTCTGCCACAGTCGATCGTCGAACGGAGCTCAACGATCTGACCCAAGATCGTCGAACGCAGCTCAACGATCGTCGAGCAGAGATCAGAGATTTGAAAACTTCTTCAAGGGTAAATCAAATTCCAATCCTAGGGGTCCTTCATCCAGACTTAACCCTTATACTGAATGGATAATACCTCCAAGGAGATATCATCCTGAAGGTTATAAGAGTCAACCAGGGATGTCATTTATTTCTGAATTTAAAGGTTATCAACCTAGGCCCAAGGTAAACTGGGTCAAAAATAAGTAAATTATTTTATGTGCAGGTGAAGACCTATCCAACATCAAACCAACAATGGTATTTGGATAGTGGGTGCTCAAAGCACATGACAGGAAGTAAGGACAATCTCACATCCTCTAAAGCCAAACTTGGACCCAAAGTCATATTTGGTGATTCAAACTTTGCACTAACAAAAGGATATGGTGCAGTCCAAATTGGGACAGTCACATTCAAGAAGGTAGCCTATGTAGAAGGACTGAAGCACAACTTGATCAGCATCAGTCAGCTATGTGATGAAGGCTACCAGGTGACTTTCAGCAAATCCTTATGCAGGATCAAATCAGAGGACAACACAACTGTGTTGACAGGTAAAAGGAAAGGTAACATCTATTTAGTAGAGTTTCTTTCAACTGAAGTAGATATTTGTCTGTTTAACTCTGTTAGTAGACCTAATGTATTATGGCATAAGAGATTAGGGCATATAAACCTTAGAACCATTGCTAGGCTATCCAAGGACAACCTTGTTAGAGGACTACCTTCTGGCCCCTACAAAAAGGAAGGACTCTGCAGGGCTTGTCAATTAGGCAAGCAAACTAAAAATAGTTTCAAGTTACCTAATAAGAGTGATTCATCTAGTATTTTGTATCTGTTACACATGGTTCTTTTTGGACCCATTACAGTACAAAGCTTCGGAGGGAAATCTTACACTTTAGTAGTTGTAGATGACTTCTCTAGATTCACATGGGTGTTCTTTCTAAGGAAGAAGTCTGATAACTTTAAGTGTTTGACAGAGTTTCTCAAATGCATATAGACTGAGTTCAATACTCACATTGCCCTAATCAGAAGTGATCGTGGGACAGAGTTTGATTCTCTTCTTATGCAAGAGTTCTGTCAGAGTGAAGGGATCAGGCACACTTTCTTAGCTCCTAGAACTTCTCAACAAAATGGAGTAGCTGAAAAGAAAAATAGAACCCTTATTGAATCTTCCACTACATTGCTGTCAGATGCTCACCTTCCTCTATCCTTTTGGGCAGAGGCAGTGAACACCTCCAACTATGTGTTGAACAGAAGTCTAATACACAAATTGAAGGGGAAGACTCCCTATGAATTACTCAAAGGGAAGAAACCTAAAGTAGATTACTTTAGAATTTTTGGTTGTATTTGTTATATTCATAATAATGACAAGAAATACTTAGCAAAATTTCAAGCTAAAGCTAATGAAGGAGAGTTTCTGGGATACTCCATGATCAGTAAGGCTTATAGGGTATATAATAAATCAACTCTTAAAATTGAAGAATTTGTTCACATATCTTTTGATGAAACTAACATGTCTTTCAAGGAGAAGAATACTTCTACCATAGAACCTTTGCAGGTACATTCTCTTGCTGAAGACTTGGACAGATTACAAATCATTCAAAAAGAGGAAAGCAGTGAAGATGAAGAAGACATTCAACATCTTGAAGAGAAATCTCTTGAAGAGCCAGTTGTTGTACCACAAGGGGAAACAACAACACAGGTTGGTGAACAATCAACACCCCATGTTGATTTAGTAACATCAAGAGACCATCCAATCTACCAAGTGATTGGAGACATCTCTGCTGGTATGCAAACTAGAAATTAGGTCAACCAAAACCTGTTGCACACTTGCTTCCTATCTCAAATTGAACCTCAATCCATTCAAGATGCTAAGCAAGATCCACACTGGATCATTGCAATGCAAGAAGAGTTGCATCAATTTGAAAGGAACAAAGTTTGGGAACTAGTACCAAGGCCTAAGGATCACTCCATTGTTGGAACAAAGTGGGTGTTTAGAAACAAATTGGATGATCAAGTAGTAATTATAAGGAACAAGGCAAGGCTAGTTGCTCAAGGGTACTCTCAAGAAGAAGGCATAGATTATGACCAGACTTTTGCACCAGTTGCAAGGTTGGAGGCTATTAGAATCTTCTTAGCATATGCAGCACACAAAGGCTTCAAAGTATACCAGATGGATGTAAAGAGTGTCTTTCTCACTGGAGACATCAAAGAAGAAGTCTATGTCAGACAACCTCCAGGTTTTATCTCTTCATCTCATCCTGATTATGTTTTTAAACTGAATAAAGAATTATATGGTCTCAAGCAAGCTCCTAGAGTATGGTATGACCCTAGCATGCTTTCTCCTGAAAAATGAGTTTATAAGTGGTAGAGTAGACCAAACTCTTTTTATTAGAACCCATAAGTCCCATACCCTACTAGTACAAATCTATGTAGATGATATTATCTTTGGTTCTACTGATTCAAATTTGTGCAGAAGGTTCTCAAATCTAATGCATTCTAAATTTGAAATGAGTAGCATG
Organism: Platanthera guangdongensis; assembly: GCA_039583875.1. Taxonomy (NCBI): domain Eukaryota; kingdom Viridiplantae; phylum Streptophyta; class Magnoliopsida; order Asparagales; family Orchidaceae; genus Platanthera; species Platanthera guangdongensis. The sequence goes on from CM077163.1 coordinate 97,838,141, forward strand.
GGTGAGCTATCCTTCTTTCTAGGATTGCAAATCAAGCAATATGCTGAAGGCATATTTATTTCTCAAACCAAGTATGCAAAAGAATTGGTTAAGAAATTTGGTATGTCTGAAGCATCATGCATGAAAACACTTATGCCTACTAATGTTGTATTAGATGCTGATGAACATGGGAAACCTATTGATCAGGCAACATATAGAGCAATGATTGGCTCTTTATTGTACCTTACATCTAGTAGACCTGACATAATGTTTGGTACATGCATCTGTGCTAGATTCCAAGTGAGCCCTAGAGAGTCACACCTAACATTAGTAAAAAGGATTCTCAGGTATGTTAAAAGTTGTCCAAATCTAGGTCTCTGGTATCCAAAAATTCAGCATTTGACTTAACTGGATTTTTTGATGCTGATTATGCTAGATGCAGAATTGGCAGGAAAAGCACCAGTGGAACTTATCAGTTTCTTGGTGACAGACTTGTCTCTTGGTTTTACAAGAAACAAACATCTGTGTCAACTTCAACTGCTGAAGCTGAATATATGGTTGCAGGTAGTTGTTGTTCACAAATCTTGTGGATTCAAAACCAACTCCTAGACTATGGCTACAACTTAGAGAAGTCTAAAATCTTTTGTGATAATACCAGTGCTATTTCTATAGCTCAAAATCCAGTCCTCCATAGTTTGACAAAACACATAGAAATTAGGCATCACTTTTTAAGGGATAATGTTGAGAAAAATAAAATTGAACTTCAATATATCCCAACTGATTTGCAAAGGGGAGATATTTTCACCAAACCCTTGGATGAAAAAAAACACACCTTCTTCCTAAATCAGTTAGGAATGTTAGATGGAGGAAGTTTAAAATAAGTTCCAAGATTTTAAAACTCTAAAAATGACCAAGACTAGGCAAACATTTTAATTTTTCTAGTGTATAGAGTGTTTCTGATCTTTGAACTGCGCTGGTCGATTTTCCCCCCGATCGTCGAACGGAGATCGACCCTTTCCGAAATCGTCGACCAGAGTTCAGCGCTTCTCATATAGTGCTCAACTATCTCTCCAGGTCAGCGATCGTCGAACGAAGCTCGACGATTTTGTTTTCTGAACTATCGTCGAATGGAGCTCGACACTCTCCAATATCGTCGAACGGAGATCAACGATGTTGATGACCTTTCAGTTTCCTTTAGAAGCCCCGATCGTCGAACTGAGTTCAACGATCTTTCCTTTTCTGCGTCGAACACTAATATAAAACTCTTTTTTCGGCCGTCGTTCTCCCTTGCGCTTTCATACTTTCTGCAAAGATTCTCCTTCCCTCCAAACTTCTCTACACTTGGTCGTTTGTTTGTTGATTTTTACAGAAAACAATGGCCGTCTCAGTTGCAGTCTTGGCCGCCATGAAATTTGATGCAGGATTTGATATAGATATGGACTCTTTCAACAACAGTCATCAGATTTTCAGAGACATTCTAGAACTTTTCAAGGAGCAAAAGTTAGTTACTATAATATCCACCAGAATCAAATTGGCTGCTGATGAAATCAAGGAGTGGGTCTATACTGCCCACAACCAGGACCAGAATACAGTGATTGGCACAGTATCAGGAACTCAGGTACCTCTTACACCTGCTGTCCTGACAGAGATTTTTGGATTGAATTCTAGAGGAGATTCTGCTGAAATGTCTGGAGAAGAATTTTCTACCATGCTTAATAGAATGGGTCATTCTGATGCAAACCCTAGCAAGCTGCTGAAGAAACATTTGGCTGTTGAGGACAGGTTCTTAGCTGATGTGGTTGGAAAAGTATTGTTGGCCAAACACTCAGCCCATGATACCATCTCCAGGTATCAACTATGTTTGATGGGTGCTATAGTAGATAAGAAACAGTTAAACTAGGGAGAAGTTTTCTTTGACCTGATTAAGAAAAAGATCAACAAGAATTTTGTCAACTTTGGAAGGATACTAGGGTTATTTCTTCACAACAGATGCCATGCACTGCTAGTCTCAAATGGGATGCACATCAATGCCTCTAAGAGGCTCTCCTGTGCCCTATTTGGAAAGTGGGACAGGCAGATAGTGAAGCCCAGCAGATCCTCTGCAAGTGAAACTTCAGGCACAAGGACTGTTGCAGTCTATTCCCCTCAAGTCTCTGCCCCTGCAGAAGATTTGCCTGCTGCTTCTCCTCCTCCTCCACCTCTTATTTCATCTCCACCAGTCACCTCCACCATTCAAATTTCCTCCACAATCATTATTTCAACCCCATCTCCAACTTTAATTTCTCCACCTCCACCTCTCATAGAAGAACTTTTCCATCCTCTACATCAATACCCTCACCTAGAAATTGAATCATCATCTCATCTTCCATCTTTCAATCTGATAGATGATTCCTTTATGGATGATTCCCCTTCATCCCCTCCTGATCTACCCTCCTCATCCACATCTTACCAATAGTTACTTCAAGATACCATTGCACAACCCTCCTTCACACCCTCTATTTCCATTCCACTATCTTCCATTTCAACAATCCCCACATCTCAACCTTCATTTCCACCATCCACCCGCTCTTCCACCAACATCTCCAGCTGTTCCACCTTCATTCTCTACCTCTGCTCAAGTCCCTATTGAGCATGTAGATCTTCCAGCCTTAGCAGACAGACTTTATGAGCTGATAGCTCCCAGGCTATCCCTCTTGTTGGAGACCTCCTTGGCTCCACTTTTAAAGTCAGTTGCAGACCTGTCTGCCAGGCTCTCCTCCCACATTCCTCCTCAGGCAATCCCTTCATCTGGGTGCCTTGCTCCAGTCCTGACTGAATCTAGGCAGGGGGAGATGCCTCATGAAGTGGTTAGATTGCCTGCTGCTACTATTACCTCAGTTCAAGCTCAAGCCTCAACACCACAAGTTGCAGTTTTCTCAATGGACCTCAGGTCACTATTATCAGATTTTGATTATATATATTTCAGCTGTCTTCCAGAGCATACTGCAGTCCAGCCATCTGAAGATCTGTCTAAGGCCATTGTGCCTATTTCAAGTTGTGACACTAGCTTAATTCATTCTTTTGTACAGTCCCTTTCTGCTGCTACTCCTTCAGTTTCTGGTACTGACATTGTTGATATTGCTGCTAATTCTGATGATTTAATATCTGAGGATATACATAAGACAGAGGCATTTGATCTTGAGCCTACTGTTATTGCTGATGCTGAACCTGTTGTATATGAAAGTATTGTATCTGTATCTGCTGCTGCCCCAGTTACTGCTGTATCTACTGCTGCTGTACCTTCCATTTCTGAGAATGTTACTTCTGAAAGTTTTGTATCTGCTGATGTAATCCCCTCTGCTAGTGTTGCTTATATTCCTTCTTCTACTATTGCTGTCACAACTACAGTCACTACTGTTACCTCTGCTCAATCCCAATAACAGATAGACTATCTTAAAAGGATTGATGCACTGTATGATGAACAAAGCTCAGAAAGTGATCAATATAGGACTGATTCAGATGGCTCCTCTACAACTATTGCAAGGAAAATAAAGGCCAGAAGCAAGGCTATGAAAAGGGTTCCTCCAGCAAAAGTCAAAGATACCAATGATATTCCTTACTACATATTGCATGACTTCCCCATCACAGAACACTGGATGCAATACTCCAAGAATCAATTGAAGGCCATGAAGAAAAAGAGAAAGTATGAGAAAGGTTCCTCTCAGTTCCATCATCCTCCTCCTCCTCCTGATGCAGGTGCAGGTGGTAGCTCTGCTGCTCAACCCTCTGCCAGAAGCCAAACCCCTTATCATCCTCAAGGAAGATCTCAACATAGGGGAAGCCAATCCAGAGGCTACCAATCAAGGAGAGGAAACTATAGAGGAAATCAAAGAGAATTTCAAGTATACTCCAAAGGCTATTCCAGGCAGCATCCTTATTCAAGGCAAGGACAAGCTTCCTCTGATACTACTTCAGGTCCCTTTCCCTACAAGCTTAAAGAGTTAGTCTCATCCAGAACTCTTGCAGACAATTCCTCTAAAAGATATGAGCCTCCAGTTCCCTTTGAGGATCCAGAGAACAACTCCACATCTTGGACAGCCAGGATGAAGGAATTAGCTGCTTTGGATCAAATTAAGAAAGCCAGAGAACAAGGCAAAGACACTTCCAATATTACTACATTATCTGAACAAAGGAAAAAGGAACTTGAAAGATATGCTTCCAGCAAGTTTTTTGATTCTGAAAGCTACATGAAGCTGCATCCTGAAGCTGTAGTGCCCAGGCCTAAGCAACAAACCTCTTTAGGTGCAGCTGATGACAGAAGATCTAAAAAGGAAGCTCTTAATCCAAATAGGGAAATAGTACTTATAAAGAGCAAGGAAAAGGAGTAATTCTGTAAGGTGACAATATATGCTGTTTTATGATCTGTTTGAGATAATATCTGTGATTCTGCAATGTCTTGTTTATTGCATTTTTGCTTTGTATATTGTTGTTTTTATTTCAATATCTGTAAATAGTAATCCAAACCCAAATAAGGGGAGATTGTTGGAACACCCTATTACTGATTTGGGTCAGGATCACTATGTCTCTTAGGAAACCTGTTTTGACCTCATTGTATAGATCTAAAGGTCAAGTAGAATTGAGTCTAAGGGTTAGTACTTAGGTTTGGAAGCTGCCCTCAAGACCAGGATTTTCAGTTTCAAAAGATTAAGTCATTTCGTCGAGCTCAGTACGACGAATCGTCGAACTCCATTCGACGATCGTTGAGCTCACTTCGACGAATCGTTGAACTCCATTCGACGATCTCTGAGCTCAACTTCAACAAGTCGTCGAACTCCATTCGACGATCTTCGAGCTCAGATCGACGATCTTGACTTCAGTTTGGGTCTCAATCTCTGAGCTCAGTTCGACGATAGTTGAGCTCAGATCGATGATCTCTGTTTCTGTCTAAGTCCAAATCTCTGAGCTCAGTTCAACGATAGTGGAGCTCAATTCGACGTTTTTCTGAAGAGTTCAATGATTTTCAAGATTCAAAATCAGACAGTTAAGGAATTGTTCTCAGCAATTAATTCAGAGATCTTGAAGCCATTTTTAATTAATCTGGCGCAAGTTTCAAGGAATTATCAAGGAATGTTTTATTGGACTTTCCTCCAGAAGACAAAAGCAATTAAGGAATTCATTTATGACAGGCCAACGGCTATCTTGGACAATGGATCATTTCTATTCAGACAAAAAGGAATAAAAGATTAGATTTTTCATTATTACTGCAGCAGAAGAACAAGAAGTTAGAAAAATATTCTCTGCAACAACAGCTCTCACAACAACAATTACACAAGAGAAAGAGAAAGAGTTGCAGACATTCTCAGTCTCAAAGATTCATACAAGAACACCATCACCAAAGGAGATCAACAAACTGAAATCTTCAGATCTCTTTTGATTCAAGTGTTCAAGGTCATCATCATTCAAGACTCCAGACACCTCACATTTCAGCTATTGCTGAAATCATCATTTGCTGGAGATCAATTTTCTGAAGGCCTATCACCCTACTGCAAAGCTTCACTTCCTGAACAACTACAGATCTCAGGCGGAGCTTTGATAACATCCACTATCTTCTCTCTGACTGTTGACGGAGAAGATCATCTCTTTCCCTCTCTCTCTCTCTCTCACTCTGCTGTAAAGGGTTTTTCAAACTCCCTTCAAAAGTTTGTGATTGGTTTTTGAGCACCTTATCAAAAGCTCATTGGTGGCAAGACACCTGATCAAAAAATCTGGTTTGGTTTTTGAGCACCTTATCAAAAGCTCATTGGTGCCCAGGACATCTGATCAACTCATCCTGCAGTAGATTCCTACCTAGGGTGGTAGAAGAGTGGATATACCCAGGTTGATTGGGGAACCACTATAGCTCCTTGTGTCATCTGGTTGCATATTTTTTCATTTGTTTCTGGCTGTGGTTTGTGATTGCTTTGTGTTTAATCTGTGATTAGATAGTTGCTTCTTGTTTAGATTACTTTTTATTATTTGCTTCCCTGTTCACATAAGAATACAACAACTGATGTAAAACATTTTTAGCAAGCACCATACTCTATTCACCCCCCCCCCCCCCTCTAGAGTATATCAGATCTAACTTGCACTTTCAGGCTCCTAGCTAACCTGTGATTGTGAAGCCAGTCCTTCCGGGATAGTGTGGCTAATTGTGAGCTTTGTGAGCTCTTGAAAGGCTTCGTGTCGAACGGACAAGGGGATGCCAATCCGCGTTAGTCTAGACATTGAACTAAAGATTTGAGCAACAGGCAATGGCTGAACTGTATCCGTGTTATGGTTGTTGATCGGTTTTTTATCCATAATAACCTAGATTTATGTGAAGTCACCCTTGAACTAAGATGAATTAAGTTGTATTTGATGTATTATTTGAGCTATGTGTTTGCAAGACTTAATTGCAAAGTTTAGACCAATGTCAGTCTACAATGGGTCACCAAACACAGGACCATAAAATGTAATCCCTCATTCTGTGATCCATGATGTTGACTCATGTGTAGCCTCTCTATTGGTATACAAATCATCTTCAAGCACTAGGATTGTTGGTGAAAGACTTGTTGCTGATTTTGTTGAAAAAAGGAAAATTCTCATGAAGGAAAATATTCTAAGTATTTCACTCGAGTAGAAGCTTAAGTACTCGAGTTGAACCTTTGATGTACTCGAGTAAGTTAAGTCTATATCTCGAGTAAAGGAAATGTCTCTCGAGTAGTCTAAACATATCTCTCGAGTGGCCAAGTCCATTACTCGAGTAGACTTCTTCTTATTCTCGAGTTGACAGTTTTTACCTCTCAGAATTATTCTAAGTCTTTTAATCGAGTGGTCAAGTTCACCACTCGAGTAGATGAATACTTTGTCTCGAGTGACAGAAGGAAAATTCTCGTGATCTATTTACCCCACTCGAGTAGTTGTTCATGTACTCGAGTAGTCTTTCTACTTCTCGAGTAGTCCAGCTCCCATACTCGAGTGACCAGATTTTAACTCTCAGAATTTTTCCAAGTCTTATACTCGAGTGGTAAAATTCTTGTACTCGAGTAGTCAATCTGCTTCTCGAGTAGTCAAGATCCAGTACTCGAGTAACCAGATTTCATCTCCCAGAAAAATTCGCTAGGTCTTTTTCTCAAGTAATCCTTCTACCTCTCGAGTAATACTTCTAGCACTCGAGTAGTTCATCTCCACGTCTCGAGTAAACTTTCAAGAACTCGAGTAAGCCTTTTTCCACTCGAGTGATTACAAGTTCTATTCTGAATTTCCTAAAGGAATTCATCTCGAGTTGTCTGATACTGTCCACTTAAGTACTCATTTTAGTACTCGAGCAGCTTATCTTCCACTCGAGTAATTCTGTAATCTTTTCCAGAATTTCGCTAAGTCCTAAATTGATAGGTTTTTCAAATGATGTGATGTGATTGGTCCACGTGGACGTCATTAATGCTAATTATGATCGTTAGGGAGATCTTATATAAGGTCTTGTCAAATCGACTAACCCTAACAAGCGCTGTAAAGATTTATTCTAAGAATTCTAAATTCTATTTTCTCTTTCCAAAAACGAAAGCCGCCGCCGACCATCATCGTGCAAATCGCCTAGGTCTTGCGTTCAAGAAGATTCAGATCAAGTCGACTTACAGATCGAGATTGTTCATCAACTCCTCATCATCTCTCGGATCATGTGAGTCAAAGAAATTTCAGATCCAGAACTTGTCGAGCCTCTTCTTCAGGTTTTCTGATAAAGCCGCAACTTCAAAGGAAGAAGATCTTGGCCGAGATATTCCAGATCTGAGAAATATTCTGTTTGTATTTCATTTTCCCAATTTATTCATGTAGGAGATTACTCTCGGAGTGTAGGAGTATTTGTTCTCCGAGTTGTAGGAAGTTTTTATCTTCCGAGTGTAGATCCGTGTTATTGATTGAGTTGTTGGAACTTTGTTTCGAGGCGTAGGATTGTTTTCAATCCGAGATAGTGGAGTAGCCGAGTCTAGTGCTTTGCTAGATCGGTGAGTTGAAAGTTGATGTACCCATGGTTGGGGAACCACTATAAATATCTTGTCGTCTGTGAATGCTTGGTAGATTTTTGTGTATAGATCGTTAATTCTTTATTCCGCAAAAAGACGCACAACTCACCTATTCACCCCCCTCTAGGTGATTTAGGTTGACAACTGAACTCTTTCAATTGTTATCAGAGGGAAGTTGATCACTAAAAGGTTAACACCTTGATCAGATTTGTCCCTACTTATCTTTGAGATTATCCAAGCATGGACAAGGGTAAAGATTTTGCCAAGCTTCCCTCGTGCACAAAGAATAACTTTCCCATGTGGAAAGAGAATCAAATTTTTCATGGAAGCTGTGGATCTAAGGATATTCATGATCGTTGAAGAATGTCCTTACGTTCCGATGACCGTCTCCACTATTGATCCAACAAAGAAGGTTCCTAAGAAATTAATGGATCTCGACAAAGATGAGATTGCACTTGTGTCTTTAGACAAGAAGGCCAAGAATATTATAGCAAGTGCAGTTGATGACTCCATGTTGCAGAACTTGATCCACTGCCAGTCCGCTAAGTAAATGTGGCAGTCCCTCGTCAATTTGATGGATGGCATAGAAGAAGATAGGGATGATAAAAGATCCCTTCTTAATCAGAAATATGAAGCCTTCTGACAAGAACCCAAGGATACCATTGTAGATACATTTGAAAACTTCTTCAAGATAGTCAACGACCTAACAGTCTACGGCCGAGTCTTCACCAATAGAGAACTGAATGACAAGTTCCTGAGATCCCTAACCAAGGAATGGGATAACAAGGTTTGTGTCATTCGGGAATTTGGAAAGCTAGCTGAGACAGACCCACAAAATTTCTTTGAGAACTTATGTCATATGAACTACAACTCAATACAAGAAAAGCTGAAGAAGAGAAGAGCAGGTCTTCATCCAAGGAGAAGTCTGTTGCTCTCAAGTCAAACACCTCAAGGAAGTCCAAGGCTGCCTCTCCTGCCCTAGCACAAGAAGTGAGTGAAGAAGAAATTTCGGAACCAAGCACCTCAGGCTCAGAACTATCTGAAGGAGAGTTCTCTCTACTCTCGCGGCAGTTTAAGAAATTCTTGAATAAAAAGAAGCAATGGAAATGCAAGGATACCTCCTACAGAAGATCACGACACGATGGTGATCGAAACAGAAAATGCTCAAGCAGCCATGACAGGTAAACTACTAAACCGAACAAACATATTTCCACTGACATCATTTGTTATTGCTACAATAAGCCAGGTCATGTTATTGCTGGCTGCCCCCACAAGAATGAGGAGGGTGGAAAGTGAGAGGAAAAGAACTCCTCATACAATAAGAGGAGGACAGAAAAGAGCCTAATAGCCAAGAAGGACAAAACTCTTAGTGACTCCGACTCATCTGAGTCGAGTGAAGAAGAAGAAGCATACTTTGGGCTTATGGATCATACTGATGATGAACAAGAGCCCAAGTTCACTGGGAAGGTAAACTCTCACACTCTGCTCTCTGAATCTAATGTTTCTGAACATGATCATAAGGACAGCTCTTCTGATGATGAGTCTGAACTCATGGCCCAGTACAAGGAGTTATTCAAGGCTTACGACAAATATCGACGAGTCGTGAAAACTCAAGCTAAATAGATAAAGTCTCTGAAGGCTGAAGGGAGCACTTTGAGAGAGGAAGTCACTGAGACCGACTCACTCAGAGAAAACTTCAATGCTATCATTGAAGAATATAACAAGGCTCTTGAGCACCTACACCTTAAGAAGAAGATCATCAAAGAGTTGGAAGAACAACTTGCTACTGAAAAGAAACTTGTTGAAAGTTTCTCGAAGCACAAGACTATCCTTCCTCTCGTCGCTGAATTCTCAGCTAAGGCCAAGGGTGCTGGGCTATGCCATGTTGAAGCTCCTAGTAAATCTTCCAGGAGGAATAAGGCTCAAATAATGAATAAGGAGGCCAAGAAGGCTCTGGCCAAAGAGAAGGGAAAAGCCACTCAAGATCAAACTTCTTTCAAGAAAGTCATATTTCCAACAAACGAGTTTGATCTTGACTCGTCCTATGGTCACTTGACTAGGCCTATATATGTAGAGCCCAAGTCTCTTTACCAAGGATGGACTCGCCCTCTAATCGTTCGTGAGAGTGTCTTTAAGGCACCTTATGAAGAAATCATTCTTCAGATCTATGGCCCTTATAATCATGGACATAACATTAAGAAGGCACCAAAGGTAAAGCTCATTGTAGAAAAGAATCTGAAGGAGAAGAAATTATGTGATTGTCATCACCATGAAGCTTCTTCCTCCAAAAATGCTGCCCCTGCTATACCACCATCTCAAATAGTCAAGCAGGAGAATCTAAGGCAAAGATACAACAGGTTTGACTGTTGGTGCTGTGGCAAGATTGTTCACTTTGCCATTGACTGCTGGTTTAATCCTAGGAATTTTGCAACTCCTCATGTTAGAAATATGAGAAAGACCACTCATAATGCTAATACTCGTATGGGGAGTGTTCTAATAAGAGACCAAGGACCCAAACGTATTTGGGTTCCTAAGGAAAATTGATTTGTGATTGCAGGTATGTCCAAAGGCCAACAAAACTCTTATCTGGTATTTTGACAATGGATGCTCTCGGCACATGACCGGGACAAGAAGCCTTCTTTAGAACTATACTCCAGTCTTGAATGTGCCAAAGGCCATCTTTGGAGGTTCAAATCGAGGAATTACTAAAGGCTATGGTATGATCTCTAACGGTAGAGTATCTTTCTCGGATGTGGCTTATGTTGAAGGATTGGAACACAATCTCATAAGCATAAACCAACTTTGCGATAAAGGATATATTGTTGAATTTCATATTGATAAGTGCTTGATAAAATCGGTTGACAATATGGAAACGATTCTAGCAGGCACTCGAAGCAGAAATATATTTTGTTTAAATTTCATTTGTATAGTCTCTTCTACACAAGTGTGTTTTATGGCTAAAGATAGTGCGCCTCTTGGTGACCAATGACACAAGATATTAGCACATATTAATTTCAAAACTATTAATAAATTATTTTCACTTAATTTAGTACGTGATGCTCCAAATGTCAAGTACGTTAAAGATAGACCTTGTCATGCATGTTTAAAAGGCAAGCAAACAATGGCTACCTTTAAAAGCGTTATCGACAAAGATTCTAATAGATGTTTACATCTACTTCATATGGACTTGTTCGATCCACTTCAAGTTAGAAGTTTGGAAGGTAAGGATTAAACATTGGTTATTGTTGATGATTACTCGCGCTTTGTGTGGGTGTTCTTTCTAAAACACAAGTCAGATACCTTTGACATCTTTACAAATTTTTTCGGGCAGGTCCAAAATGAATACAAATGTTCTGTAGTCAAGATCAGAAGTGACAATGGAACATAGTTCAAGTCCGGGTCCATGACAGAATTCTGCGAAAGCTTGGGTATCTTTCATTGGTTTTCCTCTCCTCATACTCCTCAACAGAACGGAGTGGCTGAGAGAAGGAATAGAACACTCATAGATGCATGTAGGACCATGTTGAGTGATGCCTCAATACCGAAATACTTCTGGGCTGAAGCCGTCAACACTGCATGCCACGTGCAAAATCAAGAACTCATAAATAAGAACCACAATAAGACACCTTATGAACTTCTAAAGGGCAGGAAACCGACTGTTTCATATTTTTGAATTTTTGGCTGTAAGTGCTTTGTCCTTAACAATGGCAAGTATCATACTGCCAAATTTAGCGAAAAGAGTTTTGAAGGTATTTTTGTAGGGTATAGTAGCCATAGTAAGGCATATAGGATATTTAATAGAAAAACTCTGGTTGTATAATAATCCATACATGTTGTATTTGATGAGACGAGATTGCTGCAAAGCAACTCTTCTAGTGTGTTCATTGAAGATGCAGGTACAAAGTTGAAAGAACTAAACTTGGATGAGCCGTCTGAAGAAAAAGGTGAAAAGTTCATCAAGATCACTACTCCAACCCCGATAGGAGAGGTTGATGATCAAAATGAAGAAATTGTCCAAGTTCATGAAGTCACTCCGGTGATTAAAGAAGAAGTTCCAGATGCAAGAACTCTAGAGCTCAGACATCTAAAAGGATCATCCAATGGACCAAATCATAGGAGATCCTCAGGATGGTGTCAGAACTCATAGAGGTACAACTAACGAGAATTTATATTTGAGTTTTCTCTCATAGTTTGAACCGAAAAAGTTTGAGAAAGCAAACTAAGACGCATCTTGGATAATGGCGATGGAAGAAAAACTAAATCAGTTCAAGTATTGTCAAGTATGGAAACTTGTTCCAAGACCCAAAGGTAAGAATGTCATTGGGACAAAGTGGGTCTACATGAACAAGATGGACGAGGATGGAACAATCATAAAGAACAAGGCCACACTCATTGCCAAAGGATATCGTCAAGAAGAAGGAATCGACTTTGACCAGATGTATGCTCCAGTGGCAAGGCTGGAGGCAATCAGGTTATTCCTAGCATATGCCGCTCTTAAGGGTTTCAGTGTCTATCAGATGGGCTTGAATTCTGCCTTCCTTAATGGTGACATAAAGGAAGAGGTGTATGTGGAATAACCTCCAGGTTTTGTTGACTCTAACTTTCTTGATTATGTTTATCTATTATCTAAAGCTTTATATGGATTGAAACAAGCTCCTCGAGCTTGGTATGAGACGTTGGCTACCTTTCTTCTTGAGAACAAGTTCGCAAGGGGAAAGATAAATAAGACATTATTTCTTAGGGAAATAAAAGGCAAGATTTTGCTAGTGCAAATTTATGTCAATGATATTATTTTTGGCTCTACTGACGACAACCTCTGCAAGAAGTTTTCAAAACTTATACAAGGGAAGTTTGAAATAAGCAGTATGGGCGAGCTGAAGTACTTCTTGGGGCTTCAGGTGAAACAATCTGAAGTTGGAATTTTCATCTCGCAGACTAAGTTCACCAAGGAGCTAATTAAGAAATTCAGAATGAAGAACGCAACCTCTATGAGGACTCCAATGGGTTCAACAGTGTCTCTGGACAAGGATGAGAAAGGGAAACCTTTTGATGAAACCAAGTATAGAAGAATAATTGGATTCTTGCTCTATCTCACTGCCAGTAGACCAGACATAATGTTCTCAACATGTATCTGTGCTAGATTTCAAGTGAACTCTAAGGAATCTCACTATGTTGTTGCAAAGCAGATTTTAAGATACCTCAAGGGCACACCAAATCTTGGCTTATGGTACTCATGAAGTAATGATAGAGAAATAATTGGTTTTTCAGATGTAGATTTTGCAGGTAGCAGAGACGACAGGAAGAGAACTTGCAGGACTTGCCAATTCCTTGGAAGAAGGCTCATTTCCTAGAGTAGTAAGAAGCAAAAATGTGTTGCAATCTCAACAGCCGAGTCAGGGTATATCTCTGCAGGCAGTTGTTGTGCATAGTTGCTATGGATAAAGAATTAGCTGGAAGATTACAATCTCAAAGTCCAAAACATTCCTTTGTTTTGCGACTCCTCCAGCACAATTGCAAAAGCCAACAACACAGTCTCTCACAGCCAGACAAAGCACATAGAGCTGCGGTACCACTTCATCCGGGAACATGTAGAGCATGGGGACATTGATCTATAATATGTCCCAACAGATAGGCAAATTGCAGACATTTTCATGAAGCCGCCGAATGAGACCAAGTTCACATTCTTCAAAACAGAACTTGGAATTCTCAACAAAAAAGATTAGAGAAGGTGGACTTACAACAAAGCTCAAAGGTCAAGAAATCTGCCAAAAGTTGAAATTTTTCAAAAGTTCAGACCTTATGACTCGAGTAAGATAAAGACCACTCGAGTACTTCTTCAACCCACTCGAGTACCTCTTAAGCCTACTCGAGTACTCGGTAAGTCACTCGAGTAACCCTACTCGAGTACTTGGCAAGTCACTTGAGTAACACTACTCGAGTACTAAAGTTCTTCTCGAGAAGCATGAAGACTTCACTCGAGTACTACTTCAGCCTACTCGAGTACTCCTGCAGTCACTCGAGTAACACTACTCGAGTACTATCTTTATTTCACTCGAGTACCATCTTTATTTCACTCGAGTACTATCTCTATTTCACTCGAGTACTGTTGATCCACTTGAGTATCAGGAAGTTAATTTTCAACTTTGATTAAAATTTCTTTATTCACCACCCGAGGCTTATACTGCCACTTTCAAAGGTATGTTAGCTTAATTTATTTCTTAATTATCGATAAATTAGGGTTATATAAATAAGAAAAATCCGGATTTCACTTTTTTGCACGATTCAAAACCCTTTCACACGAGTAAGAAGAAAGACTCTTCGTCTTCTGCCGACTGTCGCAGAGCCCGCACCGTCTTCTTCCCCGCAGTAAATTTCTCTCATCTCTCAAGATCATTGCACCGCCATCAAAGATTGGCATCGCCTCTGAACTCATGACCGTCGGGATTGCCGAATTGTCCGGCGATTTCAGGAATCTACTTATCCTCTTCGACACGGCTGGCTTAACATTCATTCTCCAGCAATCGTGCAATATCTTATTTCCAGAGGTTGAAGAATTTTTCAAGAACATCAAGGTAAGAAGAAATGGCAAAGTTCTCAATACCACAGTCAAGGGAATCAAGATAAAGCTCAAAAAAACCTCTGTTTCCAAGCTTCTTCGGCTACTAGTCGTTGATGAAGAAGAACATCTCTCTCATGAAGATTCTGACCGAGCCTGTATATTTTGTGGATTATCATCAGAAGTTCTCACTATTCATCGATCAGGGCTCAATCCAGAGAGCAAATTTCTTGTGGATATTATTAGAAAAATCCTCCTGTGCAAGACCAATTCAATCAGAAACATTTCTCTTAACATGTTTGACATCATGACAGCCATTATTTGCAGGAAGAAATATCAATTTGGTATGTTGATTCTTGACAAGATCAGGGAGAGCATCAAGGCTCCAAACTATGCCAGAATCATCTCATTGATGTTGCATGAGATCAATCCTGAAGTCTTCAATTTCTCCAAAGGTACAATACTACACCACATGAAGAATGTATCAATTTCTTCCATTCAGAGATGAGATTTAAAACTTCTGAACCCTGCCCAGTCTGCCAGAGCACTTGATCACCCTGCCGCAAAGGACAGGACCCCATCTCCCTCTCCACCTCATATGGCTATCACATCTGGTGCAGCTATTAAGGGGGAGCCTGCTCCTTTTGTTCCAGAAGTGAGAGTACCTACTCCTCCTATTACTTCTCTCCCTCCATCCACTCCTGAAGAAACTCCCTCAAATTTTCAGACTCTAAGATACCATTCTTTCCACAGAAGAAGCAATCAATCAAATGATTGAAGAGTTAAGAACTGATGAACCTCTTCCTCCACTCCAATAAGAACAACCTACTGAACCATCAAAGCAACCAACACTAGTACCTTCACCCACTCATTCTCCATCTCCTAAATCCCCTGTTCACCACTCTCATGCTGCTAACCAAGAGCAGGTTAAGACAATATTGAGTTCTGAAGAGCAAGAGATGTCCCTAGAACCTATTGAAGCTCCTCTGAAGGGCTTGGATTTCCCTATCCCCGCCATCATCACTGAAGAAGGAGATGCCCTGATTCATACCACCAGAACTAAGATCTCAGTCACCATTGAAGAAGTTATTCCATGATCTGATCCTCCTCCTCCAGTTCCTTCTACTGCTACTCCTCCTCCTCCTACTGCAAATGATATTGTTGGTAAGATTGAACAGATGCTACTTGAATAGAGAAATTACTTTGATGACTCTCTCAAAGCTGTCATTGATAAAGTTGTTGTTCTTGAGAAAGAGATGAGCAGAGGATTTGCAGAAATTCAGCATAATATAGATGAATTGAGACATCTATTCAAGATTGGTGGAAAAGCTCTAGACCACACAATCACAAGTGTTGGTCATGCCATGGACCAAGCTATTATTGTTGCAAATAACCAAATTTAGTTAGAAAAGAATGCTCAAGCTCGCACATTCAATATCTGTGAAGAAGTAGGTACCTTCAAAGAAGATGCTATAAATAATCTGACAGTAGAAGTTAGAAAGGGGGAGAATTTAGTCAAAGAGTACTTAGATAAATCAGATGCTGCTAAGCAAACACTCTGGGAAGCTAAGCTAAAAGAAATTCATGATGACGTGTTGAGTTAGATCCAAAGTGTAAAATTCCATACTTATTATATAGCTGTATGGATGCATAACCAGATACTCCCTGATTTTCAGGCTGATCCAAATATTATTCCTCATCATCTGAATCCCCTAACCCATGTTGCTCCTATTCCTGTCCCTCAGCCTCATTCTCTCCTAGACCCGAAGGCTTAGAAGCCCCTCCTCTAGATTCCTATGATAAGTTTTGGGAGGCTGATCCAACATACATATTTCTTCACGCTCCTCCTGAAATTCACATACCAAAGAAGATAAGGTATGGTGATGGATCCTCTGCCAGTAGATCTATTCTAGTTCCAGATACAGAGAAAAGGAGAGCTCCAGAATTTGCAGAAATTTGGTCTCCTACATCTAAGTACCTCATCCTTGATACTCTAAAGTTAGTCTTAGACTTCAATGAAAATAGACATGATCATTACAGCCCCCAAGAATGGGACTTGTATGAGAAGTCTATGACCAAGAGAATATTGCATGATAGAGAACATGGAAGAAATAATCTTGCTGCTCCTCCCAAGCCTCCCAAGTATTATCCAAAGCCTAACAGTTATCAGAGGAGACAACAAGAGAAGAAGGATAAACAGCAACATCACGTCGAAGCATGAAGAGAGTTACATGAGTGTGGATAAGAATTGTGTAAAAATGATTTTTGTACAATTCTAATTATATAATCCTTAATTTTGATTATCCTCACTTTGCTTATATTCTATGTGCTTATTACTTTGATTTCTATCTTGCATATCTAGTTCTTTGTTTGTCTATATAATTCACCTTGGTGTAGAGGGTTCTGACTTCGACAAATAGGGGGAGATTGTTGGGTTTTGTATCCATAATAACCTAGATTTATGTGAAGTCACCATTGAACTAAGATGAATTAAGTTGTATTTGATGTATTGTTTGAGTTATGTGTTCGTATGACTTAATTGTCAAGTGTAGACCAATGTCAGTCTACAATGGGTCACCAAATAAAGTACCATATAATGTAATCCGTCATTGTGTGATCCATGATATTAACTCATATGTAGCCTCTCTATTGGGATACACTTCATCTTCAAGCACTAGGATTGTTGGTGAAAGGCTTGTTGCTGATTTTATTGAAGAAAGGAAAATTCGCATGAAGGAAAATATTCTAAGTATTTCACTCGAGTAGAAGCTTAAGTACTCGAGTTGAACCTTCGATGTGCTCGAGTAAGTTAAGTCTGTATCTTGAGTAAATGAAATGGCTCTCGAGTAGTCTGAACATAGCTCTCGAGTGGCCAAGTACATTACTCGAGTAGACTTCTTCTTATACTCGAGTTGACAGTTTTTACATCTCAGAATTATTCTAAGTCTTTTACTCGAGTGTTTAAGTTCACCACTCGAGTAGATGAATACTTTGTCTCGAGTGACAGAAGGAAAATTCTCGTGATGTATTTACCCCACTCGAGTAGTTGTTCATGTACTCGAGTAGTCTTTCTACTTCTCGAGTAGTCCAGCTCCTGTACTCGAGTGACCAGATTTTAACTCTTAGAATTTTTCCAAGTCTTATACTCGAGTGGTAAATTCTTGTACTCGAGTAGTCAATCTACTTCTTGAGTAGTCAAGATCTAGTACTCGAGTAACCAGATTTCATCACCGAGAAAAATTCGTTATATCTTTTTCTCGAGTAATCCTTCTACCTCTCGAGTAATACTTCTAGCACTCGAGTAGTTCATATCTAGCTCTCGAGTAAACTTTCTAGCACTCGAGTAAGCCTTTTTCCACTCGAGTGATTACAAGTTCTGTTCTGAATTTTCTCAAGGAATTCATCTCGAGTTATCTGATAGTGTCCACTCGAGTACTCATTTTAGTACTCGAGTAGCTTATCTTCCACTCAAGTAATTCAGTAAACCTTTCCAGAATTTCCCTAAGTCCAAAACCGACGGGTTTTTCAAATGATGTAACGTGATTGGTCTATGTGGACGTCATTAATACTAATTATGACCGTTATGGATATCTTATATAAGGTCTTGTCAAATTGACTAACCCTAACAAGCACTGTAAAGATTTATTCTAAGAATTCTGAATCCTGTTTTCTCTTTCCAAAAATGAAAGCCGCTGCCAACCATCATCATGCAAATCGCCCAGGGCTTGCGTTCAAGAAGATTCAGATCAAGTTGACTTATAGATCGAGATTGTTCATCAACTCCTCATCATCTCTCGGATCGTGTGAGTCAAAGAAATTTCAGATGCAGATCTTACCGAGCCTCTTCTTCAAGTTTTTTGATAAAGCCGCAAGTTCAAAAGAAGAAGACCTTGGCCAAGATTTTCCAGATCTAAGAAATATTCTATTTGTACTTAATTTTCTCAATTTATTCTTGTAGGATATTACTCTCCGAGTGTAGGAGCTTTTGTTCTCCGAGTTGTAGGAAGTTTTTATCTTCCGAGTGTAGATCCGTGTTGTGGATCGAGTTGTAGGAACTTTGTTCTGGGGCGTAGGATTGGTTTCAATCTGAGTTAGTGGAGTAGCCGAGTCTAGTGCTTTGCTAGATCAGTGAGTGGAAAGTGGATGTACCCAAGGTTGGGGAACCACTATAAATCTCTTGTCATCTGTGAATGCTTGGTAGATTTTTGTGCATAGATCGCTAATTTTTTATTCCGCAAAAAGATGCACAACTCACCTATTCACCCCCCCTCTAGGTGATTTAGGTAGACAACTGAACTCTTTCAGTTATTCGCCATGAGTGCCTGGGTGATTGGCATTCGGTAGAAACACATAGCGAGAGTCTTAAGCATGCGCACCATTAAGACTAAAGTCTCCAATTGAAAGTCGTGGAGCGAAATGCTTAAGTTTGTCGTTGTGCTTAGGGCCTTGAATGGAGGTGGGCCACTGGTTTATCCGATACACCAAGAATGTGCCCTAAGTGCACGGAGCGTCGGGCCGCATGGTCGACATTTGTGATAAGTTGATTGTGCATGAGTGCACATTATGTGATATGTCTGCTTGTGAAATGCTATGCCTGCAGGAAAGGAATGTCACTGCCCCGGGTAAGGGGTAGGGTCGTTATAAATTGTTCAGCTGAACGTCGACTATTGCCTTGTTTACCACCGTGTGGTGGATTTTCCTGGTGAGGTGCAGGAGAGCCGAGCGGAAAATAGGGGGCTGAAGCCCTTGTTGTTATTGTTGCTATTGCTGCTATGCTGGCCCTTGAAGGCCAAAGAAGTTCATATGGTCGTATTTTCATGTATGGCCGACATGGTTGCCGATGTATTAAAATCATATGCATAAAGCTTAACTGTAAGGCCATAAGGCCAGACTTGCTATGTATTTGCAGTACATTCCTTCAGGTTGTTAAATATATAAATGTTGGTTTATATATTGTGGACATTCAGCTGGGTTGAGTTCAATCAAATTAAAAGCTTCCGCTAGAATGCTCCGAGTTAGGATGCGCAACTCATATATTAACCCGTAAATTCGCCGTCTATTTGTGGTATATGGTGTGGGGCCCCGGCCAGACCTTTTATTATATGTAATGTAACGGATAGTGGTGTTACACCTAGGGCGTGTCAAGTCTGTTACTGGAAATAGAGAGAAGGAGAAACGGTGGGAAATAAATTTTGGCTGTTGCAGGAAGTCATGCCCCTAGGTCACGCCCGTGACCTAGGGCGTGTAACCTGAAAACTGTCTGGATCCGAAACTGCCTTTATAACACACGGCAAGCCTGGATGTCACGCCTGATAGTCACGCCCGTGACCTGAAGGTCACACCCGTGACATGGGCGTGTAGCTTCAAAACTGTCTGAAATCGAAACTGCAACCCCGTCAGGTAGTCACGCCTGCTAGTCACACCCGTGACCCACAGGTCACGCCCATGACCGAGACGTGTAACTTTAATCCGACGTGGCAAGTACTCTGGAGCTCCTTTATGGGTCACGACCACATGTCACGCCCATGGCCTGAGGTTCATGCCCGTGTCCTGGCCGTGAAAAGTTGATTTTTCCAACAATCTTCAGTTTCATCTCCTGATCAGTCCTGTAAGCTCCAATTTGATAGTGGCAACCCAGATTGACCTGAAATAAGGAAACAAATGAATTAATACAAAAATTAACAAAAACTAAACAGAAACCTAACTATTTATTAAATAAAAACTATATAAAAACTAATATAAATAATGACTTATCAAGAGCCTAAGTCACGATACCAAGGATGGACCGTCCCCGAAACTTAGGTGAAAGTGTCTTCAAGGCATCTTATGAAGAAATACAAATGAAATACTATGATTCATATGTTCATGGCCATAATATGAAGAAGGAACCAAAGACCAAGCTAGTTGTACCCAAGGAAAAGAACGTGAAAAAGGCTTGTGAATGCCACCATCATGAGGCTTCTACCTCCAGATCAGCCGCCCCTGCAAGACCACACATTCAAAAGGTGAAGCAGGAGACTTGGAAAGGGTACAACGGGTTTGAACGTTGGTTTTGCGGTAACGTTGGTCACTTTGCTGTAGATTGCTGGTTTAATCCCAGAAATTTTAAAACTCCTCTAGTTAATCATGCGAGGTAGACAACTCATAATGTTAACACTCTTAGGCGGAGCAGGCTGACAAATGACCAAGAACCCAAATGAGTTTGGGTTTCTAAGAAGAACTGATTCTATTTTTGCAAGTATATCCAAAGGCCAACAAAATATCTATTTGGTATTTGTACAGTGGATGCTCTCGGCACATGATCGGGAGAAGAAGCTTTCTTCAAAAGTTCTCTCCAGTTGTGAACGGACCAAAGGTTATCTTTGGAGGTTCTGACAGGGGAATCACGAAAGGCTATGATATGATCACTAACGGTAGTGTATCCTTCTCAGATGTGGCTTTTGTTGAAGGATTAGAGAATAATCTTTTAAGCATAAGTCAACTCTGTGATAAAGGATACAAAGTAGAATTTCATGCGGACAGGTGCTTGAAAAAATCAGTAGATATCTTAGAAATGATCTTATCAGCCACTCGTAGTAGAAATATATTTTGTTTGAATTTTATTTGCATACACTCTTCTACACCAGTGTGCTTTTGAAAAAAGATAGTGAGTCTCTTGGTCACCAATGGCACAAAAGATTAGCACATATAAATTACAAAACTATTAATAAATTATATTCTCTTAATTTAGTACGTGATGCACCCAATGTTAAGTGCGTTAAAGATAGATTTTGTCATGCATGTGTAAAAGGAAAGCAAACAAGGGCTACCTTTAAAATTATTATTGGCAAAGATTCTAATAGGTGCTTATACCTACTTCATATGGACTTGTTTGGTCCCCGGCAAATTAGAAGTTTGGGAGGTAAGAATTATACACTGGTTATTGTAGATGACTACTCTCGTTTTGCATGAGTGTTCTTTCTAAAACACAAGTCATATACTTTTGATATTTTCACTAATTTTGTTAGGCAGATCCAAAATGAATACAACTGTTTAGTTGTCAAAATTAGAAGTGACAATGGAACAGAGTTCAAATCTGGGGCCATGATAGAATTCTGTGAAAGCCTAGGTATCTTTTATGAATTTTTCTCTCCTCGTACTCCTCAATAGAACGGATTCGCAAAGAGAAGGAATAGAACACTCATAGAGGCTTATGGAACCATGTTGAGTGATGCCTCACTACCAGAATACTTCTGGGCTGAAGCCGTCAATACTTCTTGTCACGTGCATAACAGCGCACACATAAATAAGAACCATGATAAAACACCTTACGAACTACTAAATGGCAGGAAACCGACCATTTCATATTTTAGAATATTTGGTAATAAATTCTTTGTACTTAATAATGAGAAGTATCACACCACTAAATTCAGTTAAAAGAGTTTTGATGGTATTTTTATTGGATGCAGTAGCCATAGTAAGGCATATAAGATTTTTAATAAGAAATCCCTGGACGTAGAAAAATCTATTAATGTTGTATTTTATGAGATGAGCTTGCCACAAAGCATCTCTTCTAGTGTGTTTGTTGAAGATGCAGGGTCAAGACTAAAGGAATTAAGCTTTGATGAGGCAGTTAAGGAAAAAGGTCAATATTTCATCAAGATCACCACTCCAACCCCAATTGGAGAGGTTGATCACCATGATGAAGATGTCATTAAAGTTGATGAAGTCACTCTAGTGGTATAGGAAGCTCAAGATGCAAGGACTTTAGAGCTCAGACACTTGAAGGATCACCCAATTAAACAAATCATAGGAGACCCCCGTGATGGTGTCAGAACTCGTAGTGGTACAGCTAATGAGAATTTATATTTGAGTTTTCTCTTACAGGTTGAACCAAAGAAGTTTGAGGAAGCAAACAATGATGCATCTTGGGTAATGATAATGGAAGAAGAACTAAATCAATTCAAATGTTGTCGAGTCTGGAATCTTGTGCCAAGACCCAAAGGAAAGATGTGATTTGAACAAAGTGGGTCTACCAGAACAAGATGGATGAAGATGGAACAATAATCGAGAACAAAGCCAAACTGGTCGCCAAAGGGTACAGACAAGAAGAAGGAATCGACTTCGATCAGACATATGCTCCAGTGGCAAGACTGGAAGCAATCAGGTTGTTCCTAGCATATGCTGCACTCAAAGGCTTCAATGTCTAAAAAATGGACGTGAAGTCAGCTTTCCTTAATGGTGACATAAATAAGAAGTGTATCTGGAACAACCTCCAGGTTTCGTTGATCCTGAACATCCTAATTTTATTTATTTATTATTTAAAGTGTTATACGGCTTGAAAAAATCTCCACGAGCTTGGTATAAAACAATGACTAACTTTCTTCTTGACAACAAGTTCACAAGGGGAAAGATAGACAAGACATTATTTCTTATGGAAGTAAAAGGCAAGATTTTGTTAGTGTAAATCTTTTTCGATGACATCATTTTTGGATCTACTAATGACAACCTTTGTAAGGAGTTTTCCAAACTTATGCAATGGAAGTTTGAATTGAGCAGTATGGGAGAGCTGAAGTATTTCTTAGGACTTCATGTGAAATAATCTGAGGATGGAATTTTCATCCCTCAGACAAAGTTCACCAAAGAGTTAATTAAGAAATTCAGAATGGAGAGTGAAGCCTCTATAAGAACTCCAATGGGTTCAGATTGTCTCTGGACAAGGATGATAAAGGAGAACCTTTTGATGAAACCAAGTACAAAAGCATAATTGGATCCTTGCTCTACCTTACTGCTAGTAGGCCATACATCATGTTCTCAACATGTGTGTGTGTTGGATATTAGGTGAACTCTAAGAAATCTCATTACACTGCTGCAATGCAGATTTTAAATATCTTAAGGGCACACCAAATCTTGGATTATGGTACCCAAGAAGTAATGATAGCTGGCTAATTGGATTTTTAGATGCAGATTTTGCATGTAGTATAAATGAGAGAAAGAGCACTTCCGGGATGTGCCAATTCCTTGGAAGGAGACTCATCTCATGGAGCAGCTAGAAGAAGAATTGTGTCGCAATCTCAACGGCCAAGTCAGAATACATTTTTGCCGGCAGTTGTTGTGCAAAATTAATCTAGATCAAGAATCAACTTGAAGACTATAAATTGAAGGTCAAGGACATTCCACTATTCTGTTACTCCTCTAGTGCAATTGCAATAGCCAATAACCCAGTCTCTCACAGTCGGACAAAGCACATAGGGCTGACGTACCATTTAATCAGGAAGTATGTGGAGCATGGAGACATCAATCTCCAGTATGTTCCAACTAACATGCAGGTACAGACATTTTCATGAAGCCACTAGATGAGGCCAAATTCTCATTCTTCAAAACAGGACTTGGCATGCTCAACAAGGAATGCTGAAGAAAAGGGCCACAAAGATAAGTTCAGAGTCGGATTACGTTTCAAAAATCAAGAAACTCTAAGTCTGGACTTCATTTCTTGAGTACCTCATTTATTCTCGAAAACATTCGACTTGCTTCTCGGGAAGAATAGCTCTACTCCAGAACAAAACAGCTTCTACTCGAGAACAAGCTTTATTCTTCTCAAGAACTGATATCTCACACGAGAAATCAGATGCAAAATCTCTCTCAAGTTCAAATTTTTTATATTGGCACCCAAACACTTCAACCGCCATACTCCAGTTATTTTAGCATTATTTATTTCATTAATCATTAAGATTTAAGTTATATATAAATAGATTAAGCCCATAAATTTCCTATTCCCGATGTTCAAAATCCCTGTCTCGAGAAAATCTTTTCAGCTTCTCCGTCTCCGCTGCACTGCCACAAACAACCCTATATGTCTTCTCGCCGGTCAGCATACATTTCATTCTTCAATCAATGGCCTCATCTTGCTCGACACTGCTGTACTGACGTTTGTTCTCCAACACCCTTGCAAAATTCACGTTTCTGATGTGTAAGAATTTTTCCAGAATGCCAAGGTCAAGCGCAATAGCAAACTTCTGAAAACCAAGGTACGAAACATCAAAATCAAGAAAAAAATACCTCTATTTCTCAACTTCTGTAACTGTCGCTGATTAACGAAGAAGATGACCTACAAAGCTCAGATTATAACAGGTCTTGCAGTTACTGTGGCCTTCCCAATTCAACCCACACAGTTCGCCGACAGCATATGAATGCAGAGAGCAAATTACTTGTAGATATTCTTGGAAAAATTCTTCTCTACCGCACCAGTTCTATAAGTTACATCATACCTGAATTCTTTGACATGATGACTGTTGTTATCTGTAGAAAGAATTATGAATGGGGGATGATGATCTTTGACAAGATCAAAGGAAGTATAAAAATCCCCAACTATGGGAGGATTCCATCTCTCCATTTAAATCAGTTAAAGCCAGATGTATTTTCCATGGCTAAGGGCATGACCCTTCATCACATGAAGAATGTTTCAATTACCTCCATCAAGAGATGGGAAATCAGCCTTCAAAAATTAGACCAAGCTCCAAGGAAAGATGAAGATGAAGTCAGGAATCCATCTCCCCTCTCTCATCACATAACTGACATAGTTGATCCAATAATTGAGGGGGAGTATGCTCCATCTATGCAAGTGCAACCTACTCAAGTTGAAACTCCAGCCACAGTCCATACAGATACTCCAGCCCAAGTCACAACCTCACTTGTTGCTGTACATATAGTTTTAGAATAAGATTCAGCTCCATCTGCTACTGCAAAAGACTCCTCTCTCCAAGAAGATAACTCGGGATTTATTGATGCAGACTTGCCTGATCAAGAAATTCTGATTGATGACCAGGTAAATGATCAAATACTGCCCATAGCTGATGACATTGACAAAATGATATAGTAACTCACCTTTAAAGAGCAACTATCCCCTCTGCCTGAAGAAAATCGATGTCCACCAAAAAAATCTCCTCTTAAGGATGTGCAAGATGAATAGATTGTCTGTGTCTCTGATACTAAATAAGAAGTACCTCCTGAAGCTGTTGAACCTCCTCTCCCAAGCCTATATTTCAACATTCCCTCTTTCCTAAGTGATGATGCTGAAGATGAAATAACTACTACCAGAAGAAAATAGATTTCTACAGCTACTGTGCTTCTTGAATAAATAGTTCCCTGGACAATTCCAATTCAACCTCCTCTACCTCCTCAGGCTGAAGCCATTCCTAAAGACACAATCTTATGTAAGATAGAAGCCATGTTGGTCGAGCAGAGAAAGTACTTTGATACCTCAATTCAAGTTATCACAGATAAAGTCACTGCTTTAGAAAAAGAAATGAGCCGAGGATTTACAGAAATCCAGAGCAATACCGATGAGTTCAAAAGGCTCTTACTAATTGGAGGCAAAGCTATATACCATACTTTTACCAGTATTGGTGAGAAAATGAATCAATCTGTCACTCTAGCTAAAAACGAGACTGAGTTGGAAAAAAAGCTCAAGAGCGCAACTTCGAGAAATGTGATGAAGTTGGCAAGTTCAAGGAAGAATTCATAGACACCCTCTCTGTAGAAGTCAGAAAGGGGGAGGATAATGTAAAAGAATAGCTAGATAAGAAAGTCCAAATGATGAAAGATCAATGGGACAATCAAGTTAAAGAGGTTCAAACATCAGTGCTGCAGGAAATTAAGAACACAAAACTTTATACCTATGACACTACAATGTGGATGCACAATCTAATCTTCCCTGATTTCTCAGTTGATCCCACTGCAGCCTCTCCTCCCAGCCTGGATGTTCATAGGCCCACATTCTCTCCACATCCAAAGATTTATGTAGCTTCACCTCCTGAAACATATTCACAAGTCTGGAATACTGAACAAAATGATGTGCCTCAACATCCACTTCCTGAAGTACAGATTCCTAAAAAAAGAAAGTATGGTGAAGGTGCTTCTGCTAGCAGATCCACTCCCATGCCAAAACATGCTGAAAGAGAATTTGCTGAAGTCTGGAGCCCTACTTCTAAATTCAATATTCTGGATACTTTAAGACTTATAGTGGATTTCAGTTGAAACAAGGATACATACTACACTCATTTTGAATGGATGCAGTATGAGAAATCTATGACTCTAAGAAGGCTACATGATAAGAAGTATAGTTGAGATGACCCAACTGCTCCTCCTAGACCAGCCAACTATTTTCCAAAGTCATTCATGTACTTCCAGAGACAAGAAGACAAGCATCTGAGGCAACATCAACATCATACCAAGAAGTAATTGGAGATGACCCGAAGTGTGATATATGACATTTTGTGAAATAGGACATTTTATGGACAATATCTATATATAATTCTTTAAATTTTGATGATTTAAATATTCTATTTCATAGCATTTCTTCAAGTTACTCTGCTTATTAGTCTTATTATTTGTTTATCTTGATGTAATTCACCTTAGTGTAGAGGTTTCTAAGTTCTACAAATAGGGGAGATTGTTAGGTATTGTATCCACAATAACCTAGATTTGTATGAAGTCACCCTTGAACTAAGATGAAATAAGTTTGTATTTGATGTATTTTCAAGTTGAGTGCTTGCAGGTTATAATTGCCAAGTGTAGACCAATGTCAGTTTACAATGGGTAACCAAACACAGGACCATACAATATAATCCCTCGTTGTATGATCCATGGTGTTTACTTATGTGTAACCTCTCTATTGGGATATACTTCATTTTCAAGTACTAAAGCTATGAGAGAAAGGTTGGTTGCTGGATTCCTTGAAGAAAATCATTTTTCAAAATATAACAAAAATTTCTAAGTGTTTTTCTCGAGGACTTATTGCACTCAAGTAGAATTAAATTTAGTACTCGGGTGAGCTCAGTCAAGTATTCGAGTAGCAGAAGCTGTTCTCGAGAAAGACTAGTACAGTTCTCGAGAAAGACATGTGTACTAGAGTAGATCATGACTCTCCTTCTCGAGTTACCTTAAAATAAGCTCTAAATTTTTCTTAGTCTTTTTCTCGAGAAGCCAAAGTATTTTTCGAGAAGGCTAAGGCTAGTTCTCAAGAACCAGATGTTCTTACTCGAGAAGAACGAAACTTTTCTCTAGTTGGCTTCTTGTTCTCGAGTAAATAGAAAAATTCTTCTTGGGAAAAGTTTATTTTTTCTCGAGATTACAAGTAAGACCCCCTTTTTTTCTTTTTAAACCCCGGGGTCTTATGCCCAGAACCACCGTTTTGCGGTGGCCCCGACTCTCGAGAAAGCCGCCAATACAAAACACTGATTCTTCCGGCCTTTTTGATCATCACAGAGAGAGCAACAATCATAAACAGTGTTATAATTCGGTGCCCAAAAATCACAAGTAATAAGAGAAATCACAACCAGTCCATAAATAGAAAAGTGAGTGTACTGCAAATTAACAAAAAGGAAATATAAAACGGATTAAGTCTGGTACATCAGATCCTCGCTACATTCTCTCGTGGAAGCTATATAAATACTATCACTCACGGAGCTGGTCGCTGGTGCTCCGGTACTAGACTGGCCCACCTCCATGCGCACCGTACTCCGCTGGTGCTGGACCCTGTCTCCCATCCAAAGCCCCTGTAATGTTATGGTCCGAAAACCATTAGTCATAAAGACTAAGCCCTATCATCCCCTACCCCTCCCCCCATGGCTCCTAGGCACCAAGCGGGGAGGAGGAAAGGGAAGCTACAAAGGTGGAGAGTACAAAGTGGCAGGTGACAGTGGAACTAGTCTAGCAGTTATATATATTGTCTAAATAGCTAAGGAAGAAAGATACAAACTAGCAGTTCTATAAAAGTATGCAGTAAGGTAAGCAAGTAGAGTAAGCAGCATATTTAAGAAAGACAAGGTATGAAATAAGTAACAAATAAGTAACCTTAAATTATATGAATTCTCATACAAACATATAAGTTAAGGGGTCTTCAGCATGGCTCCCATCATATAAAAAGTCTCATACCAATTTATATGTTGGGGTGTCGGTTGTATGCAAGTATGTTATGCCATGATTCATGCAATTGCAACCCACCCACACGACTCTATGCACACAGACCTTTAGTTCCCCCTATTTGGGCAGCTAGCTTCACTCCCAGGAACCTCCGTAGTGGCAAACAGAGACAGTGGGTCGGGCCCCCCACTCCTAGGCGGGTATCCACACTACTAGGCCTAGCCCTCCCGTACGCCCCTAGAAGAACACAACCTAGAGTATCCGCATACTAATGTTGGCCATATACACCAGACTTTCTTTGGCTAAGTGTCCCACACCGCCGAGTTAACGTATCGACGTCGGTGTAAACTACCGTCCGATACCGAAGACCCACCACCTTATTTTGTATCCAAAACCTTTTGAGCCACTGGCTCCCCGGACTATACGTCTATGCATCTACCTTCCGAACGAACCGTCCAAATGGCAATCAAATCAACCTAATCAACCTCCCGAGCTACCGGGGGGTGTGAATGTGTAACCCTAATTATACTAGTTGCTCTTGAAATGTTTTATTCTTACTGTTTAGGTTAGCCCAGTACTGGCCAAGGTATTCCCCGTGAAGGGCTCTCGAAGGCACTAAGAACTACGATGGGATTACCCCCAAAGCTCCCTTTCGCAAGGCACTTACTATTATTGGTCGCTATCAAATTTCCCAAAACCCTTACTTGTTGTACTGGATCTAACCTTAGAATATTTGACACTTCCTCCCCTCGGGAAAGACGATCTTTCGTCGATCCCGAGCACCACTTAACACTAGCCAAACCAACACCCTAGTCATCCTATCTTCCAATGGTAAACTCATTTTTTATTATCCAACCAGCAAACATCTAACCCCAACTCATGTGCCAAATTTCATATTCCAAATTAAATTGTGCAGTTTTACTAAATGTAGACCAACCCAAGCAATATGACATGTAAAACAAGAGGTACTCAAAATATTTATCCAGTATCCATATAATAATTAGTGGGGGTCTATCATGATATGTTTGGCATAAATCCAGAAATTCATATTTTTTTCTAATTTATCTAGTTATTTATTAAATTATTCTAGTAATCCAATAACCTCATGTTTGAATATGAAGTACCAATAACAGACAGGCAAATGCTCCACAAAATTTATGATAAATTCAATATGATTATTAAACACATAATCCATAATATCTCAATTTTTCAGTAAGGTTTAAGCCCCTAATTAATTACTTCAATATAAATATAATAAATGGAATTAAATAGAGAATGGCCTTAAATATTATCCAAAAACTTACACAAAATTTACAATATCTATAGTATGATCCTAAATCCTCACTGACCACGTTTCATAACATTTTAAGCTAGTTTAACCATGATTCTATCACAATCATCCTTAGGGGCAACTTAAAAATTTAAACTACAAGTATAAGTTAATGTGTTCCAAAAACCCTACAATAATTTCCAGAGGCTCATGATTACCCTAAGACTGCCCTAACCAAGTTTCATCCCTGTTCAATGAGTTTTACTAACCTTTTCTATCTCTACACATTTTGTGCTCTAAACTAGGGTTAGGGTTTAGAGGGGCCTACTAATACCCAAACCCCTTAAGAATTTTACCCGAGGGTTTTAGCTACTCTAGTGCTTACCCTACCAAGTTTCAAGTCCATACAAGGTTTTTGACCCTTGCCCTTCACGTGACACAAAAGCCCGTCCTTACGGCTTGGGCTTAGGTCCTAAGGAAAATCTACTCCAATCAATCTCATCTTCCATGGGAGGGTGATAAAAGTCATGTTAAGTCAGTGGCCCCAATTTCAACCTCTGTTGAGGTGATTTGGCCACTCAAAACCCAACGTGCACTATTTGGCCTAAATAGCCTTAATACGGCAAGGCTAGGGTTGCATGATTTCAACTCAGACTATCTCCAAATGAGGTGAACTTTTAACCAGTGCCTTATGAAGGCCCCAAGGACCACTCACCAAAACTTGGGAGGGTTTTGTGGTCATTAGACCTTTTAAATAATTCCTATATTATTTATTAAATTTCTACTAAAACATTTGGAAACTCTTTTCCAAAAATTCCCAATTTTGGATATGTACTAGGCATAGGTAAGAATGATCCCCATCCAAAATTTCAAGTCCTTTGGATGGCTGGATTGATGGGGGCACTCACAATAGTCTCTGGTCTAGCCTAGGTATAGTCCTCACAAAACTGGGCGCTGTGGTCAAACCATTTAACCAAATGGGTTCAAACTAATTTTAAATTAAACTGGACTTATAAGGCTACAAATTTCATGTTGGTCATTTTTCCTTTATGGGGACCTAAGTATTTTTAATATTTAATTTAAAACAGCCCAGTAAACAGTTAGAAATTGATAAAACAGGAATTAAATAAATCCAGATCAGCACGAATCTTAAAGCATATCCAGTGGCTCCTGGTCATCTTCTTCCTTCAGCCAAGGGCCATGATTGGCCGAACCTGGAGCCTATTCCATGAGCATTTCCCGGCCACACGACCACCTCCCTGGCAGGCCACCACTGCCACCACCTTCGTTGAGGTGGGGGCTATCGCCGGGGCGGCACAGCCGCCGGAGGGGTGGTTTCTGGCGAACACCACACTCCATTTTTTTCGGAAAAACCATGGAAAAATCATCACATGATCTGGCTCATTTGAGCCTGATTTTCATCCTAAAAGATTCCTAAGATCTATCAATAGAAGAAGGAGTAGAGGAGGACCTTCAACCGTGCTTGCCGACGGGTTTGGTGGTGGTGCTCCATGGCCAGATTTTGGAGCTTCGAGTGTTCTGTAACAGCACTACCAAACGGCTTGACTCCTTGAGCGGGATTGTGGAATCTCCTCCTCTGAGTCCCGGGATACTTTTAAAAGGGCTAAATGGGGGAGAGGAAGGGTGTAGCACCAATGGCCATTATTGGCCATGAAGGTGAAAAATTCGGCCACCTTTGTGTTCGCTGAATTCGGACATTAAGGGCTGATTATGGCTGTTAGTCTCCTCTTAATTATCCAGGGAAGATGAATCCAGCAAATGGAGGTGAGGGGATGGGCTCTTGATCTCCTATGGCCATTAATGGCTTTCTCTCCCCTCTTTCTCTCTCTTCCTTATGGGAGAAATTAATTTCAGCCACCTTGGGTGGCTGACCATGGCTATTCAACCCCTCAAAACTGATGAGGGGGAATGCATTTAGCATTTGGAATCATTTGGAGAGGCCCTTGGTCAACCTTGGCCATGAATGTCCTCCTTTTCTCACTTTCTCTTTCCTCCATTAAAGGGAAAAATTGAGCTTTCTCTCTCCTACTTACCATGGCCGAATTTTGATGTCTCCTCCAGCCTATTGGCAGCCCACTAACTCATATTAATAATAAGAATGAGGTTAGCCCAAGTGCGGGAAATGGGTTTGAGCTTGGGTTAGCTCATTTAGGCTAATTTGACCTAACACTAGAAAAGAGTTGACCATGGTCAACATGACCATTTCGGTTGACCCCAATGGGTCCTTGGTGACCCATGGGACTCCCTTAAGGTTTAGGAAGACTTGAGTAGGGTTGGTTGGGCATCTTGGGGGTCACTTGACCCTTAGTTAGGGCACTTTCACCCCTTTTTGAAGTTATGGTTGACTCGGGTCAACTTAGCTTCTTTGGATGACCCCAATGGGTCCTTGGTGACCCATTGACCACCCCTAAGATCTAGGAAGGGTTGGGTTGTCTTCGCACTTTAGAGGTCACCTACCCTTAGGAAGGGTACTTTGACCAAATTAGGGCTATAGTTGACTTTGGTCAACATATACTCTTGGGTTGACCCCAATGGGTCCTTGGTGACCCCTTGGCCTCACTTTAGGATTTGGAGGGCTTGGGTGGGGTCCACTTGGCTAAGGGAAGGTCAATTGACCCTAAGTAGGCTAGTTTGACCCATTTAGGGTTTGGGTTGACTTAGGTCAACTTAACCACTTTGACTGCATACAGTGGGTCCTTATTGGCCCTTTGGACTTCCCAAGGTGTTTGGGGTGTTGTGGTAGGGTCCGAGGATCAAGGTGTAGCCCTAAAGTCAAACCTTAGGTCTAAATGTTGAGGCTGAGCTATATGCAGACCAAGGTGATTTTCACCTTGGCCTTGTTCACTTGGTCCTTTGAGCTTCTAGTGGTTTTGTCATGACCTAGTCATGACAAAACAAAATCCTAGGGGTCTAGTTGTTTAAGAGATGTTACAAATCTCAATATATATAAAAAAAATCATCCCCAAAATTAAGGTTGAGCATACGACGGTTTTGAAAGATATGGTACCTAAACACCTAGAGGGGGGGTGAATAGGTGACCTAAACCTTTTTGCAATTTTGTTGGCAGCACAACAGTTATTTCACAGATTATTACAACTAACAGTAATTACAGAAATCAAACAGTCAATCCACAGCACAGCTCAGCACACCACAGCAGACACACTAATTTATAGTGGTTCCCCAATCTTTGGGTACATCCACTTTCCCCCTTCGCCTATCTAGCAGTGTACTAGATTCGGCCAAACTTCTCCACTATCTCAGAACCCAACTAGGTTCCTACACCTCAGGCCCAAAGCCTTACACTCAGCCACTAAGGCCTACACTCAGCCACCCAGGCCTACACTCAGCCAATTAAGGCCTACACTCAGAGTTCTTCAACTCCTACACTCAGGCAATCAAGCCCTACCCTCAGCCTTTATAATATAGGCTTACAATTCTCTCAGATCCAATGGATCCTACAAGTTAAAATAGAAATACAATTGCTAACTCTACAACTCAGAAAATAAGAGAGGAGTTGAGAGTTTCTTGAAGAGTTCTTGGAAGAACTCAGTTAGATCCAAACTGACTTAGCTTCCTTCAAAGCTTCTTGAGTTAGAACTGAATTAGTCTGAATCTTCTGCAGTTGTTCCTTGACCTCTGCTTCTTGAAATCCAGATGTTTCTGAATCCTTCTTCTCAGCCTTAGTTCCAAAGACTGAATTCTTGATTGGAGCTCTCTCTCTCCAACTTCTTAGATCTCCAGTTGGACTGACAGATCTTCTTGTGTTGATCCTCTGTGTATCACTTCTTGATTTAATGTGATCAACTACTTTAAATATTCTCTCAAGCTGTAACTCTTGTTTCTCACTCACAACCACACTCTTTCTGTAAACTAAGGATGCCTATTTATAGGCTTCCTTCATGGTAACCGGCTGGTCCGGTTCATGACAAACTTCTGATTTCTCTGACAGTTGATGTAGACCGGCTGGATCGGCAGCTGTCATGTCAACCAGTCACTTCTTGAAATTCTCTAACTGTCAGATAGTGTCGAGACTTTCTGTTCTTAAGTGTCGACACTTATAGGCCAAGTGTCGACACATGTTGTGTAAGTGTCGACACAAGTCTACAAGGTGTCGACACAATTCCTTGTATGTCTCGACACAGATTCTTCTGCATGTGTCGACACTGAAATTGAGTGTCGACACAAATACTTGTACTTCATTCTTTAACTGTATTCTTCTAAGTGTCGACACATCTCCTTTGTGTCGACACATCTTCACGTGTTGAAACTGTCAAGTGTCGACACTGCTTCTTGGTGTCGACACAAGTCTTCACTTTTGTTTCTTCAGCTGAGTGTCGACACATTCCTTTAGTGTCGACACTTGTACTTAGAATATTTTGTAACTTTTCTGTTCTTTGCTAAGTGTCGACACAGCTCCTTGTGTCGACACTTTCTTCAAGTGTAGAGTCTTCAACTAAGTGTCGACACATTGTGCTGGGTGTCGACACTTTCTTCAAGTGTTGACTCTTCTGGTTGTGTGTCGACACATTGTGCTGAGTGTCGACACTTTCTTCAAATACTGACTCTTCAGCATAGTGTCGACACATTGTGTTGAGTGTCGACACTTTTACTTAGACTCTGCAGACTTTTGCTGAGTGTCGATACAGCTCCAAGTGTCGACACTTTCTGGTGTAGACACAGCTCTTCTAGGTGTCGACACTTCTGTTAAGTGTCGACACAGCTTTTCTGCATACTTCTTCACTGAGTGTCGACACAGCTCCAAGTGTCGACACTTTCTGTCTGGTGTCGACTCTTCTTCCCAGGTGTCGACACAATGACTCCAAGTGTCGACACTGCTTGTCTGGGTGTCGACACAAGCTTTCTCAAGTGTCGACACTTTTCCTCTGGGTGTCGACACAAGTCTTCTCAAGTGTCGACACTTTTCCTCTGGGTGTCGACACATGGACTTAGAAACTTTTAGCTTCAGTCCAGTGTATTCCTAACCTGCACAAGTAACTCAAACAAACATCAAATACACTATGATGTATATCATTGAGTTAGGTGAGGCTTCTTCAAATCAGGTACATTTGACCAATGTACCCAACAATCTCCCCCTATTTGGAGAAGTCATAACCCTTAGTCAATGATATACACCACTCATAATTAAAAATTATAAAATGATGTAAAACAGGTATATGTCAACAGAGTTAAACTTAAACATGTAATAAAGCACACATGTATACTCATACAGCATTACAGAACAAACAAGAATTAGACACATTCTACTAAACAATCATGAAATATATATTTATCAAAAATTGTTCATACATTGTTTGCAATATATTTTCAAAGATTTACAATAATGTTTAGATGTAACAGAGTACAACATTCTTCAGTCTAAGCTTAGTCTAATTCTGCTCTGGTTCTTTTATGACTATGCCTTTTCCAGCTTGCACTTTGGCCTTTACAGCAGCAGCAGCAGCAGGCTCAGTATCAGCAACCTTCTTCCCTTTGGAGTCCTTCTTCTTAAGTTCTTCAGCCTTGATTTTCTGCCTTTCAAAATAATGATAGGGCTTAGGAAAGTACTTGCTAGGCTCCACAGCTGTAGGAGGTAGCTTTCCTAACTTAGCCTTCCTTCTATACTGGACAATGGCTTCCTGCCTGATCTCATGCTTCCTCCATTCAGCTTCTGAGAACCACTTGTTCCTCTCATGTGCATTGTCCTTGGCTGCTTTCCAGGCTGTGAGAATGATGTTCCTAGAAGTAGGGCTCCACTGTTCAAAATCTGGTTTTTGCTCAGCAAGTTCCCTGAACTTCTTCTTTGACAGCCTTGTCTCTTCTTCTTTGTCCATAGCCTCTTGCATGGCTGCTGTAATAGGTTGAACAACCTTTTCCAGAACAATATTAGGCTTACCAGCAGTTGGACTATACATTGTGCTTACATCAGCATGAACCATGTCAAAATCTGGAGGTGGATAGATCACCTGAGCTACTTCCTGTTGCTCACCTCCAAGATATGCACTTTGAATACCAGATTCAGCTACATTATCATCATCACACAGGGGAGGATAGCCCAGTGTAGCTCTGATGGAATTAGAAATCCATTTGGCATGGTCAGAGCTAGCTTTGACTAACACCCTCTCCCCCTTTATGACTTCTTGTTCTACATGATCTCTCACATCATCCTTTTGGAATCTGATTTGGCTGTCCAAGTACCTGATTCCCTCTTTAAAGAAAGGTCTAAGCTTTGTAAGTTGTTCTGAAATGACCTTCTGTGAATCCTTAATGGCAGTCTGGACAGCAGCAATTTCTTCCTGAAATACTTTATCAAATTCAGCTTTGGCAGCAGCAGATGATGTTGAAGGTTCAGCAGACTTACTCTTCAGTTCAGTGACTATTGCATTGTGAGAAGCTGTCAGATTATCATTCATTCTCAATTGATTTTCCAGCACATAGCCTTGCTTCTGTGCTATATCATCTACTTGAGACTTGATTTTCTCCTGGTGAGTTGCCAAATAGACCACTGCATTACCACCCTTGTGGAAGCAGTCAGTCATTTCCTTCTTATTCAAATTCATTTCAAACCTTATTGATTTGATATCTTGAGCTAGATCAAATTGTAGGGACTTTTGGCTTTCATCAATATACGTCTCTATGGCCCTCCTTTGCTCATCCAGCTTAACTTGCATTGCTACCATTAAGCTGTTGTAATCTGTTGATGGAGCTTGTTGGACTAGTGAGTGTTGAGCAACAGTTTGTAGAGCTTTCTTATAGCTCTGACTCCTTCTTTTGAAGACAAAGAACTTCTGCTTCTTATCTTGCTCAGCTTCATCATCCTCAGACTCTGAAGTACTTGCTATATTTACCCTATCCTTAGGGCTTGAGGGTCTGTCAGCTTGCACATCTAGTGCCTTCTCAGTATCTAGCCTTATAGGCTCTTCCTGAACTTCAAGATTCTCCCCCTCAACAGCAGCATCCTTCTCTTCAGTAGCAGTCTTGTCCATGTCAAAGTCCTCTTGATCTAAATTCAGAAATAGATCTTCCATTGTATATTCTGGGGGTGACTGAGCAGGAGATGTACTGGGTACATTAACTACAGCAGATGTGTCTTGGAGAACAACATCTGGTGCTTGGTTTGCTTGCTGAGTTTGCTGATAAATATCAGACAAATCAGAATCTATTATAGAAAAATCTAAAGTATTGAGGTCAGAAAGTACCTCTTGGATAATAAGAGTAGCTTGCTCACTCTCCAGTGTAGAGGGATGTTCTACAGCTGGTGGCTCCCCCTGGCTTGGATCCTTGGGGCTAGCTGGAGGCAACTCCCCCTGGATCTCAGCTGGCTCTTGTGGAGCAGGTGACTTCTCTGCAGCCACATCTATTGGACTATCAGGAGTGAAAACAATGTGTTCTTCACTGCCTGAGCTGCTGGAGGACTCCTGAGTCACAGCAGCAGTCTTCCTCTTCTTCCTGGGAGGAGAGTCTTTCTTTGAAACTTGCTTTTCTGGGGTTGGAACTTCTTTGGACAGCACTCTTTCCCATCTAGAGAATATCCTTGAATCCATTCTCCTCATGTGATTGATTTTAGTTCCAGCAGCAGTGCTCATTACCTCTGGAATTGATCCAGCCAGGTAGATACTTAGTATCCTGCCCAGATTGGGCTTCTTCAGACTTTCCTTCACTTTCTCAAATACAATCATAGACCAGTCTGTTTTGAGGTTGAAGATGATTCTGGTCATAATACTGAACATATAGGCTGACACCCTGTCA
The DNA here is from genome assembly GCA_039583875.1 of Platanthera guangdongensis. Classification (NCBI taxonomy): domain Eukaryota; kingdom Viridiplantae; phylum Streptophyta; class Magnoliopsida; order Asparagales; family Orchidaceae; genus Platanthera; species Platanthera guangdongensis. Next base: position 97,875,633 of record CM077163.1, read on the forward strand.
TGTCCTCCTGGTTTGCTTAGTATAACTTTGCCTACAACTTCAGACAGGAATTTGCCTTGATTATTCATTCCCTTCCTGTTGAAAACTGATCCTATTTTCATCTTAGGATCAAGACCACACCAGGTAAGTGCTTCTCTGGTCTTAGATGTGGTCACCTCCTCTTCTTCTTGAACTTTAGGTAGCTGAAGTACCTTTCTCAAAGACTTGGGTGAAATCTTGACCTTGGTGCCATGCACCCTTGACTTGATTCTGTAGCCTGAGTCATCTACAGCCGCTCCAGTAAGAAATTCTATAACTTCCTTCTTCCATATCTTGGTTGGTTCTGAAACCAAGAACTCCAATCCTGAATTGGTGACTAGGGTTATCACCGACTTGATTTCTTGATCACCGTCGTCGAATGCGCCACGCACCAGTTCATAGCCTTCGTTAACGTTCTCTTCCAGCTTGGGAGCCATTAGGGTTTGGAGAATTAGTCTTTAGAGAAGAGAAATGTCGACACAAGAGTTTTGGTCTCGAAACTTTTGAAAGCGTGTCGACAAACAAAGACAGAACCCTATTTATACCTTTCTTGTTTGAAGACGAACAGGCGGGATGAATTTCTAAAGATGTGTCGACACTGTCAATAAGTGTCGACACTGACTTATAATGTCTCGACACACATGTGTCGACACAAGTTTAGTCAACAGATTTTATGTGTCGACACTTGGTTAAGTGTCGACACCACACTACTCGACATGTAGTCAAGACTTTACTTAGAAAATTCTGAGTAAAACTTAAGTGTCGACACTACATTGGATGTGTCGACACCTACTCGACATGTGTCGACACTAGCATTCTGAAGTGTCGACACCAACCTCCTAAATGTGTCGACACCATTTTCCTGAAGTGTCGACACTTACTATTCTGTGTCGACATAGACTTGTCTATGTGTCGACACCTTTTTACTTAGCCAATTTTTAGTTCTGTAAACTTAGTCTAAGTTTATCATACCTAGTTCAATTTTGAATCTATTGAACTTAGCTTCTTCTAAGGGCTTAGTAAACATATCTGTTATCTGATTGTCAGTTTTAACATATTCAAGTGCAATATCATTTCTTTCTACATGCTCCCTAAGAAAGTGATATTTAATCTCAATATGTTTAGTTCTACTATGTGATACATGATTATTAGCTATTGAAATAGCACTTGTAGAATCACAGTAAAGTGGAGTTCTACTTACCTGAAATCCATAGTCCTCTAACTGATGTTGAATCCACAGAAGTTGAGCACAGCAACTTCCTGCAGCTACATATTCTGACTCAGCTGTGGAAATATCCACACTAGTCTGCTTTTTACTGCTCCATGAAATTATTCTTCCACCTAGGAATTGACAGGATCCAGTAGTACTCTTTCTATCTTCTTTGCATCCTGCAAAGTCTGCATCTGAATAGCCTGTTAGATCAAAATCTCCATTCCTAGGGTACCAGAGGCCTAGATAAGGTGTGCCCTTTAGATATCTCAAGATTCTCTTGACTGCAGTCAAGTGAGACTCTTTAGGGCAGGCTTGATACCTGGCACAAACACATGTAGCATACATAATGTCAGGCCTACTTGCAGTTGTTGAGAACCAAGGTCCAGCGGGATTGGGTGTGTGTGGGACCGCATATTTGGGCTTCCCCATCGCGTTCCAGGTCTGGGTGTTGACCCCGGTGGGCCCCCCGTGTGGCGGAATATCCCCGCCATCCCGTGGATGGATTAGTCCCACATTGCCTGCAGCGGGTGGTCCTTGGTGTTTATGTACCCCCGTCCCCCCTTCCTACTACCTCGGGGTTTTGGGAAGATGTGTGGTGACGGGTGGTTTCCACATGGTATCAGAGTCATCCCGCTGCGGGGGTGTGTTGAGAACCAAGGTCCAGCGGGATTGGGTGTGTGTGGGACCGCATATTTGGGCTTCCCCATCGCGTTCCAGGTCTGGGTGTTGACCCCGGTGGGCCCCCCGTGTGGCGGAATATCCCCGCCATCCCGTGGATGGATTAGTCCCACATTGCCTGCAGCGGGTGGTCCTTGGTGTTTATGTACCCCCGTCCCCCCTTCCTACTACCTCGGGGTTTTGGGAAGATGTGTGGTGACGGGTGGTTTCCACATGGTATCAGAGCCATCCCGCTGCGGGGGTGTGTTGAGAACCAAGGTCCAGCGGGATTGGGTGTGTGTGGGACCGCATATTTGGGCCTCCCCATCGCGTTCCAGGTCTGGGTGTTGACCCCGGTGGGCCCCCCGTGTGGCGGAATATCCCCGTCATCCCGTGGATGGATTAGTCCCACATTGCCTGCAGTGGGTGGTCCTTGGTGTTTATGTACCCCCGTCCCCCCTTCCTACTACCTCGGGGTTTTGGGAAGATGTGTGGTGACGGGTGGTTTCCACATGGTATCAGAGCCAGGTTTTGGGAAGATGTGTGGTGACGGGTGGTTTCCACATGGTATCAGAGCCATCCCGCTGCGGGGGTGTGTTGAGAACCAAGGTCCAGCGGGATTGGGTGTGTGTGGGACCGCATATTTGGGCTTCCCCATCGCGTTCCAGGTCTGGGTGTTGACCCCGGTGGGCCCCCCGTGTGGCGGAATATCCCCGCCATCCCGTGGATGGATTAGTCCCACATTGCCTGCAGCGGGTGGTCCTTGGTGTTTATGTACCCCCGTCCCCCCTTCCTACTACCTCGGGGTTTTGGGAAGATGTGTGGTGACGGGTGGTTTCCACAGCAGTCAAGTATAGTAGGGAGCCAACTATCCCTCTATACAAGGTTTCATCTACAGGTTTCCCTGCATCATCCTTGCTTAGAGACATACTTGACCCCATAGGAGTCTTCATGGTACTGGAGGAATCCATACCATATTTCCTTATGAGTTCTAGGGTGAACTTGGACTGACATATGGATAAACCATTTTCAGTCTGTTTAACTTGGAGACCCAAGAAAAACTTCAGTTCTCCCATACTACTCATCTCAAATTGACTTTTTATAAGCTTTGCAAACTTTTTGCAAAAGCTACTTTCAGTAGACCCAAATATAATGTCATCTACATATATTTGGACAAGTATTACTTTGCCTCTAGATTCCCTAAGGAATAGAGTCTTATCTATTTTCCCCCTTGTGAACTTGTTCTCAATGAGGAAACTAGATAGGGTTTCATACCAAGCTCTAGGAGCTTGCTTTAACCCATACAATGCTTTCCTAAGTCTATAGACATGATGTGGAAGAGTAGGATCAACAAAACCTGAAGGCTGCTCCACATATACTTCTTCGTTTAAATTACCATTAAGGAATGCTGACTTCACATCCATTTGGTATACTTTGAATCCTTGGTAGGTTGCATAGGCCAAGAACATCCTTATGGCTTCCAGTCTGGCTACTGGAGCAAAGGTTTGATCAAAATCAATACCTTCTTCTTGCCTATATCCTTTTGCAACCAGTCTTGCCTTATTCTTAATGATGACACCTTGTTCATCTAACTTGTTCCTGTAGATCCACTTTGTTCCTATCACATTGTGATCTTTAGGCTTAGGAACCAGATCCCAAACCTTGCACCTTTTGAACTGATTAAGCTCCTCCTGCATTGCTTCAGTCCACTGTGGATCTTGTATAGCTTCTTCAAATTTCTTTGGTTCTATTTGAGACAGAAAACTTGAATATACTACAGCATTCTGATTTCTGCTCCTAGTCTGAACACCTTGTCTTGGATCTCCAATGATCAGCTCTACTGGATGATCTCTTAGATGCCTGTTGGCTGGAGGCATCCTTACTTCTGGTTGAACTTCTTCAGCATCTTCATCAAGCTGAGTTTCTTGTACTTCTTCAGCTCCTGGTACATGTAGTTCTCCCCCTGGACATAAGCCATCATTTTCTACTTGCTGTCTTGCAGCTGGTACATCTTCTATGGTAAGCTTGTCCATCTTCTTAGTAAGACCTGTGGGGCTGCACACACTACTAGACAACTCATTGTTAATTAGTTGTGTTTCATCAAAAACTACATGCACAGATTCCTCTACAACTTGTGTAGTCAAGTTGTAGACTCTATAAGCCTTACTATTATTGTTGTACCCAACAAACACTCCCTCTTGGGACTTGGCAGCAAACTTAGTTAAGTAAGACTTCTCATTGTTAAGTATGAAGCATTTACAACCAAAGATCCTAAAATAGGACAGATTTGGTTTCCTGCCTTTCACAACTTCATAGGGGGTCTTGTTTAACCTTTTAGTGATGGTAGCCCTATTTATCACATGGCATGCAGTGTTAACTGCTTCAGCCCAGAAATATTCTGGCAGTGATGAATCACTTAATAGGGTTCTACCAGCCTCTATCAAGATCCTATTTTTCCTTTCAGCAATGCCATTTTGCTGAGGTGCTCTAGGTGAAGAGAATTCTTGAAATATCCCATAGTCTTCACACAGCTTTGTCATGCTTTCAGACTGAAACTCAGTACCATGGTCACTTCTAATTTTGACCACTGTACAGTTCAATTCATTCTGAATTTGCTTAACAAAACTATAGAGGACACTAGGTGTTTCAGATTTCTGCTTTAAGAAGAACACCCAGGAAAACCTTGAGTAGTCATCAACAACTACAAAGGTATAGACCTTCCTACCTAAGCTGTGAACTGGCATTGGACCAAATAGATCCATATGCAAGAGGTATAAACACCTCACAGCATCTTTGTTGTCTAAGCTTCTAAAGGTGGATTTAGTCTGCTTGCCCTTTTGACAAGCTGAGCAAATGCCATCTTTGACACACTTAACTTGAGGACCATTCCTCACTAACTCTTTGCTAAAGAGTTTGCTAATAGTCTTGTAGTTAAGATGAGCTAGCCTCTTGTGCCACTTGACACAATGAGAGATTGTCTCATTAGCTACAAGACAGACAGGAGAACCATTGTTCTCAATCATAATGTCTAAACAATAGACATTTCTCTTTCTATATCCTGTCAAAATGATCTCTTGATCACTTGACCTCTTGATATGACAACCATTTTTAACAAATGAGATGTCATACCCTACATCACTTAACTGACTTATACTAATGAGGTTGTGTTTCAACCCTTTAACATAAGCCACTTGAGTAATGGTAACAAGGTTTGAAGAGATGTTACCAAACCCTTTGATGATTCCTTTTTCAGAACCACCAAAGGTCACTTTAGGACCATTTTTGATTGGAATGTAGTCCTTCAGTAGTCCCCTTGTTCCAGTCATATGTCTGGAACATCCACTATCCAAGTACCATGTTGGGGTATGGCCACTTGGATTCACCTGCAAAACAAATTAATGAACCTTAGAACCCAAAGTAAACTTGGGTCCTTGGTGATTGTTAGTTTGCAACTTGACATAGCTACCTACTGGCTTTCCATCAGGTAACTTGCTACTCAACTTGGCACTGGCATTGTGCCAACAATCCAAGGCAAAGTGGCCAACCTTGCCACAGCACCAGCATTCAAACTTGTTGTACCTTTGCTTAGATACAACCTTTGCTGTCTTGACTACAGCAGGCTTGTTGAATGTTGGGGTTTTACCCTTGGACTTGAACTTGGACTGTACAGTCCCTGCAGGTCTAACAAAACCTAGTCCAGCTTTGCCTTTTTGATGAACAAATTCATCAATTAATGGTAATACTGATTTAGGTTTTGAAAACCTGGCAGCAAGTTCTTTTTCCTTCTGGAGATTGATCTCCAGTCTCTTAATTTGATCATTCTTAAATGTAATAGTACCCATCTGAATCACTGTAATGTGTTTCAGCCTGGCTACTTCATTCAGTTTTTGATCATACTGTTTTTCAAAATCTGTTGCAGCTGCCTTGAGATCAGCAATCTCCTTTGCCTGACTTTTGGCAAGGGACTTGCTTTTCTTATAGGCTTGCAACAGTACTTTATATTCATCTAAGAGCTGATGAATATCTCCCTCAGATTCAGAAACACTTCCATCACTTGATGAAGATGAATCTGACTCTGAACTGGAACTGAAATCTGAACTTTGAGTTGGACTTTGTACCTGACTAGGTCCTGGCTGCTCCAGGATTTTGGTACTTTCAGTCAATGCCATCAGTCCTTGGCACTGACACTCTTCTTGTTCATAGATTGATTCCATGATCTGCATAAACTCTTCTTCTTCTTCAGCAAATAGCCCTATGTAGGCTTCAGCATCTGTCTCAGTGTCTGAAGAAGAAATGTCTGAAAGAGTCTTCTCATTCTTTGCAACAAAGGACTTCTCCTTCTTTCCTTTGAAGTGAGTCTTCTTTTTGTCACTGGATTCTTTTCTTCCCTCGGGACAATCTGCAATAACATGACCCTGTCTATTGCAGCAGTAACACACAATCTTAGACCCAGTTGCCTTACTAGTCTTTGTCTTTTTCTTATCCTTCTTTGAAGGCTTCTTCTCCTGATACTGGACTTCTTTCCCTTTGGAATATGAAGGTCTGGACCTCCACTGTTTCTTCTTAAGGAATTTCTGAAAATGTCTGGTGAATGCAGCAAAATCTTCATCACTTTCACTGCTTGTAGATTTAGTGCTAACAGACTCATCAGATTCTGATTCAACTACCTCTGGAGGAGGAGTTGATGACTTAGTCCTGTTCTTTCTAGGTACTTCTGACTTAAAGGCAACAGTCCTTTCCCTGTGTTCAGTCCTTGTTGACTTTTCCTCCTCTTTTCTTACTGACAATTGCATCTCATAAGATAACAACTTGCCAAACAGTGTGGGAGGAGGAATTTCTCCCAACTTTGCCATTTCTCTGATGGCACAGATCTTGGTGTCCCAGTCTTTGGTTAGGGACCTTAAGAATTTATCATTCAATTCATAGTTAGAGAACTGTCTTCCATAGGACATGAGTTCATTAACAATTCTATAAAACTTCTTGTAGCATTCAGTGATGCTATCTCCTCTTCCTTGCCTAAAGCTCTCATATTCTTGATTAAGCAAGGACTTCCTATCTTGTCTTACTTCTTCAGAACCTTCCATGTAGACAATGAGGGTATCCCACATTTCTTTTGCTGTTTTACAGTGAATAAGGTTCTGGAAGGTGGCATCATCAAGTGCACTAACTATGATGTTCTGTGCCCTTTTATCCATTGTAGCTAGGACAATCTCATCCTTGGTCATCTCAGAAAAATCCTTTGGAGTTCTCTGTGTAGCATCCAAGACTGAAATCTTCATGGGCACATAAGGCCCTTCTTTGACTGTGATGTAGATCCTAGGGTCAGAGGCTTCCATGAATAGCCTTACCCTCTCTTTCCAGATTCCAAAAATCTCTTTTCTGCATATGGGCAGTTTCATTGAACCCAATTCCTTGTGATTCTCTGAAGAACCCATGTTTCTTGATTTTCTTGAAACTATGTGCTAACTTATACTGAATCTGCCAAACTGGATCTCCTCAGACAGTTAGTCCTTTTTGAGGAACCTTGCTTTGATACCACTTGAAAGATATGGTACCTAAACACCTAGAGGGGGGGGGTGAATAGGTGACCTAAACCTTTTTGCAATTTTGTTGGCAGCACAACAGTTATTTCACAGATTATTACAACTAACAGTAATTACAGAAATCAAACAGTCAATCCACAGCACAGCTCAGCACACCACAGCAGACACACTAATTTATAGTGGTTCCCCAATCTTTGGGTACATCCACTTTCCCCCTTCGCCTATCTAGCAGTGTACTAGATTCGGCCAAACTTCTCCACTATCTCAGAACCCAACTAGGTTCCTACACCTCAGGCCCAAAGCCTTACACTCAGCCACTAAGGCCTACACTCAGCCACCCAGGCCTACACTGTAACGTCCCGAATCGCTCTAGGCCCCTAGTGTGTGTGTTTTGAGTCAGGAGGGTTGACTTGAGTCCTGAGAGTGCAGGGAATTGGACTGCACTTGTGGAGAAATGGAGAATCAGTGTAAAAAGGAGGTGACACGGGTAGGGACACGGCCGTGTGCCTACCCGTGTGCGTCGAATTGAGCTCGACGAGCCGTGTCGAGATCGTCGAGCTGTGTCGACACCAAGTGACACGGGTAGGGACACGGCCGTGTGCCTACCCGTGTGCGTTGTCGACACCAAGTGACACGGGTAGGGACACGGCCGTGTGCCTACCCGTGTGCGTCGAGTTGAGCTCGACGACCCGTGTCGAGATCGTCGAGCTGTGTCGACACCTAGGGACACGGGTAGGGACACGGCCGTGTGCCTACCCGTGTGCGTCGAGTTGAGCTCGACGACCCGTGTCGAGATCGTCGAGCTGTGTCGACACCTAGGGACACGGGTAGGGACACGGCCGTGTTCCTACCCGTGTGCGTCGAGTTGAGCTCGACGCCCGTGTCGAGATCGTCGAGCTGTGTCGACACCAAGGGACACGGGTAGTGACACGGCCGTGTCCCTACCCGTGTGCGTCGAGTTGAGCTCGACGAGAAGTGTCGAGATGCAACCCGAGAAGTACACAGCCAATGACACGGCCAGGCACACGGTCGTGTCATGTGAACACGGGTTGGGACACGGGCGTGTCCCTACCCGTGTCAAGCATTGAATCGACATGGAAACCGCCACGGCCGTTTCGCGGAAGCGGGACACGGGTACGGACACGGCCGTGTCCCTACCCGTGTCATATTTTATTTATATAAGGGACAGAAAACCCTAGCCGTTTTCATGCTCTTTTCATCCTCTATTTCCAGTGAGAACTCCTGTGAGAGGGAAAACTGCAGGAGCAAGTCCTACCGAAGGAGATCCGCCATCGCCGTGAAAGAGAAGATGCCGCCGAGGAGAACTACGCGATCCATGGCGAGAAATGGTGGTACCGCTGGAGCCAACGTGAGTTTCCTACCCTCTCCCTTGGTGCTAGATCTATAGTTATGCCTTAGGAGAGACATCGACTCAAGAGAGTCTTGATGGAGAGGAGAAGATCTCTAGGTTAGGCCATGTTAGAACTTGTGTTCTAGACTTTAGATCTCTTCAACCCTTCCCCTTATCTTCAATATGACGATGGGTGGATGGTCTCGTGAGGAGTTTATGGCCTTTGAGGTTGAATAAGGGAGGAGAATATTTCTGGAAAATTTAGAAACGATCGCTTGAGGAGGAAGACGAACCTATGCCGTTCATTTTCCTTTAAGATGCGCGCAGAATCTGTATTCTGCGCGCAGCGATCTTGTAGGCCATTTTCCCTATGGATAAGGCCAGATCTGGGCTTTCGGCTAAACACGAAAGTTGAAGCCCTTGGAAATACCTTTCCAACGAGTGGTTGCACGACTTCAGGTGATGTCTGTAGCCACGGGAAAGTCTAAACGAAAATGGGGTTTTACAAATCCTGCATGCAGAAACTGTGTTCTGTACGCAGCGGACTTCAAGTCCGATTTCAAGTAGGATAATGTCAAATCTGGGTTGAGCTCTGAATATGAAAGATGTAGTCCATGGAAATACCTTTCCATCGAGGGGTTACACGACTTCACCGGATTCCTGTAGCCTCGGGAATCTCCGGTCGAAGTTGCTGACCAGATTCAACCTGCGCCTAAATTCTGGGCTTAATGGAAAAATGGATTTTGTTTCGGTGAAATTATTAATGCAAGATACTTGCCTTGGATGAACCCTTATGATTAATCATTTGTTGTGTGATTGAAGTATCTTATTAATCATATTTCATATTACCAAATTGTGAAACAAACTTGTTTAAAAGAATTGAACTGGTAGGAATTGAAAGATTGAATATGGTACACTTCATGTTTAAGTTATGATATTACTAAAAAGGATGATGTGATAGATCTTATATGCGCATTACGTTACTTTACATTGTCATTATTTGGGAAGTCATATAGATGAATAGACCATGGCCATGGATATGTTTGACTAATGAAATGAGTCTAGTGGACCAATACTTAGAGCGTTGTCTCCCTACGGGTAGTATTGTGTAAGTTCGTAAGTGCGGTGTTGACCGCCACTTGTTTTGGTTGTGTTGAGATAGGGTGCGGATGGATGGTTGGGCTGTGCCCTCGTGTTTACTTCCGAGGCCCCTTCCATGTTGTGTTGATATGGTGTTTGCATGTGGTGTGAGTCGACACGCGGTGTCGTAATCCCGGGTTAAGGATAGTGTGGCAGGTCTACGGGCTCGCCAGTCGTCACACCGACGGGAGTTGACAGTTAGACTTGGTCGGTTTGGGCTGTGTCCTCGGTGTTCACGTCCCGAGGCCCCTCCGGCCATGTGAACGGTTGGGCTGTGTCCTCGTGCTTTCTTCCGAGGCCCCTTCCGGGTCACGCAAGGCTAGTTCGGGCTGTGTTCTTGGTGCACATCTACCCAAGACCCCGCTGGGCCATAGTACGCATGGGCTCTGCTGTTGTGTTCTTAGCGTTGAGGCGTACGGAGGCCTAGGTGAAGTAGTGTGATACCCGCCTAGTAGTAGAAGTGCCCGTTCTACTGTCACCGCCTGGCCACGGCGGCTGATGCCTGAGAGGTTAGCTACCTGCTCGAAAAGTGGGAACTACAGTCTGTGTCGACATAGCAATTGCATGGGTGTGCATGGGTGAGTCATTGCATAGCATTCATAGCATTTCATATCATTGCACAACAAGATCCTCATCGTATAAGTTTGTATGGGCACTCTTATACGATGAGTTACTTTATGTAACCCGATCCTTAACTTATAAGTTGTATGGGCATTCTTATAAGTTAAGTTACTTTCCTGCTGAAGCTTTCTTACACTTGTTATTATACCTTGATGGCTCTTGTAGAATTGTTAGTTTACATATTGATAGCTTTTGTAGAACTGCTAGTTATACATTGATACTCATGTACCTTGTCACCTGATTGTACTTTTATACTTACTGATATATATTGTGCCCTTGTTTCTCTTTCTCCGCCCGGTGCCGAGGAGTCGCCGGGGGAGCGGATGTGAAACCACTTAGTCGTTTCGACTAACGGTTGCTACGTCTTCCTTTTTAGGAGGTCACGCCGCAGGTAGAGCAGCCGCAGACTACGCAGCAGGACAGCCAGGCCAGGACGACAGGGCCTGATGTGACGGTGCCGTCGATACCGTCTGTTACTGATGTTAGTGTTTTGCTTACTCTGATGTAGCCCGTTTGGGCAATGATTAGCTGTACTCTGATATTTTGTAGAAGCATGTTTAGCTTCTCTTTATTGATGTTTTGGACTTTATATACTTAGTGTGGATTTTGACTTCTCTTGCTTATTTATTTGGTTGGGTTGGCATGAATTATTGATATTGTTGTAGCCGGCGGAATAGGCGTCTTGTGGTACAGGTTAGCCCGTGTGCTAATGCTACCGCAAGGCGGCTGTTCCGGGCATAAGACTCCCTCTTCGTGCCGTGTTTTGGGATCCGGGAGGGGGGAGTCTTACAAATGGTATCAGTTTGCCACGATCCTCAACTAAGAAGTCATTCAACAATGGTGCCACCCCCGTTTGGTTAGTCAGTTTGGGGACAAACTGACTTAGCGGAAGCAGTGGTGTGCCCATATGTAATTCACATTAAGTTTGTCCAACTTTGACCTTACGTTTAGCCAACCTGACCACAAATTTGTCGTGTATGTGTAGGTTCCACTGCATGTTGAGCCGATGGGGGGTACTCCTACCCCTCCCATACCCACTCAGTTCCAACAGTCTGAGTTGGGGCAAACGCTTACCGCCATTCTTGATGCTTTTAAGGCACAGCAGGCTCCGGTGCAACAACAAGCCCCGAGCTCCAACTGGCTGAGCACCTTCCGGGCTCTCTCCCCTCCCGTCTACCTTGGGACGGAGTCAGCCGTACGTACAGAGGAATGGCTAGACACGATAGAAGAGTTGTTGGCTGGTATCCGTTGCCCGGCCAACATGGCAGTGACATTGGCAGTGTCCGTCTTGGACTTACATGCGAAGAGGTGGTGGAAGTCCCTCATGGGCTCTACCTTCCAAGGCCGGATCTACACAGAGATAAGTTGGAGTGAATTCTCGGGTGTTTTCTTGGAGCACTTTATCCCTACATCGGCCCGAGATGAGCTTGAGCAGAGGTTCCTTCTACTAAAGCAGGGATCAAAGTCGGTTACAGAATACCAGCGGGAATTCCAGCATCTCGCAAGGTTTGCAGACTCTTATGAGTTGGATGACAGAGGTTATGCCAAGCGCTTCTATAAAGGGCTGCGAGATCCCCTAAGGCAGTCCCTTTTATTTATAGCGGATGGTAGCTTGGCAGAGATCATTGATATGGCAAAAAGATTGGAGGCGGACCACCTGGGTTGTAGTAAGAGGCCTGCGGAGGACGTGATGGAAGCCGGCCCAAGTAATAGAAGGAGACGGGACTTCAGAGGAGGAAGAGGTTATCAAAGAGGTGGCGGGCGTGTCCACCGAAACTATAGGGTGGAGCATCCAGTTCCGCAGCCGCCTGCGTTGCCTCCACCCCCACAGCATCAGCGATTTCAACAACCTGAAGGGCGTCGTGGTCTGGTGTGCTTCGAATGCAACCAGCCGGGCCACATCCGGCGTTTTTGCCCGCAGCTATATGGGAACGCCCCTCCTGCCCTCCCTCCCGCTCTCCCTCCTGCTCTCCCTCCAGCAGCTCCACGAGGGCGGGGATATATGCGCGGTCGAGGACGAGGACCGCCAAGAGGAAACCCCGGACCGGTCCGGGATCAGGTGTACGCGCTTGACATGGCGCAGGAAAGGAACCCACAAGATGTGATTGCAGGTATGATTTAATTAATTTACATATTTGCATGATCTAGCTTGAATTGATTAGAACTTACTAGCCACTAGCAATAAGTTTTGGTTGTTGGTACTTAGGCACCGTGATTATTGGCGGGAAGACAGCCTATGCGCTGTTCGATACCGGTGCCTCACACTCCTTTGTGTCCGAGGATTTCATAAAAGACATGGGGAATGTACAGTACTTCACTGGCATAGCCCGACGTGTACGCCTTCCGGACGGCTCAGAGATGATCGCAACCGCCAAGTGCGAGTTGGAGTTATTTATTGATGGGAAGGCCTTTGATACGCCGGCCACGGTTCTGAGGATGCCGGAGTTTGACATCATTTTGGGCATGGCATGGCTGGACTGGCACTTCGCGAGGATCGACTGCGCGGAGAAGCGGATCTATTTGAGGCATGGAGACTCTGACGTCATCTTCCAAGGTATTGGCTTCGCGCCACGTATGATATTATCTTCTATTCAGGCTGTAAAGGCTCATATGAAGGGGGATGAGGTCTTCATGATCTGGTTCGAGTTGAAGGAAGCAGTGTTGGAATTAAAGGATGTACGGGTAGTGCGGGATTTTCCTGAGGTATTTCTTGAGAAGCTACCAGGATTACCTCCGCATAGAGAGGTTGACTTCCAGATCAATCTAGTACCAGGTGCCAAGCCTGTATCCAAGGCTCCGTACAGAATGGCTCCGAAAGAACTCGCGGAGTTTAGAGTTCAATTGCAGAACTGGTGGATTCAGGGTTCGTTCGCCACAGTTCATCACCATGGGGAGCCCCTGTGCTGTTCGTGAAGAAGAAGGATGGAACACTGCGATTGTGCATAGATTATCGGGAACTCAATCGATTGACGGTGCGGAACACTTACCCACTACCGCGGATCGATGAGTTGTTCGATCAACTAGTGGGAGCACATTGGTTTTCTAAATTGGATTTGCGCTCCGGATACTATCAGTTGAGGATACAAGAAGGGGACATCCAGAAAACGGCCTTCAGTTCGAGATATGGTTTGTATGAGTTCACAGTAATGCCGTTTGGGCTCACAAATGCCCCTTCGGCCTTCATGAGCTTGATGAACAAGGTGTTTGAACCGTATTTGGACATCTTCGTCATTGTTTTCATCGACGACATCTTGGTCTACTCAAAGACGGAGGAGGAGCATGTCGAGCACCTGACCTTGGTTTTGAAGAAATTGAAGGAGCATGCCTTGTATGCCAAGTTTAGCAAGTGTGAATTCTGGCTTAAGGAGGTAGCCTTCTTGGGGCATGTGATCAGTGGAGCAGGATTAGCGGTGGATCCAGCGAAGGTGCGAGCCGTGAAGGAGTGGTCGCCCTTGAAGTCGGCGGCTGATGTACGAAGCTTTCTTGGACTTGCTGGGTACTACCGCAAGTTCGTGAAAGGATTCTCCAAGATTGCCCTTCCTCTTACCTCCTTGACGAAGAAGGGAGTGCCATTTGAGTGGACACCTCAATGTGAAGCGGCATTTCAAGAGCTGAAGGATAGGCTTACCTCCGCCCCCATCCTTGCACTTCCGTCGGGGAAGGAAGGATTTCAAGTTTACACGGACGCTTCATATCAAGGGATGGGAGCGGTATTGATGCAGCATGGGCACGTGATCGCATATGCTTCAAGGCAGTTAAAGAAACATGAAATTAATTACCCGGTTCATGATTTGGAGTTGGGAGCAGTGGTGTTCGCTTTGAAAGTCTGGAGGCATTATTTATATGGCGTGCACTGTGAGATCTTTTCCGATCACAAAAACTTGAAGTATGTTCACACTCAGAAGGAGTTGAACCTGAGACAACGGCGGTGGTTGGAATTTTTATGCGACTACGAGTTCACCATGAACTACCACCCCGGGAAAGCGAACTCGGTAGCCGATGCCTTGAGTAGAAAAGTGCCAGGCTCTAGCCCAGAGTCTCGGCTGATGAGTATGGAGTTGGCTCGGATGATCGAGGAGATGGAAATTACTCTAGTATTCAAGGATCCTTCGGCAGAGTATGCGGAGTATTTGGCCAACATGAGCATAGTTTGTGATATCCGAGACCGGATTCGGGTGGAGCAAGGAATGGATGCGGCCTTGGCCCCGGCAATCAAGGCAATTGAAGATGGGACCACCGATGAGTACATACTCAAAGACGGCCTCATTTATTTTCGTGGCCGACTCTATATTCCCAAGGGCGGCAAAATTCGGGAAGATATATTGAGAGAGGCGCATTCCTCTCAATATTCAGTGCATCCGGGTATTGCTAAGATGTACGCCGGACTGCGGAAGACCATGTGTTGGCCGAGAATGAAGAAGGATGTCCGCTACTATGTTACACATTGCGAAGCTTGCCAAAGAGTGAAGGCTGAATGCAGGAGTCCCGGTGGTTTGTTGCAGTCATTGCCCATCCCCGAATGGAAGTTCGAGGATATCTCCATGGACTTTGTTCATGGGTTACCTCGTTCCCGCTCCGGGAATGATTCAGTATGGGTTATTGTGGATCGACTGACAAAGGTGGCCCGGTTCATTCCAATGAAGAAGGAAGCACACGTGGATGCTTTGGTACGCCTTTTTGTGGAGCAATTTGTACGGTATCATGGCGTGCGCAAGACAATTGTTTCAGATCGGGATGGTCGGTTTACATCCAATGAGTGGAAGGCGGTACAGGCGTATTTGGGCTCACGCCTAACCTTTAGTACCGCATTTCATCCACAGACGGACGGGCAGTCAGAGCGGACCATCAGAACACTGGAGGATTTATTGAGGTTATGTGTGTTGGACAGAGGAGAGCCATGGGAAAGGCTCTTGCCACTAGTGGAATTCTCCTATAATAATAGCCATCAGGCGAGCATCGGCATGGCGCCCCATGAAGCCCTTTATGGAAGATGGTGCAGGACTCCCTTGTCTTGGGTACAAGATGAAGATCTGAAGGCATTGGGAAACGAATACATAGATGATACTGATGCGGCGGTCAGATTGATACAGGATCGCATGTTGGAGGCTCAAAGTCGACAGGCGAAGTATTACAATAAAAAGCACCGGATGGTGGAGTTCCAAGTGGGCGAAAAAGTGTTCCTTAAGATTCGGCCGATGCATGGAGTTTCGCGGGTGCGTGGAGTGAAAAAGCTCAGCCCGAGGTATGTTGGGCCTTATACTATATTGGAAAGGATTGGCCCGTTGGCCTATCGGTTGGAGTTACCACCAGAACTAGAAAATCTCCATGACGTGTTCCATGTGTCGTCGCTTCGAAAAGCACTGTTGCGGCCCGACCAGTATATTCCCACTACTGATGGTGCAGTGGCATCAGATAGGTCTGTGCGACTAGAGCCGGTGCGGATTGTTGACAGCGAGACAAGGACTTTGCGCCGCAAAAGTGTACCCTTGGTGAAGGTACTATGGTCGAATCATGGGAAAGAAGAGTACACGTGGGAGCCAATGGATTTAATGCAGCAACGCTACCCGGAGTTGTTTGCTCAAGGTAATCTTATTTAAAAGCATATGTTAAATTTCCTGTTATGCTCTTCTCCCCATAGCCTAAGCCTGATTTCGGGGACGAAATCTTTTATTTTGTTTATAGGATTTGTAACGTCCCGAATCGCTCTAGGCCCCTAGTGTGTGTGTTTTGAGTCAGGAGGGTTGACTTGAGTCCTGAGAGTGCAGGGAATTGGACTGCACTTGTGGAGAAATGGAGAATCAGTGTAAAAAGGAGGTGACACGGGTAGGGACACGGCCGTGTGCCTACCCGTGTGCGTCGAATTGAGCTCGACGAGCCGTGTCGAGATCGTCGAGCTGTGTCGACACCAAGTGACACGGGTAGGGACACGGCCGTGTGCCTACCCGTGTGCGTTGTCGACACCAAGTGACACGGGTAGGGACACGGCCGTGTGCCTACCCGTGTGCGTCGAGTTGAGCTCGACGAACCGTGTCGAGATCGTCGAGCTGTGTCGACACCTAGGGACACGGGTAGGGACACGGCCGTGTGCCTACCCGTGTGCGTCGAGTTGAGCTCGACGACCCGTGTCGAGATCGTCGAGCTGTGTCGACACCTAGGGACACGGGTAGGGACACGGCCGTGTGCCTACCCGTGTGCGTCGAGTTGAGCTCGACGCCCGTGTCGAGATCGTCGAGCTGTGTCGACACCAAGGGACACGGGTAGTGACACGGCCGTGTCCCTACCCGTGTGCGTCGAGTTGAGCTCGACGAGAAGTGTCGAGATGCAACCCGAGAAGTACACGGCCAATGACACGGCCAGGCACACGGCCGTGTCATGTGAACACGGGTTGGGACACGGGCGTGTCCCTACCCGTGTCAAGCATTGAATCGACATGGAAACCGCCACGGCCGTTTTGCGGAAGCGGGACACGGGTACAGACACGGCCGTGTCCCTACCCGTGTCATATTTTATTTATATAAGGGACAGAAAACCCTAGCCGTTTTCATGCTCTTTTCATCCCCAATTTCCAGTGAGAACTCCTGTGAGAGGGAAAACTGCAGGAGCAAGTCCTACCGAAGGAGATCCGTCATCGCCGTGAAAGAGAAGATGTCGCCGAGGAGAACTACGCGATCCATGGCGAGAAATGGTGGTACCGCTGGAGCCAACGTGAGTTTCCTACCCTCTCCCTTGGTGCTAGATCTATAGTTATGCCTTAGGAGAGACATCGACTCAAGAGAGTCTTGATGGAGAGGAGAAGATCTCTAGGTTAGGCCATGTTAGAACTTGTGTTCTAGACTTTAGATCTCTTCAACCCTTCCCCTTATCTTCAATATGCCGATGGGTGGATGGTCTCGTGAGGAGTTTATAGCCTTTGAGGTTGAATAAGGGAGGAGAATATTTCTGGAAAATTTAGAAACGATCGCTTGAGGAGGAAGACGAACCTATGCCGTTCATTTTCCTTTAAGATGCGCGCAGAATCTGTATTCTGCGCGCAGCGATCTTCTAGGCCATTTTCCCTATGGATAAGGCCAGATCTGGGCTTTCGGCTAAACACGAAAGTTGAAGCCCTTGGAAATACCTTTCCAACGAGTGGTTGCACGACTTCAGGTGATGTATGTAGCCACAGGAAAGTCTAAACGAAAATGGGGTTTTACAAATCCTGCATGCAGAAACTGTGTTCTGTACGCAGCGGACTTCAAGTCAGATTTCAAGTAGGATAATGTCAAATCTGGGTTGAGCTCTGAATATGAAAGATGTAGTCCATGGAAATACCTTTCCATCGAGGGGTTACACGACTTCACCGGATTCCTGTAGCCTCGGGAATCTCCGGTCGAAGTTGCTGACCAGATTCAACCTGCGCCTAAATTCTGGGCTTAATGGAAAAATGGATTTTGTTTCGGTGAAATTATTAATGCAAGATACTTGCCTTGGATGAACCCTTATGATTAATCATTTGTTGTGTGATTGAAGTATCTTATTAATCATATTTCATATTACCAAATTGTGAAACAAACTTGTTTAAAAGAATTGAACTGGTAGGAATTGAAAGATTGAATATGGTACACTTCATGTTTAAGTTATGATATTACTAAAAAGGATGATGTGATGGATCTTATATGCGCATTACGTTACTTTACATTGTCATCATTTGGGAAGTCATATAGATGAATAGACCATGGCCTTGGATATGTTTGATTAATGAAATGAGTCTAGTGGACCAATACTTAGAGCGTTGTCTCCCTACGGGTAGTATTGTGTAAGTTCGTAAGTGCGGTGTTGACCGCCACTTGTTTTGGTTGTGTTGAGATAGGGTGCGGATGGATGGTTGGGCTGTGCCCTCGTGTTTACTTCCGAGGCCTCTTCCATGTTGTGTTGATATGGTGTTTGCATGTGGTGTGAGTCGACACGCGGTGTCGTAATCCCGGGTTAAGGATAGTGTGGCAGGTCTACGGGCTCGCCAGTCGTCACACCGACGGGAGTTGACAGTTAGACTTGGTTGGTTTGGGCTGTGTCCTCGGTGTTCACGTCCCGAGGCCCCTCCGGCCATGTGAACGGTTGGGCTGTGTCCTCGTGCTTTCTTCTGAGGCCCCTTCTGGGTCACGCAAGGCCAGTTCGGGCTGTGTTCTTGGTGCACATCTACCCAAGACCCCGCTGGGCCATAGTACGCATGGGCTCCGCTGTTGTGTTCTTAGCGTTGAGGCGTACGGAGGCCTAGGTGAAGTAGTGTGATACCCGCCTAGTAGTAGAAGTGCCCGTTCTACTGTCACCGCCTGGCCACGGCGGCTGATGCCTGAGAGGTTAGCTACCTGCTCGAAAAGTGGGAACTACAGTCTGTGTCGACATAGCAATTGCATGGGTGTGCATGGGTGAGTCATTGCATAGCATTCATAGCATTTCATATCATTGCACAACAAGATCCTCATCGTATAAGTTTGTATGGGCACTCTTATACGATGAGTTACTTTATGTAACCCGATCCTTAACTTATAAGTTGTATGGGCATTCTTATAAGTTAAGTTACTTTCCTGCTGAAGCTTTCTTACACTTGTTATTATACCTTGATGGCTCTTGTAGAATTGTTAGTTTACATATTGATAGCTTTTGTAGAACTGCTAGTTATACATTGATACTCATGTACCTTGTCACCTGATTGTACTTTTATACTTACTGATATATATTGTGCCCTTGTTTCTCTTTCTCCGCCCGGTGCCGAGGAGTCGCCGGGGGAGCGGATGTGAAACCACTTAGTCGTTTCGACTAACGGTTGCTACGTCTTCCTTTTTAGGAGGTCACGCCGCAGGTAGAGCAGCCGCAGACTACGCAGCAGGACAGCCAGGCCAGGACGACAGGGCCTGATGTGACGGTGCCGTCGATACCGTCTGTTACTGATGTTAGTGTTTTGCTTACTCTGATGTAGCCCGTTTGGGCAATGATTAGCTGTACTCTGATATTTTGTAGAAGCATGTTTAGCTTCTCTTTATTGATGTTTTGGACTTTATATACTTAGTGTGGATTTTGACTTCTCTTGCTTATTTATTTGGTTGGGTTGGCATGAATTATTGATATTGTTGTAGCCGGCGGAATAGGCGTCTTGTGGTACAGGTTAGCCCGTGTGCTAATGCTACCGCAAGGCGGCTGTTCCGGGCATAAGACTCCCTCTTCGTGCCGTGTTTTGGGATCCGGGAGGGGGGAGTCTTACATACACTCAGCCAATTAAGGCCTACACTCAGAGTTCTTCAACTCCTACACTCAGGCAATCAAGCCCTACCCTCAGCCTTTATAATATAGGCTTACAATTCTCTCAGATCCAATGGATCCTACAAGTTAAAATAGAAATACAATTGCTAACTCTACAACTCAGAAAATAAGAGAGGAGTTGAGAGTTTCTTGAAGAGTTCTTGGAAGAACTCAGTTAGATCCAAACTGACTTAGCTTCCTTCAAAGCTTCTTGAGTTAGAACTGAATTAGTCTGAATCTTCTGCAGTTGTTCCTTGACCTCTGCTTCTTGAAATCCAGATGTTTCTGAATCCTTCTTCTCAGCCTTAGTTCCAAAGACTGAATTCTTGATTGGAGCTCTCTCTCTCCAACTTCTTAGATCTCCAGTTGGACTGACAGATCTTCTTGTGTTGATCCTCTGTGTATCACTTCTTGATTTAATGTGATCAACTACTTTAAATATTCTCTCAAGCTGTAACTCTTGTTTCTCACTCACAACCACACTCTTTCTGTAAACTAAGGATGCCTATTTATAGGCTTCCTTCATGGTAACCGGCTTGTCCGGTTCATGACAAACTTCTGATTTCTCTGACAGTTGATGTAGACCGGCTGGATCGGCAGCTGTCATGTCAACCAGTCACTTCTTGAAATTCTCTAACTGTCAGATAGTGTCGAGACTTTCTGTTCTTAAGTGTCGACACTTATAGGCCAAGTGTCGACACATGTTGTGTAAGTGTCGACACAAGTCTACAAGGTGTCGACACAATTCCTTGTATGTCTCGACACAGATTCTTCTGCATGTGTCGACACTGAAATTGAGTGTCGACACAAATACTTGTACTTCATTCTTTAACTGTATTCTTCTAAGTGTCGACACATCTCCTTTGTGTCGACACATCTTCACGTGTTGAAACTGTCAAGTGTCGACACTGCTTCTTGGTGTCGACACAAGTCTTCACTTTTGTTTCTTCAGCTGAGTGTCGACATATTCCTTTAGTGTCGACACTTGTACTTAGAATATTTTGTAACTTTTCTGTTCTTTGCTAAGTGTCGACACAGCTCCTTGTGTCGACACTTTCTTCAAATGTAGAGTCTTCAACTAAGTGTCGACACATTGTGCTGGGTGTCGACACTTTCTTCAAGTGTTGACTCTTCTGGTTGTGTGTCGACACATTGTGCTGAGTGTCGACACTTTCTTCAAATACTGACTCTTCAGCATAGTGTCGACACATTGTGTTGAGTGTCGACACTTTTACTTAGACTCTGCAGACTTTTGCTGAGTGTCGACACAGCTCCAAGTGTCGACACTTTCTGGTGTAGACACAGCTCTTGTAGGTGTCGACACTTCTGTTAAGTGTCGACACAGCTTTTCTGCATACTTCTTCACTGAGTGTCGACACAGCTCCAAGTGTCGACACTTTCTGTCTGGTGTCGACTCTTCTTCCCAGGTGTCGACACAATGACTCCAAGTGTCGACACTGCTTGTCTGGGTGTCGACACAAGCTTTCTCAAGTGTCGACACTTTTCCTCTGGGTGTCGACACAAGTCTTCTCAAGTGTCGACACTTTTCCTCTGGGTGTCGACACATGGACTTAGAAACTTTTAGCTTCAGTCCAGTGTATTCCTAACCTGCACAAGTAACTCAAACAAACATCAAATACACTATGATGTATATCATTGAGTTAGGTGAGGCTTCTTCAAATCAGGTACATTTGACCAATGTACCCAACAGGTTTCTACAGAATAAATAAAACTTGTAACATCCTTAAGGTTTAAGGTATACCTGACTCGAAGAGCTCCGGGTACTTTTGCTGCATCAAGTCCTGTGGCTCCCATGTATGCTCCTCATGCCCATGGTTTCTCCACAGAACCTTGACTAGCGGGACCTTCTAATGTCGCAAGAGTCGTACTGCCGTGACGTCGATCCTGATCGGCTCCAATCTGACTGATCAATCTGAGGCCACCGGACCGTCGGCTGTGAAAATTAGCTGCTTGGGGCATAGTAGAGCCCTCCGTAGTGAGGAGACGTGGAAGACGTCATGCAATACTGCTAACTCTGGTTGTAGCTCCATTCTATAAGGCAAGGTGCCGATCCGCTCCAGGATCCTGTAGGGCCCATATATCTCGGACTGAGCTTCTTCCGCCTGTGGACCCGCGAGACCCCGTGCATCGGCCGTATCTTCAAGAAGACCCAGTCTCCCACCTCAAATTCCACCTGACGATGCCTCACATCGTAATATTTGTCCTGCCTGCTCTGGGCTTCCAGCATCCTGTCCCGAATCAACCTAACCTGAGCATTAGTATCCTCCACAAACTCCGAGTCGAGTGCCTGAGGATCTTCATCCTGAATCCATGATAGTGGGGTCCTGCACCTCCATCCATACAATGCCTCGTAAGGGGCCATGCCTATAGTAGACGGATGGTTGTTGTACGAAAACTCGATCAGCGATAGCAATCTCTCCTAAGCCTCGTTGCGGTCCAAGATACATAGGCGCAGAAGATCTTCCTGAGTACGTTTAGTGCGCTCCGTTTGTCCATCGGTCTGAGGATGAAAAGTGGTGCTAAATGTCAACTAAGAACCCAGACGGGCCTGAACTGTCCTCCACTCGTTGGACGTAAACCACCCATCCCGATCCGAAATGATAGTCCCGGGTACTCCATGATAACGCACAAACTGCTCGATGAACCTCTGTACTAATACCCTGACCGGAGAGTCCTTCGCCCTAATAGATGTTAGTAATGGTAGCCTTCTCCTCCGAGTAGGCGATGATCAGGTTACTTTCTCTATTAATCCCTCGATGGACAATTTGTCATCGAGCGACGATTTCTGCTACTCTTTAGATACCTTTTTTGGAGATCGTTCTTCTCTCGTTTTCGAGTCCGTATTTTTAAACGACGATATTTATGCGCTCGAAAATTTTAAATGCGATGAGGATACTTCTTTAGACTTGCCTTTCGAACCAATTGGTAAGAAAGACATAGGCATTAAAACCTCCCTAGAAGAACTGCCCATCCTAGACCTCAAACCCTTACCCGCATCACTCAAATACGCATTTTTGGGAAAAGGCGATACGCTTCCCGTTATCATTTCTTCGGACTTGAGTGATTCGGAGACTTCCGATTTATTGGAAGTTATATTTAAACATCGCCACGCAATTGCGTGGCAAATCTCTGACTTAAAGGGGATTAGCCCCTCCTTTTGCACCCATAAGATTTTTCTTAACGATAATTGCCGCAAAACGATTCAGCCGCAACGTCGTCTTAACCCAAACATGAAAGACGTCGTTAAAGCCGAAAATATTAAGTTATTAGATGCGGGGATTATCTACCCTATTTCGGACAGTGCATGGGTTATTCCCGTGCATGTCGTGCCCAAGAAGGGCGGCCTTACCGTAGCGGCGAATGAGCATAACGAGCTTGTTCCAACTCGTACTGTTACGGGTTGGCGAGTGTGCATCGATTATAGAAAACTTAATGATGCCACCCGCAAGGACCATTTCCCTCTGCCATTTCTGGACCAGATTTTAGAGCGTTTATCCGGTCATCTGTATTATTGTTTTCTTGACGGTTTATCGGGGTTTTTCCAAATCCCCATTTCCCCCAATGATCAAGAGAAAACAACTTTTACTTGCCCGTTTGGCACCTTCGCATATCGAAGAATGCCATTTGGACTCTGCAATGCGCCGGCTACATTCCAAAGATGTATGCTAGCGATCTTTGGCGAGTTAGTAGAAGACATTATGGAAGTCTTTATGGATGACTTTTCTGTTTTCGGACGCTCTTTTCCCGATTGCCTTCACAATTTAGATCGTGTCCTTCAACGGTGCGAGGACACAAGTCTTGTTTTAAATTGGGAAAAATGCAACTTTATGGTTCAAGGAGGTTTGGTCCTCGTCCATATGATTTCGTCTAAGGGGATAGAGGTGGATAAGGCCAAGATAGAAATTATAGAAAAACTTCCGCATCCAACAAACGTAAAATCTATTAGGAGTTTCTTAGGCCATGCGGGCCTTTATCGACGCTTCATTCAAGACTTTTCAAAAATAACAAAGCCGCTAACTCACCTCTTGGAAAAGGAATCGTGCTTCATCTTTAGTAGCGAATGCGAGTCCGCCTTTAATTTAATAAAACAAAAACTTATCACTTCACCAATTTTAGTGGCCCCTAATTGGTCCCTTCCGTTCGAAATTATGTGTGACGCTAGTGATATTGCCTTAAGTGCCGTTCTTGGCCAACGCATAGAAAAACATTTTCATCCTATTTATTACGCTAGCAAGACGCTCACTTCCGCACAAGTAAATTACACGACAACGGAAAAGGAACTCTTAGCCGTCGTTTTCGCTTTCGATAAGTTTCGCTCGTATATAACGCTATCTAAAGTTATCGCTTTTACCGATCACTCCGCGCTTAAATATTTATTAGCTAAAAATGATGCGAAGCCCCGCCTCCTTCGATGGATTCTCCTCCTACAAGAGTTTGATTTGGAGATCCGAGATAAGAGGGGAGCGGAAAATCTAGCGGCAGACCACCTCTCCCGTTTAGAAAATCCGGGTGCGGAAGCGCTCGTCGAATCTGAAATAAATGACAGATTCCCCGAGGAACGCCTCCTTGCCATTACTTCTTCGTCCTCTTCGCCCTGGTTCGCAGATTTTGCAAATTACTTAGTAGCGCGGGTGCTTCCAAAAGAGTTTTCAAGTCATCAAAAGAAGAAATTCTTTTCTGACTTGAAAAATTTCTTTTGGGAGGACCCATTTCTTTTTCGTATCTACGCGGACCAAGCGGTCCGAAGATGCGTTGCGGGTGCGGAGTGCTTGCAAATTCTTAAGCACTGCCACGAGGGTCCAGCCGGTGGGCATTATCAAGCCAACCGGACCGCTCGGAAGGCGCTAGAGGCGGGCTACTTTTGGCCCACTCTCTTCAAAGATGCGCATAATTTTGTGCGCGCATGCGATAGCTATCAGCGGTCGGGTAACATCTCTCGTCGCGACGAGATGCCCCAAAATATGTTTTTAGAGTGTGAAGTCTTCGATTTATGGGGCATAGATTTTGTTGGCCCCCTACCTCCATCTTTCAAAAATATGTATATTTTAGTGGCGGTCGACTACGTATCAAGGTGGGCGGAAGTGCAAGCTCTCCCCACCAATGATGCGCGAGTCGTCGTTACATTTCTTAAAAAACTATTTTCTCGCTTCGGTACGCCTCGCGCAATTGTTAGTGATAGGGGAATGCATTTCTGTAACGCTCTTATGGCTAAGACGTTAGCTAAATACGGAGTCACGCACAAGCTTGCCACCCCCTACCACCCGCAAACAAGTGTCCAAGTTGAGGTAGTAAATCGAGAGATTAAGCGAATTTTAGAAAAAACCGTTTCACTAAATAGGAAAGATTGGTCCGTTAAACTCGACGATGCGTTGTGGGCGTATCGGACAGCATACAAAACCGCAATTGGTTGTACGCCGTTCCGGTTAGTCTACGGCAAAGCATGTCATTTACCCGTAGAATTAGAGCATCGCGCTCTTTGGGCTTTAAAACTCTTAAATCTCGACTCCAACTTAGCCGCTCAGAATAGAAAACTGCAACTAAACGAGCTCGATGAATGGCGTGCGAACGCTTACGAGAGCAATAAATTCTATAAGGAGCGCTCTAAGTTATATCACGATCAAAAAATCAAGTCCCAAAAATTATTTTCTCCAGGCGATCTTGTCCTTCTTTACAATTCACGTCTTAGCTTTTTCCAGGTAAATTAAAATCTAGATGGTCCGGTCCCTTCCTAGTTGAAGATGTTTTTCCATATGGAACCGTACTCGTCTCCCACCCGGAAAAAGGTTCATTTAAGGTAAACGGTCATCGTTTAAAGTCTTATATAGCAGGCGACCCAGTGATCGGTTTTAGCGAAACAATAACTTTCCTCCACATTATAAACCCGCCAAAATAGTCAAGCTACACGACTATAAACAAAGCGCTCCTGGGAGGCACCCCTCGCTTATCTTTTTCGCTCTTTCCTTATTACCTTTGCTGTTTTTTTCTAATAAACGCAGGGTTTCTGATTGAACTTCCCCGAACGCGTTTCAGGGACGTTTCTACCCCCCTCTCTTTACTTCTGTACATATCGCATTTTATTTATTTTTTGTTCCGCATACTTACGTTACAACATTGGGGACAATGTTGGACTTAAGTATGTGAGTATTTTCGTGCTTTACTTTCTGCACTTCATTTTTTTCTACATTTCAAAAATCCAAAAAAAATACATATAACAACAAAACAAAAACAAAAATAAATTATTAAAAAACATCTTAAAATGAAAAAAAATTTAAAATAAAAAATCCAAAAAAAAAATTTCTTTTTCTTTCTTTTTTCCAAAAAACTCAAAATCAAATTAAAAAATATATAACAAAACAAACAATAATATTTAGTTTCACTTTGTAAGCATTTTTTTACATACTCTTTTCTCTCTCCCCCTTCCTCATTCTTGTAAAAACCTCTCTTTTTCTCCCATATGTTTGTACATATAATGAAAATTCTCTCAAAAAAAAATAATACAAAAAAAAAGATAATAGTTCAATAAAATAATTTCAAAAAAATTGAGAAAACCAAAAATAAAAAAAAGATAATAAATGAAAAACAGAAAAAATGATGATAAAAACTATAAAAATCAAAAAAATGTTTTGCAACAAATAAATCAAATATTCCATCCTTAAACTTTCCTGCTAACCAAAAATTCTGTTCTGAGTTTATTTATATGTGAATATTATTAATTCTCTGTTTGCTATTCATTTGTTAATTATTGAGTGAAAAATTTAAATAGTCGGGGTTAAGTTTTAAAGAATTTTTTATGCTTTGTTAAAAATAGTGAACTTGTTTTAGGCACTACTTCTAATTTTTCATTGATAGGAGCACGTATATTATGTTAGGAAATAACGACTATAGAATTCAATTATACTTACTTTTAGCTTTCTGAAAAAAAATTGGAACGTACAAATTATTAAGGTTGCTCTCAAAAATTTTTAGGATTAAAATCTAGTTTTCCTTTCTCCCCTTACTTTTCATGACCTACTTGGTGTAACACCCCCACCCGTCACATGACATATAACAGTGGGTCCGGCCGGGGCCCCACGCCATATAGCACAGACAAGCAAAGGAATTACGTGTGGAAATCAAAATCTATGTGTATCCAAAACTCATTCCATTCTAGCGCAGCATTTTTACTTGTTAGCATGAACTCAAACCAGAATGTCCACCAATATATAAATACCACATTTATATAACACCACCAGGAATGTATACAACTCACACACACCGGCCTTATGGCCTTACAGGTTCCTCTTTACACAACAACAATTTCGTACATCGGCACGCAGGCCGGCCACACATGAAATCCAAATACAGCTCTTCGCATGACCTTCAAGGGCCTATCTCAGCAAGCTAGCCATTACACTTAGTCATTTCAATTCACGCCGCGGCACCTGCAATGAGACATCCACCAAAAAGCGGCAAAACAAAGTAACGGTCAGCTTTTTGGCTGACCCATTATAACGACCCTACCCCCTACCCGGGGTAGTGGTTCCTTCCCTGTATACAGTGCTCATCAAGTATCATCAAATAGCATCAATCATCATCTATTATACTCATTATTCCACTAGCAAACACAGTCCATCACAAACGCTGGAATCCACCAGACGTTCCGTGCACTCAGGGCACCTTCTTGGTGTACCGGAATCCACCAGTCATACACCGCTGATTCGAGGTTTTAACTTGTTAGTTGACCGGCCCTAGTCCACCAGTCTCGCAAGCTGGCGACATCCCGCCCAAACCACTCAGAGGTCCATCCTCACAGCAACAACCAGAGTAGGTCGACCCACAACATGTGGTGTAGCACGCCGGGTTTATCTAAGCTCCCCAGGCAATGTCTACCCATCGACCCCCCTCCTAATCCGATCGACCCACACTATGTGGTGCAGCAACCCGGGTTTAACTCGGCTCCCCTAGCATTGCCACCCATCGATCCCTTCCTAACTAGATCAACCCACCATAGTGGTGTAACAGTCGGGTTTATCACGAGCTCCCCAGGCATTTTACCAGTTGATCATATCACAACCAGGAGCTTTGCCAAAGCCTCCTCACAGTCAGCATCACAGCCATACATTCATCACAAGAGAAAACCATTTGCATCTCATCAAATCCACGGAGTCATCTCCGGTTTACCCATGAACATCACCAATTCAGACTACCGGTCCAGATGGGCTTCACACAGCATGCCTATGCCGTACTCCATATTTCCGGCTCTAGATGCAGACTCAACAAAGGAATCTCTTCAGCAAATCCACCTCTTGGTGGAGGATTCCAAGCACATGCATAAAGAAAGGACTTCGATGTCCAAGAAGGAGATCGTTACCCTTGAAGATCGCTTTGGCGCCATGAATTAGCCGGATGGAAATCACCGCCTCGGCTCTGCCTTCACGAATCCGCTCTCGGATCTTCATTCCGCACTCCGCAGCTCCTACAGCAGCTGGAAGACTTCTCCCTTTCCCTCTTGCCTTGGCCTTTCTTCTCTCTCTCTTGGAATAAAGATGAAGAAGAAGAAGAAGAGAAAAGAGGGGTTTAAATCCCCTTTTTCTCGGCCTTCACAACACCTGGACAAAGCCCAGCCACTGGATCCAGGAAGAGGGAAACAAATGGCTCAGATCTGCCCAGAAAAGCTAAAACACGGCCTGACACGCCCTGTGACACGCCCGTGTCACAGGCTGTGTCCCCCTAAGCGGCAGACAACCGACTCAATCCAACCAGAACACGGCCGTGTGACACGCCCGTGTCACGGCCGTGTCCTCGACACACCCTCAGACACGCCCGTGTCTGAGGCCGTGTACCTCCACGAAAATAATCCCAAAACAACCCGAGACTTCACACGGCCTGGCACACAGCCGGGCACACGCTCGTATTCATGGCCGTGTGCACCAGGACACACTCGTGTCCCGCAAACATGCCCTAGCTCGAAACGTCGAGTTGAGCTCGACGACTACTGACACGCCCGTGTCACAGGCCGTGTCCTCTCGACACTCGACACTCGACGATCGTCGAGATAAATTCGTCGACATCACGGTCGATCGTCGACACGGCCCCGACACGCCCTGCGACACGCCCGTGTCGCAGGCCGTGTCCGCTGTGTCGACCCCAAATTTCGTCGACTGCCCGACTCGACACTACCCAGGCCTGACACGCCCTGGGACACACCCGTGTCCCAGGCCGTGTCACCCAAGCCTGAACCCGATTTTGCTCAAAATGCTCCACTTGACTTCGGGGTGTTACAATCCTCCCCCCCCCCCCCCTTCAAATAATTTTGTCCTCGAAATTTGACTCCAATCAGCCACAACATCATCAAAGCGTACATCCCAAGCCTCCGCACAAACTAACAAACATATAGTACAAACAAACATCCTATCTTCCCCTTGTGCACATTCAACCACAGAAGACCTCAAAACAAAACAACATGATCTCGTATCGCCTTACCATCACACGTGCACCATATTTTAATCAAGATTGTCAACATCACGATTTTATTCATCATCTATCATCTAGTTTACATACAACTATATATATATCAACATCATGTACATACACCCCTATGGATGATCCATCAAGTTTCGATTCAGTCAAACATAATTCGCATCACACGTCACTTCCGCTCAGCCTCCCGATTTTGAAATTCATGATTAAGAGACAACTTAAACGCCCGAGGCTGAATTTCACCAACTGAGCTTTGCGGCTCTTGCACTTCCATAGCATGAAATCGAGATTGCGTCCGGGGTGCAGATGATTCGGCCACTGCTTTTCCTTTTTCTTCATAGGACGCACCCATCTTTTTCTCACTCCCTGGAGGGGCATTCCGACAGAATTTTGCGATGTGTCCTTGCTGCCCACATTTATAGCATATACGTGTATCCACACGTCCTGGCCCATACGTCGCCCCTGAAGAAACAGTCGACGGCGCTGATTCTACCGGCCTAAATCTTTTCTTCTCTTGTCGTCGAAACTCCGATTGATCCGATGGTGACATTTTAAACTCTGACTTCTCCGTTGCCCGTCTCTTATTCGCTTGTACTCGCTTCATATCCTTCTCCAAGGCACGGGCTGTATCGACCAACGCTTGGAAGCCTTGGCTCACGGAACTCGGAAGTGCCAATCAATGTACAGAACACCATTAATCCTTCAAATCATAACGGTACTGCTACATTGACTACACACTCACGCACACCATGTGCATGACATACATTCCTAGTGGACATTCATGAGTTCATTTATGTTCTCTCCTACCAAACAATCTCAACCTGGCTCTGATACCACTTTGTAACACCCCCACCCGTCACATGACATATAACAGTGGGTCCGGCCGGGGCCCCACGCCATATATCACAGACAAGCGAAGGAATTACGTGTGGAAATCAAAATCTATGCATATCCTTAACTCATTCCATTCTAGCGCAGCATTTTTACTTGTTAGCATGAACTCAAACCAGAATGTCCACCAATATATAAATACCACATTTATATAACACCACCAGGAATGTATACAACTCACACACACCGGCCTTATGGCCTTATAGGTTCCTCTTTACACAACAACAATTTCGTACATCGGCACGCAGGCCGGCCACACATGAAATCCAAACACAGCTCTTCGCATGACCTTCAAGGGCCTATCTCAGCAAGCTAGCCATTACACTTAGTCATTTCAATTCACGTCGCGGCACCTGCAATGAGACATCCACCAAAAAGCGGCAAAACAAAGTAACGGTCAGCTTTTTGGCTGACCCATTATAACGACCCTACCCCCTACCCGGGGTAGTGGTTCCTTCCCTGTATACATTGCTCATCAAGTATCATCAAATAGCATCAATCATCATCTATTATACTCATTATTCCACTAGCAAACACAGTCCATCACAAACGCTGGAATCCACCAGACGTTCCGTGCACTCAGGGCACCTTCTTGGTGTACCGGAATCCACCAGTCATACACCACTGATTCGAGGTTTTAACTTGTTGGTTGACCGGCCCTAGTCCACCAGTCTCGCAAGCTGGCGACATCCCGCCCAAACCACTCAGAGGTACATCCTCACAGCAACAACCAGAGTAGGTCGACCCACAACATGTGGTGTAGTACGCCGGGTTTATCTAAGCTCCCCAGGCAATGTCTACCCATCGACCCCCCTCCTAATCCGATCGACCCACACTATGTGGTGCAGCAACCCGGGTTTAACTCGGCTCCCCTAGCATTGCCACCCATCGATCCCTTCCTAACTAGATCAACCCACCATAGTGGTGTAACAGTCGGGTTTATCACGAGCTCCCCAGGCATGTTACCAATTGATCATATCACAACCAGGAGCTTTGCCAAAGCCTCCTCACAGTCAGCATCACAGCCATACATTCATCACAAGAGAAAACCATTTGGATCTCATCAAATCCACGGAGTCATCTCCGATTTACCCATGAACATCACCAATCCAGACTACCGGTCCAGATGGGCTTCACACAGCATGCCTATGCCGTACTCCATATTTCCGGCTCTAGATGCAGACTCAACAAAGGAATCTCTTCCGCAAATCCACCTCTTGGTGGAGGATTCCAAGCACATGCATAAAGAAAGGACTTCGATGTCCAAGAAGGAGATCGTTACCCTTGAAGATCGCTTCGGCGCCATGAAGTATCCGGATGGAAATCACCGCCTCGGCTCTGGCTTCACGAATCCGCTCTCGGATCTTCGTTCCGCACTCCGCAGCTCCTACAGCAGCTGGAAGACTTCTCCCTTTCCCTCTTGCCTTGGCCTTTCTTCTCTCTCTCTTGGAATAAAGATGAAGAAGTAGAAGAAGAGAAAAGAGGGGTTTAAATCCCCTTTTTCTAGGCCTTCACAACACCTGGACAAAGCCCAGCCACTGGATCCAGGAAGAGGGAAACAAACGGCTCAGATCTGGCCAGAAAAGCTAAAACACGGCCTGACACGCCCTGTGACACGCCCGTGTCACAGGATGTGTCCCCCTAAGCGGCAGACAACCGACTCAATCCAACCAGAATACGGCCGTGTGACACGCCCGTGTCACGGCCGTGTCCTCGACACGCCCTCAGACACGCCCGTGTCTGAGGCCATGTACCTCCACGAAAATAATCCCAAAACAACCCGAGACTTCACACGGCCTGGCACACGGCCGGGCACACGCCCGTGTTCATGGCCGTGTGCACCAGGACACACCCGTGTCCCGCAAACACTCCCTAGCTCGAAACGTCGAGTTGAGCTCGATGACTACTGACACGCCCTGTGACACGCCCGTGTCACAGGCCGTGTCCTCTCGACACTCGACACTCGACGATCGTCGAGATAAATTCGTCGACATCACGGTCGATCGTCGACACGGCCCCGACACGCCCTGCAACACGCCCATGTCGCAGGCCGTGTCCGCTGTGTCGACCCCAAATTTCGTCGACTGCCCGACTCGACACTACCCAGGCCTGACACGCCCTGGGACACGCCCGTGTCCCAGGCCGTGTCACCCAAGCCTGAACCCGATTTTGCTCAAAATGCTCCACTTGACTTCGGGGTGTTACACTTGGCATGAAAAATTTTATCCTTAAAAAATCCTATGTCAATGGGAATAAGATTTCGTTCTGTAAACATAGGCACCCAATAATTTTAAAAGATAATATATGGAGTAAGAGGATAAAATTCATTACTCCTACAAATATACATTAGGTTAATTTTATTCTGATGAAGTTGAAAAACAAAAATTATATTAGGAAAATAAGATTTCGTTTTCCTAATAATCCAAAAGAAAAAAAATGGAGGTTCGAGAAAAAATTACCTCACCTCAAATATCAAAACCCTCTTCATAAACCCACTACCCCCTTAACCAATTACACGATTCTAGAATTAATTCAAAAATCTTTTTGAGAGCATAATTAGTAAATTGTATTATTTCCAATAGCACTCGTATAAACTAGAGTTCTTATAATTCCAAACTATTTTCGTTAATCTAACCATTACAAATGTTGCCTTCTATTTGATTACATCAAGAAGTTTTTTGGCCAAAACTTTTGCGCTATTTAAATCATCTACATAATTTTAGGACTTAACTCTTACACCCCGTATATTTATTTCGATCTCTCTTATAATTGATTAAGCGATAGCTAAACTTAGAGTTTTTTTTATTCCTTATAGATTCACCTCAAAATTTTGCTCTGGAATATCAAAAGTCTAAGTATGGGGGTATTTGATGAATTGTAAATATGCGTATTTTTGTGCACATTAATTTAGTCATTTTCATTTATTTTCGTCATTTTTACTTATTTTTGTTCAATAAATACTCCTCTTCTTGTAAATTTACTACTAACTTGTTTTCTTTAATTTTGCAGAAAAATTTCAAAATCTGCCAAAATTGGGCAGTACACGCCCGTGAAAATTTGGTCGCGACCGTGACAGGGCCGTGACATTGCATTTCCCGTGAAATCGGACGATTTCTGAAGTACAAGCTTGACACGCCTGGCGACACACCCGTATCACCCGACACGGGGCGTGACCCAAGCCCGTGTCCACTCCACTCGACACTTTCTGCTCGACGATTGTCGAGTGTCGACACCAACTGACACGCCCAGCGTCACGCCCGTGACGTGGGGCGTGACTCAATCTCAGCTCGACGATTTCAACTCGACACTTTCCGCTCGACGATTGTCAAGTGTCGACACCAACTGACACGCCCAGCATCACGCCCGTGACCCGGGGCGTGACCTTTCCAACTGGCCCGACAAGATGCTGCCGAAGACTTTTGACGCAACCCGCGCCCGGTTCTACCTCCCCGACACGCCCAGAGTCACGCCCGTGACCTGGGGCGTGACTGCCGCGAACTCAGCCCGAAGTCAACTTTCCTGTCCAATCGCCGGCCGCCTTCATGAATAGTACTGACACGCCCCCCCCCCCCCCCCCCCCCCGACACGCCCGTGACCTAAGGCGTGTACTTAAAATTTTTTGCCTATAAATTGCCCATTTCTGTAAGGTCCAAGGGTTCAGATTTTTGGGCCATTTTAGTGTCTTTTTGTGGCCTGCATCCGTGATTTCCTTGCTATGTAAGGAGATTTCTCCCCCCTTTTTCTTTCAATTTTGTTTTTGCTTTAGCTTTGTCTTTGTAATAGCTTGTAATAGTTTCCTTTAATCAATAAAAATGTTAGATTTTCTCTTCTTATTTGGCTTTGGAATGAACACTTGTGCCCACTTTTTCTCCCCTTTTTATCCTTGGTTTTATCTTTGTTCTTCATTTATGAAATGTGTGTGTGTGTGTGTATGAGTGTAACTTATTTACTTTACATGCTTTTAATTTGTCTCATGATAGGTTTTGTTAGAAATTTATGAAATTATGAATTAGCTTTCTCTTTTTTTTCATGTCTTCTTTTAATGTTTTCAACATCTTCAATCTTATGAATGTGTAAAAGAGTTACTAAAGTATTTTTGATTTTTTTTTACTTAACTTTATTTTAGGATGAAAACCCTTTTTATTCTTTCTCTTTTCATTTCAACTTTTTTAGCACTTTTATGAAATCCTAGGAATGAGAATGTTGAAATTTTAATTTTCCAAAAACTTTGGTTTTTAATTTGTTTTGAAAAACTTTTGTCTTCTAAAAATTGTAATTTCTTCTTTTTATTTGTTTTTGGCAAAACCTAAGCATGAAAAAGTAAAAGTTTTAATTTTTAGGTAACTTTCATTTTGCTTTTAATTTGTGTGTGTGAGTGTATGAGAATAAATGTTTTGATGCTTTGATTCAAATTTTGTAGAGTGTGTGAGTGTAGGTGTTAAATTTTAATGCTTTCTTTTGATGCTTTGATTCAAATTTTGTAGAGTGTGTGAGTGTAGGTGCTAGCTTTATTGCTTTCTTGAAATTCATATGGATTGTGTGTGTTTGTGTGCATTTATTTCCGCCTACTCGTTAATAGTTAAATGGCACATCGTTTTCATTTTCAGTCCTACTCTTTTGAGTAGGACTTGTAATTTTCTTTCTTTATTTTTCCGCCTACTCACTTGAGTTAAATGGACGGACTTTATTTCCCGCCTACTCGTTCGAGTAGGACTTGTAATTTTCTTTCTTTATTTTTCCACCTACTCACTTGAGTTAAATGGACGGATCTTTATCTCCCTGTAAATATTTGAGAAAGCACTGTAATCGCATTTATTTTCTCCTACTCATTTGAGTAGGACTCGCTTTCATTTCAGTCCTACTCATTTGAGTAGAACTTGCAATTTTCAGATGTTATTTACCGCCCCCACTCGTTTGAGTGGGACTCGCAAATTTCAATTATGCAAATTTCTTTCATGTGTAACTTAGTTCCTGTTTAATTTATAATTTGGAGTGTGCGTGAGTTCTTGTTTTAGCTAACTTTTCAGTTTTCTAAATGTTTGTTATTTTTCTTATGTCCCCTTCTTATAATCGTTTAGCGTTTAATTTCAAACTCGCGCCTCACTAAATTATTAAGCCGTCCTCATACCGATGTGTGGCTAATCGCTATTAGCCTCGGCATCGAAGAGCATTGGGACATTTAAAATGATTTCTAATAATTGAAGCTCTTTATTTTCATTTTAATTTAAGGACTTAAGGTTTACCCCGGGTTTACGACGCGTAGGACCACATATCGATGTGTGGGCCCAATTTTTGTAGTCCATATGCTAGCTAGCCAAGAGGCCGTGCATATGTACCGATCACCCCTAGGTAAATAGAGTTGCGTGCATACCCTCGAAAGAGGACAAGCGTAATTCTACCGGATTTGGTTCCCCACCCAATAGCGGGGTTCTTAGCGTAAAGCGGGCGTTAAGAGGAATCCTTCGTCGGACTAACGTTCGGTCGAATAGTCTTAACGTTTAGGTGAGCGATATCCCTATAGCTAGGTGAGCTCACATTTGTGGAACCTCCACGGCCAAGTTGTCTTTTATTAATTTGAAAACTAAGTCCTATAATTATTACAAATTGTTTTAGTCTTAATCTGATTCGATGCCGAGCGTTAACCCTTCATCGAATATTTTCTAAAACGTTTTTTCTCTCCTTTACTTTTTTCGTCTTTACTTTACTAAAAAAAATCCACCTTACTTTCAGTAAAATAATAGTCCTCCCGGAGGAGTAAGAATAGTCAACATGACCCCGAGAACAATACGACCTCGGTATTCCCCCGAATATCGAGGACTACTTGCGATAGGTGCACTTGCCTATCGGAGCAAGCCCGCGGCGATCGACTCACCGAACCAACCACAGTAAGAGTCTGTTCGCGGGCCTATCAGCAGGCTACTACCACTACTGTGCATCCTCAGGTGGGACGAGATCTGATATACTAGTATAGCTTCCGCTTTTATTTATTTTGAGAGAGAGTGGTTTTGATGTACTGGGCATAAGCCCTTATTACTCTTTCTTTTTGTACTCTTCTGTGGACTATATTGTGTACCTTTCATTTCATATATATGATTGTACTATGTGACTTGTGGACTAGTGGATTTATATACTGTTTTACTTCTTCTTCTCATATTGGCCTACAGGTTATGTTTATGATCGTAATAGTCGGCAGAATCGGCGTATTATGGTGTCGACTAACCTGTGCGTTAGTGCCACCGTAAGACGGCGGTTCTGGGCATAAGACCCAGTAGCCCTCCTTGGTAAGGGGGAGGGGGGGTCTTACAGGATAATTCCTCTCATGAACCTTCAGTTGTCGTGAACCATAGGCTATCACTCTCTCATGCTGTAGCAGAACACATCCAAACCACTGCCCGAAGCATCACTATAGATCTCGAACCCTTCAGTTCCACTTGGCGAACATAAAATAGGCATCGTGGTCAACCGCCTCTTCAAATCTTCAAAAGCCCGTTCGCACTCCAGAAACCACACAAACTACTGATACTTCCTAGTCAACGTCGTAAGTGGTAGCGCTATCCGCGAGAAGTTCTCTACAAAGCGCCTGTAGTAGCCAGCAAGCCCCAAAAAACTCCGGGCCTCTGCTACTGTAGTCAAAGCAGTCCACTCTCGTATCGTCGCTATATTCGCCGGATCCACAGCTATCCCCTCTCCACTAACAACATGACCAAGGAATGCTATCGAGGATAACCAGAATTCACACTTGGAGAACTTAGCATACAACTGATTTCTCATCAACTTCTCTAACACCATGCGTAGATGATTGTAATGGTCCTCTTCACACTGCGAGTACACTAGGATATCATCAATAAATACTATCACGAAATGATCCAGGTACTCTCTGAACGTCCTGTTCATCAGATCCATAAATATGGATGGCACATTAGTCAAACCAAACGGCATGACCGTGAACTCGTAATGCCCAAACTGCGTACTGAATGTTGTCTTTGGGATGTCGCTCTCCCTTATCCTCAACTGGTAGTAACCGGACTTCAGATCTAACTTCGAATATACCGTTGACCCAACCAACTGATCAAATAGATCGTCAATCCTGGGGGTCGGATATTAGTTCTTCTCTGTAAGCTTGTTCAACTCCCGATAGTCGATACAAAGCGGCAAGCTCCCATCTTTCTTCCTAACAAAGAGAACGGGTGCGCTCCAAGGAGACGAACTTGGACGCACATAAACTTGATCTAGCAACTCTTGTAGTTGCACCTTCAACTCTGTCATCTCTCTTGGCGCTATCTGATATGGAGAGCGTGACACCGGTTTGACACCCGGTACCAGGTCAATGGTAAAATCAATCTCCTATTGAGGAGGGGCTCCTGGGATATCATCTGGGAACACATCGGGATACTCAGACACAACTGGTATACTGTCAAGACTTGGCTTAGGCGTTGAAGTCTGCACTAATGTAACAAACAACTCTGCCCTAGACCGAGCTTCCTTGATCACCTGAAGGGCCGACATCAAGATCTTACCCGACCCCTTCATGCCCGCGAAAGTCATCTCCCGATCAGTGTTTTGACCCAACTTAACTTCCTTACAGTTGCAATCAATGCATGCACCCTGCTCTGAGAGCCAATCCATACCGAATATTATGTCGAACTCCACTAACAATAGAATCAACTCTCGCAAATTAAACCCCTGGTCTCCAATCCGAATCTTCATTAAGCAGACCCTATCCGTGCGCATTGAGCACTACTAGTCAACAACACATCCATTATGACTTTTGCCATCGGAAGATGTACTCCGACATGCAATAGAATTCCTTTAGGTAAACAGGGACGCGAAGCCCCCCCCCCCCTCCCCTAAACGAACGGTGCTGTCGCCAAATGAACGGAAGTCAGGACAAATCTCAACATAACTAGTTCTAATCTAACATTCACAAGGACGACATGTATTAACATTTAACTTTTATAACTTTAAACTGTACCTGTCACCACGACAGCGAGCTTCCTGGCCTCCTACTGGCCCCGGCTGTACACTTCAGACTTCCTCTCGGACTTTGCACGTCCGCTCCAACACTCATGAGCAAAATGCCCCGTCTTCCCGCAGATATAACAAGCACCCGAGGTTCGGCCTGTAGTTTCCCTTGAAGCACCAAAAGGGGGGCTGGACCCGAAGTCCTAGCCTTCTTATACCACCTACGATATCCAGACTTTGAGGTAGCCGGCATTTTGAACTCTGTTTTCTTGGCACTAGAGTCCTCAACCGCTCCTGACGTAGATTCCTTAGTCTTCTGAGCACCATCTCGACAAGCTTGGAAAGAGTGCCCTTTATTGCCACAAGTATGACAGTTGAAAGTGACCTTGCTTGTCGATGATATACCCTTCTGCTTCAGCATTCTGTGAGATGCACCCCTCATAGGACTTGCAGGGTTCGATACCCTACTCACTGGTATCTGGTGAACTTTCCCCATATCTACTTCCAAAGAACTAGCCGACTCCACCAAGGCTCGGAATCCCAATAGTTTTGGTCCTAGCAGTAGGATTCGCAGCTTACCACGCAGCCCATTATAGAATCTATAAACTATAGACTGTTCGTTCTCCAATTCAAAGCATGGGTAGCGGCTTATCAAAAGAAACGCCTGCAAATACTCATCAACTGAGTGCGTACCCTGCACTAAGGACATGTTCAATTGCTGGCATGCTAGCCTTCTTAAAGTCCTTTGATCCAACACACCACCCGACATTGAAGTCATCACAGGGACAAAGGGTTGCCCATTGCTTCCCTGTTGTTCACTAGTTACAGCGAGCACCACTTCAACAATCCTTCTAATGGTTTCAAACAATGGAGGGGTCTCAAGCACGTCGCTGGGTGCACTATAATTCTCAGAAACCAGACGTTCTGTCGGCTCTGCGCCACTCCCGGTCACCTATAGTCGTACAAAATACCAATAAGTGACTAAACAAAATTGCAAAAAGCAACTATAGGAACATGCAGGTTCCTCAAAACAAGTGTATTTTTCATTCCTAAGTGGATATTCATGGGTTCTTTTTGATGTTATAACGATGACGCACACAAGTGCTAACCACCACTTAAAAGAATTCGCCCACGAATTCATTCAAGCCTGACCGTAACCAGAAGTCTGATACCAAATTGTAACACCCCCATCCGTCGCACGACATATAACAGAAGGTCCAGCTGGAACCCGACGCCATATACCACAGACAGTCGAAAGGGTTACATAACAATATTCAAACTATCCAATTAAGACTACACATCCTACACAGAGCATTGTAACAGAAGCTTTTAAAGTTGAAAGAACCCAAATCTTAAATCCATATCCAAGAATGTCCACATCCACACAACAGGAATGAAACCCCAAATACACTAAAAAGGGTACATGGCCTTATGGCCTTACAAATGTTCACTTAATAAAAACATGTCTTACATACATCGGCTTGCAGGCCGGCCACACTTAATAAAAATAAAAACAACTATTCGCTTTGGCCTTCTAGGGCCAGCACAGCAACATGGGCTCCAGCCCGCTATTTGGTACTCGGCTCCGCAGCACCTGCAACCACATTCCACCGCACGGTGGCAAACAAAGCAACGGTCAGCCAAAAGCCGATCAAATTATAACGACCCGCCCCTAACTCGGGACGGCGGTGCTCTTTCCCTGCATATCATTAGCCCAATAAAATAATAAAGCGAAACTATACTATGCCACAGGTTTAGGCTCGCACGGCCAAACACCCCGTGCACTCAGGGCACATTAACGGTGAATCCTGACCAATCAGCGTCTTCACCACCACCCCCAGGATGGCAACAACATGTGAACATTTAGCCTTTCTGACCACCGTCTAAGGCTCCCGACTATGCCAACGGCCAGTCCCCGTTTTCAGGTCTCTCGCACCGAACCACACAACCTAGGTCCAATTCCACTTGCTCGTTGCTCACGCCGCATATACAATTTAAGTCCTACGCACGGGCAAAGCTTCTCTCGGATCCCAAAATTTTCCAAACAATCTCATAACCCAGTTATGATCAAGGCCGGTTCCCAGACCACTAAGTTAGCAGAACACATTTCCGCTAAGTTTTCCGGGTGCGCCTTGAAGTGAACCTCCAAGGATCCCTGCTGTAATCTACCGCGTAGAAACCCGAAAAACCCAAAGCACGGAGTCTTCTCTGGCAAAACATATCAAATGCGACATCACCGATCCAGACAATACACGTTTGGGTAGGCTTCACACACAATGCCTATGCCCGTACTTACGATTCCGGACTCTATATGCAACACAAGGGGGACTATTCACATCAACCCCAAGGAACACCACGCACTCACCGCACACTCGCGGGAGCAGGATTCCCTATGCAGAAAGAAAGAACTTCACATGCTCAAGTAGAGAATCGTTACCCTTGTAGTCCGCTTTGCCGCCATGGAAAAACTACACGGATGGAAATCTTCGCAACGAACTTTCCTCCACAGATCAACTCAGATTTTGAAACGGTGCTCCGATGCTCCGCCGGCGGCCGGAATCCCTTCCTTCTTCCTCCTCTTTCCAACTCCTTGAGAGAGAGAATGGTTGGAGAGAAATGAAGGATTAACTCCCCTATTCCCGGCCTTAATAGAACAGGAAACCATCTGTGCCGTTGGATCTTAATTAAAGAAAACGAACGGCTCAAATCCGTTCAAAAATCTCCAGACCTGGGCCGAACACGGCTTGGCACACGGCCGTGTCCCAGGCTGTGTGCCTCGCTCCAGGCACGATCATCGAACGGAGGAAAGACACACGGGCAAAGACACGCTCGTGTCTCACTTGACACGCCCGTGTCGGGTTCCTCGACACGCCCGTGTCCGGGGGCGTGTCACGCATAACCTCCACGGCAATGGACACGACCCAAAAGAACACGGTTAGGGACACAGGTAGGCACACGCCCGTGTCAAATGACACGCCCGTGTCACTTAGCCGTGTTTCTAGCCGTGTCCTTCTCGGGATGTGAAAGAATTAGTGCCTAACCACCTAGAGGGGGGGTGAATAGGTGTAATTCTTCTTTTATGTTAAAGGCAGAAAATCTGTTCTATAATTTAAGCAGCAATTGCAGACTATACAGCTATCAGCACAATAATCACAAAAACAAATATTCACAGAGTGCACACAGTATTTATAGTGGTTCCCCAAG
This sequence comes from Platanthera guangdongensis, assembly GCA_039583875.1. Classification (NCBI taxonomy): domain Eukaryota; kingdom Viridiplantae; phylum Streptophyta; class Magnoliopsida; order Asparagales; family Orchidaceae; genus Platanthera; species Platanthera guangdongensis. Next base: position 97,916,989 of record CM077163.1, read on the forward strand.
GTCTGGGTACATCCACTTTGCCCCTTCTCCTATCTAGCAGTGTACTAGATTCGGCATAACTACTGCACTTCACCTCAGATTCTTAGATCTTACAGCTCAGAACCCCAAACAGGTTCCTACAACTCAGAGTGTCCCCACTCCTACAACTCAGGCAAACAGCCCTACCTCAGCATTCACCAAGGCCTACACTCAGAGAACACGGTCTCCTATAACTCAGGCACAAAGCCCTACCACTCAGTCTTCAACAAGACCTACACTCAGAGATCTATATCTCTTACACTCAGCCTTTATAAAATAGGCTTACAGCTCAGATCTATAATAGATCTTACAGAAACTTGATTAAACAAAGTATATAACCACCACCTTGAAAGAGAGAGAAGGGATGGATAGCTTCTTGAACTATTCTTGGAAGAACTTGATGGCAGAGATCAACCTCCCTTAGCTTTCTTCAAATCTTCTTGAATCTGAACTCAGTAGGGTTGAATCTTCTATGAAGTTGATCTTTAATCAGCTTCTGACTTAAGATTCAGATCTTAATCTGAATCTTTCTTTACAGCCTGGTTCAGCAACTGCTCTTCTTAGATGGAGCTCTCTCTCTCTCCAACTTTTTCTAGATCTTCTGTCGAAAATCTTCTGTATAATTACTTCTAACTGTATTACTCAGAATCTATATTCTTCAATGATTGATCATCTCTTTCTGTTGAAGGACAAAGCCTTTATATAGTCTTTCTCCATGGTAACCGGCTGAACCGGTTTCTAACAACCTTCTGACAGCTCTGACAGTAGTAGTTGACCGGTTGGAAATGGTAGCTGTCAAGTCATCCAGTGACTTCTTGAAATCACTCTCTCTGTCTGAAAGTGTCGAGACTAAACTTCATTATGTGTCGACACAATTAGACTAAGTGTCAACACAAGTGGACTAAGTGTCGACACTAGCCTTGGTGGTGTCGACATAACTCTTTTTGTTGTTGTAACAGCTTCTCGACACTGCTTCTTTAGAATGTGTCGACACTGATTCTGTGTGTCGACACAAGCCTTCTTTACTTTAACTTTGTTGAAACTTACTGTGTGTCGACAAATCTCCTCTGTGTCGACAGATGTACTTCTTTACTTTAACTTTGTTTAAGCTTTACTGTGTGTCGACACAAGTCCTGTGTGTCGACACAGTTGATGTTTACAAATACTTCTGTGTGTCGACACTGCCTCTATGTGTCGACACATTTGATGTCGACTAAGTATTCTTGTGTGTCGACACTGCCTTCTGGTGTCGACACAGTTGATGTCGACTGAGCTTCACTGTGTGTCGACACATTCCTTTTGGTGTCGACACAGTTGATTCTGGTGTCGACTCAGCCTTTCCAAGTGTCGACATAATTAACTCCAAGTATCGGCACAGCTTTTCTCCAGTGTCGACACAAGCCTTCATAAGTGTCGACACTGCTTCTCTAGGTGTCGACATATGGACTTAGAATTTTTCTGCATTTCCTGCCATTACTTAACCTGCACATATAAACTCAAAACACATCAAATACACTTTGATGTATATCATTGAGTAGGGTGAGGCTTCTTCAAATCTGGTATACATTTTCCAATGTACCCAACAATCTCCGCCTATTTGGATAAGTCATAACCCTTAGTCAATGATATACACCATACATAACAAATACACATTTTGATGTATAACAATTATATGATAGGGTAAATACTTAAAACAAAACATATAACAAATCATCACAGAATAATAATAATGCTAACACAGAACAAGCATTAATCATGTTTTGCTTTAACTACAAAAGTTTCTTTAATAGAAGTTTACATAGATTTTAGACACTAAATTTTACAATGTGATAAAATCTAGTAAAGCTAATCTAAGGCTGCTCTGGCTCCTTGATGACAATGCCCATGCCAGATTGAATCTTGGCTTGAATTGGAACATCAGAGTCATCAGCAGGCTTCTTGCCTTTAAGATCTTTCTTCTTTAGCTCTTCAGCCCTTATCTTTTGTCTTTCAAAATAATGATAAGGCTTTGGGAAATATTTACTAGGCTCCTGTGCATTAGGAGGTAGCTTCCCAAGTTTAGCCTTCCTTCTATATTGTATAATAGCCTCTTACATGGCTTCATGTTTTCTCCATTCTTGTTCAGAATACCATTTACCCCTCTCTAGAATATTGTCCTTTGCAGCTTTCCAAGCAGTCAATATAATATTCCTAGATGTTGGGCTCCACTATTCAAAATCTGGCTTTAACTCAGCCTGTTCTCTGAACCTCTTCTTTGACAATAGAGCTTCTTGCTCTCTCAATACTGCCTCTAATGCTATTGGAAATCCATTTAGTATGGTCAGATCCAGCTTTGACTAAAACCCTCTCACCCTTTATGACTTCTCTAGCCACATGATCTCTAAGATCATCCTTCTGAAATCTAATCTGTTCATCTAGAAAATTAACTCCATCCTTATAAAAACCCTTTAACTTGAGCAGCAGTCCAGAAATAGTCTTTTGAGAATCTGTAATAGCTGCTTTGACAGCAATTATGCCTTCCTATAAGTCCTTATCAAACTTCTCCTTATCAAACTCTGGCTTGGCATTAGACTTATCAACAGGCTGGGCTGATGCAACATGTTTCAATTCTATAACAATTGCATTATGGGATGCAGTCAGATTATCATTCATCCTAATCTGATTTTATAAGACATATCCCTACTTAACTGCTATATCATCCACTTGTGTCTTTATCTTTTCTTGATGGGTAGCTAGGAAAACCACTCATTACCCCCTTTGTGAAAACAGTCAGTCATTTCCTTCTTATTTTGATTCACCTCAAATCTTATAGATTTTATATCTGTATCCATGGTGAATTGGAGATCTTTGTGAGTTTCATCTATATACTTCTCCATTGCTACCCTTTGCTCATCCAACTTAACTTGCAAGTCCAGCAACAATGAGCTGTAGTCAACTGTAGAGGCAGGTTGTGGAGCCATAGTTTGTAATTCTTTCTTGTAGCTCTGGCTTCTTCTTTTGAAGACCATGAGCTTCCTTTTCTTTGCTTGAACCTCAGCAGCATCCTCAGAATCTGAAGTACTAGCTATGTCAACCCTTTCCTTAAGACTTGGAGGCAATTCCTTCTCAGGTCTTGGTAGCTCCCCCTGAGTCTTTTGCTCCTCAGTTTCAGTTCTAATTTGCTCCTCCTGAGTTTCTACATGCTCCCCCTCAAAACCAGCATGCTCCCCTCAATATTAGCCTGCACTAGATCAGGAAACAGCTCTTCTAGGGTATACTCTTATTGAGAAGGCACAGGAGAGTTTCTTATCTCAGGATCATTATCAGCAAATGATGTATCTTCCATGACAACATCTTGTGGTTGACTATTTAACTGAGTTCGCTGATCAACATCAATTAATGACTCAGTTAATACTTCATCCTCAATATGTAAAATTGATTGATTAACTTCATGTATTACCTCAAGGATTGTTTGAGTTGCCATTTCACTGTCTAAGTGAGTTGGCTCTTCCACATGTTGAGGCTCCCCCTGGAGTGTATCCAGGTGGATTGGGCTAGCAGATGGTTGCTCCCCCTGCCTCTGTGCATCTTCATTCCTTACTGGTGACCTTCCAGTATTATTAGCTTCTTCCTCATTAGAACTGAAATCTACTTGCTCCTCTAAGCTACTGGATGATTCAGGAGCCATTATGGCTTTCTTCTTCTTCTTCTGTGGAGGTGTTTCCTTCTCTAGAGTAGGCATGTCCTTAGTTAACACCCTATCCCATCTTGAGATAATTCTGATATCCATCCTACTCATGTGGTTAATTTTAGAACTAGCAGCTTGGTTCATGACTTCTGGAATTGTTCCAGCTAAGTACAGACTCATAATTCTACCCAGATTGGGCTTCTTCAAACTTTCCTTAATCTTTTCAAACATCATTGCTGACCAATCAGTTTTTAGCTTAAAGATAATTCTTGTCATTAAGCTGAACATATGAGCTGATATCCTATCATGCCCACCTGGCTTGCACAGAATCACCTTTCCTACCACTTCAGACAAAAACTTTCCTTGCATATTCATTACTCTTCTGTTAAATACTGAGCCAATCTTCATGGTTGAATCTAGTCCACACCATTGTAGTGCTTCCCTAAGCTTAGAAGTAGGTACATCTTCCTCTTCTTTAGTTCTTGGTAGATGTAGAACTTTTCTTAGACTCTTCTGGGTGAGTTTTACTTTTACTCCATGGACTATGGATTTAATCTTGAGTCTAGTCTCATCAAGGGTAGCTGCTCCAAAGAATTCGAGTACTTCCTTCTTCCAAATCTTGGTTGGTTCTGAAACTAGAACTTCCAACCCATTCTCTGCAATTAGGGTTACAACCTCCTGAATTTCTGGTTCCGCATGGTCAAATGCATTTCGTACTAGCTCATATCCTTCATTGACGTTCTCCTCGAGTTTTGGCGCCATTAGGGTTTAGAGAAATCTTGAATTTAGATGAGAGAGATGTCGACACAAAGTTTTGGTCTCGAAACTATTGAGAGCGTGTCAACAAACAATGGTGAAGACCTATTTATACCTTTCTAAAAACGAAGGTGAAAAGGCGCGTCATAAAACTCTAAATGTGTCGACACTGTTGAAAAGTGTCGACACAGACTACTTAAGTCTTGACAACGGTGTTGACTACTATGTGTCGACACCAATTATGATGTGTCGACACAAATATATCTGCGCTCGACGAATAGTCGATACTCCACTTGACGAATTTTGTGTTATTCCTAAGTGTCGACACCATTACTAGATGTGTCGACACCTACTCTGGATGTGTCGACACTACTTCTCTGAAGTGTCGACACCAACTTTCTAGATGCGTCGACATCTTTTCTCTGGAATGTCGACACCACTTCTATGTGTCGACACAGACAACTCCTTGTGTCGACACTTTTTTACTTAGCCAATTTTGTGAAACTAATCTAAGTTCAACATTCCTAATTCAATTTTAAAATTATTGAATTTAGTTTTATCTATGGGCTTAGTAAACATATCAGCAATTTGATTATCTGTTTTGACATATTCTAGTGAAATGCCTTCTTTCTCTACATGTTCTCTAAGAAAATGTATCTAATTTATATATGTTTAGTCCTACTATGTGAGACAGGATTATTAGCTATAGAAATTGCACTTGTAGAATCACAAAGCAAAGGTGTTCTACTTACTTGAATACCATAGTCTTCTAGCTGGTGCTGAATCCACAAAATTTGTGCACAGCAGCTTCCTGCAGCAACATATTCTGACTTAGCTGTGGAGATTGCCACACTGGTCTGCTTCTTATTGCTCCAAGAAACTAGTCTTCCACCTAGAAATTGACAGGTGCCTATAGTACTTTTTCTATCTTCCTTACAACCTGCAAAATCTGCATCTAAATAATTTGTCAGTAGAAAATCTCCATTCCTAGGGTACCAAAGGCATAGATAAGGTGTGCCCTTAAGATATCTCAAAATCCTTTTGACTGCAGTCAGATGAGATTCTTTAGGGCATGCTTGGAACCTAGCACAGACACATGTAGCATACATGATATCTGGTCTAGTAGCAGTCAAATACAGAAGGGAGCCAACTATCCCTCTCTACAAAGTTTCATCTACAGGTTTCCCTGCATCATCTTTGCTTAGAGACATACTTGACCCCATAGGAGTTTTCATGGTAGTAGATGATTCCATACCATACTTCTTTATTAACTCTAGGGTGAACTTAGACTGGCATATGGACAGGCCATCTTCAGTCTGTCTTACTTGGAGACCCAAGAAGAACTTAGGTTCCCCCATACTATTCATTTCAAATTTTTCTTGCATATGTTTTGCAAACTTTCTGCAAAGATTACTTTCAGTAGACCCAAATATTATGTCATCTACATATATTTGGACTAGGATAATCTTTCCTTTAGATTCCCTAAGGAATAGAGTCTTGTCTATTTTCCCCCTTGAGAATTTGTTCTCAATGAGGAAACTAGACATGGTTTCATACCAAGCCCTTGGGGCTTGGTTTAACCCATACAATGCTTTCCTAAGTCTATAAACATAATCAGGTTTGAGAGGATCAACAAAACCTGAGGGCTGCTCTACATAGACTTCTTCCTTTAGATTTCCATTTAGGAAATCTGACTTTACATCCATTTGAAATACCTTGAACCCTTGATATGTTACATAAGCAAGGAACATCCTGATAGCTTCCAGTCTTACTACTGGGGCAAAGGTTTGATCAAAGTCAATACCTTCTTCCTGCTTATATCCTTTTGCAACAAGTCTTGCTTTATTCTTCACAATGATTCCATTCTCATCCAATTTGTTCCTAAAGATGCACTTAATTCCAATGATGTTGTGGTCCTTGGGTTTAGGAACAAGCTTCCAGACCTTGCATCTTCTGAACTGATTCAGCTCCTCTTGCATAGCATCAATCCAATGTGGGTCTAGAACTGCTTCTTCAAATTTCTTTGGTTCCACTTGTGATAGGAAACTGGAGTAAAGAGCTGTACTTAGATTCCTGCTTCTTGTTTGCACTCCTTGTCTTGGATCACCTATTATCTGATTTATTGGATGATCCTTTAAGTGTCTATTAGCTGGAGGTGGTCTATCTTCAGGTTGTACACCTCCAGCCTCTTCATTAAGCTGCACCTCTTGGTGTTCTTCAGCATCTAGAGAGACTTGCACTCCCCCTGGAGAGCAGCCATCATTTTCCACTTCCTGATTTGCAGTAGAATCCTCTGTAATGGTAAGCTTGTCCATTCTCTCATTTAAACCTGTAGAACTGCAAGCACTACTTGGCAACTCACAGTTAATCAGTCTTGTTTCATCAAAGACTATATGTACAAACTCTTCTACAACTTGAGTAACCAAGTTGTAGACCCTATAAGCCTTACTATTGTTGTTGTACCCAACAAAGATCCCCTCTTGGGATTTGGCAGCAAACTTAGTTAGATAAGACTTGTCATTATTAAATATATAGCACTTACAACCAAAGATCCTGAAATAGGATAAATTTGGTTTTCTGCCCTTCACAATCTCATAGGGAGTCTTTTTGTGGCACTTGGTGATAGTAGCCCTATTGATCACATGACATGCAGTGTTTACTGCCTCAGCCCAAAAATATTCTTGGAGAGAAGTGCCACTCAATAAAGTTCTACCAGCCTCTATCAATGTTCTATTCTTCCTTTCAGCAATACCATTTTGCTGAGGTGTTCTTAGTGAGGAAAATTCTTGAAAAATCTCAAAGTCTTCACATAGTCTTGTCATGCTTTCAGACTAAAATTCAGTACCATGGTCACTTCTGATTTTGACCACTGTACTGTCCACTCATTCTGAATTTTTTAACAAAACTATATAAGATACTTGGGGTTTCAGATTTTTGTCTTAGAAAGAACATCCAGGAATATCTAGAATAGTCATCTACCACCACAAATGTGTAGACCTTCCTACCTAGACTGTGAACTGGCATAGGACTAAATAGATCCATATGCAAGAGGTATAAACACCTCACTGAATCCTTGTTTTCAAGGCTATGAAAGATGGATTTGGTCAGCTTGTCTTTTTGACAAGCTGAGCATATCTCATCCTTTATACACTTAACTTGAGTACCATTCCTCACTAACTCTTTGCTAAAGAGTTGGCCAATACTCTTATAGTTAATATGAGCTAACCTCTTGTGCCATTTAACACAATGTGAGACTTTCTCATCAGCTACAAGACAAATAGGAGAAACATTATTCTCACACTCAAAGTTAAGACAATAAACATTTATCTTCCTATATCCTGTCAATATGACCTTTTGATCACTTGACCTTTTGATATGACATCCGTTCTTAATAAATGAAATGTTATATCCTAAATCACTCAGCTGACTTATGCTTATAAGGTTGTGTTTCAAACCTTTCACATAGGCCACTTGAGTGATAGTAATTAGATTACTAGAAATGTTACCAAATCCTTTAATGATTCCTTTTTCAGAACCACCAAAGGTTACTTTGGGGCCATCCATGATAGGTGTGTAGTCCTTCAGCAACCCCCTTGTTCCAGTCATGTGCTTGGAACATTGATTGTCTCTGAGATATCTGCAAGGAGAAAATACCAAACTAACAATTCATCAAGGCAAGTATACCTATCGAAATGCAGCTAGGGGACACAAGTGTCGTATTGAAATCCGGGAACAGTTGAGTAAGCTTACTCACACGAAATCTATTATTTTATCGACGGAAAAATAAGGTTTTTTTTAGAAGAAAACTAAATGTACTAAATGAAGAGAACTACTTGCATGAAAAGATAAAGAGAGCTAAAAGAGCGATTAACTTAAACTTAGTAACGATGAAGGGAAAATGCACTCGATCAGAAATCACCTCGGCAAGAGTGGTTAGAAAAATACGATAAATAAACCTAAGCTAATTAGGGTAAAGGTCCTTGACCGTGGAGGTTCCATGAATATTGACACGCTTCTCTCGAAAGCCGTGCCTAACTGAGTTTAGGAAGGTCCGACCGACTCTCGCCTAAATCAGAGGCCTAAAACTCGCTTTACGCGGTGAACCCCTCTATTGGATTTTACTCCAATCCGGGAGATTTGAACGTCTGCCTCTCTCGAGGGGTGTGAACAACTCCCTTTACTCTTGAGTGCTCATTTCAAACTTTCGGCCTCTCGGCTAGCCCAGAATGAAAGCAAAGGTGGAGAGTATATATCGATAATATACCTCCAACCCGTGATAAATCAAGAGTAATTCAAAGCTAAATCCTAAAAAGAAAAGGTAAGATTCAAAGCATCATAACCTAATCACTCGAACCTCGGATCAATTAGATCGAGTACATGGAGGATTAGTTAATCATGGTGAGGTGGAAGAGGGGGATGAGTAGAAGAAAAATACTGAAAACAGAGCAGGAACGAAAAAGAAAACAACACTTTTTTATTTAGAGAAACAGTGATCTTACAGCTTGAAAACCAGAGATTACAAGAACATGAAAATGAAACTACACTATTATTAGCATCATACTACAGAAAGAAGCTAGGAGCTGATACAGGGAAAGCATAAAGCTAGAGCTACGAACTAAAAATGGAAAGACATGCTTAAAAAGTTCAGAAATACAAAGGACAGAACCTCCCCTCTCAAAGCGAAAAGTTGTCCTGAAACCCCTGGAGTTGGGCTCTATTTATAGAATTTTTCGGGTCGGGTCACGCCCCCCTGTCACGCCCTGGTCGGGCGTGACCCTGGGGCGTGACACATTCGGCGCGACTTTTTCGGGCAGGAATTGAATTCTGACGGGGTTGTTGCGGTACACGCCCACAGGTCACGCCCTGGTAGGGCGTGACCCTAGGGCGTGTTCTTTGCGGCGTGACTTTGGGAGCTGAAATTGAATGCTGGAGGTGACGGGCGGAATTGCTGAAGTACACGCCCATATGTCACGCCCGGGTCAGGCGTGACCCTGGGGCGTGACACTTTCGGTGCGACGGTGGAGCGGGAAAAACGAGCGCGCTGCGGCGATTCCTCGGAACCTGGGGACACGCCTATAGTACACGCCCGTGTCGGGTGTGTCACGGGCGTGACCGAGGGCGTGTACACTAAGTTTCCACGGAATGCAGTTTCGGACCAATTGCTTCATTCCTCTGGGTTACATGCCCTAGGTACACGCCCTGGTAGGGCGTGACCTTGGGGCGTGTCACAGCAAAATTCGGCTGAAAGCCGTGAAAACCTGCAAAAAGCAGAAAAAATGCATTAGCGACAAAAATATATACAAAGGGGAATCAAAACAAGTACTTTACAAGACATGATTGACTTTAAAACCCCGAAAATATCCTAATAAAATTGACTGCAAACGTATTATCAAATTCCCCCAAGCTTAAGTTTTGCTTGTCCCCAAGCAAAGATATAAAGACTAGCTAATCATAAGAGTGACTAATTCAAAAAGTTTTAATCATACTCACACAAGTACTATGCGAAATTCTAGGTAGGGAGAATGTAAAACGTAAATCTAAAACAATTATTTAGGTATGATTTAACTTTTATAAACTTTACTTAATAAAAATAAATCATCCAGAATTTTGACGAAATTCTTTAAATAGATTTGAGCAAGGTAATGAAAATGAAAAGAACGTATTGAGTTATTACTAGATCCAAGCAATGCATTATAATTATATTAATTAAATAACAAAAATCTAAGTTTAAATCCAAAACTAAAACTGATTTACTATTCTTCTTTTCTTAGTTGTTAAATAAAATTAAAAAAAGGGCGTGAATCAAAAGGACTTAATAGGACCGAAACGATTGGTTTAGGAATATGAATAGGAGTGGAATTCAAATATAAACATGGAGGCTTAAAAATCACACTAAACCAAAACAACGAGTTTCAAAAAAATAAATTTATTTTAAACAAAATATGTATAAATAAATTTATTTTTTTTCTCTTTATGATTATTTATCTCTTTTTTTATTATTATTATTTTCATTCATTTTTGTTTTTTTTTTCAATTTATTGCTTTTGAGTACACCTTTTTCAACAATATCTCCACAGATAAGACAAAATTTCCTATCAAACAAAATTAGCGTGATTAGATAGGTAGGAATTTGGGCTTTGGTGAAAATGAAATGGTGTGTGGAGTTTATCAAATGAATTTGGAAAAAAGGCTCAAAAGCGGCTAACTAGTGGTAAAAGAGTTTAGGTTGGCAAGAAAGCTCAAACGTAAACAAAAATGGCCTAAATCATTTTCACGCGTTTTTTTTAAATTTATTTAAAACATAGAGTCGATAAATTTCAAAAAGCAAGTTCGAGATAATAAAAGAAGATTGATGAAATTATCTTGAAAATAAAAATAATATGTCACTTGGATCGTTCATATCTACTACGTTATTCAAAATATGTTCTTACAAAAATCATCTAAAGACGAAAAGGAAAATAGTGGATGATAAATTTTTAGAGAAAGTAAAGAAAATAAAGAACGGAAAACCATAATAGAAATGCACGGTTTAGAGAAATATTTTACCTTAACATGCTACCGTGAATTAGAATCACAGCATGACCAACATTTTACTTGTGAAATATGATTAAAAAGAATGATTAGAAAAATTATAATTAACTACGTTGTTTATAAAGAAGTTTGAGAAAAACAAAACATAAACATGGGGTACTTATTGAAATACCAAAATGCAGCTATATATATAAAATAATTTTGTTTGAAATTTTTTGAAATTTTGGATTTTTTGGGATATTTACAAAACAAAAAGAAAACAAAAAGAAGGAGGAAGTCCTCCCCCAAGCTTAAAATCTACATTGTCCGCAATGGAGAAGGAGGTCGGAGAACGAGAGAAAAGTAAAGTACAGAAATAAAAAACAGAATCGAAAAGCAGGTACTTCCCCGGTTTTATTTTGCAGGGCAAGTTGAGTGATGCCGCTCCTCCATGCCTGTGCTGTGGATCTTCATGAAACGCCGTCCGGCGGACTTTGGCATGGAAGCAGAACCGTTGGAGCAGGCGATCGCAGAAGTTTCAGCTTGCCGGAGCCAGTCGGGGCAAAAAGTGTAAAAGAAAGAAAACAGAAAAAGATAACTTGGGTTGCCTCCCAAGAGCGCCCTTTGTTTAAAGCGTCGTTTGAGCTCGACGCATCAAAATAATAATGTCCCAAATATTGTTTAAAAATAAAGTTCGAATAAAGTTAAAGTTTTGAGAAAAATAAAGTTCAGATTAATCAAATGTCAGGACCGGAAAGATAGAGTTAACAGGGTTGAGACTGACATCATCACAGAAATACAGTTTAAGACGCTGACCATTCACTTTGAAAGTACCCTTATCAGGGTGGGAAATTAAAACAGTACCATAAGAAAAGACCTCTAAAACAGTAAAAGGCCCAGACCAACGTGATTTTAATTTACCCGGGAATAAACGTAAACGAGAGTTATAAAGAAGCACTTGGTCGCCTGGCTTAAAGATTTTTGGGTGCCTAAGATGTCGGTCGTGTAAACGCTTCGTCCGCTCTTTATAAAGTCTATTATTTTCATAAGCGTAAGAGCGCCACTCGTCGAGTTCGTTAAGTTGAAATTTTCTAAAATCGCCGACAGAGTGGGGATCGAAGTTTAAAAATCGCAAGGCCCAAAAGGCGCGGTGTTCTAACTCTACGGGTAAATGACACGATTTTCCATAAACCAACCGATATGGCGTACAGCCGAGGGCGGTTTTGTACGCTGTTCGGTAGGCCCATAGAGCATCGTCTAATTTGGCGGACCAGTCTTTTCTAGATGTTGAAACAGTCTTTTCTAAAATTCTTTTTATTTCTCTATTCACTACTTCGACTTGTCCGTTAGTTTGGGGGTGGTAGGCAGTGGAAAGCTTATGAGTAACGCCATATTTAGTTAGGATTTTTGAAAATTATGCGTTACAGAAATGGGAACCCCTATCACTAACGATAGCGCGCGGCGTACCGAATCGAGAAAATAATTTTTTGAGGAAATTAACTACGACTCGGGCGTCATTCGTAGGAAGAGCTTGGGCTTCGGCCCAACGTGAAACATAATCAACGGCAACTAAAATATACTTATTCCCGAAGCTAGAAGGAAAAGGGCCGACAAAATCAATCCCCCAGAGGTCGAAAACTTCGCACTCTAGGAAATAATTTTGTGGCATTTCATTTTTATTCGAAATATTCCCCGACCGTTGGCAACTATCACACCTACTCACAAAGGCATGCGCGTCTTTAAACAGGGTAGGCCAGTAAAAACCTGCGCTTAACACTTTGTGAGCGGTGCGAGCAGCTTGATAGTGCCCACCTGTCGGTCCTTCATGCAAATGTTTAATAATATCTAATCCTTCATCCAAGGAAACACACCTCCTGATCACTTGGTCTGCACAGACTTTAAAAAGATGCGGGTCCTCCCAAAAGTAGTTCTTCAGCTCAGAAAAGAATTTCTTCTTTTGCTGAGATGAAAACTCTTTTGGGAGCACACGGGCCACTAGATAGTTGGCGATGCGGGCAAATCAAGGAGAAGTAGATGTGTTAATTATGAAAAGCTTCTCATCAGGGAAATAGTAATGAAAAGAATTTTCGTCTAATTGCTCGATAAACGGGTTGTCTAGGCGCGAAAGGTGGTCGGCAGCCAAGTTCTCGGCACCTCCCTTATCACAGATCTCTAAGTCAAACTCCTGGAGGAGTAAGACCCAGCGAATCAAGCGAGGCTTGGCATCCGTTTTAGAGAGAAGATATTTGAGGGCCGAGTGGTCCGTAAAAACAATAATTTTCGAAAGAGTAATATAAGGGCGAAATTTGTCAAATGCGAATACTACAGCTAAGAGCACCTTCTCGGTTGTGGTGTAATTTTCCTGTGCAGATGTGAGAGTTTTACTAGCGTAATAAATGGGGTGGAAGTTTTTGGAAATACGTTGACCTAGTACGGCTCCCACCGCATAACTACTCGCATCACACATTATTTCAAATGGAAGATCCCACACCGGAGCTATCATGATTGGCGCATTAACTAATTTTTCTTTTATTAAATTGAAGGCAGCTAGACAGAGGTCATCAAAGATGAATGGGGCGTCTTTTTCTAAGAGATGGGTAAGGGGCTTGGTGATTTTGGAAAAGTCCTTTATGAAGCGGCGGTAGAAACCCGCATGACCCAGGAAACTTCTTATGGCTTTTATGTTCGTAGGTGGCGGCAGTTTCTCGATAACTTCTATTTTTGCAACGTCTACTTCAATACCCCTTTCAGAAATTTTATGTCCCAAAACTAACCCTTCCCTTACCATAAAATGACATTTTTCCCAATTTAAGGCGAGGTTAGTTTCTTCGCATCGCTCTAAGACTTTTTTGAGGTTCTCTAAGCAACTATCGAAGGAATTCCCGAAGACGGAGAAATCATCCATGAAGACTTCCATAATGCTTTCTACGTACTTGTCAAAGATGGCGAGCATACATCGTTGGAATGTAGCCGGCGCATTGCACAATCCAAACGGCATTCTTCGGTAGGCGAAGGTGCCGAAGGGACAAGTAAACGTAGTTTTCTCCTGGTCCTCGGGGGAGATGGGGATTTGAAGATACCCCGAGAGGCCATCGAGAAAACAATAAAAGCTATGTCCGGAAAGTCGTTCTAAAATTTGATCAATGAACGGCAAGGGGAAGTGATCCTTGCGGGTGGCGTCATTCAACTTACGGTAATCTATACACATTCGCCATCCGGTCACCGTCCGAGTCGAGATTAATTCATTATTTTCATTACTTACGACCGTTATCCCTCCCTTCTTTGGTACTACCTGTACTGGGCTAACCCACTTACTGTCGGATATACGATAGATAATTCCTGCGTCTAACAATTTCATAACCTCGCCCTTAACTACGTCTTTCATGTTTGGGTTTATACGGCGCTGAGGTTGTATAGAGTTACGAGAATTATCTTCCATTAAGATTTTATGAGTGCAGAAAGATGGGCTTATGCCCTTGATATCAGATATCTGCCAAGCAATAGCTTGGCGATGCTTTTGTAAAATTGAAAGAAGTTTATTCTTTTGTGCATCCGTGAGGTAGGCCGAAATTATGACAGGCAGCTTAGAGTCCTTTTCTAAGAAAGCGTATTGAAGGTGCTCTGGTAGTTCTTTCAGTTCCAAGGTAGGGGGGTCATCATACGAGGTCTTGGAAATTTGTTCTTTTTCAAAAACTATGTCCTCGTACACTTTTTTATATGTAAAATTAAAAGGGGTGTTGCTAGCGGCCATGGAGGCTTCGTGCAGTGATTCAGTTGGAAAAGTAGAAGAGGAACAGAAATCAAAAAATTCTTTTTCAAAATCAGAGGGGCGGGTGGAGGATTCTTCACCTAGGTGTAGAGATTCAGTTGGAAGAGTAGGAGAGGAACAAAAATTGGAAAATTCTTTTTCAAAATCAGAGGTGGGAGAGAAGGATTCTTCACTTACGGTATCCATGAAAAAACAGGAGTCATCATTAGCTAGTGTGTTCTTCATCGAGGGGGTGATAGAGAAAGTTACCTCATCGTCGCCCACTCGAAGGAAGAGCTTACCATTGCTTACATCAATGATAGCTCAGGAGGTGGCAAGGAAGGGTCGGCCAAGGATTAGGGGAACCTCGACGTCTTCTTCGATGTCTAAAATGACAAAGTCCACCGGGAAGATGAACTTGTCAACTTTGACTAGGACGTCCTCCACTATTCCTAACGGGTATTTGACTGACCTGTCGGCTAGCTGGATACTCATTCGTGTGGGGTTGAGACTACCAATTCCTAACTTTTTAAACAACGAGAGGGGCATAAGATTAATACTCGCACCTAAGTCGGCTAAAGCGTGTTTGACAAAGAGATCACCAAAGACACACGGGATAGAGAAACTACCCGGGTCACTGATTTTTTTCGGTAATCCGTTTGTCAAAACCGCCGAGCACGCGGCATTTAACGTGACATGAGAAAGGTTCTCTAACTTCTTCTTGTTAGTTAGGAGGTCCTTAAGGTATTTTGCGTACTTCGGCATCTGGGATATGGCTTCGTGGAAAGGCAGATTTACGTGGATTTGCTTAAACATTTCCAAAAAACGGGTGTATTGATCATCCTGTCGTTGTTTATTAAGTTCGGAAGGGTATGGCGGGGATGGATTATTTTTAAAGGTGGGTGGTGGAGTGAGTTCTTTTTCTATGATAGGGGTGATAATTTCTTCGGCAGAGGGTGGAATTTTTAAAACGGGAACGGAGCTTTGATTTTTAAAAACGGGAGCGGAGCTTGCCTCGGGTTCTTCACTTACCATACCAGGAACTTTCTTCCCACTCCGAAGAGTTATAGCTTTCGCTTTCTCTCTCGGGTTGGGCTCGGTATTGGAAGGAAGAGACCCTACGGGTCGCTCAGAAATCATTTTAGCGAGCTGTCCTACCTGATTTTCTAAGTTTTTAACACTTTCGGTTAAGGTCCTAATCGTAGCGTCATTAGCATTCATGTATTTTGAAAATACTTCCTCCAAATTTGGAGGTTTTGGAAAACTTTGAGGAGGTGGTGGTGGAGCAGAAAAATCACTTTGCGGTGGCGGGCGCACAGCATTCGATGGATTGCTCCACAAAAAATTCGGATGATTTCTTAACGCAGGATTATAACTATTCGGAAAATTAAAACCAGGAGGATGATAATTCGCAGCAGAAAAATTATTAAAAGCAGTTCTAGGCATATTATTTACATAATCCAAATGTTCAGCGGGAGGAGTTACAGATTCCCATACCTGAGGGGCATCTCCCCCTGCAAGGTTTTAGTAGCGCCTGAAGCCATGCCCCTGACTGAGGAGGGGGCAGCAGTAAGAACAAAGATTTGGTTAGAGAGAGAAGATATGGTGGTAGCAAGAGGTGTAATGACCTCTGCTATAAGGGACTTGAGGAGGGGAGTGATGATGGACAGGATGGAAGATTTGGTGGAGGGATCCAATGATGGAATGGTAGAATATGTTGTAGAAGATGTAAAAGTGGGAGCTGTTGGAGGGACAGAGAGTGGAGCATCAGGTAGTTGAACATCTGGAGGGATGGTAGATGTGGATGGGGATGGATGGATGACATCTGGCATGATGGTGTTTGTTGTTGGTAGATGATAGGATGGTATGGAAGATAGATGTGGGGGAAGAGGAGATTGTAGTGGTGTAGGAATGTAAGTGTCATGGGGGGAACCAGAAGATGTTGGTTGTTGTGGTTCTTGAAAAGGGGAAGATGGAATGTCAGTGAGATCAATAAGTGAAGATGAAGCTGGGGAAGCATGTGGAGATGGAGGTGGAGTAGGAACATGAGTATGTTGTTGGGGTTGTGGTGTGGAAGAGATAATGGGAGAGGAAGTGAGTTGTTTTGCTGGAAGGGGTGCTGGAAGAGATGGTGGTGTGGTATGAAGCTCTTCAGCAGGTAGGGGAGTGGCTTTAACAACCCTGGTGCCTTTAGAAGCTGGGGTGGAAGAGGTAGAAGCCTTAGTGGGCTTTGTAATTGTCCTCTCCCACCTGCCAAATAAGGCACAGGTAAGCCTTTTACTGGCATTAATGAATATGGTCTGGGAGACCAGAGATTCAGCAACCTTTTCCCTGAGGAAGATCCCTAGGATCCTTCCAAAACACACTTCGTTCTTGCTATTCTTCTTCTTTATCAGATCAAAGAGGATCTGAGCCCAGTCAACTTGTTTCTTATTTATGACTGCACACATGACCAAGAACTGATGTCTTGTGATGTAGTCATGGGTAGTATGCTTGCCAAGCAGGACCTTCCTAACAATGTCTGCCCGGAACTTGTATGTTGCGGACAAATACTTCTTCAACAGTTTATTCGGGTTGTCACCAGCATAACCCATCAGATTGAGCATCATATTAAACTCTTCAGAATCAATTTCTAAGTCCTCTTCACCATTTGTCAAACCAAATATTTCAGTTAAAACCGCGGGAGTTAAGGAGATAGTGTTACCCGTAATTGATCATGTCATGGTATTGTCCTCAGAAGTGAATGAGGTGTACACCCATTCCCTGATTTCTGCTCCTGCCAGCTTTATCCTCGTAGTCATCAAGTTCTTCAGATTCTGTTCTTCCAGAAGTTCCAGAATATACAAGAAGATTGGGTCCGAGTGCTGGAACGATTCGAAGTCAACATCAAAGCCAGTGTCAAACTTCATAGCGGCGAGAGCTCCTACTGTAATCTCCATTGAATCACCTGCAAGAGAGAGAAATGACGATCAAGTGCAAGAGAACAGAAAGCGCGGATGGAGGTCGAAGAAAACCTAGATATAAGGTTTTCAAGAATATGAATCGACAAACTCCGTTCCACGAAAATGAAGTTAATTATGCGAGCTGAGATCGACGAAATAAGTTTGACTGAAATAGTTCGTCGATCTTGGCCCGAAGAATTGAAAATAGTTCGTCGAACTCCGTTTGGAGAATATCTTCTAAAGCAAGTTCATCGAACTCCGTTCGACGAATATTGTTTCACTCACAGAGAGTTCGTTGATCTCCATTCGGCGAATGTATCCCAAATTTTCCACGATTCATCGAACTCTGTTCGACGAACTCTGGAAAATTCATCGACTACAGACATAAATCAATTAAAGTCTTCTTCATTGATCATGCCAAGTTGATTCACAAAGAACATATGATTTCTCTCATCTAGAGGTTTGGTGAATATATCAGCCCTTTGTAAATCAGTGTAGATATAGACAAGCTTGATTTTATTTTTGTCTACACACTCCCTAATGAAATGATGTCATATATCAATATGCTTTGTCCTACTATGGTGAACTGGATTCTGGGCTATGACTATAGCACTTGTATTATCACAGAGTAGAGTTGAATTATTTAAGTTGAACCCATAATCTAGTAGCTGATTTTATATCCAAAGCATCTGTGAACAACAGCTGCCTGCTGCAATATATTCTGCTTCAGCGGTTGAGGTTGACACTGATGTTTGCTTTTTACAAAACCAAGATACTAATCTCATACCCAGGAACTGACAAGTTCCTGAAGTACTTTTTTTATCTACCCTGTATCCAGCAAAATCAGCATCAGAGTATCCAATTAACTCAAATTCTGATTCAGTAGGATACCATAGGCCTAAATTAGGACAACTCTTTATATATCTCAAAATACTTTTTAGCAAAATTAGATGAGATTCTTTAGGGTTCACTTGGAACCTAGCACAAAGACATGTGGCAAACATAATGTCTGACCTACTTGTTGTGAGGTATAATAGGGACCCAACAATGCCCCTATGAAGTTTCTGATCCACAGGTTTCCCTGGTACATCAGAGTCCACAACAGCATTTGTAGCCATGGGAGTTTTCTTTGTTGAGGCATCAGCCATCCCAAACTTCTTTAGAAGTTCTTTAGCATATTTTGCTTGAGAGATGAAGATGTCATCAGGGAACTGCTTCACTTAGAGACCAAGGAAGTAGGAAAGCTCAGCCATGCTACTCATTTCAAATTTAGAATGCATAAGGTCAGAGAACCTCTTGCATAATTTGGAATCTATAGAGCCAAATATAATATCATCCACATAAATTTGTACTAACAGGATTTGGTCCTTATGATGTCTAGTGAAAAGAGTTTTATCTACAGTTCCTCTTGTAAATTTATGCTCTAGTAAAAAACTTATTAAGGTCTCATACCAAGCTCTTGGAGCTTGCTTTAGATCATAAAGAGCCTTATGCAATTTAAATATATGAGAAGGGTAAGTTAGAGAAACAAAACCTGGAGGTTGTTCTACATAAACCTCTTCTTGTAGTACTCCATTCAGAAAAGCACTCTTCACATCCATTTGAAAGACCTTGAACCTCTTGTATGCTGTATATGCAAGAAATATTCTTATAGCTTCCAACCTTACAACAGGTGCAAAGGTTAGATCATAATCAATTCATTCTTCTTGCATATATCCGTGAGCAACAAGCCTAGCCTTGTGTCTCACAATAACTCCTTGAGCATCTAGCTTGTTTCTGTAAACCCATTTGGTTCCAATAACCGGGTAGTTTTGTGGTCTTGGAACCAAATCCCAAACTCTATATCTCTCAAACTGGTTTAATTCCTCCTGTATTGTAATGATCTAGTGGGGATCTTGCTATGCATCATGGATGGATTTAGGTTCAGTCTGAGAGAAAAAACAGGCATGCATCAGATCTTGGGTAAGTTGATGCCTTGTCTGTACACTTGCTAATATGTCTCCAATCACTTGAGATCTGGGGTGATCCCTAAGTGTGACAAGATCAGTGGGTGGAGTTGGTTGTGCAAAAGCATTTGGAATTAATTCCTCCTGTGGAATTATATGTGTTGTTGGTAGAGATTCATTATCTTCAACTTCTTCTTCTTCACTTTCCTCAATGACTTGTGGAGAGGGATGAGTTGACACCTCTTGGGTGAGGTTTAGTCCATCCAAGGTCTCACACAAGTTGGGTACCTACAAGTTGCTATTGGTAGAAACTTCTTTCTCCTTGCAATACATATTAGTCTCATCAAGTGAAACATGAATAGACTCTTCAATTTTCAATGTTGATTTGTTAAAAACTCTATAGGCCTTGCTTACTTGGGAGTATCCTAGAAAAACTCCCTCTTCAGCCTTAGCCTCAAACTTTCTAATGTATTTCTTGTTATTATTGTGTATATAACAGGTACAACCAAATACTTTAAAATAGTTTATTTTATGTTTCTTCCCTTTGAGCAATTCATAGAGAGTCATATTCTTTAGTTTGTGAATTAAGCTCTTGTTCAGGACATAATTTGTTGTGCTGACAGCCTCTACCCAAAAGGTTATGGGCATGTAAGCATCTGCAAGCAATGTACCTACAACTTCAATGAGTGTCCTATTTTTTCTTTCAGCTACCCCATTTTATTGGGGAGTTCTAGGAGCTGATAAGTAATGTCTGATACCCTTCTTCTCACAGAACTCATGCATAAGAAGAGGCTCAAACTCTATGCCATGATCACTTCTGATCAATGCAACATGAGTAGAGAACTCAATCTGTATGGTCCTAAGAAAATCTATAAGAACCTTGAATGTATCTGACTTTGATCTCAGAAAGAATACCCAACTGAACCTGGAGAAGTCATCCACTATAACTAAAGTGTAGGATTTCCCTCCTAGGCTTTATACATCAATGGGTCCAAAGAGATCCAAATGTAGCAAGTACAAAATCCTAGGTGAATCACTCTTATTAACAGATTTAAAACTAGTTTTAGTTTGCTTGCCTAATTGACAAGCCCTGCAGACACCTTCGTTCTTGTAGGGACCAGAAGGTAGACCTCTAATAAGGTTGTGCTTAGATAGCCTAGCAATGTTTTTCAGATTTACATGACCTAGTCTTTTGTGCCATAAGTCATTCTGATTACTAGTTAAGTTAAGTAAACAGATATCAGTTTTTGCAGAAAGAAAATTTACTAAGTATATGTTGCCTTGTCTACTTCCAGTTAAAACAGTTTGGTTATTTTTATCAATAATAGAACAAGTGGATGGGTTAAAATATACCTGATAACCATCATCACATAACTGACTTATGGAGATTAGGTTATGCTTGAGTCCACTTACATATGTCACCTTTTTGAATGTGACAGCTCCTATTCTCACTTCTCCAAGTCCTTCTGACTGACCACATTTGGAGTCACCAAAGAAAACTTTTGGCCACAGCTTAGACTTGTAGTTGATTAAGATGTCCTTGCTGTTAGTCATGTGTTTGGAGCAGCCACTGTCCAGGTACCAAGTTTGATTTACCCCTGGACAATTCTTCACCTGCAATAAAAGACAGTTAATGGTTTTTGACCCAGGTTACCATGGGTCCTTTGTATGTCTGATAAGAAAAACTAGAAATGATAGAGAATTTTGGTTGGGACTTGAATCCTAGGGGGTGATATTTCCTAGGTGGGATGATCCAGTCAGCTAGTGGATTAAAAGATTTCTGAGGAATATGTGAGTTGCTATTACAGTTTTGATTAAGTCTTCCTGGGTTCGACGAATTGTTGTAAGTTCGTGGACCAGAGTTCGACGAATTGGGTTGAGATCTTCGATCTCTGCCCAGAGAATGAACATGTTCATTCTCTGTGCCCCACGTTCGTCGACCTCTGCTCGACGAACCATACAAAGTTCGTCGATCGCAGTTAGATGAATGATTATTATTGTAGTTTGCATTCCAAGATCGTCATTTTGAGTTCGACGATCTGTTCCGATATCGTCGATCTGGGTTCAACGCTAACTGCTGAACATTGTTAGTTTTATCATTCTTCTGATTTTTAATTTTATCCTTAGCTTCAATTTGTTCCAGAATTTTATTAACTTTATTTACTTGTTCAGTGTTTTTCTTTCCTTTATCAGAGATGAAATTTACTGGTTTTAAAAGATGGTTTCTCTAGATTAGGGTTGGTTCACTAGATGTGGCTCCTAATCCTAATCTACAGTTATTTGTTTCAGCATTAACTGTGCTGGTTATATCTAGCAATTTCAAACTTCTGCCATTTAATGATTCTTCTAACATCTTAGCTTTGCTGAGTTCTGATTTCAGAAAACTGATTTGTTCATTTGCAGATTTTAGTTCACTAGATAGAGTTGCATTTTCAGAGGAGATTTTATCTAGGTCATTCAATTTATCTCTGAGAAGTTTGATTTCCTTCTCAGAGCTTATTAAATCTAAACATAAGTTTTTAAATTCAAATTTAAATTCATCAGATTCAAAATCATAAGAAGCTATTACCGGATCTTCAGCTGACAGATTTTCTTCATCATCAGATTCATCTGTATCTGATCTGCTGCTGCTTGCACCAATTGCCATGAGGCACATCTCCTTTGCCTTGGCCTCCTCTTCTTATTCACTAGAGCTGTAAGATGTAGATTCATCTTCTGTGTCACTCCATGTTTCAGCCACAAATCCTTTGTCCTTCTTTTTGTGCTTACTGGAAGAGGGCTTGATGTAGTGCTTGCTTCTTGATTCTTTTTCTTTTCTTTTTTCCTTCTTTTGATTTTCAGGACATTCAGACATGAAATTCCTGGTTTTCAGCACCCATAACACACCACCTCTTTTGTGGGGGTTTTGTCATACCTTGGCTGGCTGTCATTTCTGGATGGCTTCCTTCTGAAGTCTTCCTTGCTAGTTAGAGGAATATCTTGGCAAAGAGACTCATCAGCTCTTCATTTACTATTGGGGCTTCAGTTTCTTCAGCAGCCTTGAATGTAATGGATTTTTCTTTCCTTGCTGGGGGATGAGTTCTGTGTTCCATTGCCTCTCTAGACTTGATTAGCTGCTCATATGACTTTAATTTTCCTAATAGAGATTCAGTTGAAATCTCATTCAGGCATGTGGCCTCCTTGATGGGCCAGATCCTGGTGTCCAATGAGCTTGGGAAGCATTTTAGGATCTTGTCATTAACTTCAGTCAAAGTGATTTCTTTATCTAAGGTCCTTAACTCACTGATGATGGAGCTAAGCCTGTTGTACATCACTTCAACTGTCTCTGTCTTATCCTTCTTGAAGTTTTCATATTGTGTGATGAGGTGTGATCTTCTATCTTTCCTCTCATCTGCTGAGCCAGCTGTACACGAACAACCATTTGATTGAGTGAGTCCTAGATTGCTTTTGCAGAGGTGCACTCAGCCACCTTCTGAAAAATGTCATCTGACATAGTTTGTGCCAATATGTTCATGGCTTTGACATCAGCAATCTTTGCTTTCTTCTGAGCTTCAGTCCACTCAGGTGGTGGGACTGCATTATTACTGGAAGATGTTGTAGCTGTGGATGCTTGTGGGGGACCTGTCAAAATGGAATTATAGATGTCTTCATCAATGGAATTCATATATAACCTAATTCTTGCCTTCCAGATGGCAAACTTATTAAGGTTGCAAACGGGAGGTCTGATGCTTACATGATCCTTGTTCTGTGCCATGCTGTGTTTATAATTTAAATGAAGATAAAATACTGTGTAGATCTAACAAAGGATCTTTTGGTTCAAGATTTAGTTTGTACAACCAAAGGAAACTGCTTTGATACCAATTGAAAGTGAGTGTTAGATCAACAATACTCTAGAGGGGGGTGAATAGAGTAGTTAAAATTTCCTAACTACTGTTACAGCTTTTGCTGTAAATCAAAACCGCAGAAATTAATAACCTAACAAACAATAAACCTAAATCACAAGCACAACAAGAACAAAAGAAAAGGAGACAACAAGATGACACAAGAATTTTATAGTGGTTCCCCAACCTGGGTACATCCACTCTTCTACCACCCTTGGTAGGAATCCATTCAGATTTTTGATCAGGTGCCTGACACCAATTAGCTTTTGATCAGGTGCTCAAAAACCAACCCAAGTATTTTGATCAGGAGACTTGCAACCAAGGAATCACTTTTGAAGGGAGATGACAACCCTTTACAGAGGTGAGGGTGAGAGAGTGATGGAAGTCTTCTTTTTTCAATCACAATGAGAAGACTATATGGATTCAATGATGTTGTCAAAGCTCCCCATGAGATGAAAAAGGGTACATGAGAACTGGAGCTTTGCACAGGGTGATAGGCCTTCAATTGAGAGACTTAATCCAGGAGCTTTAGACTGATAGTGCTTGAATGTCTTTATCAAGGTCCTGGAGAAGAAGAACAGGAAGACTCTTGATTTCAAAAAGGTGTTCTTCTTGTTTCCTCTTCAATTTTCTGTATGCTTCTTAGTCAGTAGTATTCTGTGTGAAGCTTTTTTTGTGTCTCTCTTGATTAATTTTTGTGTGTCTATCTGTCTCTAATTCTCTTCTTCTGCATATTTCAAATATTTGAATTTCTCTGTAATTAATACTGACGGCCTTGAGAATAATCGACATTGATTTATTTCCCCAACTGTCCCGTGGAAAAACGACAAGCAATAATCCTGGAGAAGACCATAATTAATGCTCATTCTAACGGATACATTCAGAGAATGTTAGAGCATTAATTACCCAGAAATTATAGCATTAGAGTGGGGACAGAAGGTCGGAAATGACTAAGTCTTGAATCGTCAAGTAGATAGCAGAATTCGTCGAACTGAGTTCACAGTTCGTCAAGCTGGAACATTGTATTCGTCGACCAGACATCTTCTATTCGTCGAGCTGAGTTCCATGATCGTCGAACTGAGAACTGAATTGCTGTCTCTTTTGATCTTTGCCTCTTCGTCAAGCTGGTAAATATGTTGGTCGACTGGAGTTCAGCAATTATTCTGGAGTTGTCAAATATCCTGTGTCGACACAATTGCTCCTGTGTGTTGACACAAATCTTCTGTGTTGTGTTGACATAGCCTTTCCACAATGTCGACTGATGATCTTGGTGTCAACACAAGTTCTTCTAGTGTCGACATAACTCTTCTGGTTCCAGAATCCGTCGAGCAGAGAACAGGCTTCGTCGACCTGAGACTGGAGAACATGGTCGCGACAGAATGCTATGATACTCCAAAATTCGTCGACCGAAGAATGGTGTTCGTCGAGCTAAGTCTTGAGAACCTTGAATTCGTCGAGCTAAGAATGATTCTGGACTTAGCCAAATTTATAATTTCTGGAATCAGAAAGGTGAAGTAGTGTAACACCTCCCCTGTAATGAACGTATAATATGGGTCCGGCCGGGGCCCCACAACATACGGACGCCACAGCTTTAGTATTAAAAGTTGATATAGCTACCCACACTCAAAACTCTTAGCATAACACAACGGAAACAAAACAGGACTAGAAGTTATCCACCACTAAAGAGTAAAACAAATGGCCTTACGGCCTTACATCAAGTGTCCAAAAGAAAAAAAAATAATACATCAATCATGAATGTGCTCAGCACTCCTAGTCTACCTCGGCATGCAAGCCGGACAAAAGAGTCTCAAACAAACATCATCATAACTGTAGTGCTACAAAAGAGGGAAAAACACTTCATGGGGCTCAGGCCTTTCTGGCCGGCGTGCTAGCTCCTGCATGCAATCCTTGCCCTGTAAAAATTATTAGTAACGTGGGTCAGCAAAGGCTGACCTCAAACTGTGTAACAACACATCTCCTCCCGGCCGCCCCTAACGGACCCCGGGGAACCCTCCAACCTGCAAGTCAGCACTTCGTATGCAATATAAACATCTATAAATAGAAAAGCATTAAAACAGGCTTGGATGTCTCAATCATCAAACACGTTCTCTACTGGTTGAGCATGTAATAAAGGGCCTACTATGCAACATGTATGCAACACTCGGGCTTCGCCCAAGGTACCCTACTGCGTATGCATCTAGCACAACATCATAACATTTGGGTACTCACATTTCCCCATTGGCATAAAGCAGCAAACACTAAGGGAGACACAACTCCCTCAAACGGCACACAGGCCGCCACATGGAATTCTCGCTAAGGCCCCACCCGCTCGAGGGCTTAGCCCCGGGCTTGCCTACAAGCTCTGACGTCCCATGTCAGGATTCCAACACACACCGACTGACCGATTCTAAGAAGCCTTACTGGACCCCACCCGCTCATGGCCTCATTGCCCGGGCTTGCCCCAAGCTTGGCATTCTCGTCAGTCTCACAGAAGGGGACTAGTCTCGCCGGGACACTCTCCACACATGACGCACATGTCACGGGATAGCCAGCCGACCACGGAGACAGCCATGCCTTGGCACATCACAATCCAAGACTAAAATCACCATAAACCCTCATTTGTACTGCAGCGTTCCCGCGCACCAAGGAAACCATCTCCAACTCGTGCGGAGCTAACCTTGCCCACCAAGGAAACCATCTCCAACTCATACGGAGCTAACCTTGTCCCTCAAGGAAACCATCTACCGCCACGAGGAGCTAACCTTGTCCGGTTCCGACTACACGTACTCTTTCAAACAAAAGGGAATCACCACCACATCACAAACGACTTCTTGCCGCAACGGAGTCTCTACGAATCCCTAAGTTCGTATGCAACATCACCGAGTCGGACTAACGGTCGCGACTACGGCTTCACCCACCATGCCTAATCCACTAGCGAAGCGGATCTCTAATGCAAAATATGCCGGGGACGGACTCAATCAACCCGGAGGTTTCTCTTGAACCTTGGCAAACCAAAACCCCTCTCTTTTGAGAGTTTGGTGTCCAAAAACTAGAAAGAAAGAAAATAAATGATGCTAAGACATGCATCCTAAGACCGAGAGGAGAGGTGTCGTTACCTTCCGACTCCTCTTCCTTGCCATGGCAAAAAAAATAGCCGGATGGAAATCTTCGCAATGATCTAAGCTTCACGGATCCGGACTCGGCTCGCGATTTGGAGCACCGAAACTCTTCCTACAGCCCAAACTCTCCTTCTCCTTCTTCCTTGCTCTCACTTGGCTCTAGATCTAGAAAGGAAAGCTTGGAGAAGAAAAATGAGGGTTTTCAACCCTATTCTCGGACTTAACTCCCCAAGAACAGTCCTGAGCCGTCAGATCCCAAAATCTGGGAAAGAATTGCCACGATTCGCCTGGAAAATAAAAGACCTGGGCCGAACACGGCCTGGCACACGCCCGTGTCCAGGGCCGTGTGCCTCATTCGCCGTCTCAAATCGACGCGCCTGGAACAGCACACGGGCATCCGACACGCCCGTGTTCAATCCGACACGCCCGTGTCCCCAGTGACACGGCCGTGTGGCCTGCCGTGTGCCTCCATCGACACGGCCCCGAAACCAACCCGAGAGGTGACACGGCCTGGGACACGCCCGTGTCCCAAGCCGTGTGCCAAGTCTCGACACCCGTCGACAGGCTTTGTGTCGACACCGCGGAAAAATGTCGAGCGAAGATCGTCGACTAAGGCGGACACGCCCTGTGACACGCCCGTGTCACAGGCCGTGTGCCCTAGTCTCGACACTCGTTGAGCGAAGTGTCGACACCCCAGACCGAGTGTCGACACGGACTCGACACGCCCTGTGACATGCCCGTGTCGCAGGCCGTGTGCACTACTCTCGACACAATGTCGAGCGTAAGTGTCGACACTTGGGCCGAGTGTCGACACGGCCTCGACACGCCCTGCGACACGCCCGTGTCGCAGGCCGTGTGCCCTACTCTCGACACATTGTCGAGCGAAAGTGTCGACACTTGGGCCGAGGGTCGACACGGCCTTGACACGCCCTGCGACACGCCCGTGTCGCAGGCCGTGTGCCTCCTGCCAGAAACCCAAAAATTTTTCCAGAACTGCAGACTGAACCTCTTACAAAACTGGGGTGTTACAACTCTCCCCCTCTTAACAGAATTTCGTCCCGAAATTTCAAAACAAAAGGGTACAAAACTTAAATTGTACCTGACATGAAGAGTTCTGGATAATCTTCTAACATGGTTTGTTCTCGTTCTCAAGAGAACTCCTCACGACCGCAGTTGTCCCATCGAACTTTCACGAGTTTGACTTCTTTATTCCGCAACTGCCCAGTCTCCGAATCCTCTATAGCAATTAGAAGGACTCGTGTCCTCAAGTATTCCTCAATCGGCATCGATGCCGGCTCAATCACTACGCTAGCCTCCACCAAGGCTTTCCTCAACACGGAGATGTGGAAGACGTCATGCAATCCACTGAAATCCGCGGACAACGCCAACCGATAAGCTGCTTCTCCTACCCGCTCAACAACTTCAAAAGGCCCCAAAAATCTTGGACTCAACTTCTTGAGCCGGCGAATACGTGAGACGCCTTTGAACGGCTTGATCTTCAAGTAGACCCAATCGCCTACCGCGAACTCCACCTTCCGGTGACGAGCATTAAAGTATTTAGCTTGACAGTCCTGCGCCACCTTCATACGTTCTTGGATGGTCCGTACCAACTCACAAGCGTCAACCACCACATCCTTTCCCAAAAGTTTGGTGTCTCCCGCCTCTGCCCAAGACATTGGTGTTCGACACCGCCTCCCATACAAAGCTTCGTATGGCACCATCTTTATACTAGCTTGAAAACTGTTATTGTACGCGAATTCTACCATGAAGAGGTGATCCTCCCACTTCTTGCCGAAATCAAGAACGCACATTCTCAACATATCCTCCATAGTACGGTTCGTTCTCTCCGTTTGCCCATCAGTTTGAGGATGGAACGTCGTACTGAACTTTAGCTTCGTGCCCAAGCTCTTCTGAAACAATCTCCAGTCCTTAGACATAAACCGTCCATCTCGATCACTGACTATGCTCTTAGGAATTCCGTGCAGTCGCACAATGTTGCGAACATACAACTCCACCAGCTTCTCCACGCTTTCCTCTTTCCGATTTGGGATGAAGTGAGCCACCTTGGTTAGGCGATCCACGATCACCCAAATAGCATCATTACCCTGCTGCGATCTAGGCAGACCATGCACAAAATCCATGGAGATGTCATCAAATTTCCATTCAGGGATTGGAAGGGGCTTCAGGAACCCGCCCGGCTTCTGACATTCGGCCTTCACCAAGGCGCAAGTCTGGCAACGATTCACATACAAAGCTACGTCCCGCTTCAACCCCGGCCACCAAAAGGATTTCTTCATATCCAAGTACGTCTTTGTACTGCCCGGGTGAATGGAGTACTTTGTGAAGTGAGCCTCAAACATCAACTCCTCACGGAGTTTGCCGAACTGCGGTATACATACCCTTTCGTCCTTCCTCAGAATCCCATCAATCTGTTGGGTTTCTCTATGAGGATGGCACAACGCTTGTGCACGCAGAGGAAAAATAAACATCAAGAAAAACCCAAAGAGATGTGGATCGGGCTATGAACGTTGAATCAAGAAGTTAGCAAAAACTAGGCAAAAATTACCTCGGTGGTGTTGAGTCACAACTCAACGGAGATGCTCCAAATTTCTTCTTCCTGCTAGCGGCGAGTTCTACGTGGAATAATGTCCACGTTTCTGCAGAAGTCCACACGAGCGGGAGAACGCCGATCTATCCGTCGCACGGATTATCGGGAAGGAGAAGATCGCACCTCTGCTAATCCACGGACTGCTAGGTCCGCGCCAGGAAGAGCAGCACCAGCGACGGTCGCCGGAGAAGAGGAGGTCAGCGGAGCGATCACGGCGGCGGCGGAACCCTTCCGTCGGCGGCGGGATTCGGGATCGGCGGAACGATCGCGGAACAGAACTTTTCCGTCGCGGGTTTCGATCTGCTACAGGAGAAAATCGCGAGATTTTTAAACCCGAAAACCCTAAGTGTTCTATTTATACCAAAGGTATAAATAAACCCAGGAAAATCGCTATCCGCAGACCACCCAAGAATAAGGGTTCCAGAATCGGCGAGAATGACCAGCCGATCGGTGAGAATCGATCGTCGAGAATCACTAAGGATCGGCGAGTATCGGCTAGAATCGGCGAGAACCAGTCAGCGAGAATCGGTCGGCGAGAATAAGCAGCAGATTCGGCGAGTATCAATCGGCGAGAATGCCCGATGATTCACGTCGAATCGCAGGCTGACGATTCTCGTCGATCGTCGAGAATCACTGACGATATACGTCGAACAGGGTCGACGATACACGCCGATCGGCGAGAATCAGAGAACTATTCTCGACGATTCTCGTCGACCCTTGGCCAACTATGCTTACCAATCTTTCGAGGCAACATTTGCCCAACCCGATGATTCTTTAAGGCAACACTTTGCCCACAACCCCATTCAGGTCGGTGATTGGCAACCTTTACCAACACAGTCAATTATCCAACTTCTCCACATCTCTTATGTGCGACCCTGCAGGCTCATATCGCGTTGGCAGTGAGATCATATGTTTGATCACTTCCAGATCACAATGGTAACTCCAACAGACTCCCACTTGATCTCGAAAGTATCAAAGCAAAAACCTCACAAACAATGAGCGGCATCTAGCAATGCATCATTGCTCCCCAAGCAATAAGAGTTCATAACTCATAAGCCTTTATGACCAATGTATCAGCGTTGTCTTTGTCCCTTTGTCCCTTACATCCGGAAAGAACTAGAGGCATGGACCGTGTCACCCTCGTAATAGCTCAATCCAAGTTTCTTGATCCAGGACGGACTTCCAGAGAATGGTGAGTCCAATATCACATATTGACTCAACCAAGCATGGCCATGCATTTCTCAGTCCAGTTCCATCAAGGGACCCATGGATGTAACTCCTGTCATACAGGAGGACAAATCCCATATCTGCTCACACACAAACACCCAAGTGATTCGTAACATGCCCAACAACCACCCTTATCATCAACCTTTCTCAAGGAAGACTTTAGATGACATCAAAGCACGCTCTTCCTCACTTGATGAATGCTGTGACTTCAGGTTAAAGGACTACAACACCATTGTCAATTGAGACCTACTCGTGACACGATTGGATGACAATCCACAGAGCAGTCTCAGGTTGGGTCTGTCCAGTACAACTTGTTCACTAACAAGTACCCACGTGATGACTTGATATCACAATATCATGACCTGTGAGAACCGGTCATCAGTCAACACACGTGCTAGTCTTCATGTACCATCATCACCCTTAGCTTCTATGATGATACTCGACCAGGGACCTTTAAGAATGAAGCTTCAAATAAATCATGGGCTCTCACATTCAAGTCACGTACTTGATGTCCCATGGAAGCGAACATTCTAAGGGTATCTATTATGTTAACATTTAACTATCATATAGAAAAAGACATAATAAAAGAACTTGCCATTAATTATAAGAGAAAAATTAGGTACACAGTTCATCATATGAACAAACAGCCAACAAAATACAAGATTACATGCAACCCACAAGATTCTCGCTAGAGTTGATCATTTAGGTATCGTATACCCATCGATCTAGTATGACCATCATGCTTTCTCTGCGCGAGAGGCTTTGTCAGCGGATCCGCAATATTTTCCTCAGTCGGCACTCTGCAAATGTTTACATCTCCTCGTTCGACAATCTCACGAATAAGATGAAACCGCCGGAGTATGTGCTTGGAGCGCTGATGAGATCTAGGTTCCTTAGATTGTGCAATTGCACCATTGTTGTCACAGTAGAGAACTACGGGACCAACAATGCTAGGAACTACATCAAGCTCGCCGATGAATTTCCTAATCCATACAGCCTCCTTCGCCGCATTAGCTGCTGCGATATACTCGGCCTCTGTTGTAGAATCAGCAACTGTCTCTTGCTTGGAACTCTTCCAGCTCACAGCTCCTCCATTCAGGCAAAACACAAAACCTGACTGAGACTTGGAGTCGTCTCTATCAGTTTGGAAGCTAGCATCTGTGTAACCACTTACAATGAGCTCTTTCTCTCCACCATACACCAAGAACACATCCTTAGTCCTTCTTAAGTACTTCAGGATATTCTTGACTGCAATCCAGTGACACTCACCGGGGTCTGACTGATACCTGCTAGTCATGCTCAAAGCAAAGGAGACATCGGGTCGAGTACATAACATCGCGTACATGATTGATCCAATTGCCGAAGCATATGGAATCAACTTCATGCGGTCCTTATCTTCACAAGACTTTGGACACTGGTCCTTAGAGAGATTCACACCATGAGACATGGGCAAAAATCCTTTCTTGGACTCAAGCATATTGAACCGCTTCAACACCTTTTCGATGTACGTACTCTGGGTCAAACCCAGCAACTTCTTCGATCTATCTCTATAGATCTTAATACCGAGTATATAAGTCGCTTCACCCAAATCCTTCATTGAAAAGAAGTTCCCTAGGTTGTTCTTAACAACTTTCGGGGTAGGAATGTCATTCCCAATCAACAGTATGTCATCTACATACAATATCAGGAAGACAACAATGCTCCCACTGATTCGCTTGTAAACACAAGGCTCATCTTCATTCTTGATGAAACCAAACTCTTTGATTTTCTCATCAAAACGAAGATTCCAACTTCGAGAGGCCTGTTTCAGTCCATAAATGGACTTATTCAGCTTGCATATTTTAGTGGCTTCATCTGGGGATACAAAACCCTCGGGTTGTGTCATATACACTTCCTCAAGGAGGTTTCCATTAAGGAAAGCCGTTTTGACATCCATCTGTCAGATCTCGTAGTCATAATACGCAGTAACAGCAAGCAATATCCTTATGGACTTTACCATAGCAACAGGGGAAAATGTCTCATCATAGTCAATACCATGAATTTGCTTGAAACCCTTAGCCACCAGTCGCCCTTTGAATGTCTGTACAATCCCATCCATGTTGGTCTTCTTCTTGAAGACCCACCTGCACCCTATGGGTCGTACCCCTTCAGGTGGTTCCACCAAGTTCCAAACTTGGTTTGCATACATGGAGTCCATTTCGGATTTCATAGCCTCAAGCCATTTGTCGGAGTCCGGTCCATTCATAGCCTCTTGGTAGGTTGCTGGCTCATCATCATGATCCATAAGCAACACATTACCTATTTGAGACACGAGAAATCCATATCTCTCAGGCTCAAACCTCGGTCTACCAGATCTACGTAGGACTTGTGTTCCCTGAGCAGGTTCTCTAGCTACAACATCTTGTAGTCCTGTCTCAGAATCCAATTCCGGTTCATTCATTACATGTGGTTCTTGAACTTCTTCAAGTTCTACCCTTTCAGTCTTTCTTGACAAGAACTCTTTCTCCAAGAAGACACCAGTCCTTGCGACAAACACTTTGCCCTCAGACGGTAGGTAAAAGTAATACCCTTTCGTTTCCTTAGGATATCCCACCAGATAACATTTATCCGATTTGGGTTCCAGCTTGTCAGGCATTTGACGTCTCACGTATGCCTCACAGCCCCAAATTTTAATGAACGACATACTAGGACGCTTCCCAGTCTATATCTCATATGGTGTCTTCAGAACCGTTTTAGTTGGAGCGCGATTCAATGTCATTGCAGCAGTCTATAAATCAAAACCCCAAAAAGAAATAGGCAAGTCTGCATGACTCATCATCGAACGTACCATGTCTAACAGAGTACGATTTATCCTCTCAGACACACCATTATGTTGTGGTGTTCTAGGTGGAGTGAGCTGTGATACAATACCACACTCTTTCAGATGATCACGGAACTCATGACTCAGGTATTCGCCACCTCGATCAGATCGGAGTGCTTTAACCCTTTTACCCAACTGGTTTTCTACTTCATTCTTGAACTCTTTGAACTTTTCAAAGTTCTCGGATTTGCACTTCATAAGATACACATATCCGTATCTACTGAAATCATCAGTAAATGTAACAAAGTAGAAATACCCTCCTCTAGCCATGGAACTCATGGGTCCGCATACATCACTATGTACAACACCCAAGAGATCCTCAGCCCTCTCAGTATAACCAGTGAAAGGAGCTTTAGTCATCTTGCCTAACAAACAAGATTCGCATCACTCAAATGATTCATAATCAAATGAGTCCAAAAGTCCATCTCTATGGAGCTTGGATATGCGCTTCTCGTTGATATGGCCCAAACGACAATGCCAGAGAAAAGTAGGGTTCGAGTCATTTGTTCTTAGTCTTTTATTATTATCTACATTACAGATCAGATGGTCCAAGTTCAAAACATAAAGACCATTAAACAATTGGGCTACAGCATAACAAACATCATTCTTAAATATAGAACAACAGTTGTTCTTAATTATAAAAGAAAATCCAATCATGTCCAAACATGAAATAGATATAATGTTTCTAGTTATGGCCGGAACGAAATAACAATTATCAAGTTCTATTACAAAACCACTGGGCAAAGAAAGACGATAAACCCCTACGGCTACAGCAGCAACTCTTGCTCCATTGCCGACGCGGAGGTCCACCTCCCCTTTACTCAGCAATCTTCTCCTTCCCAGTTCCTGCACATTTGTACAAATGTGAGAACCACATCCGGTATCCAATACCCAAGATTAAGGAGCAGAAAGGTTTATCTCTATAACGTAAACATTTGAAGCGGAAGTCATACCTCCCCTCAATTTCTGCAGACCCTCAATGTATGAAGGACAGTTCCTCCTCCAATGACCAGCCTTGCCACAGTGGTGGCATTTCCCTTCCTTCACCGTGCTTTTCTTCTTCATCAGTGCAGAAGACTTGGGCTCAAGATATGACTTAGGTCCCACCTTCGTCTTCTTGGAACCCTTGGCTTTGCCCTTGCCCTTATGCACCATCAGTATGGGGCTGGCAGGCTTGGCCTTCTTCATGTTGATTTCGGCAGTTCTCAACATGCCTAGGAGTTCGGGCAGTGTCTTGTCTATCTCATTCATATTGTAGTTCAAGACAAACTGCTCATAACTGTCCGGCAACGATTGCAGGATCAGATCCGTGGCCAACTCTTGACCAAGAGGAAAACCCAGCCTTTCAAGGTTCTCGATATACCCAATCATCTTGAGTACGTGAGTCCCTACTGAGTCTCGAACTCCCATCTTGCACTGAAACAACGCTTTCGTGATGTCGAACCTCTCTTGACGAGCCTGCCCTTGAAACATTTTCTTGAGATGCTCGTCAATCTCCTTGCACCCCATGTTCTCATGTTGCTTCTGAAGCTCAGAGTTCATGGTGGCAAGCATAAGGCATTCGACATCCAAAGCATCGTCAGTATACTTCTTATAAGTATCCTTCTCAGCACGGGAAGACTTCCCGGTCGGCACCTCGGGGGCTTCTTCTTCCAAGACATAGAGCTTTCGCTCCTGCCTGAGAACAATTCTCAGGTTCCTGTACCAGTCCATGTAATTTGTCCCACTGAGCTTATCCTTCTCAAGGATGGCTCTCAGAGACAACGTGGAGTGTGACACACTTGCCATGGA
Organism: Platanthera guangdongensis; assembly: GCA_039583875.1. Taxonomy (NCBI): domain Eukaryota; kingdom Viridiplantae; phylum Streptophyta; class Magnoliopsida; order Asparagales; family Orchidaceae; genus Platanthera; species Platanthera guangdongensis. The sequence continues at coordinate 97,952,062 of CM077163.1, forward strand.
ATTCTACAAGAATTTATGCAGAATAAAATCAGTACCAAATTTCAAATACAATTTATTTTAATTTGGACTTCAATTAAAATACTCCCACTATTTTATTCGAAATGATAGCCCTCACTAACAATTCGGAGAGTTCATGCGAGCTACTCTCTTAGTGGACAAGATCCGTATTTGCCACGATTCGCCTGGAAAATAAAAGACCTGGGCCGAACACGGCCTGGCACACATGCCCGTGTCCAGGGCCGTGTGCCTCATTCGCCGTCTCAAATCGACGCGCCTGGAACAGCATACGGGCATCCGACACGCCCGTGTTCAATCCGACACGCCCGTGTCCCCAGTGACATGGCCGTGTGGCCTGCCGTGTGCCTCCATCACACGGCCCCGACCCAAACCAACCCGAGAGGTGACACGGCCTGGGACACGCCTGTCCCTGTCCCACGCCGTGTGCCAAGTCTCGACACCCGTCGACAGGCTTTGTGTCGAACCCGCGGAAAAAATGTCGAGCGAAGATCGTCGACTAAGGCGGACACGCCCTGTGACACCCCGTGTCACAGGCCCGTGTTGCCCCAGACCGAGTGTCCCCGACACGGACTCGACACGCCCTGTGACACGCCCGTGTCGCAGGCCGTGTGCACTACTCTCGACACAATGTCGAGCGTAAGTGTCGACACTTGGGCCGAGTGTCGACACGGCCTCGACACGCCCTGCGACACGCCCATGTCGCATGCCGTGTGCCCTACTCTCGACACATTGTCGAGCGAAAGTGTCGACACTTGGGCCGAGGTCGACACGGCCCTTGACACGCCCTGCGACACGCCCGGTGTCGCAGGCCGTGTGCCTCCTGACAGAAACCAAAAATTTTTCCAGAACTACAGACTGAACCTCTTACAAAACTGGGGTGTTACAACTCTCCCCCTCTTAACAGAATTTCGTCCCGAAATTTCAAAACAAAAGGGTACAAAACTTAATTTGTACGACTGACATGAAGAGTTCTTGATAATCTTCTAGCATGGTCGGTTCTCGTTCTCAAGAGAACTCCTCACGACCGCAGTTGTCCCATCGAACTTTCACGAGTTTGACTTCTTTATTCCGCAACTGCCCAGTCTTCTCCGAATCCTCTATAGCAATTAGAAGGACTCGTGTCCTCAAGTATTCCTCAATCGGCACCGATGCCGGCTCAATCACTACGCTAGCAAGCTCCACCAAGGCTTTCCTCAACACGGAGACGTGGAAGACGTCATGCAATCCACTGAAATCCGCGGACAACGCCAACCGATAAGCTGCTTCTCCTACCCGCTCAACAACTTCAAAAGGCCCCAAAAATCTTGGACTCAACTTCTTGAGCCGGCGAATACGTGAGACGCATTTGAACGGCTTGATCTTCAAGTAGACCCAATCGCCTACCGCGAACTCCACCTTCCGGTGACGAGCATTAAAGTATTTAGCTTGACGGTCCTGCGCCACCTTCATACGTTCTTGGATGGTCCGTACCAACTCACAAGCATCAACCACCACATCCTTTCCCAAAAGTTTGGTGTCTCCCGCCTCTGCCCAAGACATTGGTGTCGACACCGCCTCCCATACAAAGCTATATTCGTATGGCACCAAAGAATCTTTATACTAGCTTGAAAATGTTATTGTACGCGAATTCTAACATGAAAGTGATCCTCCACTTCTTGCCGAAATCAAGAACGCACATTCTCAACATATCCTCCATAGTACGGTTCGTTCTCTCCGTTTGCCCATCAGTTTGAGGATGGAACGCCGTACTGAACTTTAGCTTCGTGCCCAAGCTCTTCTGAAACAATCTCCAGTCCTTAGACATAAACCGTCCATCTCGATCACTGACTATGCTCTTAGGAATTCCGTGCAGTCGCACAATGTTACGAACATACAACTCCACCAGCTTCTCCACGCTTTCCTCTTTCCGATTTGGGATGAAGTGAGCCACCTTGGTTAGGCGATCCACGATCACCCAAATAGCATCATTACCCTGCTGCGATCTAGGCAGACCATGCACAAAATCCATGGAGATGTCATCAAATTTCCATTCAGGGATTGGAAGGGGCTTCAGGAACCCGCCCGGCTTCTGACATTCGGCCTTCACCAAGGCGCAAGTCTGGCAACGATTCACATACAAAGCTACATCCCGCTTTAACCCCGGCCACCAAAAGGATTTCTTCATATCCAAGTACGTCTTTGTACTGCCCGGGTGAATGGAGTACTTTGTGAAGTGAGCCTCAAACATCAACTCCTCACGGAGTTTGCCAAACTGCGGTATACATACCCTTTCGTCCTTCCTCAGAATCCCATCAATCTGTTGGGTTTCTCTATGAGGATGGCACAACGCTTGTGCACGCAGAGGAAAAATAAACATCAAGAAAACCCAAAGAGATGTGGATCGGGCTATGAACGTTGAATCAAGAAGTTAGCAAAAACTAGGCAAAAATTACCTCGGTGGCGTTGAGTCACAACTCAACGGAGATGCTCCAAATTTCTTCTTCCTGCTAGCGGCGAGTTCTACGTGGAATAATGTCCACGTTTCTGCAGAAGTCCACACGAGCGGGGGAGAACGCCGATCTATCCGTCGCACGGATTATCGGGAAGGAGAAGATCGCACCTCTGCTAATCCACGGACTGCTAGGTCCGCGCCAGGAAGAGCAGCACCAGCGACGGTCGCCGGAGAAGAGGAGGTCAGCGGAGCGATCACGGCGGCGGCGGAACCCTTCCGTCGGCGGCGGGATTCGGGATCGGCGGAACGATCGCGGAACAGAACTTTTCCGTCGCGGGTTTCGATCTGCTACAGGAGAAAATCGCGAGATTTTTAAACCCGAAACCCTAAGTGTTCTATTTATACCAAAGGTATAAATAAACCCAGGAAAATCGCTATCCGCAGACCACCCAAGAATAAGGGTTCCAGAATCGGCGAGAATGACCAGCCGATCGGTGAGAATCGATCGTCGAGAATCACTAAGGATCGGCGAGTATCGGCTAGAATCGGCGAGAACCAGTCAGCGAGAATCGGCCGGCGAGAATAAGCAGCAAATTCGGCGAGTATCAATCGGCGAGAATGCCCGATGATTCACGTCGAATCGCAGGCTGACGATTCTCGTCGATCGTCGAGAATCACTGACGATATACGTCGAACAGGGTCGACGATACACGCCGATCGGCGAGAATCAGAGAACTATTCTCGACGATTCTCGTCGACCCTTGGCCGACTATGCTTACCAATCTTTCGAGGCAACATTTGCCCAACCCGATGATTCTTTAAGGCAACACTTTGCCCACAACCCCATTCAGGTCGGTGATTGGCAACCTTTACCAACACAGTCAATTATCCAACTTCTCCACATCTCTTATGTGCGACCCTGCAGGCTCATATCGCGTTGGCAGTGAGATCATATGTTTGATCACTTCCAGATCATAATGGTAACTCCAACAGACTCCCACTTGATCTCGAAAGTATCAAAGCAAAAACCTCACAAACAATGAGCGGCATCTAGCAATGCATCATTGCTCCCCAAGCAATAAGAGTTCATAACTCATAAGCCTTTATGACCAATGTATCAGCGTTGTCTTTGTCCCTTTGTCCCTTACATCCGGAAAGAACTAGAGGCATGGACCGTGTCACCCTCGTAATAGCTCAATCCAAGTTTCTTGATCCAGGACGGACTTCCAGAGAATGGTGAGTCCAATATCACATATTGACTCAACCAAGCATGCCATGCATTTCTCAGTCCAGTTCCATCAAGGGACCATGGATGTAACTCCTGTCATACAGGAGGACAAATCCCATATCTGCTCACACACAAACACCCAAGTGATTCGTAACATGCCCAACAACCACCCTTATCATCAACCTTTCTCAAGGAAGACTTTAGATGACATCAAAGCACGCTCTTCCTCACTTGATGAATGCTGTGACTTCAGGTTAAAGGACTACAACACCATTGTCAATTGAGACCTACTCGTGACACGATTGGATGACAATCCACAGAGCAGTCTCAGGTTGGGTCTGTCCAGTACAACTTGTTCACTAACAAGTACCCACGTGATGACTTGATATCACAATATCATGACCTGTGAGAACCGGTCATCAGTCAACACACGTGCTAGTCTTCATGTACCATCATCACCCTTAGCTTCTATGATGATACTCGACCAGGGACCTTTAAGAATGAAGCTTCAAATAAATCATGGGCTCTCACATTCAAGTCACGTACTTGATGTCCCATGGAAGCGAACATTCTAAGGGTATCTATTATGTTAACATTTAACTATCATATAGAAAAAGAACATAATAAAAGAACTTGCCATTAATTATAAGAGAAAAATTAGGTACACAGTTCATCATATGAACAAACAGCCAACAAAATACAAGATTACATGCAACCCACAAGATTCTCGCTAGAGTTGATCATTTAGGTATCGTATACCCATCGATCTAGTATGACCATCATGCTTTCTCTGCGCGAGAGGCTTTGTCAGCGGATCCGCAATATTTTCCTCAGTCGGCACTCTGCAAATGTTTACATCTCCTCGTTCGACAATCTCACGAATAAGATGAAACCGCCGGAGTATGTGCTTGGAGCGCTGATGAGATCTAGGTTCCTTAGATTGTGCAATTGCACCATTGTTGTCACAGTAGAGAACTACGGGACCAACAATGCTAGGAACTACATCAAGCTCGCCGATGAATTTCCTAATCCATACAGCCTCCTTCGCCGCATTAGCCTGCCGATATACTCGGCCTCTGTTGTAGAATCAGCAACTGTCTCTTGCTTGAACTCTTCCAGCTCACAGCTCCTCCATTCAGGCAAAACACAAAACCTGACTGAGACTTGGAGTCGTCTCTATCAGTTTGGAAGCTAGCATCCGTGTAACCACTTACAACGAGCTCTTCCTCTCCACCATACACCAAGAACACATCCTTAGTCCTTCTCAAGTACTTCAGGACATTCTTGACTGCAATCCAGTGACACTCACGGGGTCTGACTGATACCTGCTAGTCATGCTCAAAGCAAAGGAGACATCGGGTCGAGTACATAACATCGCGTACATGATTGATCCAATTGCCGAAGCATATGGAATCAACTTAATGCGGGTCCTTATCTTCACAAGACTTTGGACACTGGTCCTTAGAGAGATTCACACCATGAGACATGGGCAAAAATCCTTTCTTGGACTCAAGCATATTGAACCGCTTCAACACCTTTTCGATGTACGTACTCTGGGTCAAACCCAGCAACTTCTTCGATCTATCTCTATAGATCTTAATACCGAGTATATAAGTCGCTTCACCCAAATCCTTCATTGAAAAGAGTTCCCTAGGTTGTTCTTAACAACTTTCGGGGTAGGAATGTCATTCCCAATCAACAGTATGTCATCTACATACAATATCAGGAAGACAACAATGCTCCCACTGATTCGCTTGTAAACACAAGGCTCATCTTCATTCTTGATGAAACCAAACTCTTTGATTTTCTCATCAAAACGAAGATTCCAACTTCGAGAGGCCTGTTTCAGTCCATAAATGGACTTATTCAGCTTGCATATTTTAGTGGCTTCATCTGGGGATACAAAACCCTCGGGTTGTGTCATATACACTTCCTCAAGGAGGTTTCCATTAAGGAAAGCCGTTTTGACATCCATCTGTCAGATCTCGTAGTCATAATACGCAGTAACAGCAAGCAATATCCTTATGGACTTTACCATAGCAACAGGGGAAAATGTCTCATCAGTAGTAATACCATGAATTTGCTTGAAACCCTTAGCCACCAGTCGCCCTTTGAATGTCTGTACAATCCCATCCATGTTGGTCTTCTTCTTGAAGACCCACCTGCACCCTATGGGTCGTACCCCTTCAGGTGGTTCCACCAAGTTCCAAACTTGGTTTGCATACATGGAGTCCATTTCGGATTTCATAGCCTCAAGCCATTTGTCGGAGTCCGGTCCATTCATAGCCTCTTGGTAGGTTGCTGGCTCATCATCATGATCCATAAGCAACACATTACCTATTTGAGACACGAGAAATCCATATCTCTCAGGCTCAACCTCGGTCTACCAGATCTACGTAGGACTTGTGTTCCCTGAGCAGGTTCTCTAGCTACAACATCTTGTAGTCCTGTCTCAGAATCCAATTCCGGTTCATTCATTACATGTGGTTCTTGAACTTCTTCAAGTTCTACCTTTCAGTCTTTCTTGACAAGAACTCTTTCTCCAAGAAGACACCAGTCCTTGCAACAAACACTTTGCCCTCAGACGGTAGGTAAAAGTAATACCTTTCGTTTCCTTAGGATATCCCACCAGATAACATTTATCCGATTTGGGTTCCAGCTTGTCAGGCATTTGACGTCTCACGTATGCCTCACAGCCCCAAATTTTAATGAACGACATACTAGGACGCTTCCCAGTCTATATCTCATATGGTGTCTTCAGAATCGTTTTAGTTGGAGCGCGATTCAATGTCATTGCAGCAGTCTATAAATCAAAACCCCAAAAGAAATAGGCAAGTCTGCATGACTCATCATCGAACGTACCATGTCTAACAGAGTACGATTTATCCTCTCAGACACACCATTATGTTGTGGTGTTCTAGGTGGAGTGAGCTGTGATACAATACCACACTCTTTCAGATGATCACGGAACTCATGACTCAGGTATTCGCCATCTCGATCAGATCGGAGTGCTTTAACCCTTTTACCCAACTGGTTTTCTACTTCATTCTTGAACTCTTTGAACTTTTCAAAGTTCTCGGATTTGCACTTCATAAGATACACATATCCGTATCTACTGAAATCATCAGTAAATGTAATAAAGTAGAAATACCCTCCTCTAGCCATGGAACTCATGGGTCCGCATACATCACTATGTACAACACCCAAGAGATCCTCAGCCCTCTCAGTATAACCAGTGAAAGGAGCTTTAGTCATCTTGCCTAACAAACAAGATTCGCATCACTCAAATGATTCATAATCAAATGAGTCCAAAAGTCCATCTCTATGGAGCTTGGATATGCGCTTCTCGTTGATATGGCCCAAATGACAATGCCAGAGAAAAGTAGGGTTCGAGTCATTTGTTCTTAGTCTTTTATTTTATCTACATTACAGATCAGATGGTCCAAGTTCAAAACATAAAAACCATTAAACAATTGGGCTACAGCATAACAAACATCATTCTTAAATATAGAACTGAAAGATATGGTACCTAAACACCTAGAGGGGGGGGTGAATAGGTGACCTAATCCTTTTAAATTTTGTTTGGCAGCACAACAGCTATTTTCACAGAATTCTACAGCTAACAGCAATTACAGCATAAACAGTCAATTCACAGCACAGCACAGAAGACACACTAATTTTATAGTGGTTCCCCAATCTTTGGGTACATCCACTTTCCCCCTTCGCCTATCTAGCAGTGTACTAGATTCGGCCAAACTTCTCCACTAACTCAGAACTAAACTAGGTTCCTACCTCAGGCCCAAAGCCTTACACTCAGCCATAAGGCCTACACTCAGCCACCCAGGCCTACACTCAGCCAATTAAGGCCTACACTCAGAGTTCTTCAACTCCTACACTCAGGCAACAAGCCCTACCCTCAGCCTTTATAAAATAGGCTTACAATCACTCAGATCCAATGGATCTTACAAGATGTAATTGAAATAATTGCTTACTCTACAACTCAGAAAAGATGAGAGGAGTTGAGAGTTTCTTGAAGAGTTCTTGGAAGAACTCAGCTTGATCCAAACTGACTTAGCTTTCTTCAAAGCTTCTTGAGTAGAACTGAATTAGTCTGAATCTTCTGCTTCTTGAAATCCAGATGACTCTGAATTCTTCTTCTCAGCCTTAGTTCCAAAGACTGAATTCTTGGATGGAGCTCTCTCTCTCCAACTTCTTAGATCTGTAGTTGGACTGCCTGATCTTCTTGTGTTGATCCTCAGTGTATCACTTCTTGATTTAATCTGATCAACCACTTCAGTTATTCTCACAACATGTAATGATAATGAACAACCTTCTATATATCTTTCTGTAAACTATGGGGCCTATTTATAGGCTTCCTTCATGGTAACCGGCTGGTCCGGTTCATAACAGACTTCTGACTTCTCTGACAGTTGATGTAGACCGGCTGGATCGGCAGCTGTCATGTCAACCAGTCACTTCTTGAAATTCTCTAACTGTCAGATAGTGTCGAGACTTTCTGTTCTTAAGTGTCGACACTTATAGACTAAGTGTCGACACAAGTAGTGTAAGTGTCGACACAAGTCTACAAGGTGTCGACACAATTCCTTGTATGTCTCGACACAGATACTTCTGCATGTGTCGACACTGAAATTGAGTGTCGACACAAGTACTTGTTCTTCATTCTTTAACTGTATTCTTCTAAGTGTCGACACATCTCCTTTGTGTCGACACATCTTCATGTGTTGAAACTGTCAAGTGTCGACACAGCTTCTTGGTGTCGACACAAGTCTTCAAATTTGTTCCTTCAGCTGAGTGTCGACACATTCCCTTAGTGTCGACACTTGTACTTAGAATATTTTGTAAACTTTTCTGTTCTCTGCTAAGTGTCGACACAGCTCCTTGTGTCGACACTTTCTTCAAGTGTAGAGTCTTCAACTAAGTGTCGACACATTGTGCTGAGTGTCGACACTTTCTTCAAGTGTTGACTCTTCTGGTTGTGTGTCGACACATTGTGCTGAGTGTCGACACATTCTTCAAATACTGAGTCTTTAGCTAAGTGTCGACACATTGTGCTGGGTGTCGACACTTACTTCAAGTGCTGACTCTTCTGCATAGTGTCGACACATTGTGTTGAGTGTCGACACTTGTACTTAGATTCTGCAGACTTTTGCTGAGTGTCGACACTTACTTCAAGTGTCGACACTTTCTGGTGTTGACTCAGCTCTTCTAGGTGTCGACACTTCTGCTAAGTGTCGACACAGCTTTTCTGCATTCTTCTACACTGAGTGTCGACACAGCTCCAAGTGTCGACACTTTCTGACTGGTGTCGACTCTTCTTCCCAGGTGTCGACACAATGACTCCAAGTGTCGACACTGCTTGTCTGGGTGTCGACACAAGCTTTCTCAAGTGTCGACACTTTCCCTCTGGGTGTCGACACATGGACTTAGAATTTTTAGCTTCAGTCCAGTGTATTCCTAACCTGCACAAGTAACTCAAACAAACATCAAATACACTATGATGTATATCATTGAGTTAGGTGAGGCTTCTTCAAATCAGGTACATTTGACCAATGTACCCAACAATCTCCCCCTATTTGGAGAAGTCATAACCCTTAGTCAATGATATACATCACTCATAATTAAAAATTATAAAATGAAGTAAAACAGATATATGACAACAGAGTTAAACTTAAACATGTAATAAAGCACACATGTATACTCATACAACATTGCAGAACAATTAAGAAACATACATATTTCAGAACAATCATACTATATTTATCATATACTGTTCCAATATTGTTCCTTATACATTTTCAATGAAGTACTACAATGTTTTTCACTTAACAGATTACAACAAGCATCAAGTTAATTCTAATCTATTTCTGATCAGGTTCTTTAATAACAATTCCCTTTCCAGCTTTAACTTGAGCTTTTACAGCAGCAGCAGCAGCAGCAGGCTCAGCTTCAGCAGTCTTCTTCCCTTTGGAGTCCTTCTTCTTCTGTTCTTCAGCCTTGATCTTTTGCCTTTCAAAATAATGATAGGGCTTAGGAAAGTACTTGCTAGGCTCCACAGCTGTAGGAGGTAGCTTTCCTAACTTAGCCTTTCTTCTATATTGGACAATTGCTTCCTGCCTACTCTCATGTTTCCTCCATTCTGCCTCTGAGAACCACTTGTTCCTCTCATGGGCATTGTCCTTGGCTGCTTTCCATGCAGTGAGAATATATGTTCCTAGAAGTAGGGCTCCACTGTTCAAAATCAGGTTTTTGTTCAGCAAGTTCCCTGAACTTCTTCTTTGATAGCCTAGTCTCTTCTTCTTTGTCCAAAGCCTCTTGCATAGCAGCTGTGATAGGTTGAACAACCTTTTCCAGAATAATATTAGGCTTACCAGCAGTTGGACTATACATTGTGCTTATATCTGCATGAATCATTTCAAAATCTGGAGGTGGATAGATTACATCAGCCACTGCCTGTTGCTCACCTCCAAGATATGTTCCTTGAATACCAGATTCAGCTACTTCATTGTCATCACACAGGGGAGGATATCCAAGTGTAGCCCTGATTGAATTTGAAATCCATTTGGCATGCTCAGAACTGGCCTTGACTAACACTCTCTCCCCTTTATGACTTCTTGGGCTACATGATCTCTCACATCATCTTTCTGGAACCTGATTTGGCTGTCCAAATATCTTATGCCCTCTTTAAAGAAAGGTCTTAGCTTGGTAAGCTGTTCAGAAATGACCTTCTGGAGTCCTTGATGGCAGTCTTGACAGCAGTTAGTTCAGCTTGAAAGAGTTTATCAAAATCAGCTTTGGCAGCAGCAGAGGAGGTTGATGGTTCATCAGACTGTTTCTTGAGTTCAGTGACTATGGCATTGTGAGATGCAGTCAAGTTATCATTCATCCTGAGTTGATTCTCCAGCACATAGCCTTGCTTTAGTGCTATATCTTCTACTTTCTCTTTGATTGTTTCTTGATGTTTAGCCAGATAGACCACTGCATGAGCACCCTTTGTAAAACAATCAGTCATTTCCTTTTATTAAGGTTCATTTCAAACCTTATTGACTTGATTTCCTGTCCCAGATCAGATTGTAGTGCCTTGTGCCCTTCATCAACATAAGTTTCTAAAGCCTTTCTTTGTTCATCCATCTTGATTTGCATGGCAAGCAGTAGAGCACTGTAATCAGTGGATGGAGCTTGTTGAACTAAGGAATGTTGAGCAACAGTTTGGAGAGCCTTCTTGTAGCTCTGGCTCCTTCTTTTGAAAACAAAGAACTTCTTTTTCTTAGCTTGCTCAGCTTCATCATCTTCAGATTCAGATGTACTGGCAATATCCACCCTATCCTTAGGGCTGGATGGTTTTTCAGTGTGCACATCTTGTGCCTTCTCAGTATCTAGCCTTATAGGCTCTTCTTGAATATCCAAATTCTCCCCCTCAGCAGCAGCATCCTCCACTGCATCAGCAGCATTCTTTTCCATATCAAAATCATCCTGATCTAAATTCAGAAATAGATCTTCCATTGTGTATTCTGCTGGAGACTGTGCAGGAGATGTTCTGGTTTTATCAGCTACAACAGATGTGTCTTGGAGAACAACATCTGGTTCTTGAGTTGCTGGCTGATTTTGCTGATGGTCATCAGACAAATCAGAATTTATTATAGAAAAATTCAAAGTATTAAGGTCAACAAGTACCTCTTGAATGAGGAGGGTGGCTTGCTCACTCTCCAGTGTAGATGGTTCTGCTACACCTGGAAGCTCCCCCTGGATGTCAGCTGGCTCCTGAGGAGCAGGTGACTTTTCTGCAGCCTTATCCATTGGACTATCAGGAGTGAAGACCACATGTTCTTCACTGCCTGAGCTGCTGGAGGACTCTTGAGGCACAGCAGCAGTCTTCCTCTTCTTCCTGGGAGGAGAGTCTTTCTTAGAATTTTGTTTCTCTGGAGTAGGAATTCCTTGGACAACACCTTTCCCATCTAGAGAATATTCTTGAGTCCATCTTCCTCATATGATTGATCTTAGTTCCTGCAGCAGTGCTCATTACCTCTGGAATTGATCCAGCCAGGTAGAGACTTAGTATCCTGCCCAGATTGGGCTTCTTCAGGCTTTCCTTCACTTTTTCATAAACCACCATTGACCAGTCTGTTATCAGATTGAAGATGATTCTGGTCATGACTTCAAACATGGAGGCAGACACCCTGTCATGTCCTCCTGGCTTGCTTAGTATTACCTTGCCCACTATTTCTGACAAGAACTTGCCTTGATTATTCATACCCTTTCTGTTAAAGACTGATCCCACCTTCATCTTTGGATCCAGTCCACACCAAGTAAGAGCTTCCCTGGTCTTAGAAGCAGTTACTTCCTCTTCATCTTGAACTTTAGGTAGCTGAAGTACCTTTCTTAAAGACTTGGGTGAAATCTTGACCTTGGTGCCATGCACCCTTGACTTAATTCTGTAGCCTGAGTCATCTACAGCTGCGCCAGTAAGGAATTCAATGACTTCCTTCTTCCATATCTTCGTTGGTTCTGAAACCAAGAACTCCAATCCTGAATTGGCAATTAGGGTTATCACTGATTTGATTTCTTGTTCGCAGTCGTCGAATGCGCCACGCACCAGTTCATATCCTTCGTTAACGTTCTCTTCCAGCTTGGGAGCCATTAGGGTTTGAAGATTTAGTCTTGAGATGATAGAAATGTCGACACAAGAGTTTAGGTCTCGAAACTTTGAAAGCGTGTCGACAATCAAAGACAGAACCCTATTTATACCTTTCTAGTTTGAAGACGAACAGGCGGGATGGATCCTAAAGATGTGTCGACACTGGCAATAAGTGTCGACACTGACTTATAATGTCTCGACACTCATGTGTCGACACAAATTTAGTCAACAGATTTGATGTGTCGACACTTGGTTAAGTGTCGACACCACTATACTCGACATGTAGTCGAGACTTTACTTAGAAAAATTCTGAGTAAAACTTAAGTGTCGACACCTTATTTGATGTGTCGACACCTACTCGACATGTGTCGACACTAACATTCTGAAGTGTCGACACCAACTTCCTAGATGTGTCGACACTATTTTCCTGAAGTGTCGACACTTACTATTCTGTGTCGACATAGACTTGTCTATGTGTCGACACCTTTTTACTTAGCCAATTTTTTTGTTCTGTTTACTTAGTCTAAGTTTATCATACCTAGTTCAATTTTGAACCTATTAAACTTAGCTTCATCTAAGGGCTTAGTGAACATATCAGCTATCTGATTATCAGTTCTAACATATTCAAGTGCAATATCATTTCTTTCTACATGCTCCCTAAGAAAGTGATATTTAATCTCAATATGTTTAGTTCTACTATGTGATACAGGGTTGTTAGCTATTGAAATAGCACTAGTAGAATCACAATAAAGTGGAGTTCTACTTACCTGACATCCATAGTCTTCTAGCTGATGTTGAATCCACAGAAGTTGAGCACAGCAACTTCCTGCAGCTACATATTCTGACTCAGCTGTAGAGATGGCCACACTGGTTTGCTTCTTACTACTCCATGAAATGAGTCTTCCACCTAGGAATGACAGGATCCAGTTGTGCTCTTTCTATCTTCTTTGCATCCTGCAAAGTCTGCATCTGAATAGCCTGTTAGATCAAAATCTCCATTCCTAGGGTACCAGAGGCCTAGATAGGGTGTGCCCTTTAGATATCTCAAGATTCTCTTGACTGCAGTCAAGTGAGATTCTTTGGGGCAGGCTTGATACCTGGCACAAACACATGTAGCATACATAATGTCAGGCCTACTTGCAGTCAAGTATAGTAGGGAGCCAACTATCCCTCTATACAAGGTTTCATCTACAGGTTTCCCTGCATCATCCTTGCTTAGAGACATACTTGACCCCATAGGAGTCTTCATGGTACTGGAGGAATCCATACCATATTTCCTTATGAGTTCTAGGGTGAACTTAGACTGACATATGGATAGACCACTTTCAGTCTGTTTAACTTGGAGACCCAAGAAAAACTTCAGTTCTCCCATACTACTCATTTCAAATTGACTCTGCATAAGCTTTGCAAACTTTTTGCAAAGGCTACTTTCAGTAGACCCAAATATAATGTCATCTACATATATTTGGACAAGTATTACTTTGCCTCTAGATTCCCTAAGGAATAGAGTCTTATCTATTTTCCCCCTTGTGAACTTGTTCTCAATGAGGAAACTAGATAGGGTTTCATACCAAGCTCTAGGAGCTTGCTTTAACCCATACAATGCTTTCCTAAGTCTATAGACATAATGTGGAAGAGTAGGATCAACAAAACCTGAAGGCTGCTCCACATATACTTCTTCTTTTAAATTACCATTAAGGAATGCTGACTTCACATCCATTTGGTATACTTTGAATCCTTGGTAGGTTGCATAGGCCAAGAACATCCTTATGGCTTCCAGTCTGGCTACTGGAGCAAAGGTTTGATCAAAATCAATACCTTCTTCTTGCCTATATCCTTTTGCAACCAGTCTTGCCTTATTCTTAATGATGACACCTTGTTCATCTAACTTGTTCCTGTAGATCCACTTTGTTCCTATCACATTGTGATCTTTAGGCTTAGGAACCAGATCCCACACCTTGCATCTTTTGAACTGATTAAGCTCCTCCTGCATTGCTTCAGTCCACTGTGGATCTTGTATAGCTTCTTCAAATTTCTTTGGTTCTATTTGAGACAGAAAACTTGAATATACTACAGCATTCTGATTTCTGCTCCTTGTCTGAACACCTTGTCTTGGATCTCCAATGATCAGCTCTACTGGATGATCTCTTAGATGCCTGTTGGCTGGAGGCATCCTTACTTCTGGTTGAACTTCTTCAGCATCTTCATCAAGCTGAGTTCCTTGTACTTCAACAGCTCCTTGTACATGTAGTTCTCCCCCTGGACATAAGCCATCTTCTTCTACTTGCTGTCTTGCAGCAGGTACATCTTCTATGGTTAGCTTGTCCATCTTCTTAGTAAGACCTGTAGGGCTGCACACACTACTAGACAACTCATTGTTAATTAGTTGTGTTTCATCAAAAACTACATGCACAGACTCCTCTACAACTTGTGTGGTCAAGTTGTAGACTCTATAAGCCTTACTATTATTGCTGTACCCAACAAACACTCCCTCTTGGGACTTGGCAGCAAACTTAGTTAAGTAAGACTTCCCATTGTTAAGTATGAAGCATTTACAACCAAAGATCCTAAATAGGACAGATTTGGTTTCCTGCCTTTCACTACTTCATAGGGGGTCTTGTTTAACCTTTTAGTGATGGTAGCCCTATTTATCACATGGCATGCAGTGTTAACTGCTTCAGCCCAGAAATATTCTGGCAGTGATGAATCACTTAATAGGGTTCTACCAGCCTCTATCAAGGTCCTATTTTTCCTTTCAGCAATGCCATTTTGCTGAGGTGTTCTAGGTGAAGAGAATTCTTGAAATATCCCATAGTCTTCACACAGCTTTGTCATGCTTTCAGACTGAAACTCAGTACCATGGTCACTTCTAATTTTGACCACTGTACAGTTCAATTCATTCTGAATTTGCTTAACAAAACTATAGAAGACACTAGGTGTTTCAGATTTCTGCTTTAAGAAGAACACCCAGGAAAACCTTGAGTAGTCATCAACAACTACAAAGGTGTAGACCTTCCTACCTAAGCTGTGAACTGGCATTGGACCAAATAGATCCATATGCAAGAGGTATAAACACCTCACAGCATCTTTGTTGTCTAAGCTTCTAAAGGTGGATTTAGTCTGCTTGCCCTTTTGACAAGCTGAGCAAATGCCATCTTTGACACACTTAACTTGAGGACCATTCCTCACTAACTCTTTACTAAAGAGTTTGCCAATAGTCTTGTAATTAAGATGAGCAAGCCTCTTGTGCCATTTGACACATTGAGAGACTGTCTCATCAGCTACAAGACAGACTGGAGAACAATTGTTCTCAACCATAATGTCTAAGCAGTAGACATTTCTCTTTCTATATCCAGTCAAAATGATCTCTTGATCACTTGACCTCTTGATATGACAACCATTTTTAACAAATGAGATGTCATACCCTACATCACTTAATTGACTTATACTAATGAGGTTGTGTTTCAAACCTTTAACATAAGCCACTTGAGTAATGGTAACAAGGTTAGAAGAAATGTTACCAAACCCTTTGATGATTCCTTTTTCAGAACCACCAAAGGTCACCTTTGGACCATTTTTGATTGGGATGTAGTCCTTCAGTAGTCCCCTAGTTCCAGTCATGTGTCTGGAACATCCACTATCCAAGTACCATGTAGGGGTATGGCCACTTGGATTCACCTGCAAAACAAATTAATGAACCTTAGAACCCAAAGTAAACTTGGGTCCTTGGTGATTGTTAGTTTGCAATTTGACATAGCTACCTGCTGTCTTTCCAACAGGTAACTTGCTACTCAACTTGGCACTGGCATTGTGCCAACAATCCAAAGCAAAGTGGCCAACCTTGCCACAGCACCAACATTCAAATTTGTTGTACCTTTGCTTAGGTACAGACTTAGCTGTCTTAACTACAGCAGTCTTGTTGAATGTTGGGGCTTTGCCCTTGGACTTGGACTGATCCTGAACAGTCCTAGCTGGATTAACAAAACCCAGTCCAGTCTTTCCTTTATGATGAACAAAATCATCAATCAAGGGTAGCACTGATTTAGGTTTTGAAAACCTAGCTACTAGCTCTTTCTCCTTCTGAAGATTAATCTCCAGTTTCTTAATTTGATCATTCTTAAATGTGATAGTTCCCATCTGAATCACTGTAATATGTTTCAGCCTGGCTACCTCATTAAGTTTTGATCATAATTCTTTTCAAAATCTGTTGCAGCTGCCTTGAGATCAGCAATCTCCTTTGCCTGACTTTTGGCTAGGATCTTGCTTTTCTTATAGGCTTGCAACAGTACCTTATATTCATCTAAGAGCTGATGAATATCTCCCTCAGATTCAGAAACACTTCCATCACTTGATGAAGATGAATCTGACTCTGAACTAGAACTGGACTCAGAATTTGAGTTAAACCTTGTACCTGACTGGGTCCTGGCTGCTCCAGGTTTTTGGTACTTTCAGTCAAAGCCATCAGTCCTTGCTCTGGCAGTCTTCTTGCTCATAGATAGATTCCATGATCTGCATAAACTCTTCTTCTTCTTCAGCAAATAGCCCTATGTAGGCTTCAGCATCTGTCTCTGTGTCTGAAGAAGAAATGTCTGAAAGAGTCTTCTCATTCTTTGCAACAAAGGACTTCTCCTTCTTTCCTTTGAAGTGAGTCTTCTTTTTGTCACTGGATTCTTTCCTTCTTTCAGGACAATCTGCAATTACATGACCCTGTCTATTGCAGCAGTAACACACAATCTTAGACCCAGTTGCCTTGCTAGTCTTTGTCCTTTGCTTGTCCTTCTTTGAAGGCTTCTTCTCCTGATACTGGACTTCTTTCCTTTGGAATATGAAGGACTTCTTCTGAATGTCTGGTGAATGTCTCATCACTTTCACTGCTGTAGATTTAGTGCTAACAGACTCTTTCTTTCCCTTCTGGAGGAATATGACTTAGTCCTGTTCTTTCTAGGTACTTCTGACTAAAGGCAACAGTCCTTTCCCTGTGTTCAGTCCTTGTTGACTTTTCCTCTTCTTACTGACAATTGCATCTCATAAGATAACAACTTGCCAAACAGTGTGGGAGGAGGAATTTCTCCCAACTTTGTCATTTCTCTGATGGCACAGATCTTAGTGTCCCAATCCTTGGTTAGGGACCTCAAGAACTTATCATTCAATTCATAGTTTGTGAACTCCCTTCCATAGGACATGAGTTCATTAACAATTCTGTAGAACTTTTTATAGCATTCAGTGATGCTATCTCCTCTTCCTTGCCTAAAGCTCTCATATTCTTGATTAAGCAAAGATTTCCTATCTTGTCTTACTTCTTCAGAACCTTCCATGTAGACAATGAGGGTATCCCACATTTCTTTTGCTGTTTTACAGTGAATAAGGTTCTGGAAGGTTGCATCATCAATTGCACTAACTATGATGTTCTGTGCCCTTTTGTCCATTGTAGCTAGGACAATCTCATCCTTGGTCATCTCAGAAAAATCCTTTGGAGTTCTCTGTGTAGCATCCAAGACTGAAATCTTCATGGGCACATAAGGCCCTTCCTTGACTGTGATGTAGATCCTAGGGTCAGAGGCCTCCATGAACAGCCTTACCCTTTCTTTCCAGATTCCAAAAATCTCCTTTCTGCAAATGGGTAGTTTCATTGAACCCAATTCCTTATGATTCTCTGAAGAACCCATATTTCTTGATTTTCTTGAAATTGTGTTCAGACTCAATCTGTATCTGCCAAACTGGATCTCCTCAGACAGTTAGTCCTGATTTTGAGGAACCTCCCTCTGATACCACTTGAAAGATATGGTACCTAAACACCTAGAGGGGGGTGAATAGGTGACCTAATCCTTTTTAAATTTTGTTTGGCAGCACAACAGCTATTTCACAGAATTCTACAGCTAACATCAATTACAGCATAAACAGTCAATTCACAGCACAGCACAGAAGACACACTAATTTTATAGGGGTTCCCCAATCTTTGGGTACATCCACTTTCCCCCTTCGCCTATCTAGCAGTGTACTAGATTCGGCCAAACTTCTCCACTAACTCAGAACCAAACTAGGTTCCTACCTCAGGCCCAAAGCCTTACACTCAGCCACAAGGCCTACACTCAGCCACCCAGGCCTACACTCAGCCAATTAAGGCCTACACTCAGAGTTCTTCAACTCCTACACTCAGGCAACAAGCCCTACCCTCAGCCTTTATAAAATAGGCTTACAATCACTCAGATCCAATGGATCTTACAAGATGTAATTGAAATAAAATTGCTTACTCTACAACTCAGAAAAGATGAGAGGAGTTGAGAGTTTCTTGAAGAGTTCTTGGAAGAACTCAGCTTGATCCAAACTGACTTAGCTTTCTTCAAAGCTTCTTGAGTAGAACTGAATTAGTCTGAATCTTCTGCTTCTTGAAATCCAGATGACTCTGAATTCTTCTTCTCAGCCTTAGTTCCAAAGACTGAATTCTTGGATGGAGCTCTCTCTCTCCAACTTCTTAGATCTGCAGTTGGACTGCCTGATCTTCTTGTGTTGATCCTCAGTGTATCACTTCTTGATTTAATCTGATCAACCACTTCAGTTATTCTCACAACATGTAATGATAATGAACAACCTTCTATATATCTTTCTGTAAACTATGGGGCCTATTTATAGGCTTCCTTCATGGTAACCGGCTGGTCCGGTTCATAACAGACTTCTGACTTCTCTGACAGTTGATGTAGACCGGCTGGATCGGCAGCTGTCATGTCAACCAGTCACTTCTTGAAATTCTCTAACTGTCAGATAGTGTCGAGACTTTCTGTTCTTAAGTGTCGACACTTATAGACTAAGTGTCGACACAAGTAGTGTAAGTGTCGACACAAGTCTACAAGGTGTCGACACAATTCCTTGTATGTCTCGACACAGATACTTCTGCATGTGTCGACACTGAAATTGAGTGTCGACACAAGTACTTGTTCTTCATTCTTTAACTGTATTCTTCTAAGTGTCGACACATCTCCTTTGTGTCGACACATCTTCATGTGTTGAAACTGTCAAGTGTCGACACAGCTTCTTGGTGTCGACACAAGTCTTCAAATTTGTTCCTTCAGCTGAGTGTCGACACATTCCCTTAGTGTCGACACTTGTACTTAGAATATTTGTAAACTTTTCTGTTCTCTGCTAAGTGTCGACACAGCTCCTTGTGTCGACACTTTCTTCAAGTGTAGAGTCTTCAACTAAGTGTCGACACATTGTGCTGAGTGTCGACACTTTCTTCAAGTGTTGACTCTTCTGGTTGTGTGTCGACACATTGTGCTGAGTGTCGACACATTCTTCAAATATTGAGTCTTTAGCTAAGTGTCGACACATTGTGCTGGGTGTCGACACTTACTTCAAGTGCTGACTCTTCTGCATAGTGTCGACACATTGTGTTGAGTGTCGACACTTGTACTTAGATTCTGCAGACTTTTGCTGAGTGTCGACACTTACTTCAAGTGTCGACACTTTCTGGTGTTGACTCAGCTCTTCTAGGTGTCGACACTTCTGCTAAGTGTCGACACAGCTTTTCTGCATTCTTCTACACTGAGTGTCGACACAGCTCCAAGTGTCGACACTTTCTGACTGGTGTCGACTCTTCTTCCCAGGTGTCGACACAATGACTCCAAGTGTCGACACTGCTTGTCTGGGTGTCGACACAAGCTTTCTCAAGTGTCGACACTTTCCCTCTGGGTGTCGACACATGGACTTAGAATTTTTAGCTTCAGTCCAGTGTATTCCTAACCTGCACAAGTAACTCAAACAAACATCAAATACACTATGATGTATATCATTGAGTAGGTGAGGCTTCTTCAAATCAGGTACATTTGACCAATGTACCCAACAAGAACAACAGTTGTTCTTAATTATAAAAGAAAATCCAATCATGTCCAAACATGAAATAGATATAATGTTTCTAGTTATGGCCGGAACGAAATAACAATTATCAAGTTCTATTACAAAACCACTGGGCAAAGAAAGACGATAAACCCCTACGGCTACAGCAGCAACTCTTGCTCCATTGCCGACGCGGAGGTCCACCTCCCCTTTACTCAGCAATCTTCTCCTTCCCAGTTCCTGCACATTTGTACAAATGTGAGAACCACATCCGGTATCCAATACCCAAGATTAAGGAGCAGAAAGGTTTATCTCTATAACGTAAACATTTGAAGCGGAAGTCATACCTCCCCTCAATTTCTGCAGACCCTCAATGTATGAAGGACAGTTCCTCCTCCAATGACCAGCCTTTGTCACAGTGGTGGCATTTCCCTTCCTTCACCGTGCTTTTCTTCTTCATCAGTGCAGAAGACTTGGGCTCAAGATATGACTTAGGTCCCACCTTCGTCTTCTTGGAACCCTTGGCTTTGCCCTTGCCCTTATGCACCATCAGTATGGGGCTGGCAGGCTTGGCCTTCTTCATGTTGATTTCGGCAGTTCTCAACATGCCTAGGAGTTCGGGCAGTGTCTTGTCTATCTCATTCATATTATAGTTCAAGACAAACTGCTCATAACTGTCCGGCAACGATTGCAGGATCAGATTCGTGGCCAACTCTTGACCAAGAGGAAAACCCAGCCTTTCAAGGTTCTCGATATACCCAATCATCTTGAGTACGTGAGTCCCTACTGAGTCTCGAACTCCCATCTTGCACTGAAACAACGCTTTCGTGATGTCGAACCTCTCTTGACGAGCCTGCCCTTGAAACATTTTCTTGAGATGCTCGTCAATCTCCTTGCACCCCATGTTCTCATGTTGCTTCTGAAGCTCAGAGTTCATGGTGGCAAGCATAAGGCATTCGACATCCAAAGCATCGTCAGTATACTTCTTATAAGTATCCTTCTCAGCACGGAAAGACTTCCCGGTCGGCACCTCGGGGGCTTCTTCTTCCAAGACATAGAGCTTTCGCTCCTGCCTGAGAACAATTCTCAGGTTCCTGTACCAGTCCATGTAATTTGTCCCACTGAGCTTATCCTTCTCAAGGATGGCTCTCAGAGACAACGTGGAGTGTGACACACTTGCCATGGAATTCTACAAGAATCTATGCAGAATAAAATCAGTACCAAATTTCAAATACAATTTATTTTAATTTGGACTTCAATTAAAATACTCCCACTATTTTATTCGAAATGATAGCCCTCACTAACAATTCGGAGAGTTCATGCGAGCTACTCTCTTAGTGGACAAGATCCGTATTTCACCAACACTATGAGTCCGCTTTGGCATTCCTCTCACGATGCGGTTATTTAGGTAGGCAACGCTTGCCAATTGCATCCTCATGCAATTCTTGTATGGTTGGTGAATAACTCCTTATTCGCATCCAACATATGGTGCATGCCAACCCTATGCCTCTAGGCACTCAACCTTTGAGGTCACCTAGTTAAGTATGACCCGATGTCGACAGTAGGATATCACAATTATCCGCTCACACCCTTACCAAGATAGATTAATGCACCTTGCTTTGGCAAGCCCACACTTCATCGATCGAGTCAGGAAGAGTGTCATCCATCGGAAGGCATCCGAACACTTAATATTAGATGAAGGGATTTTTCAATTATAGGTTAACAATTAACCATGATCAACATTTGATCAATGTGCACATCCAAAGAAAAACAAAATTTCTAAAACCAAATGCATCCCTTATGTGCACATCCTGACACCATCAACATTTGATAGAAGGAAGGGCTAAATCTGAACATCCGAAAATTTCCAAATCCTCAGATTTACATACATTGGACAAAGGCGAAGACAACTCAACTTAAAGCAGTAGACAAGCTCATCTCTCTATGTTGGATTCACAATCCAAAACATACTCGAGGGATGGTTACTGCTAAGGAGACAACAATTTCTAACACTTAGAAATTCCCACGAAATCCCAGACGTTCTTGGAGGAGACCAAGACTAAATCTAGACATTTAGAACACTTCTAAATCCCTAGGTTTACACGCACTGGAATAACAAACTTCCAAAACAACGATCATGGCCGAAACCTGGCTTTGATACCACTGTTGGGTTTCTCTATGAGGATGGCACAACGCTTGTGCACGCAGTGGAAAAATAAACATCAAGAAAAACCCAAAGAGATGTGGATCGGGCTATGAACGTTGAATCAAGAAGTTAGCAAAAACTAGGCAAAAATTACCTCGGTGGCGTTGAGTCACAACTCAACGGAGATGCTCCAAATTTCTTCTTCCTGCTAGCGGCGAGTTCTACGTGGAATAATGTCCACGTTTCTGCAGAAGTCCACACGAGCGGGAGAACGCCGATCTATCCGTCGTACGGATTATCGGGAAGGAGAAGACCGCACCTCTGCTAATCCACGGACTGCTAGGTCCGCGCCAGGAAGAGCAGCACCAGCGACGGTCGCCGGAGAAGAGGAGGTCAGCGGAGCGATCACGGCGGCGGCGGAACCCTTCCGTCGGCGGCGGGATTCGGGATCGGCGGAACGATCGCGGAACGGAACTTTTCCGTCGCGGGTTTCGATCTGCTACAAGAGAAAATCGCGAGCTTTTTAAACCCGAAAACCCTAAGTGTTCTATTTATACCAAAGGTATAAATAAACCCAGGAAAATCGCTATCCGCAGACCACCCAAGAATAAGGGTTCCAGAATCGGCGAGAATGACCAGCTGATCGGTGAGAATCGATCGTCGAGAATCACTAAGGATCGGCGAGTATCGGCTAGAATCGGCGAGAACCAGTCAGCGAGAATCGGTCGGCGAGAATCAGCAGCAGATTCGGCGAGTATCAATCGGCGAGAATGCCCGATGATTCACGTCGAATCGCAGGCTGACGATTCTCGTCGATCGTCGAGAATCACTGACGATATACGTCGAACAGGGTCGACGATACACGCCGATCGGCGAGAATCAGAGAACTATTCTCGACGATTCTCGTCGACCCTTGGCCGACTATGCTTACCAATCCTTCGAGGCAACATTTGCCCAACCCGATGATTCTTTAAGGCAACACTTTGCCCACAGCCCCATTCAGGTCGGTGATTGGCAACCTTTACCAACACAGTCAATTATCCAACTTCTCCACATCTCTTATGTGCGACCCTGCAGGCTCATATCGCGTTGGCAGTGAGATCATATGCTTGATCACTTCCAGATCACAATGGTAACTCCAACACAATCATCTCCCAGGCGCTGCTCTCGCCCGTTTGAGCCTCCAACACAAAAGGTTGAAACTCCGCATCCAACCGAGTCGCTTCCCGAATGCGATCGGACAAGTCGTTCTGCACCTCAATCCAATTCAACCGAGCCACGCTGGACTCGCCTTTCGCAACACATTCCAAACCAAGGGACTCCCATTCCCGTACCAACCGCTCATCATGGGCTTGGATCCAATTCCCTTGCCCCGAGTACTTCCTACTCAAGGCATCCTCCACCACATTGGCTTTACCTGGCGTATACTGAATCGCCACCTCGTAGTCTCCAAGAAACTCAACCCACCTGCATTGCCGCATGTTCAAGTCCTTTTGATCCAAGAGGTACTTCAGGCTTTTGTGATCCGTGAAGATCTCCACCTTTGCACCATAAACATAATGCCGCCATATTTTCAACGCAAAAATTACTGCCGCCAACTCCAAGTCATGGACGGGGTAATTCCTCTCGTGAGGCTTCAGCTGTCTAGACCCAAAAGCTATCACCTTCCCATGTTGCACCAAAACGCAACCCAAGCCGCATCCCGATGCGTCACTGAAGATCTGAAATCCCTCGGTCCCTTGCGGTAGACTTAGGATTGGAGCCGCATTAGTCTCTCCTTCAGTGCCTCAAATGCTTGGCTACACTCTTGAGTCCACACAAACTTATGATCTTTACGTGTGAGTGAGGTGAGGGGTAGAACTATCCGCGAAAAATTCTCCACGAACCTTCTGTAATACCCGGCTAGTCCAAGAAAACTTCGGACCTCCGCCACGGTCCTCAAAACCGGCCAATCTCTAATGGCTTCAACTTTTGTTGGGTCCACTGCCACCCCTTCCCCACTAATCACGTGACCCAAAAATGCCACCTTCTCCAACCAGAACTCGCATTTGGAGAATTTTGCATACAACTCATTCTCCCTCAACACTTGCAGAACCACTCTCAAGTGGGTCTCATGCTCCACTTGCGATTTGGAATACACCAAAATATCATCAATGAAGACAACCACAAAAGAATCCAAGTATTCCCGAAATACCCGATTCATAAGATTCATGAACACAGATGGTGCGTTCGTCAGCCCGAACGGCATCACCGTAAACTCAAAGTGTTCATACCTTGTACCAAAGGCAGTCTTGGGTATGTCTTCATCCCGAATTCGCAACTGATAATAGCCTGACTTCAAGTCCAATTTTGAATACACCACTGACCATACCAATTGGTCGAACAAGTCATCTATCCGAGGAATCAGATACTTATTCTTGACGGTCAATTTATTCAGCTCTCGGTAGTCAATGCATATCCACATGCTACCGTCTTTCTTCTTTACAAACAACACCGGCGCACTCCACGGTGAAGAACTGGGTCTGATATACCCTTGCTCCAACAATTCCTGCAACTGTACTTTAAGTTCAGCCAACTCCTTTGGTGCCATCCTAAACGGAGGACGTGACACCGGCCTAGCCTCCGGCACTAACTCGATTGAGAAATCGATCTCCCTCCGAGGAGGCGCTCCAGGAAGTTCTTCCGGAAACACATCCTTGAACTCTGCCACTACGGGCACTTCATCAATAGACAGTTGGGAGAGACGAACCTCCAATAACGCTACAAGCGCTACACCACCCTGGTTAACCGCCCGCACCAACTGCATGACCGAAATCGGGGAACAGGCCACTCCACCAAGGCCCTCAAATTTGACTTCTGTCTGCCCTTTCCTCCTTAAGGTCACCACCTTAGAAAGGCAATCAATACTGGCGCGCTGCTTTGCGAGCCAGTCCATGCCCAAGATGACATCGAACTCCACCAGTGGCAAAACCGCCGCTACCAAAACAAAGCCAACTCCATCTAGCTCCCAACAGATGCGCCCTTTGACCCCGGTGGTCATGGATGACCCATTGGGCATGCGCACTCTCAACTCCGCATCTGCCGAGAAAGACTCAACTCCTATTCTCCGGATGAAGCTCTCCGCAAGAAAGGAGTGTGATGCTCCCGTATCAAACAATACCCTAGCGGGGTATCCAGAAACTAACACGAAGCCTACAACATAGACATCACACAAAAGTCTAAAAGGATGAAGCACAAAATTTAAACTTAAATTTTCTTCATACCTGTCACCACATCAGTCTGGCGGATCGCTTCTTGCTGTCCAAGGTTGTAGGCCCTTGGTTGCACCGGTTGGAACCGAGAAGCGCTCGACTCCGCCATCTTTCCCTTCTCTGCAGCACTAGGGCCGGAGCGCACAGTCTGCTCCTGCTTTGCCTCTTGCCCCGCTCCCCCTTGCTGACAAGCACGGGCTATATGCCCAACCTTCCCGCAGTTGTAGCACGTCGGCGGTCCCTAGAGTGGGAACCCCCAGGCGTCCAGTTGCTCCTCTCACCAGATCTGGAAGTGTGAGGCTTCTTACTCCACCTACTCCCATCAGACTTTCCATGAGATTGGGAAGGCTTCCCTTCCCCTTGCTTGGGAGTAAAACCCTTACGGCGTTGGGTTCGCTCCAAATCACTTTCCAAGATCCTGGCAGCCTCAACTAGTTCATTGAATCCGGCTCCCTTCATGGAGATGAGGGGTTGTCTCAAATTCTCCCTCAGGCCCTGGTAGAAGAGGTTATCCCTCTCTACATCATCCGCCATTGTCGTTCCCATATAACGACCCAAACAGGTGAACTCTTGCACGTACTCATCCACTGTCTTGTCTCGCTGCATTAGATGCAGAAACTGCCTCTGCAGGGCCAACCGTGTTGAAACTAGAATATACCTCTTAAGAAAAGCGTCCCCAAACTCTTCCACTGACGGGGTGCGTCCCGGGAACTGGCGGCCGCTATGGCTCACCCACCACAACTTGGCGTCTCCTTCCAACATGAACGCCGCATACTCAGCTTTCTTTTCCTCTGGCGTCTCTGCCGCCCTTAGCAGTTCTTGAATGTGAACCCACCAGTCCTCCGCATCCGTTGGAGTACCAACTCCCTTGAATGACGGGGGATGGAAGCTCAGGAAATACTTCAGGTGCCGATCTCCATGTCCGACAGCTACCCTCTCCGCCAAAGGATCCACTCGCCTGGCTTCTCCTCCTGGCACGGCTGTTGCCGTATCTGGTGTGGCAGGGGTTGCCACCTGAGCCGCTGCTGCATCTTGAGCTGCCACCATCGCTTCTGCAAACATGCGGCAGAAATCGGCAGGGTTTACACCCGTGCCCAAAAGACCTGGAGCAGTAGCACTGCTCGCCGAGAGATCATCCCTTGCTCTTGAAGTGCCCGCCTCGTTGCTTGCACTCTTCAGGAAGACAAGAAATAAGGGATTAGTCTCCAATCTCAAGACTAAAACATAAGGACACTCATGGTCCCGCATTACTCTTATGTGGATAACTTCTCTACAAACCGACCTCGAATCAACCTGCCTCTGATACCAAATTGTAACACCTCCCCTGTAATGAACGTATAATATGGGTCCGGCCGGGGCCCCACAACATACGGACGCCACAACTTTAGTATTAAAAGTTGATATAGCTACCCACACTCAAAACTCTTAGCACAACACAACGAAAACAAAACAGGACTAGAAGTTATCCACCACTAAAGAGTAAAACAAATGGCCTTACGGCCTTACATCAAGTGTCCAAAAAAAAAAAATAATACATCAATCATGAATGTGCTCAGCACTCCTAGTCTACCTCGGCATGCAAGCCGGACAAAAGAGTCTCAAACAAACATCATCATAACTGTAGTGCTACAAAAGAGGGAAAAACACTTCATGGGGCTTAGGCCTTTCTGGCCGGCGTGCTAGCTCCTGCATGCGATCCTTGCCCTGTAAAAATTATTAGTAACGTGGGTCAGCAAAGGCTGACCTCAAACTGTGTAACAACACATCACCTCCCGGCCGCCCCTAACGGATCCCGGGGAACCCTCCAACCTGCAAGTCAGCACTTCGTATGCAATATAAACATCTATAAATAGAAAAGCATTAAAACAGGCTTGGATGTCTCAATCATCAAACACGTTCTCTACTGGTTGAGCATGTAATAAAGGGCCTACTATGCAACATGTATGCAACACTCGGGCTTCGCCCAAGGCACCCTACTGCGTATGCATCTAGCACAACATCATAACATTTGGGTACTCACATTTCCCCATTGGCATAAAGCCGCAAACACTAAGGGAGACACAACTCCCTCAAACGGCACACAGGCCGCCACATGGAATTCTCGCCAAGGCCCCACCCGCTCGAGGGCTTAGCCCCCGGCTTGTCTGCCAGCTCTGACGTCCCATGTCAGGATTCCAACACACACAAACTGACCGATTCTAAGAAGCCTTGCTGGACCCCACCCGCTCATGGCCTCATTGCCCGGGCTTGCCCCAAGCTTGGCATTCTCGTCAGTCTCACAGAAGGGGACTAGTCTCGCCGGGACACTCTCCACACATGACGCACATGTCACGGGATAGCCAGCCGACCACGGAGACATAGCCACGCCTTGGCACATCACAATCCAAGACTAAAATCACCATAAACCCTCATTTGTACTGCAGCGTTCCCGCGCACCAAGGAAACCATCTCCAACTCGTGCGGAGCTAACCTTGCCCACCAAGGAAACCATCTCCAAATCATACGGAGCTAATCTTGTCCCTCAAGGAAACCATCTACCGCCACGAGGAGCTAACCTTGTCCGGTTCCGACTACACGTACTCTTTCAAACAAAAGGGAATCACCACCACATCACAAATGGCTTCTTGCCGCAACAGAGTCTCTACGAATCCCTAAGTTCGTATGCAACATCACCGAGTCGGACTAACGGTCGCGACTACGGCTTCACCCACCATGCCTAATCCACTAGCGAAGCGGATCTCTAATGCAAAATATGCCGGGGACGAACTCAATCAACCCGGAGGTTCCTCTTAAACCTTGGCAAACCAAAACCCCTCTCTTTTGAGAGTTTGGTGCCCAAAAACTAGAAAGAAAGAAAATAAATGATGCTAAGACATGCATCCTAAGACCGAGAGGAGAGGTGTCGTTACCTTCCGACTCCTCTTTCTTGCCATGGCAAAAAAAATAGCCGGATGGAAATCTTCGCAACGATCTAAGCTTCACGGATCCGAACTCGGCTCGCGATTTGGAGCACCGAAACTCTTCCTACAGCCCAAACTCTCCTTCTCCTTCTTCCTTGCTCTCACTTGGCTCTAGATCTAGAAAGAAAAGCTTGGAGAAGAAAAATGAGGGTTTTCAACCCTATTCTCGGACTTAACTCCCCAAGAACAGTCCTGAGCCGTCAGATCTCAAAATCTGGGAAAGAATGGCCACGATTCGCCTGGAAAATAAAAGACCTGGGCCGAACACGGCCTGGCACACGCCCGTGTCCAGGGCCGTGTGCCTCATTCGCCATCTCAAATCGACGCGCCTGGAACAGCACACGGGCATCCGACACGACCGTGTTCAATCCGACACGCCCGTGTCCCCAGTGACACGGCCGTGTGGCCGGCCGTGTGCCTCCATCGACACGGCCCCGAAACCAACCCGAGAGGTGACACGTCCTGAGACACGCCCATGCCCCAAGCCGTGTGCCAAGTATCGACACCCGTCGACAGGCTTTGTGTTGACACCGCGGAAAAACGTCGAGCGAAGATCGTCGACTAAGGCGGACACGCCCTGTGACACGCCCGTGTTACAGGCCGTGTGCCCCAGTCTCGACACTCGTCGAGCGAAGTGTCGACACCCCGGACCGAGTGTCGACACAGACTCGACACGCCCGGCGACACGCCCGTGTCGCAGGCCGTGTGCACTACTCTCGACACAATGTCGAGCGTAAGTGTCGACACTTGGGCCGAGTGTCGACACGGCCTCGACATGCCCTGCGATACGCCCGTGTCGTAGGCCGTGTGCCCTACTCTCGACACATTATCGAGCGAAAGTGTCGACACTTGGGCCGAGGGTCGACACGGCCTCGAAACGCCCTGCGACACGCCCGTGTCACAGGCCGTGTGCCTCCTGCCAGAAACCCAAAATTTTTTCCAGAACTGCAGACTGAACCTCTTGCAAAACTGGGGTGTTACAAGTAGAGAGTCCAGTGATCGTCGACCAGAGAACTCAGTTCGTCGACCTAAGTCAGGAGAATCAATTGAACTTGAAATGCTGAAGACTGAATCAAGAGATCGTCGATCAAAGAATGGAGTTCGTCGAGCTCAGCTCAGAGAATATTTCTCTAAGATCGTCGAGTTGAGAACGACTATCGTCGACCTGAGTTCGACGAACGTCGAACTCATTTTACTTGGTATCTTTAGAATTCTCTGAATCATGAGGAAAACTTTATGTCGTGAGTCTCTGGTAGTCTGATGTTGGCTTGTACATGTGATGTTGACTCTTAGGACTTGACCTAGATTCTAGGACACAACTTTTACCCTTGCTATACATGTTGAGTCACATCATCCTAAGTTAGTGAACCTAGCCCAAATCAAACTAGGGATCCAACAAGTGTGGACAGGTTCTAGAGGTCGCCGGGTTTGGCTGACTAGATCCAGCGTCCGCCAGTAAGTGCGGACTGACCCTTGTGGCCAGTGGTGTGGACTTGGTTGGTTCTGAACCAGGTCCATGTTTGGCTCAGTCCGGGGAGTTTGCGCAGTGGAGCGCGGATTGCTTCTCAGTCTGCTCAGCTCGGCAGAAGAGCTATGTGCCTTGGTTGCGAGTTTAGGAGAAGCGGACTGGAGATTATGTCTACAACTGTGTGCGGGCTAAAGCTGGGTCCGCTGAGTCCGACAGCTGCCTTGCTGGCATGGTCGTGGACTCTGGATATGCAGATTGGTGGTGTCTGCTGTATAAGCAGACTAAAGCAGTGTCTGCTGAGTCTGGTAGGTGTCTTGGTGACATGGCTATGGACTCAGGGTATGCGGACTGGAGTTGTCTGCTGGGATATGCAGACTAGAGTTGTCCGCAGTCTGAGCGGACTGGAACTGTGTGTCCGCTAAGTCCGGTAGT
Source organism: Platanthera guangdongensis (assembly GCA_039583875.1). Lineage (NCBI taxonomy): Eukaryota > Viridiplantae > Streptophyta > Magnoliopsida > Asparagales > Orchidaceae > Platanthera > Platanthera guangdongensis. The sequence goes on from CM077163.1 coordinate 97,982,479, forward strand.
TGCCTTGGTGGCGATGTCGTGGGCTCGGGATGAGCGGACTGATGCGGTGTGTTCGTTGAGTCCGGTATTTGCCTTGTGGCAAGGCTGTAGGCTCGGGATAAGCGGGCTGGAGCTGTGTCCGCAGATTCGCTGACAATGTTGTCGTGAAGTCCGGCTGTGGTGGTCTTAGCTTGGCCTTGGCGACAAGGCGGACTGGCGTTGTGTCTGGCCTTGGAGAAGCTTAGGCGGACTAGCTATCTTGCGCAGGCAGCGATATACTGGTGTGTGTATCCGTGGGCTTGCGGATACACTTGTTCTTGATACGGGATGTGGCGGTAATCCTATCGGCTAGGGCGGTGACCACACTCATCATCGTGCCTATAAATTGGACCCACGTCACATCAGGAACACTAACCTGAGTAACCAGAGAACCGAAGTAAGTGAACAGTAACTTGAGCCCACAATAGTTGCTGCGGACTGATTTTTGGTGTCCGCGCGGTTTGAAAGAGTTGACCAGGTTGTGTTGTGCAGGTTGTGCGGATAGCGCTAGAAAGCTAAGGCTTGGCTCTGATTGCGGTCAGGGACAGTGCAGACTCTGCGGTTAAACAACAGACGGTAAACAGCAGGTCACGGACAACGACCAGACGGTCTTTTCTTTGGCAACTTGGTTCAGGGTTCAATAAGTCGCCTGCTTCAGGCGGACTGTTCTATTCGGCATCGCAGCTTGTGCGGTCTGGCAGCTAGGCGATCTCGCGGTTAGGCGGCTTGCAGACTGGCGGCTAGAGCTAGCATTGGAATAAGGGGTAGTCCGCGCGGCTTGGGTTGTGGTCTGGCGACCTGGCGGACTGTGCGGACTCCACAACAGTAGACCGGCGGCTTGGTGTTTGAGTCCTCGCGGCTTGTTTGTCTTGTCTCGTATTTGTAGTTCTCTGTTTTCCCTTTGGTGGTTTTGGTCAAGCATGTCTCGCCATGTATGTCTTGCGTTGTAAAGAAGATTGATGTTAATCAATAAAGATACTTGTGCTGCATGTGTTTCTGGTTGTGACTATCTTTGTTTTAGATGACCCCTGCTAACTCCAAAGTACGGGAAATTTCAACAGACCATCTAGAGTTCTTCATGTAAGGCTTCCTGTCTTTGATTTTCCTACTTATTATGTTGCTTCCGTCTTTGTTGGACTATTCTTTAATTGAGAAATTCACAGGTGGCCATGATGTTTTAGGTTGCCTGTTGAGATTAAAGATTGAATCACTGGCTATTTAAAGTTTTGTGTATTATAATACATTGCATGGTTTTGTTTCGACAGTAAGATTCGGTTCATGCGATCGCAACCGTTTGACCGGTGAAAATAAGTGCACCCAAACAGAGCCTTAATGCTGACTAATCGTTTGCTTGGAGTTAGTGTTTATACATGATATTTTCTTGCATTCATTAAAATCTCTATGCTAATTTATGCCATGGTTTATAATTCAGCTAGCTATACTGATTCATTCAAGAGATTTGGTTTGACCTAAATTTGAATGGAAATTGATAAAATCATCATTAGATCAATGAAGGATGTTTTAAAGCATAGAATGCAAAGAGTTCTCCAATGACTTTAGAAAGTTAAATTCCAGATACAAACACTGGCATTATGCTTATAAATAGTTTAGACATAAAATCTACTTAAAAACAATAGCATTCAAGCATTTATTCTCCCAAATAATTCAACATGAAACACTATTTTTAAAAGCATTAGCAGGCAAATTCTTCAATCTTATGTTCTTTTCTGGCAACTCTATCATCACCACTCATTTTGCAAAATAATTTTCACATCAGCATCAGCTGCCTCAAAAAGAATCTCAATCTCAAAGGCCATCTAGCCTGACATTAAAGCCAAAATAATGTTGCAGTATCAAAATAAATTAAAAAAACAATTTTATCATAAAAATATAATATTTAAATAATTCACCATCCTTGTGCTGCTTCCCTGCTTCGCCATTTCTATTTTTTCTACATTTAAAAAGTCTACAACCATAACATTTTTTTCGAGAGGTGAAACACCACAATGTCACACTGTAGAAGTTGTAGCAATGTAGCTGCACCAACAAAGAAATAAAAAATAACCAAAAATCTCATCCGTCTGAAAATCAGGGGATAATTCAGATACGCTACAGATGGCCATGGAAATAACTGCGCTACTGCGCTACTGCGCTACGAACTTAAATGGCTATACCTAATGGCGGGGGGAATCGGTAATGCAGGTGAAGAGGACAGAGCTGAGCTGCTCCTGAGTGTACCTCCGGCTGGCCATTTTCACCGTCACTTGCAGGATCATGAGCTCCTTTACCACTGATACGCTCGCATAGTAGACCTCCAGATCCATGTCTTTCAGCGCCGACATCAACCTCGCCGCCGTGTGGTTCCCCCGCTGGCACTGCACCCGGATCATTGCCTCCCCACCGAGCAGCTTCACCTCGATCTCCATTCCGGTCGTTCTTCCCTTACCGCTCATCGCATTGACAACCTGCTCGTTCGCCGGCGGCGGGAGGGCGGCGGACTTGACCGTCTGGAGCTGAGCCTCCAGTCCCTCTTTCTCGCTCTCGAGGGATTCCAACTTGGACCGCATGTCGTTGATGTAGGTGATGGCGTCGCCAAGCAGGGAGGCTTTGTCCATCTTCGAAACGTTGGGAACCACCGCCCGCAGCGCGTAGAACCGCTGGTTCAGCTTCTCCCGCCGCATCCGCTCCGCCTCCACGTGGTTTAGCGGCTCCTCGCGGCCGTTGGCGGGTTTGCGCCCCCTCTTTCGCGGCCGTTTCTCCGGCTCAACCACCCGGCTGCTCTCCGCCTCGCGGACCGAGGCCTCGATGTCAGAATGGTCCGAATCGGCGATGGTGGTGGAGGCCTTCCCCTGCCCGGCGGAGACAGGGTGTGCCGGGGTTGAGGAGAAGGAGAGCATGCCCTCTTCGTTGCTTCCCCGTGAAGTGGTGGCCTTACTCTTCTTGTCGCCAGGGATCTGCTTCTTGTGGAAAAATCCCGAGGATGAATTCCTCTTGCTTTCCGCCAGATTGACGACGGCGTGCTCCGGCTTGAAGGTTTGGGAAGTAACAGCGCCGTTCAGACCAAAATCCGTGAAATTGAATTCGTTATTGTATAACGACTGTTGGCAAGGCCGCTGTTGCTGATCCAGTGATTGCCGGTAGTTCTGCTGCGGTTGCTGGATTGAACTCAAATTCCGATTCTCGGTTAGGCTACTGGTGCTGGGGTTGTCCGGAATTGGGGATTTTGATGGAGAGATCTCGGCGGTAGAAGGGGAAACAGGATCCTTGATTTCGACTATGGATGGATCTGAGATCCACATCGAAGGATCAGTCTCGCCGTGATTGGGCGCCTGCTGCGGAAACAGCTGCGATGGAAGCCATGACCCCGTTGCCGTGGTGGAGCTTTCGAGATTGTTGAAACTGAACAGAATCTTCACCTTGTTCATGATGTCCGCGCTGTGGAAGATAAGCTCCGTCGAACCGAGCTCGACAACACCACTTCCCACCGGCACGCACGCCATGGTCTGGATCCCGAATGTCTGAGCCTGCCGCACGCGCTCGCAGGGCGCCACAGCGAGCCTGTCTCGGCCGGCAATCCAGGTAGGGGCCCCGGTAAAAAAAGCCTGCCCGGGGAGCCCCGCCCCGTTTACGAAGGACTGCGTCATGGAGACGAGGAAAAACCACTCCGTATCCGTGACCTCCTCCTCCACCGCATCGTCCGGCGAGTACCCTGTGGCGGCGCCGGAGATTAGAGAATTCAGCTCTCGGAGCACGCGTTTCCGGTGCTCCTGCTCCGCCATGGAGGCCGCCGTTTTCTCCCTCCGCTTGCTCTTATCATCCTCGCTTCCTTTGTAGTACCCATCGCCCCAGCCGAGAAGCATCGCCCCGGAGCCAACGTCCACGGACGATTGCCAGAAGATGGCGTAGGCCCAGCTCTCCCTTGCCCCCTCGATAAGAATCTGTAGCCTCTGCTGCAGAGTCTCCTGGGTGAAGAACGCTGGCATCTGAGTCGGCGTCCCTATCGGAGTCCAGGGGAGCCCGTGGACGTCGGCGGCGGGCAGGAAGGCCTCCATCATAGAGGCGTTATCGTCGGTCCAAAGATTCATCGGTACGGCATGAAGAAGAAGGAAAGCTCAGTGGAGGTTCGTGGTTGGCGTTGGCGAGCAGATAGAAATTCGTATCCCTTGGGGTGGGGAAGCAGTCCAGGAAGAAGCAGAGACGAACCCGCCAAGGTCGAGAAGGATGCTTGCCCACGGAAAAGGAAAGTCTTTTTCACCTTTTTTTTTTTTGTTATAATTATTTTTTTAGGTGATTGTTAACCGCAACCCGTAATTGGCTAGTCGCATGTCAAAATCTCCCAATTTTTCGCGCTTTTTCGACATACGCCTTGTACAAGCAATTTCAGGAAAAGTGTTCAACACGAAAGTTGTAGATATCGACAATCTCTAAAACTTTCGTGTTGAACACTTTTCCTGAAATTGCATGTACAAGACGCATTTCGAAAAGGCGCAAAACCTGGGCATATTTTCAAAGTACGGCTTGTACATGCATTTTTAGGAAAAGTGATCAACACGAAAGTTGTAGACCTCGTCGATATCTACAACTTTCGTGTTGAACACTTTTCCTGATATTGCATGTATAAGGCGTATTTCGAAAAGACGCGAAAAATTGAGAGATTTTGGTGTGCGACTAGTAAAAGAACGGGTTGCGGTTAACAATCACCTTTTTTTATTACATATTATATATTATATAATACTAAATACTGGAGATGTACTATGGCTTATGTTACCATAATTTGAGCTTTAATTATTTTTATATGTTGTCCACGAATTCTAATCTAAGCTCTGTTTGGGACTTGGGTTTGTTTGGTAAAGCGGCACAACAGCTGCACGCTGGTGCTGTCCACACATCATCGCCAAACAAATAATCGCGTATTGCGGTGGTCGCGATTATTAGAAAAAGCGCGGCAGAGGAAAATTTCGGGCCTTGTCCAGCGAATTTTTCCGCCCTAGCCGTAGCGAAACTCCTTTGACAGATACCTCTCGTATTTCGGTCGTCCGCCCGCCGCCGCTCTTCGGCCCTAGATATCTCCGTTAAAGGTATCTGACGACGACGCAGATCTCTTCTCCGACCCAAGAAGATGTCTTCTTATCCTCGCCCGATCTCTCCTCCTAATTCTTCTCCGACGCAGATTTTGGACTCCATCGTCGCATTTATCTTCTCCAGTGACGCCGCCGACCCTTGTACTATCCTGCGATTTAACTTTCTTTGGTACATTTTTTTCTGTTCCCTGTAGACTAGTGATTTTCTGTTGCTAGGATGGCTGATATTGGGCATGATTTTTGCTAAAATTTGGAGGAGAGATCTCCAGTTGCTAAAATGATTATTTGCAAAGATTATTTTACATGGTGATAGATTCTTGTTACCTGAAATAATGTTATGCTATATTTTGTAATGGGATGGTTTCAAAGGAGAGATCTCCAAAATAACAAAACTGTTTTTGCAAAGAAATTTTTACATGCATCATGATTTTTGCTAGAACTTGAGTCGTGATGTTGTCTACCTATCTGAGTCCGAGCCTATTTCTGATGATGATGATCAAGTAATGGAAAATATTGCTACCCCAACTACTAACATGACGATAGTGCAGACAAACAATGTGATGGCGCCACGAGTGGAAGTAAAGGACATGATGTTGGTTCAACTTCTAAAATGTCGTCAGGCATAAAACGATTCCGTAAAAGGAACATAAAAGACGCAGGCATAAAAGAGGCCATGCTGGCACGAGTTGAAGGGTTACTTGACGTCACACGTTCTGTAGGCCTTACAGTTGCAGCACCACTTGTCCCGCCTAGCATATATATATGTTGAGCAAGGCAGTACACGTGTAACATCTCATGTTACTTTTATAACCCTTTATCTTAGATTGGGTTAGGCATGGGTGGGTGTTACAGAAATTAGCTAGGTTTGACCCTAGGAAGGGGGTTGTAGCCATGTGGGGCCCACTAAAGGGCCAAAGTCAAACTAGCCTAAATAGAAACCCTAATCACACCATGACCCCACCACATTGCCCTAACCCTAAAATAATCTAAGTGGACCCTAGGACATGTCATTAGGTCAACCCTTTGACCCTAGTTGACCAAAGTCAATCATAGCCCTAAGTTGGTCAAACATATACCTATAGGCCCAATTAGCCCAATTAGGGCACCACATTGACCCAACCCAAGTTGGGTGGTGCCATTAGACCCATGACCACCAAGTGGGGTCAGCTGGAAGACCCCCCCTCCCCCTTACCAAGGAGGGCTACCGGGTCTTATGCCCAGAACCGCTGTCTTACGGTGGCACTAACGCACGGGTTAGTCAACACCGCAACACGCCGATCCTGCCGGCTATTATGATCGTATAACATGTAGGTCAATATGAGAAATAGAAGTATAGCAGTATAACAAATATACTAGTCCACAAGTCACAGAGTACATATCATATATATGAAATGAAAAGTACAAAACATAGTCCACAAGAGTAAAAAAAATGAAAGAGTAATAAGGGCTTATGCCTAGTACATCATATCAACTCTCTCTCTCTCTCAAATGAATGCGGAAGCTAATCTAATACAATAAAACTCGTCCCACCTGAGGACGCGCAGTAGTAGTAGTCTGTGGTAGCGGTGTCTGCTCCTCAAGTCCTGCCTCCTCGTCGTGTTGGTGCTCCATCTCCATGAGCTCCTAAAATAGTATGGTCATCGACCATTAGTAAAAAAGACTAAGTCGTTTCCTCCGCACCTCGCCCCGCAACTCCTAGGCACCGAGCGGGAGGACGAAGCGGAGGACAACAAGGGGTAGCAAAGGTGGAAATAGGTTACAAGAACTAACTAGCAGTTATAATGTATATTATTATTCTACTCTAGCAGTTCTAAGTATATAGTACAAGTAAGAAAGTGCAGTACTAGTAAAAGAAGTAAAAAACAGAAAGTTAGAGCAGAAAGGTAAAGTAAAGCTGAAAGGTAAAGCTATCTACCATCACAAAAGTACCCTAACTTATATAAATGCCCATACAAATATATAAGTTAGGATTTCTAGGAAATTTAACTTATCATATAAAAAAGCCCATACTAATTTATATGATAAGAATCTATGAAGCGTATGATTTAATATGAATGAATGTTATGATGCAATTTATGCACATACAAGTGCAACTCACACACAACGATTCTGTGATCACAGAGCTTTAGTTCCCACTTTTTGAGAGCTAGCATCACTCTTGGGTACCACCGCTGTGGCCACGGCAGCAGCGGAGCGGGAGTCTCCACTTCTAGGTCGGTATGTGTACAACCTTGGGCTCGCGAGTGACCCAACAAGCGAGGAAGGAGGACTGGCGAGATGGGAGGAGGCCTACCCGTAAGAGGCGAGAGGAAGGGGCAACCCATGAATTAAGGCGAGACCTCGCGAGGCGAGACCTCGCGAGGCGAGACCTCCTGGCGTGGGCGAGATGGCCCAGCAGGCGAGACCTCCCTAGGCTTGACGGATCCCTCCCCACTCGCAACGTGAAAAAAGAGATGTCACAACCCGCATTTCCTCAACGAGTACCTCGTATCAGAGCAAGAGGAACTACGGGTTATGATGCCACGTCGTACAGGTGATAACTGGACACGCTCAAGCAACCCTTGACGCTCACTTTATGAGTTGAAATTCAACAGTGAAATGTAAGAAAATGGCCGTATCCATCGGCCTTAGGTATCAAAAACTGTATTTGTACGCGGCGGAAATACTTTGTTTATTTATGACGATCTCCTATATGCAGTCTATAGTGATACTACTATAAGAAATCCTCTTTATTTACGTCATTTGGAAAATACGTCTTAGTTGATCAAAACATGTATGCATGATATACAATAATAGGTTTTTTGTTTAGCTTAAAACTACCTAATGCAACCTACCATAAATCCTTCCCAAGAGCAAAAATACATCATCCAAATGAGTCACATAGCAGTCTATTATTCATACATCACAAGTAAAGAAAACCACCAATGGGCGCCAACAAACTGACACGAACCCATTGGGGCACATGTTTGTCTGTACAACAAAGAAAAGAACTACCTCGCTAAGTAAGCTCGGCTAGCTCCAAAGAAACTCTGACCACCAAACCTAGCCGCTCAACCGGCTACAACCTGCACATGAGGCATTCAAGAAAGAATAACTCAGCAATCCTTGAAGATATAATAAAAAGAAGAGCAGTATCATGAAGGGGCTTACCGACCCCGTAGCAATGTTTCATATAGGTAAAATGAGTGAATAAAACAAGTGAAAAACGCACCAAAACACATGCCAAACGCACCAAGTGCGTACAAGTGCAATAAGTCCTGCTCCACCCGCAGGAGCAAAAGGGCAATACACATGCCCAAATTCAGCATCTTTCGAACAAGAAACAACCAAACTAGTGAAACATAAGCAGCGGTTAAGTTCAATTCCGCAAGAGTCTTTCGGTGGCGGCCCTAAAGTGGAACGCACCAATTCAAACCAGCCCAAATCGGGGCCAAAATGGTCTCTCATACCATAAAACAAAACCCGGTGGCCACCAAGGCTGAAACCACACCACCCCTTGCAGAATTCTCACACAAACGCTTCTGCCATGGTTCACAATTCGCCTCGCAAAACGCCCCATAACCCAAGCTAAACACGTTCCTTTCATCGTTCTCACGCATGACGACAAGTTGCTAGAAAAGTAATTAAGCTATAATCTACATGAAGTACATGATGAGGAACAAGAACAAATCACATGATTAGGCAAGAAAAAAGCTACATGAACATGAATAAATAGAGCTACATGAGTCACATGAACAAGATAAACGACATGAAGCAACCTATCATAGACTTGATAACCAAAGAAAACTAAGCATGGAAATCATATTCATGGAGTATAGGAAATTCAAAAGCATAATCATAAAGCTTGTGAGGAAGAACTCAACACAAGAAGAACAAGCTAGGGAATTTGAAAGATAAACACTAGCTATGTTGGCACAATCAAAATCAAGAAACAAGATTGGCAAGGGTGAAGAACACCGCTTGCCTGAACCGAGACGATGTCGCGACGGCTGCTCCTCTCTTTCCTTGCCTTGCTTGAGCCTTTGCTCTCTTGCTTTCTCTTTGAGAATGAAGAAGAAGATGAAGAGAAGGTGAAATGAGAAGAACAATTCTCTGTTTCGGCCTTATTTCCTCCAGAACAGAGCTGGACCGTTAGATGCAGAATCAAGGAAATGAATGACACAAAATCTGGAAAAACTCGATTTTCGGGCCGGTCACGCCCTGTGTCACGCCCGTGACGCAGGGCGTGTACCATAAGCGGCGCAGAAAGTCGGCAAATCCAAGTTTATCCACACGGTACACGGCCGGGTACACGCCCGTGACGGGTCGGTCACGACCGTGACCTAGGGCGTGTAGCCCGTGTCTCGACACCTTGTCGACACAAAGTGTCGACACTCGACACAGCTGGACACGCCCTGTGACACGCCCGTTTCACAGGCCGTGTCCCCTCTCTCGACACCCGACACTCGACACTCAACACTCGACACTCGACACTCAACACTCGACACTCGACACTGCGGGACACGGCCCGTGACACGCCCGTGTCACGGGGCGTGTACCCCATTCATCGAGCTTAACTCGACACCAGAAAATCGTCGAGTCAAGGAGGTCACGCCCAGGTCACGCCCTGGGTCACGCCCCGACACGCCCGTGTCGTGGGGCGTCACGCACAAAAATGACTAATTTTTCCTGTTTTGAAAAATGTTCATGTGTCGTCCTAGACCATTTTTGCCTTAAGAACTTTTTACCCTTTTTTGTTTCCTGTACCAGCAACTCACTTTCAGCAACATTTCCCGGGCGCGAAAAAGTGCAAACATTCCCTAAGAGGCCTCACCGAGTCCCCAATTTGGACTCCGGTTTGCTGGGGAATCGTGCAACTCGGCAACCAAAACAGCCACTCGCAAGCCCGCGGGAAAAACCATGCTCGAACAACGTTCAAAGCCAACGTAACGCCCATCATGCGTACGCAATCAAAAATCCGGGGTGTTACAATCACTCCCCCTAATAAAAAGTTTCGCCTCGAAACTTTTCAATCATTTTGATCTCAATCAAAAAAGAGTAGCAAACCAAAAAAAACAAACACCAATGCAAAAACACCAATTCACATACCAGCTTATTTACGGGAACAAATGAGGGTGAGCCGCCCTCATCGTTGACTCGAGCTCCCACGTCGCGCTTTCCACATTCTGATTTTTCCATAGCACCTTGACCATAGGAATCTTCTTTCTCCGCAACACGCGATCTTGGGAGTCCAATATTCGGATGGGTATCTCCACATAAGAAAGGTTTGTCGCCAATAGCGGCACCACGTCCAACACTTGCGTGTCATGTCGCACACACTTGCGAAGTTGGCTAACATGAAACACATCGTGAACACCAGGAAAGTTCACGGGTAGTTCTACCTTGTAAGCGGATGCACCAACTCGCGCAAGAATCTTGAAGGGACCCACAAATCTTGGGTCTAATTTGCGCTCTTTACCAAACCTTTTAATCCCAACCATTGGGGAGACTTTCAAGAAAACGGAATCTCCCACCGCAAACGCTAATTCCGACCGTCGTCGATTGGCATACTTTTCATATCGCTCTTGGGCGATTCAGAGCTTCTCTCGGATACATCGTATGGCAACTTCCATGTCCTCGAGCGCCTCTGGGCCCAATAAAGGCCGCTCGCCAACCTCAGTCCAAAAGAGGGGAGTCCGACATCGACGCCCATATAACGCTTCGAACGGAGCCATTTGCAAGCTTTCTTGATAGCTGTTATTATATGCGAATTCCATAAGCCGCAAACGTTCATCCCATGCTCCGTCATACTCAAGAATATAGCATCACATCATATCTTCTACAATTTGGTTTACTCGTTCTGTTTGGCCATTCGTCTGAGGGTGGTAAGCAGTGGAATACCGCAAATCCGTCCCCAAACCCTCTTGTAGACTCTTCCAGAAACGAGAAGTAAATCGGGAATCCCTGTCTGATATGATATTGACTGGCACACCATGCAGTCGGATGATTTCATTCAAATAGAGCTCCGCTATTGTCTTCATCGGGTAGTTGACCTTAAATGGTATGAAATGAGCACACTTGGTCAATCTATCCACGACTACCCACACGGAGTCATGTCCTCGTGGAGATCTTGGTAAACCTGTAATAAAATACATGGAGATGCTTTCCCACTTCCAGGTTGGAATCTCCAATGGTGTTAACTTGCCACCAGGCCTTCCATGATCAGCTTTCACCCGCTTGCAGGTATGACATTCCGATACAAATTGCGCTATATCTCTTTTCATTCCATACCACCAAACAATTTATTTCAAATCACGGTACATTTTTGTTGAGCCTGGATGGTAGGCCATACTTGAGCCATGTGCTTCCCTACACACCATCTCGCGAATATCTCCAACTACGGGAATACAAAATCGACCACGATACTTTAATGTGCCCCCTTCATCAATAGAAAAATCCGGTAACTCACTCTGTTCAGTTCGAAGAAACAGATGTAAAAGATCAGGATCATCCTTTTGATGTTGTCTTGCAAGCACCAGCCATGAAGGTTCTTCTACCATCGAATGACTTTGCGGTTCATATTTTCCCACGAAAATATCCATCAATAGAAAATCTTCCACAAGACGGTCGACTGAAAGATGAAATAATTTCCCCGTCTTCCGGCTCAAAGCATCGGCCACAACATTCGCTTTCCCCGGGTGATACTGAATGTCCACATCATAATCAGCTACATATTCCAGCCATCGACGTTGGCGCAGATTCAGTTCCTTCTGTGTGAAGACATACTTTAAACTTTTATGATCTGTAAAGATTTTACACTGTGCACCATACAGTAAGTGTCTCCACAACTTCAATGCAAATATCACCGCTGCGAACTCCAAATCATGCGTTGGGTAGTTCTTTTCATGACTTTTCAACTGCCGAGATCCATACGCAATTACCTTTTTGTCTTGCATTAATACACATCCAAGTCCAACGTGCGACGCATCCACAAAAACATCATAATCTATCCCTTCTGTCGGCAAGATCAACATAGGAGCGGTACATAACCGGTTCTTGATTTCCAGGAATGAGGCCTCACACTTGTCATTTCACTCAAACGCCACATTATTCTGGGTTAAGCGAGTCAAAGGTGCGGCCAACGTAGCAAAACCTTCTACAAATCTGCGATAATAGCCGGCCAATCCCAAGAAGCTTCGAATTTCCATGGGTGTCTCCGGTCTTCTCCACCCCATGACTGCAACAATCTTTTCAGGATCCACTGAAATTCCATGATGGTTAATGACATGACCCAGCAAGGCAACTTGAGACAACCAAAACTCGCATTTGCTTAGCTTGGCAAATAACGTTTGGTCTCGCAAAGTGGCCAATACTAAGCGCAGATGCTGTTCATGCTCCTCAGCACTGCGAGAGTAGACAAGTACGTCATCAATAAAAAGCACCACAAACTTATCCAAGTAGTTCTTGAACACCCGGTTCATCATATCCATGAAGGCTGATGGTGCGTTGGTCAAACCAAACGACATCACCAGAAATTCAAAATGGTCATGCCTTGATCGAAATGCAGTCCGCGGAATATCAGACTCCCGGACTTTGAGCTGATGATAGCCCGAGCGGAGATCAATCTTCGAAAATACGGAACTGCCACGCAGTTGATCAAACAAATCATCGATTCTTGGCAGTGGGTACTTGTTTTTAATCGTCACCTTGTTCAATTCCCGGTAATCGATGCAAAGCCGCATCGACCCATCTTTCTTCTTCACAAATAACACCGGTGCACCCCAAGGTGATGAACTCGGCTTGATAAACCCTTTTGCCAATAAGTCATCCAACTGAGTACGCAACTCTGATAGCTCACGCGGGGCCATTCTGTACGGCGCTTTCGCAATAGGCCGCGTACCCGGTTCCAAATCAATAACGAACTCGACATCACGATCAGGGGGAAGACCCGAAAGATCCGTAGGAAAAACATCTGGAAATTCACGCACAACAGGAATCTCCTCCAAACGCGGCAAAACAGCACTAGTCCCCACAACTGAGACTAGACAAGCAAAACAGTCGGAAACAAACAACGTCCGAACACATACCGCCGAAATCCTTGGAGTATCCTGACATGAATCACCATAAACACTTCCCGGCTGACCATTGTCTTTCATAAAATCCCAGCGCTTCCCTTTGCACTGGATGACGGCGTCATAGCGGGATAACCAGTCCATACCCAGAATGACGTCAAAATCCTCCAAATCGATCACTTTGAAATCAGCCTTTGCTAAGAAATCGCCCAACAAAATGGGACAATCAAGAAGACCCCAGTCTGCCACCACCGAAGCACCGGAAGGAAATTTCACCAAAAACGCATTCCCCACTCGATCTGGTGTCAACTGATACCGATCCAGAAAGGTTCGCGCCACAAATGAATAGGTCGCGCCAGAATCAAATAAAACACGCGGCCAACGGTTCTTTACCTTAAAGTTTCCTATAAGGGTATATATGCTAAGAACTACACGTAAAAGGCAGAAACAAAACAGGAACCAGAGGAATGAATCGAACCTGAGATAACCTGAGGTGACGTCTGAGCTTCCTCTGAAGAGACCACGTTCAACTTCCCTTTGCCTTTGTCTAAACGCGGAGGCGGAGGCAAAGCCTGGAGTGGTGCGGGTTGCAAAACAGGTTGGATCTGCGGGCACCTTGCGCGAAGATGTCCTTGTCTGCCACACTGGAAGCACATCTTGTCTTTGGCCCAGCAGCGGCCCACATCATGACCTCTTCTCCCACAAAATGTACACTCCAAGTCTCTGGTTGGCGCACCCTGAATGGCGTGCACCTGCTCCTTCTTTTGCATCCCCAACCGCTTGAAATATTTATCAAACGGGTGACCGGCTCGGCCACAGAAGCTACATAGTTCCTTCTTCTTCTTCTTTACGTCTGACTCGTGGGACATTTTCTCTCCCACCAGCTGTCTCTTGCCCTACCTCATCTGCTGCCCTCTTTGTTTGACATTTTCTATAGCTTCCACCTTCAACGCAGCCTCAACCGCAGTGGTGTAACTTGTCGCTCCATAAGCACTTGCGAATTGCTGCACGTCGCTGCGCAGTCCGCCAAAAAATCTCTTTACTCGGTCAGCTTCCGTAGTCAACAAGCTCGGAGCGAACCGACTTAACTTGCTAAACTCAATTTCATACTCACTCACTGTGAGTTTCCTCTGCTTCAAGTACAAAAAGTCATTCATCAGGCGGTCCCTTTCCACTGCCGGTAGAAACTTGCGCCGTAACATTTCTTTGAACGCTTCCCATGAACAGCCCGCCCCTAGGCCTTCCTTTTCTCGCAGCCACCAACCTTTCGCCAACCCTTTGAGTTGATAGGCGGCAAGCATCACCTTCTGGTCCTCGGTAACGCCAGAATACACAAACATCTCTTCCAATGTGATTACCCAATCATCCAAGATCACAAAGTCTGCTTTGCCATCATAAGTCGGTGGTCCAAGTCGCTGAAACTGCGAGATGAAAGTCATCGCAGGAGGAACCACAACTAGGGGTATCACTGCCACTGAAGGAGTAGACATCGTGGGGCCTCTAACAGTCTCTTGCCCTCTTGGTGCCAGCCCTGACATCGCTGATGACATAGCTTGGAGCTGGGACTGAACTTCCTGCACCTGCCTCGTCAAAGCCTCATTACTTTGGCGAAGACTATCCATCAGGGCATTATTCTGCGCGCCCGAAGACTCGCCCTCGGATTGGGGAGTTTGCCTTGTCACTGGACGCTTCGACATCCTATAAGCACGTTCACTCTTGTCAAACTCAAACCCAACAAAACACACAACGGCTATGTACAGACCATACATATAACAATATGAACATCAACTGCTAACTTGCTCTGGGAGTTTAAGAATGATGGTATGCCTAGTCTAAATATGACTCACCGTCATCCCACTACTTGTGCCTAACCAATGAATGCATGACTTGATTTGACCCCAAAACCATGAGTGTATATGTGTCATCATGTAAATCTTAGCTTGGCACGTGGTGCTCATGCAATGTTATGTTATGCGTGCTGTGCGATGCAATCTAGAAAAGGCCTTAATGCATGCCATGAGCGGTCGTACGCATCACAATGCTATGCATCCCATACTACATAGCATTGCATGCAACGAAGAAAAGAAAACGTGCTAGTCGCATCCATGTGGTAAGGTTATGCATCCCATACTACATAACCCGCACATGTTGCCACTATGGTGGATCCATATACAACCACATATTATGCATCCCATACTACATAATATGCCCCGTATACTTCTTGTCATGCCATGAGTGTAGTGTGCGTGCTTCGGCCAAGACATACTGATGGCACCTCGGTGTGTGTATGATATGATGCTTACAACCAAAAAAGAAAGTTTGCCCGACCAATTGTCAAGCAAACCTGGCTCTGATACCAACTGTCACAACCCGCATTTCCTCAACGAGTACCTCGTATCAGAGCAAGAGGAACTACGGGTTATGATGCCACGTCGTGCAGGGGATAACTGCACACGCTCAGGCAACCCTTGACGCTCACTTTATGAGTTGAAATTCAACAGTGAAATGTAAGAAAATGGCCGTATCCCTCGGCCTTAGGTATCAAAAACTGTATTTGTACGCGGCGAAAATACTTTGTTTATTTATGACGATCTCCTATATGCAGTCTATAGTGATACTACTATAAGAAATCCTCTTTATTTACGTCATTTGGAAAATACGTCTTAGTTGATCAAAACATGTATGCATGATATACAATAATAGGTTTTTTGTTTAGCTTAAAACTACCTAATGCAACCTACCATAAATCCTTCCCAAGAGCAAAAAGACATCATCCAAATGAGTCACATAGCAGTCTATTATTCATACATCACAAGTAAAGAAAACCACCAATGGGCGCCAACAAACTGACACGAACCCATTGGGGCACATGTATGTCTGTACAACAAAGAAAAGAACTATCTCGCTAAGTAAGCTCGGCTAGCTCCAAAGAAACTCTGACCACCAAACCTAGCCGCTCAACCGGCTACAACCTGCACCTGAGACATTCAAGAAAGAATACCTCAGCAATCCTTGAAGATACAATAAAAAGAAGAGCAGTATCATGAAGGGGCTTACCGACCCCGTAGCAATGTTTCATATAGGTAAAATGAGTGAATAAAACAAGTGGAAAACGCACCAAAACACATGCCAAACGCACCAAGTGCGTAGAAGTGCAACAAGTCCTGCTCCACCCGCAGGAGCAAAAGGGCAATACACATGCCCAAATTCAGCATCTTTCGAGCAAGAAACAACCAAACTAGTGAAACATAAGCAGCGGTTAAGTTCAATTCCGCAAGAGTCTTTCGGTGGCGGCCCTAAAGTGGAACACACCAATTCAAACCAGCCCAAATCGGGGCCAAAATGGTCTCTCATACCATAAAACAAAACCTGGTGGCCACCAAGGCTGAAACCACACCACCCCTTGCAGAATTCTCACACAAACGCTCCTGCCATGGTTCACAATTCGCCTCGCAAAACGCCCCATAACCCAAGCTAAACACGTTCCTTTCATCGTTCTCACGCATGACGACAAGTTGCTAGAAAAGTAATTAAGCTATAATCTACATGAAGTACATGATGAGGAACAAGAACAAATCACATGATTAGGCAAGAAAAAGGCTACATGAACATGAATAAATAGAGCTACATGAGTCACATGAACAAGATAAACGACATGAAGCAACCTATCATAGACTTCATAACCAATGAAAACTAAGCATGGAAATCATATTCATGGAGTATAGGAAATTCAAAAGCATAATCATAAAGCTAGTGAGGAAGAACTCAACACAAGAAGAACAAGCTAGGGAATTTGAAAGATAAACACTAGCTATGTTGGCACAATCAAAATCAAGAAAGAAGATTGGCAAGGGTGAAGAACACCGCTTGCCTGAACCGAGACGATGCCGCGACGGCTGCTCCTCTCTTTCCTTGCCTTGCTTGAGCCTTTGCTCTCTTGCTTTCTCTTTGAGAATGAAGAAGAAGATGAAAAGAAGGTGAAATGAGAAGAACAATTCTCTGTTTCGGCCTTATTTCCTCCAGAACAGAGCTGGACCGTTAGATGCAGAATCAAGGAAATGAACGGCACAAAAAACTGGAAAAACTCGATTTTCGGGCCGGTCACGCCCTGTGTCACGCCCGTGACGCAGGGCGTGTACCATAAGCGGCGCAGAAAGTCGGCAAATCCAAGTTTATCCACACGGTACACGGCCGGGTACACGCCCGTGACGGGTCGGTCACGCCCGTAACCTAGGGCGTGTAGCCCGTGTCTCGACACCTTGTCGACACAAAGTGTCGACACTCGACACAGCTGGACACGCCCTGTGACACGCCCGTGTCACAGGCCGTGTCCCCTCTCTCGACACCCGACACTCGACACTCAACACTCGACACTCGACACTCAACACTCAACACTCGACACTGCGGGACACGGCCCGTGACACGCCCGTGTCACGGGGCGTGTACCCCATTCGTCGAGCTTAACTCGACACCAGAAAATCGTCGAGTCAAGGAGGTCACGCCCAGGTCATGCCCTGGGTCACGCCCCGACACGCCCGTGTCGTGGGGCGTGTTACGCACAAAAATGACTAATTTTCCCTATTTTGAAAAATGTTCCTGTGTCGTCCTAGACCATTTTTGCCTTAAGAACTTTTTACCCTTTTTTTGTTTCCTGTACCAGCAACTCACTTTCAGCAACATTTCCCGGCGCGAAAAAGTGCAAACATTCCCTAAGAGGCCTCACCGAGTCCCCAATTTGGACTCCGGTTTGCTGGAGAATCGTGCAACTCGGCAACCAAAACAGCCACTCGCAAGCCCGCGGGAAAAACCATGCTCGAACAATGTTCAAAGCCAACGTAACGCCCATCATGCGTACGCAATCAAAAATCCGGGGTGTTACAAGAGATGTCTTTACCTTTTTACCCACAAGGGGGATTTTACCTTTGTGCCCCAGGTAGTTTTACATTTTTACCCCTGGAGGTCTGCGCATAGCTCTCTAGAACAGCGGAGTTTGGCTGTTAGCAGACCCAGTACAGGGTGTTTTGGTCATTTCAGGCTGATTTAGAAGTGATATTTGCAGATCAGGTTCAGAGGCCTATAAATAGATAGGTAGAGGTGCCTGAGAGGGTTGTTGAACCTTTCCACTATCTTCCTCACAGGCACCTAGCTCAGCACTGGCTAGGGAGGGGAAGACTCTCAGTTCTTCCGGGTAAGAGGCGGGACCTCCGAGCTGGGCCCCCTCGGTCTGTTTTCAGGTCACTGACTCTCGTCAGGAGGGTAGCGCAGGGAGAGTACGTGTGGGCTGCATCATGTTCGAACATTAGGAGGGACCAGAAAGCTGGTTCCAACATTTTTGTGCGGTGAGCGTGGAGCGCAACCCTCAGAGAAGAACCTTGAGCCACCACATGGCGGGAGATCACGGGGAAGGAGAAGGAGGGGAGTCGGATAACCCGGGGGGATTCATGGGAAGAGCGGAGTTTATGGCTTCAATCAAGAGGATCATGGATCTACTGCAAGGGATCTCGCGGCAGGGAGACTGTTCAACTCCACTGCCTCAAGTGCCAGCTCTCGCGACTCAGGAAGAATTCGTCTCGGCGCGAGTAGGAGAGGATGCCCCGGGGAGAAGGTCGGGGAAGGAGGTGATGGCGGAAGGGAGCGGGAGAGACATGGTGGGAAGGGAGCTGTTCCCAAGCCCGGCGAGTGCCATCTCGCCAGGGGAGGTCGTCGCGCGAGTAGGGGCGGTGAGACCGGCGGCGAGAGGGTCCCCTTTTTGCGAGCTGATCCTGTCTGCTCCCGTCCCGGAGGGCTTCCGAGAGCCCGAGATGAACTACTATGTAGGGAAGGATGATCCCCTCCATCATTTGCAGTGGTTCGAAGACGCTGTCTGGATCAGGCCCATAACGGACGCGTTTAAGTGCCGCCTTTTTGCGATCACCCTAAAGGACAAAGCTAGGGATTGGTTCCATCAACTCCCGACAGGCTCGATATACGGCTTCGAGGACTTGAGCAGGAGCTTCCAGCTCCGGTTCTCCACATCTAAGAAGAGGAAGAAGAACCCGGAGTCGATCTTTCTGATCAGGCAGAAGGCGGACGAGTCACTGGCCCAGTACGTGGACAGGTTTCAAGAAGAGATTTTGGATATCCAGGAGGTGTCAGGGTTTGCCCTCCAGATGGCCTTTACTGTGGGACTACGGGAGGGATTCTTCAAGATGAGCCTCACACGGAAGGCGCCGCTGTCCTTTGAAGGCTTGATGGAGAAGGCGGCAAAGGAAATAGCGATGGAGGCGGCGAACCCAGCTTTTGCAAAGAAGCTGGCAAGGCTTACTGAGGTGGAGTCGAGGGAGTCAGGTGGGAGACAGCAGGAGACGAGGAGAAGAGAGGAGCCAAGGGCACCGGCGTACCCGGAGCTGGGGTGGAGACCACAGGGAGGCCCTGCCCCAGGACAAGGTAGAGGATTTCCCCAAGGGGGGAGGAACCGGCAAGGAGGACCAGAAAGGTTTCACCAGCAGGGGTGGGGGTATGGTCATAGACCACCCCTGCCCCCTCCGCAGCAGGCCATAGCCATCGGCCGAGGCAGAGGAAGGGGCCGAGAGAGAGGAAGAGGAGCCGGAGTAGGGAGAAGGAGGAACCCTCAGGAGGGAAGACAGGAGGGGGGGAGGTGGCGTTGCCATATTGTGACTTCCACGAGGAGGAAGGTCACGCAACGGCTACCTGCCCAGATTTCTTAGAGATGAGGAGAACTCGAGGGGCAGGAGAACAGCCAAGGCCGGTGCGGATAGAGGAAGTAACAGTTACAGGAGAAGATGATCGATGTGTGGATCGAGCGGATGAAGGGGATCGCGGGGGGATTGGAGTGATCAATGGGGGGTGGGGATAGAGGCGGCCCGAAAGGCGAGCCTTCACACTATGTACCGCCGAAGCGTCGCCTCGACGTCACAATCCCCTCCTCCAGATGAAAAGATTACTTTTTCAAGGAAGGACATGCCCGAGCATGAGGACCCCTTTTGTGACGCGCTGGTGATACGGACCGCCATCGAGAACTTCACGGTGTCGCGGATCCTAGTGGACAATGGGAGCTCAGTGAATGTGATTTTCAAGAAGGCATTCAATGCAATGAGGGTGGAGGCCCGGAGGGTGCTGGCGGCGGATGGACCACTGTTTGGGTTCTCAAGGGAAAGGAAAGAAGTCGAGGGGGGAGTAGGGCTTCAGGTGACCCTGGGAGGGCTGTCCCGGAATTGCCGCTTTGTCATAGTGGATGCCCCCAGTAGTTACAACGCTATCTTTGGGCACCCCTTAATCAGCGCTTTCAGATGCGTCCCATCATCGTTTCACCAGTGCTTGAAGCTGAATTCAGGAGGTACCCAAATCAGGGTACGGGGGGATCCAAAGGCTGCCAGGGAATGCTACGTGACGACAGTGAACACCATCTCCTGGCAGGAAGACGCGGAGGAGTTGGGAAAGTGGATGGAGCAATTACAACAAGAACAGGGAGGCGGGGAAGAGCAAAGAGAGGAGGAAGATGCTGGAGGAGAAGTAGTAATGGTGGGAGGCATTGCGAGGGAACCAGAAATGGCGGGAGAGGAGTTCGGGGAGATGATGGTAGTAGAAGAAAAAGAGAAGGAAAGTGCGAAGGGGGAGGAAGAAATGGTAAGGAACTTAGGCCTGGTGGAGAGGCTGGAAGCGGCTGGAAAGGAGGGCGAAGAGACGGGGGCAGCAGAGGGAGAGGAGCCAAAAGAAGAGGTAGGGAGGAGAGAGAAAAGGCAGATGGAAGAAGAGGGAGGTTCGCCCGGGGAGGGGGTCCGACCGGAAAAGAGAAGGGCCTCACGACAGGAAAAGGAGGACGCAAGCAAGTGGGAGACGGAGCAGCCGGGGGAGGAGAGGATGATGGCAACGTAGAAGGCAAAGCCAAGGAGCAGGAGGTGCAGGCAGAGCAGGAAGGAGAGGAAGACCCATCAAGGCTGAAAGCGGCCGTGGAGGTCCTCGAGGTAGAGGTACGCACCAAGGAAGGTCGAGAGGAGAAAATAAAAATCAGCGGCGAGCTCTGCCCGGAGGACCGTGAGAAGATCAGGACCTGCGTACAGAAAAATATTGACGTCTTCGCATGGAGCGCCGCATACATGCCAGGGGTCGATGCAGACGTCGCCTGTCACCGCCTCAATCTAGATCCCAACACTCGCCCCATACAACAGAAGAAGAGGGTCATCGCCTCCAAGATGGCCGGACCTATTAGAGAGGAAGTGGAAAAATTACTTAAGGCGGGGTTTGTGTCCGCCTGTAAGTATCCCGGGTGGGTGAGTAATGTTGTAATGGTCAAAAAAGGGGAGGGTAAGTGGAGAATGTGTGTGGATTTTTCTCTTTTAAATAAAGCATGCCACAAGGATTGTTACCCGCTGCTCCGAATCGACGTGCTGGTTGACTCAGCCGTCGGCTTCCCCTTTATGAGTTTCTTGGATGCATTTTCTGGATATCATCAAATACGCATGCATCCCCCGGACGTTAAGGACGTCACCTTCGTCACGGAGGATGGATGCTTCTGTTTTAATATGATGCCTTTCGGTTTGAAAAATGCGGGCGCGACCTATCAGAGGATGATGGATCAGATCTTCCGAGAGAAGAGAGGGAGGAACCTCGATGTTGAGACTATATTAGCCAGCAAGACACGTGTGTGTGGGACCGCATGTTTGGTCTTTCCCCATCGCGTTCCAGGTCTGGGTGTTGACCCCGGTGGGCCCCCTTGTATGGCGGAATTTCCCCGCGGTCCTGTGGTTGGGGTTAGTCCCACATCGCCTGTAGTAGGCGATCCTTTGTGTTCATGTACCCCCGTCCCCCCTTACCATTACCTCGGAGTTTTGGGAAGATGAGTGGTGACGGGTGGTTTCCACATGGTATCAGAGCCAGGTTGTCCTGCTGCGGGGGTGTGTTGAGACTATATTAGCCAGCAGGACACGTGTGTGTGGGACCGCATGTTTGGGCTTTCCCCATCGCGTTCCAGGTCTGGGTGTTGACCCCGGTGGGCCCCCTTGTATGGCGGAATATCCCCGCGGTCCTGTGGTTGGGGTTAGTCCCACATCGCCTGTAGTAGGCGATCCTTTGTGTTCATGTACCCCCGTCCCCCCTTACCATTACCTCGGGATTTTGAGAAAAGAGCACCAAGCCGGGCGAACAGAAAACAGGTCGTGCGGCTAGGAAGGCCGCTACCAAGAAGCAGAGCAAAGCAGAGGGAGATCCATCAGCAACAATGACCGGGGGCAACTGAGCATGTGTGTCAAGAAGAGAGAAACATTGAGGATTGCCTGTCATATGATTTGTTGCACCAGAGTCGATTAGCCATCTTCCGCGAGTAACAACATGAGCACTACCAGAAGAGGTGACCACGGAGGCGGACAGGCTGGAGGAGGGGAAGGCCATGGAAGCATGAGAGGAGCAAACCGCGACGATAAGAACAAGCCGCGAGAAGAGAAAAGAGCACCAAGCCGGGCGAACAAAAAACATGTCGTGCGGCTAGGTTGTCCTGATGCGGGGGTGTGTTGAGACTATATTATCCAGCAGGACACGTGTGTGTGGGACCGCATGTTTGGGCTTTCCCCATCGCGTTCCAGGTCTGGGTGTTGACCCCGGTGGGCCCCCTTGTATGGCGGAATATCCCCGCGGTCCTGTGGTTGGGGTTAGTCCCACATCGCCTGTAGTAGGCGATCCTTTGTGTTCATGTACCCCCGTCCCCCCTTACCATTACCTCGGGGTTTTGGGAAGATGAGTGGTGACGGGTGGTTTCCACATGGTATCAGAGCCAGGTTGTCCTACTGCGGGGGTGTGTTGAGACTATATTAGCCAGCAGGACACGTGTGTGTGAGACCGCATGTTTGGGCTTTCCCCATCGCGTTCCAGGTCTGGGTGTTGACCCCGGTGGGCCCCCTTGTATGGCGGAATATCCCCGTGGTCCTGTTGGTTGGGGTTAGTCCCACATCGCCTGTAGTAGGCGATCCTTTGTGTTCATGTACCCCCGTCCCCCCTTACCATTACCTCGGGGTTTTGGGAAGATGAGTGGTGACGGGTGATTTCCACACTCGAGGTATTCGTAGATGACTTGATGATCAAAAGCAAGGTACTCGGAGCTCATATCCTAGATCTTGAGGAAACCTTTGAAACCCTAAGGGAGTATAAAATGAGACTCAACCCCCTGAAATGTGTTTTTGGTGCCAGCAGAGGAAGGTTCCTGGGACACCTTCTCACTCCATCTGGAGTGGAGCCCAACCCCGAAAAAGTGGGAGCAATCCTGGAATTGGAGTCCCCTAGGAATGTTAAGGAAGTCTAACGTCTCACAGGCAAGTTGGCCGGGCTGAACAGGTTCCTCTCTCGAGCCGGGGAGAGGTGCTCGCCCTTCTTCCGAACGCTGCGAGGCGGCAAGAGATTCGAATGGACCTCGGAATGTGAGACGGCTTTCCAAGCCATAAAACAACAGCTTACCCAAACGCCCTTACTCCAGGGACCAAGGGAAGCAGAGGTCTTGTTCTTATACTTGGGGGTAGGGACTGTGGCGGTGAGCTCGGTCCTGGTGCGAGAAGAAGGGAAGAAACAATTTCTGATTTATTACGTAAGCAGGGTCCTGAAGAAAGCGGAGCTCGGGTACCCCATCCTTGAGAAGTTAGCATTTGCCCTCATCATCTCGGCCCGAAAGCTCAGGCCGTATTTTCAGGCTCACTCCAAACGAGTGGTAACAGACCACCCCCTCCGTCGCATCTTGGGGGGGTTGGAGCATTCTGGGAGGCTGGCAAAATGGTCAATAGAGCTCAGCGAATTTGACCTCGTCTTTGTTCCTCGGCTCGCCATAAAGGCACAGGCGGTGGCCGATTTCCTGGCGGACTATGTAGTTGAGGTTCGGGAGACGGAGACGTCCCCTCGGGCAACCTGGAAGATGTTAGTGGATGGAGCGTCAGGAAGAAATTCCTTGGGGGGGGGGAGTGGTCTTGATCAGCCCGGAGGGGACCCAGATTGAGCAGGCCTTGAAGATTCATTTCGCAATCACCAACAACCAAGCGGAATATGAGGCGGTCATTTCGGGACTCAGGTTAGCCCGGGAGCTGGGCATACAAGACATTGAGGCCTCGACAGACTCCATGGTGGTGGCAGGCCAGATCAAAGGGGAGTTCGAGGCAAGGGAGCCCACCCTCCAATTGTATCTAGGAAAGGTCAAGGACATCATAGGGCAGTTTCGAAGCTTCTCCATTCAGCACGTCCCGAGGGAGGAGAGCACTCAGGCTGACCAACTCGCCAAGCATGGCCCTCGAGCCGGGGGAACAGTGACGGAGCTCTTCAGACCGTCTATAGAGGAAGGGGAACTCATGGAAGTATGCCAGCAGAGGTCGTGGATGGACCCCTTTATCACCTTTTTGGCATCAGGGTAGTTACCCGCAATGGAACTCGACAAGAAGCATACCAGATACAAATCGGCGTACTACCTGCTGAAGGATGGAGTTTTATATCGCAAAACCTTGTCGGGTCTGCTGGCCAGATGTGTGTCAGAGGAGGAGGTTCCCAAGGTTCTGCAAGAGATTCACTCGGGAGAATGTGGGAGTCACTCGGGGAGCCGGACTTTAGAAGGGAGGGTGCTGAGGCGGGGGTACTTTTGGCCCACCCTCAGGAAAGATGCGGAGGAATTCGCGAAAAAGTGTCAAAAGTGCCAGGAATTCGCCCCCCTTCAGCTCCTTCCGGCCTAGAGGTTGCGGACCATCACAGCTCCCTAGCCATTCGCTATATGGGGACTAGATCTGGTGGGCCCTTTTCCCTAAGCGAGTGGCCAAAGGAAATTCCTGTTAGTCATGGTGAACTACTTTTCGAAGTGGCTGGAGGTGAAGGCATTGGCTAAGGTAACCTCGCAGGTGGTCAAGAACTTCGTATGAGGGGAGATCATCTGCCGGCATGGGTTGCCCCTAGCCATTGTGACAGATAACAGACCACAATTTGCAAGCAGAGAGTTCGTGGATTTCTGCATTCGTTTGGGGATAGATCTCTGCTTTGCCTCTGTTCATCATCCACGGAGTAATGGACAGGTCGAAGCGGCTAATAAGGTCATTTCAATCTATTGAAGAAAAAGTGGAGAATTTGAGAGGAAGCTGGGTGGAGCAGCTACCTTCAGTACTGTGGGCCTTGAGGACCACACCAAACACAGCCACGGGGGAAACCCCGTTTAAGCTCTCTCATGGCTCAGAGGCCGTCATACCTGTCGAGTTTGAGGTCACATCACCAAGAGTAGCGGCTGCAAGGGAAGGAGCCGAAGGATGGAGAGCAGAGAACGAAGAAGAACAGAGACTCTCGTTGGATCTCGTGGAGGAGCTCCGGGATTTAGCAATGGTCCGACAGGAGGAGGTCAAGCGCCGGATGGCGAGGTACTTCGACAAGCATATAAGGATCAAACAGTTTAAGAAAGGAGATTTGGTCCTGAAAAAGGTAGACGCGGCGGGTAGAGGGGCCTCCGTAGGGAAGCTTAACCCCAATTGGGAGGGTCCGTTTGTAGTAAAAGAAGTCTTAAAGTCAGGAGGGTACCACCTCCAGGATGTGGATGGGGTATCCCTCGAGAGAGCCCGAAGTGGTGATGATTTGAAGAGATTTTACCCGTAGCACTCTATCCATCGGACCTTTTTATTATTATTATTGTACAATGCTTATCATTCTGATGTGCTCTTTTGATGCGATGAAAGTGAGGGTGACCCTTGTGAGGCACCAGGGGTGAGGTGTTGAGGAGAGGAGATCCCGAGCAGACCCGCTGACCAGGCTCCCATCAAGCTGGCAGGGCTGTAGGCTCACTCGGTAGTTGAAGGTGTTGAGGAGAGGAGACCCCGAGCAGACCCGCTGACCAGGCTCCCATCAAGCTGGCAGGGATGTAGGCTCACTCGGTGGTTGGAGGTGTTGAGGAGAGGAGATCCCGAGCAGACCCGCTGACCAGGCTCCCTTCAAGCTGGCAGGGCTGTAGGCTCACTCAGTGGTTGAAGGTGTTGAGGAGAGGAGAACCCGAGCAGACCCGCTGACCAGGCTACCATCAAGCTGGCAGGGTTGTAGGCTCACTCGGGGGTTGAAGGTGTTAAGGAGAGGAGACCCCGAGCAGACCCGCTGACCAGGCTCCCATCAAGCTGGCAGGGCTGTAGGCTCACTCGGTGGTTGAAGGTGTTGAGGAGAGGAGACCCCGAGCAGACCCGCTGACCAGGCTCCCATCAAGCTGGCAGGGTTGTAGGCTCACTCGGGGGTTGAAGGTGTTAAGGAGAGGAGACCCCGAGCAGACCCGCTGACCAGGCTCCCATCAAGCTGGCAGGGCTGTAGGCTCACTCGGTGGTTGGAGGTGTTGAGGAGAGGAGACCCCGAGCAGACCCGCTGACCAGGCTCCCATCAAGCTGGCAGGGCTGTAGGCTCACTCGGTGGTTGAAGGTGTTGAGGAGAGGAGACCCCGAGCAGACCCGCTTGAAAGTCCACCTAGTGTCAACAAAGTTCACCTATGGGGTGGGGGGGGGGGGGAATAGGTGACGTGCAACGCTTTTGCGGAATTTACGATGGTACCTGCACAATAAAATAAAAAGCACAGCACACATAATACACAGTCAATTTATAGTGGTTCCCCGACTTGGGTACATCCACTTTCCCCCTTCGACCTATCTCCCAACAAGGGACGACTCGGTCACTTCTCCAACAGGATTGAAATCCAATCCTTGCACTATCGGAAGGAACCCTTCCACACGTAGGAGTCAACACTCCCACAAACCGGGTTGCACCCAACCCTTACACCACGGAACAATCGTTCCTTTACAATAAAAGTAAAATAGAATGTACACGAGATACAAACTTCGTTTTGAGACTACGGTGTTCCTCTTCGTTAGACGACGTGTTCGTGAAGTCAACGAAGAGTCTACAACCCTAGATCTCTCTTGGAGAGGATCTCCCCGGAACCGGCGGCGACAATACAAGCGGCGGCTTGGTTCGGGATCGGCGGCGACGACGATGTGCGGCTGTACTTCTTTAGAGATCCAAACTTCGTAGCGAAGCTAGCTAGGTCTACCAACGGTCACACTAGGATCAATCGTCTCGATCGATGCGGATGGGGAAGACTTTCCCGATCTACAAATCGAGAGACAAGAGATCTCCGGTTAGACACGTGAGACGTTGAGCTTAGCTAGGCTTCTATTGACCGGAGATCTGGAAGAAAACACGATCACGACCGGCGATCTACACTCTCGCGCGGCGACGGAGGCGGCGGCAGAAACTCGCGAACTAGGTCAAGTTGCGGCTCTGCTTTGTATATATTTTTCCGTAATTCTACTGTTCAATAATACCCGTGTATTTATACACTGTAGATACTAACAATATGACCGTTGTGGGTCCCACAAGTAGAAACCCGAAATCCGGTTCAAAATAGTCCAGCGGCAGAATCCGGTCCAGCAGCATCCAGAGAAAACGCCAAGTAAAATTCGTCGAGAATCATTAGTGATTCTCGACGAATCGGCGATAATCAGTTAACGATTCTCGACGATTCGTCGAGAATCACTAGTGATTCTCGACGATTCCCTTGTTGATTCTCAACGATTTTCACTTGGTATTCATGACCTGCTCAGCGACGGGTTCGGCGAGAATCATCAGTGATTCTCGCCGAATCTAACTTGGCACCATTTTGAGGTAGCCGGTTGGAGTCGGCGAGAATCACTAGTGATTCTCGACGATTCGGCGAGAATCACTAGTGATTCTCGCCGAATCGGCGAGAATCACTTGGTGATTCTCGTCGACTTTTACTTAGACGAATTTTCGTCTTTCCACCCAAGAGCTGTCCCTTGACCCATCCTTGCTCCTTGTCTTCTCTTGCATAAACACGGCCCTGTACTTGAAAGTAAGTGCACTCCAATAGAGAGAGTACACGTAGGCCAACACACTGATCTGCTCAACGAGGGATTACGTCGTGCAGACCCGTGTATATTGACCTACTGCACCCTGACATTGGTGTGCACTTAGCGTGGAAGAACTGCAAGCACAACTTAAGAAGTTTCATCAAATACATTGTGAATTCATCTTAGCTTGACAGGTGGCTTCCTCAAATCCAGGTGATTGTGGATACAATACCCAACAATCTCCCCCTATTTGACGAAGCCAAAACCCTACTAGCTATGATGAATAACACTAATCAAATAATAAAAAACAGCATTCAGAAGTTAAACATGCAGCACAAGAGAATATAAACAATCAGATCAGGACTTGAGTCATTCACATATTCAAATACAAATGTATATATATATAATCTCAGAATTGTTCATATCATAACAACAAGCATTAAATGTTCTTAGGAGAGAATGACAAGCTACAAGTTGTTGACTATCTTTCCTTAGCTAAGTCATCCTTGAGTTTTTGCGCCAAAAACTTCTTCCTTTGTCTCTCCATGTACTCTTTAGGCTTCGGGTAATATCTGGGAGGAGAAACTTTATCTGCATCCGTGTTGTTTCTGAAGAAGATGTTTCGTTTCGCTTCATACGTCTTATGCATCTCCCATTCATACTGGCTGTATACCTCCTTTCGATTGATTTCCCCCTGTTCCTGTAGCCA
This sequence comes from Platanthera guangdongensis, assembly GCA_039583875.1. Classification (NCBI taxonomy): domain Eukaryota; kingdom Viridiplantae; phylum Streptophyta; class Magnoliopsida; order Asparagales; family Orchidaceae; genus Platanthera; species Platanthera guangdongensis. The sequence continues at coordinate 98,011,178 of CM077163.1, forward strand.
GAAGGTGTCCAAGATGATATTCTTTGGAACTGGACTCCACTTTTCATTTCTTACTTCCTCCTCACTCAGTCGAGTTCTCTTTTCAGCCTGTGTCTCCTTGGAGGTCCCTTCTTGAGCTTTTCGCTTGCCCCTGGCTTTTGCTAGGGCCTCTTGGTCAAACATGCTCATCAGTTTAGCTTTGGAAATAGCCCTAGCATCAGCTTCACTTATGGGAACATCTGCAGCACTTGCACCTATTCCCTCAGCAGCACTTACTCCCGCAGCAGCCATGGAAGTCTCAGGAGCATGAATACCTGCAGGATTGTCAGGCAAAACGACGCCTAACGCTCCTAACGCCTGTTGGAGCATCCACCAGCAGCTCTCATAGACGTACTTGTTTGACTGTTCGAAGTTATTGATCATGACTTCTCGGAGTTCAGCCATCTTAGCAATGTAGTCCTTCTCCCCCTTTTTGGCTTCGACAGCGATGAAGTTTGCATAGGAGTGTAGGGAGTCATCAATATGCTTGGTGGTCCGGGAGAATTCAGTGACCAAGGCCTGCTGATTGACGTTGAGAGTGACCATATTACCGTCAAACTTTTAAATGTTGTTAGCTACAACATGTGCATTCTGATTTACTACAACAAGAGTATCAGTGTTCGTTTTCAATCCGGCCATGAGAAGTGTGACAGCTTGGCCGGCCTCAGTGTACTTTTCTTCAAACTTCTTCTCCATCTTATCCAGTTTATGGTTGATCTCCACCATATTCTTGAGCATGAGATTTTCAGATTTCTTAATTCTGTGCAGCAGTTTATTCTGAGCTTCATCAAAGGAGGCTTTGAGTTCATTCACAATGCCCTGAATGACATTTACAGTGTGAGTGGCTAGCTTATCTCGTAATGGAAGAGCCGGAGGCACTTGTGGGCCTTGCCCTTCAGCAGACGCATCTGTAGAGCTGGATACAAGCACAGTCTCTAATGGAGAAATGCTGGCGGCCTCTGTAGATTTATCTGACTCCCCCTCCACTGGTGCATGCTTGTCAGATGGAGGTTCAAAAAGATCCGGAGCCTCCAATACTTCATGTCCCTCATTCCCGTCTTCCTCTCCGTCATCATCCAAGAAATCATCTATATCAGCAGCATCTTCCAACTTGTTGTCAGCAGTCTCCAGTCCAGTAGCTTTGGCTCCTTGCTCATTTCGATTCGGGGCCTCCCCATTTTCCAGCTCAGGTTCACTTCCTTCGTGTAGATCTGCCACAGCATCTCTGGCCAGCTGGGAGATGTCAGATACTACATCAGTATGAGGGGGTAGAGGCTCCCCCTCGATTCCTGCAGTCAAAAGTATCAGGAATTTCACTGGGGGTGACTGCTGGAGATACTCCCTGTTGTTCTTCCACTGCAGTCGGCCCAATACGCCTCTCCCATCGGTCAAACACACTTGAATCCATCTTCTTCAAGTAGTGGAGAGGGACACCTTTACTCATGTCAAACTTGTCTCCATTTAGCTGATTTAGATATAGACTTATGATGCGGCCAAAACTCGGAGAGCCCAAGGTGTCCTTTATCTTCTCGAACAGCAACTCCCCCCAATTGAACCTTTTACGGCAGACAACAGCTATCAGGATCTTGAACATATCCGCTGAGATATGGTCATGAGAGCCTGGCTTGCAGATGAGCACCTTTCCAATTATGTCAGACAGGAGCTTCCCTTCTTCATTCATATCCTTTCTCTTTATTGACCGAGTTCCTCGTGGGAGGCCGCAGAATAAGAGAGTTCTGGTTTTGTCATCGTCCTCCAGATAGTCCTCATGCTCCGAGCTAGAAAGCTGCAGGAAGCGAGTCAGCTTGCTGGCAGACAGCTTGACCTTTGCCACAGCCACCTTGCTTTTGATTAGTGAGTCGCCATTTCGGAGTCTTGCGGTGGCGAAGAACTCCAGCACCTCTTTGTCTAAGATTTTGCAAGGGTGCTCCAGGACGAATGTTAGCCCAGCCTCTTCCAGCATCAGAATGATGTTGCGGAATTCGTCCGAGGCGTGAGAGAACCCAGTTCGAACAAGCTCGCAACCGGTGAACAACCCAGCAGTTGTCCTTGGAGCCATTGCAGATCTAGAGAGAGAAGCCCTACTCTAAGCTTTAATGAACAGTCAAAAGGAAAGCGTCACTAGTGATAACGTCCAAGTACGGGTGAGGAAGAGGTTACCTAAAGGCGTAGACGGAAGTGAGTTGGAGAGCTTCCTGCAAGAAATCTTCCTTGAGCGTCCTTTGGGAAGACCTTCGGTGGAGACCTAGCGGGAAACAGCGATGGAGACCTTCGGTGAGTAGGAGAGTTTCCCGCGGGGTTCGGCGGGATTCGTCGGGAGCCTTTCGACGAGAACTTTGCGAGAACCTTGCGGGAACTTAGGGGAAGACGATGGAGAACTTGCGGGATTTTGCGAAGGCGGTGCGGGATCCGACGAGAACCTTGCGCGATTCCTAAAGGATAAACCTTGCGGGAACTTTGAGAGATTCGACGAGCTTCCTTGCGGGATCCGACGGAAGAAACCTTGCGATTTGGCGTGGTTTCTGCGAGAGTCGGCGAGACTCGTGTAGCTTGCTCCTTCGGCGGGATACTTGAGGAAGGTGAAGGGTCGGCGAGATTCCGAGTATATAATGGGTCGGCGGGATTTGTCTAATTCGAAATTGAAAGGTTTCTCTACTAGGAATTTTCACGTTAAGAAGCATTGCAACATTTTCGAATTCTTCTGATGTCAAGTCAATATAAGAACGATAAATACATATATATTGTAAAGCCAATCTATTTGGGTTTGAGCGAGGCTTCTCCAAACACTTCTTGATGTCAATTGTGAGTTGTCGAGATTCACAATGACATATCTTCGTTAACTCTTTATTGATGTATAAAGGTTTGCATGTATCGAGTTAACCTATCCTTAGATGTGCACACATACATGTATAAGGATAAATATACACATAGATAGAGATATATATGTAAATGAGGATGCAATATGACGCAAGTCCTTGAACTGATCAAAAGTACCTGGGATTATGAGAGTTAACATTGAGTCTCTCTGACTATACCGTACCAGGTGCTCGATGAGAGTATGCTTATATAAATATATATGTCACTTCTGTTATTCCCGATGCATGTTCCAATTCAGTCGCGGAACACCTACTCTCTAGTTCCCATCATATTTACGGGAACCTAGACTACCCTGGAAAAAGAAATTTCCTTACCTTAGGAACCCAAATCATGTTGGGTCCTAGGTTCCTGTTAGCATAGGCACTCGACTGCCTTCCTTCAGAAAACCTGTCCGGAAGGCTACCTCTGTCCCGTGAATGTGGATAAGCCCTTGCCGTTGTCACAGAGGGGTTGTGCCAACAGTCGATGGCAAAGTGTCCCACTTTGCCGCAGCACCAACATGGGTGAATGTTGTATCACCGTTTCCGACCTGATCTAGTGACTGAGGTAGTCACGGTCCTAGGTCTAACCGGGATATAGCATGATCGCCTCACAAAATTTTCTCTTCCATCGTGACACGTGGAAGGGTGGAATGAATGCATGTTGTGAGCGTCATGAGGCCGGGAAGGTGGTGCCTTTCTCACAGGCATCCCCCTTCTAGGGGCCCCATGAAAACTCACACCATGACTTCTATCCTCCCTATTCTGTGTCCTCATGTGGTGAGAAGTCTTCTGTGAGCAGGGACATGCAGATTCACACCGAGTTGAGGCAGTGGCAGTGAATACAAAGGGCTCAGAGTGAGCCTTAGGCATTCTCTCGTGGGTTGCCACGACGGCCCTTGCACTATGGGTGTCTCCACATGGGGACAGATCACCCTTGCAGTAACCACGACTATTCCTGTGGTCATACCTGAAGGCATGATGAGTTGCCTTCCTGCTTGGAGTAGGGGGTCGGAATACCGTTTCCCCATTTCTCCACGCATTGATAATCCGGGAGATCCACCCGTTTTCTTGCTTTCTCTTTATAGCATCAACTTTGGAAAAGTTTGATACTATTCGTTTCTCATTCTCTAGACTACTCTCTAGAGCTGAGATCTTAGAGTCCTTGACCTTGTTGGATGCCAATTGGAGAACCAACAAGATCTTCAGTTGAGCAATCTCTTGAGCTTGCTCCTCAGCAAGTAGGTTGCTTGACTGAAGGGCTCTCTTCAGAGAATCAGAATCTTCTGGAGGAAAGCAGTTCCTGTCTTCAGAAAGTTCAAAAGAGATGGGGCAGGATGAGGAGGTTACCTGCTCTTCAGTGTTAATGTCATTCGAGCCAGTGACCATTGCGTCATCCTCATCAGAGCTGCTTTCCTCACTGGTCTCTTCAGTCTCAGACATGGACACTGGAGCTCTGATGCTGTCCGAGAGATGCTTGCCTTCATCTTCAGAGGTGAGGACCCCCACATAGGCTTCCTCCTCTGGTTGACAGCATATTCTAGCTTTCTCTGACTCCCCCATCAACTCTGAGATCATCACCCACATGGATTTAGCCGTCCTACATTTTGCTAATCTTGAGCGAGAAGCTCCAGATCAGATATCCAAGATAATTTGACGAATCCTCTCGTCCAAGTTAAATAGTGACAGTTCCGTCTCTGACATCTCAGCAATGCACATGGGCACTTGGATCCCAGAGTCGGTGGTCTTCATGGGAATAAATGGACCCTCTTCCAGAATGAAGGATGCTCGAGGATCGATAACATCCAAGTGAAATGACACTCATCCTCCAGATGGGATAATAATCCTTTGTGCATTCGGGGAGTTTGAGTGGCGATATCTCATAATCCAGCTCCATGCTTTTGACACTGGTGGCAGGAATCTACTCAAGGTGTTAGCCTTTTTGATGAGCAACCTCGCTCTGATACCACTTGAAAGTCCACCTAGTGTCAACAAAGTTCACCTATGGGGGGGGAATAGGTGACGTGCAACGCTTTTGCGGAATTTACGACGGTACCTGCACAATAAAATAAAAAGCACAGCACACAGAATACACAGGCAATTTATAGTGGTTCCTCGACTTGGGTACATGCACTTTCCCCTTCGACCTATCTCCCAACAAGGGACGACTCGGTTACTTCTCCAACAGGATTGAAATCCAATCCTTGCACTATCGGAAGGAACCCTTCCACACGTAGGAGTCAACACTCCCACAAACCGGGTTGCACCCAACCCTTACACCACGGAACAATCGTTCCTTTACAATAAAAGTAAAATAGAATGTACACGAGATACAAACTTCGTTTTGAGACTACGGTGTTCCTCTTCGTTAGACGACGTGTTCGTGAAGTCAACGAAGAGTCTACAACCCTAGATCTCTCTTGGAGAGGATCTCCCCAGAACCGGCGGCGGCAATACAAGAGGCGGCTTGGTTCGGGATCGGCGGCGACGACGATGTGCGGCTGCACTTCTTTAGAGATCCAAACTTCGTAGCGAAGCTAGCTAGGTCTACCAACGGTCACACTAGGATCAATCGTCTCGATCGATGCGGATGGGGAAGACTTTCCCGATCTACAAATCGAGAGACAAGAGATCTCCGGTTAGACACGTGAGACGCTGAGCTTAGCTAGGCTTCTATTGACCGGAGATCTGGAAGAAAACACGATCACGACCGGCGATCTACACTCTCGCGCGGCGACGGAGGCGGCGGCGGAAACTCGCGAACTAGGTCAAGTTGCGGCTCTGCTTTGTATATATTTTTCCGTAATTCTACTGTTCAATAATACCCGTGTATTTATACACTATAGATACTAACAATATGACCGTTGTGGGTCCCACAAGTAGAAACCCGAAATCCGGTTCAAAATAGTCCAGCGGCAGAATCCGGTCCAGCAGCATCCAGAGAAAACGCCAAGTAAAATTCGTCGAGAATCATTGGTGATTCTCGACGAATCGGCGAGAATCAGTTAACGATTCTCGACGATTCGTCGAGAATCACTAGTGATTCTCGACGATTCCCTTGTTGATTCTCAACGATTTTCACTTGGTATTCATGACCTGCTCAGCGACGGGTTCGGCGAGAATCATCAGTGATTCTCGCCGAATCTAACTTGGCACCATTTTGAGGTAGCCGGTTGGAGTCGGCGAGAATCACTAATGATTCGACGATTCGGCGAGACTAGTGATTCTTCGGCGAGACTTGGTGATCACTAGTGATTCTCGTCGACTTTTACTTAGACGAATTTTCGTCTTTCCACCCAAGAGCTGTCCCTTGACCCATCCTTGCTCCTTGTCTTCTCTTGCATAAACACGGCCCTGTACTTGAAAGTAAGTGCACTCCAATAGAGAGAGTACATGTAGACCAACACACTGATCTGCTCAACGAGGGATTACGTCGTGCAGACCCGTGTATATTGACCTACTGCACCCTGACATTGGTGTGCACTTAGCGTGGAAGAACTGCAAGCACAACTTAAGAAGTTTCATCAAATACATTGTGAATTCATCTTAGCTTGACAGGTGGCTTCCTCAAATCCAGGTGATTGTGGATACAATACCGAACATTGCTGACCAGGCTCCCATCAAGCTGGCAGGGCTATAGGCTCACTCGGTGGTTGAAGGTGTTGAGGAGAGGAGACCCCGAGCAGACCCGCTGACCAGGCTCCCATCAAGCTGGTAGGGTTGTAGGCTCACTCGGTGGTTGGAGGTGTTTCGGAGAGGAGACCCCGAGCAGACCCGCTGACCAGGCTCCCATCAAGCTCGCAGGGCTGTAGGCTCACTTGGTGGTTAGAGGAGTTTTGGAGAAGAGACCCCGAGCAGACCCGCTGACCAGGCTCCCATCTAGCTGGCAGGGCTGTAGGCTCACTCGGTGGTTGAAGGTGTTGAGGAGAGGAGACCCCGAGCAGACTCGCTGACCAGGCTCCCATCAAGCTGGCAGGGCTGTAGTCTCACTCGGTGGTTGGAGGTGTTGAGGAGAGGAGACCCCGAGCAGACCCGCTGACCAGGCTCCCATCAAGCTGGCAGGGTTGTAGGCTCACTCAGTGGTTGAAGGTGTTGAGGAGAGGAGACCCCGAGCAGACCCGCTGACCAGGCTCCCATCAAGCTGGCAGGGCTGTAGGCTCACTCGGTGGTTGGAGGTGTTTCGGAGAGGAGACACCGAGCAGACCCGCTGACCAGGCTCCCATCTAGCTGGCAGGACGGTAGACTCACTCGAGAAGACAAGCTTAAGGGTAAGAATTCACGTGGGGAAAGATCCATGTTCATCAAAAGTTTGATAGAAAGTCCCTAAAACAGAGAGAGGCCAGGAATCGGGCCAGGGAAGAAGGTCCCTGGCCGGCACTCGCAATAGGCGGCCTCGCGCCTGGCGGGAGGATGTTCTTTGTTCCAGGCGTGAGTGACCCTTAGAAGGCGGAACCGGCCGGGCGAGACGGCCGGTCCCCAGGGATTCCGGCGCGGGATGATCCTGCGACGAGGCGAGTGCTAACAGTGGGCGGTAATTAAGACAGGGGCGAGAAACGATAAAAATTTCCTCGCGCCGGCTGTTAAGAAAGACGGCAGATGATAAAGCAGCAATTAAACAACATCCAAAAAATAGTCTCACGCCTTTGGCTAGCAGCTAAGCGAGATGGCAGAAGATCAAGGCGGCAATTAAAGTAGCATCTGAAAAGTTGCCTCTAACTATTGCACAAGACGCCCAAAGAAAGAAGCGACAAGTAGTATATACAAAGTTTTAATCAAAATATCCATAAAGCGGGAACACCTCGCTCTCCCTCTTTTAAGGAAGTGTACCAGAATCACAAGTACCAGACAAAAGAAGATGGGGAAGAGAAGTCACTGCTGTGGATGGTACGCTACTCGCTATCAGAGGAGGCGCTGCCGTCCGACTCGCCGGATAAGCGGGGGACCAGGTCGCGGACGGTCACCGTCTCTGCATCCTCGCGCACCACTCCCAGCTCCTTCATCATCTTGAGGACAACCTCCGCCGTCTTGATATTTGAGTCCCGGCAGATGGCGTCCACCTCATCTACGGAATAGCGGGAAGGAACGGGAAATTGATCCGGAGGGGGTGTCGCGTTGCTCCGGAAGCGGAGATTCTCGACTTTTAACTTCTTGTTCTCCCCCTCCAGCTCCTCGATACGCGAGTGCATCCTGTCGGCCGTCTCGGCATCCTGCAGGAGGAGGGCGAGTGAGGGACTATAAGAAGCGAGAGTAAGAATAGCAAAGCAGCGGTAAGGAAACTTACCACGCCGCCCTGACTCTGCGCAAGGAGGTTGTCGGCAACAAGCAACCGCTTCTCCAGGTCCAGGGACCTTTCGCGCTCCGCGGCGAGACCGGCCTCCGCCTCCTTCCATTTCCTGTTGTTGTAAACGAGGCGGCACGAGACCCGGTGCGCGAGCTCCAGGGAGCGAAACTGCGAGTGGGCACTTTTTAGAATGAGGTCTCGCGATGCCTCGTTATCAGCGGGCTCGGAGCCAAGACCGCCATACAGCCCAAAACCTAAGGAGAAGGCATGACTGGTGGGGGGGGGGGGGTACTGTTCCTTCCAGGAAGGGAGAAGGGTGGACACCGACACGCGGTTGGAGTCTTGCTCCCATATGAGAACCGGCTCGCCGGCGTCATCGTCCGTCACGGGCCCCATATTATAATTAGGGTGTGAGGCGGGAGTCGGGCGGCTGGACGAGCCAGTCTCGCCAGGAGGGAGCTGAGAGGGCTGGACATGGCCCCGGGCAGCTGGCTCTGAAGGGATCGTCTCGCGGGCGGGCGAGACGGGTCGTCGCGGAGGCGAGGGAGACGATAGAGTGATGGGGGACAAGGACCCCGCTGGCTCTTCTCTTTCCTTTGCAGATTTTTCCTTCTTGAAGGACACGGACTTCTTCTTCTTGGGGCTGAGGCGGGAAGTACCCTCGCCCGAAGACCTCTTCTTGGTGGCAGGGGTCAGCGTGTCTTTCGCAGCCTCCGCCGTCATGCTCGCCAAAGCGAGAGTTCTATTACTCTGGTAGGGGGGATGGACGGGGACGGTCCTCTCTCCTAGATAAAGTGGCAGTAAGCGAGGAGTAAAAAATTTTTACAAGGGGAAAGAGGGGAATAGAAGCGTACCTTCGCCGGGGAAGACGGCGGGGAGCGAGTCGAGGTCTCGCCGAAGGTATTGGACTTCAAAATTCTTCCCTGCGAAGAAATCGCAGAGCTCTTTCTCGGCACCCCCACCTTGGGGGTATCATAATAGCATTCAGCGGGGGATACGGGGCCGAGAGGGATGCCTCCCAGATCCCCACGGATAAAGACGAACCGCGTCAGCCAGTGGTGGTTCTTGTTAGGCGTCTCGCACACTTTAAGGCCTTGGCCTGTGAAGTAAGAGATGTCGTCGTCCTTGGCGTGGTAGACAAACAGCTTGCGAAAGGCAGTTAGACTAAACTCAATACGCTCTCGCCGCAGGTAGCAGGCGAAAGCGATCAGCATGGAGATGGCGTTGGGGTTGAACTGGGCCGGGACGACCCCAAAGTACTTCAACACTAATTTGACCTCCGGCCAGAGGGGAAGCCGCAGCCCCGCATCGAAGTGCGTGACGGGAAAAGCTAGCTCATTGTGGTAGAAGGTGTTGATACACTCGCCAACCTTGGGCGGGCGAGACAGATAGCTGTCAAAGAGATACTCGCTGGCGAAGCGAGCGTGGTCTTCCTCTGGCAGTCTGCCGAGAGGGAAGTCATGGTCCACGAAGCGCTTCCCGCAACGGCTGCGCCCCTCGCCCTCTTCAATCTTCTTCTTTCCCATAACTGGCGAGAAAGCGGCGAAAAGAGAGAGAGGACGGTTCAGAGAGAGAGACGCGAGATGGCGAAGGGGAGATGGGAACCGGGATCGAAGGAACGGGCTAGAATAATAAGAGGGGCCGGGGTTGGAGATATTTATAAGGGATAGGGAAAAAGGCGGGAAAGTCAGGCGGCGGGAATTGAGAGGACAGCCCGACGCTTCGTTTTCCCCCCTCTCTCTCTCTCTCCTATCTCACTCTCCCTATCTCGCTCTCTCTCTAGAACTCAAGAGGCGGGGGCGCCGCAGAAACCTTTTCTAGGCAAGCCATCATTACAGGATTAATAAAATAATATCTAATCATGACAATAATGAAAAGACGACGTGATATGGCCAGTGCATTACCAAAAGTTAAAAAATAAATCGTCCCGCAGAAGGGAACATCTCGCCCAAATAAGTTGACACAACATATCAGTAATCAAACAGCGAAATTGATGAAAACAAGATCCAGAGAAGGCGAGACGGGAATGCGACAGTTTAGTTCCGCACCCACTGCCAGCGACCATCTTTACCTCCCGCGCATGGCGGGCGGCCAGGAAGATGAAATGCGCGAGCAGCAATCACGCCGCGGCACGCGAGACGGAGATGTTCGTCCGTCTCGTTTAGAATGGCCAGGGGGTCGGTCCCGTCTAGCACCCCGTCCGCTTCCACCATGGCGGAAAGGCGGTGATGATCTGCTTCAATCCACTCCATGCGCCGGTCGGAGGCTTGCTTCTCGAGCTCCATCTCGCGGATTATGTGCGTATATTTACGAAACATCCTGGTGGTCCTCCTCTTCAATTCCAGTGGGTCCATGGGATCACCCAGGTAGTCCTCGATCTCGCCCGGATGAGGAAGAGGCGAGAGGGGGGAGACGCGGGAGCTTCTTCAGTATCGGAATCAAAGTGGATGCCTGCGGAAATAGCGAGAGATCACAAGCAAGGATGAGCCCGCGCGAGTCGGATAAAAGAAGGCGAATCAACAGAGAGGCGAGAACGGAAGAGATCTTACTAGGGATGCGAGGGTTCCCCACAACTCGCGAGAGGTTTTCTCTCCGCGAGGGGGGTGGAGAGGCCGCCTTGGGCGAGTCAGTGCGCGGAGGAACTTGGCTTCCATTGTCGGGAGGATTGGCAGACACCGGCGAATCAGCAAGACTTCCCTGAAAAAGCGTAGTCAGCAGGCAAGACCAGAGAAGAGAAAGGATAATGTGATTACCTGCTTCTCTCCGGAAGAAGCGAATGGGTTGTCTATCCGGGGGGCAGAGGAGGTTGCGCCCGCCGAGAGAGGGGGGCAGGCGGCTTTCGTCCTTTTTAGGCGAGAGGGCGGAGAGGCCAAGGGGGGAGTACTCCCCAGATCCGGGAAAAGGGCGTCCGTGTTGGCTTTGTTTCGCCTTCGCACAATCGCAAGGCGCTCGTGGAAGCTTTGACTATGAGACATTTCGAAGGAAGAATGGCGCTGACGATTCCAAATGAAGACTTTCTCCTCATATTTATAGGCCCCGTGGGGGGGGGGGGGCACCAAAGATTCTCATAAAGAATCCTAGCATCGCGAGCCACGGTTGGACTGTCTTTCCGAGGTTAGGGCAACCTTGAAAAGAGCGGGGATTGTGTACAACCTTGGGCTCGCGAGTGACCCAACAAGCGAGGAAGGAGGACTGGCGAGATGGGAGGAGGCCTACCCGTAAGAGGCGAGAGGAAGGGGAAGCCCATGAATTAAGGCGAGACCTCGCTAGGCGAGACCTCGCTAGAAGAGACCTCCTGGCGTGGGTGAGATGGCCCAGCAGGCGAGACCTCCCTAGGCTTGACGGATCCCTCCCCACTCGCCACGTGAAAAAAGAGATGTCTTTACCTTTTTACCCACAAGGGGGATTTTACCTTTTTGCCCCAGTTAGTTTTACATTTTTACCCCTAGAGGTCTGCGCATAGCTCTCTGGAACAGCGGAGTTTGGCTGTTAGCAGACCCAGTCCAGGGTGTTTTGGTCATTTCAGGCTGATTTAGAAGTGATATTTGCAGATCAGGTTTAGAGGCCTATAAATAGACCGGTAGAGGTGCCTGAGAGGGTTGTTGAACCTTTCCACTATCTTCCTCACAGGCACCTAGCTCAGCACTAGCTAGGGAGGGGAAGACTCTCAGTTCTTCCGGGTAAGAGGCGGGACCTCCGAGCTGGGCCCCCTCGGTCTGTTTTCAGGTCACTGGCTCTCGTCAGGAGGGTAGCGTAGGGAGAGTACGTGTGGGCTGCATCCTGTTCGAACATTAGGAGGGACCAGAAAGCTGGTTCCAACAGTATGCACACTACCAAACCTTAGACCCCTCTCATACGCCTCTGTACACGTCCAAGGTGCACTCTAGAGTCTCGCGTACGTACTTTGCTGAGAACCCGTCAGTCTTGTTGGGTCGGATGTGCGTTATCGGGGATCGTTCTCCAGACCGCAGTATAAAACAACCCACTGGCCCCTCTAACCCTCACAACCGCCTGGTGCACCGTACTACCATCGGTGTGACGAACGACCAGTACCGCATGCCCCACCACTATATTTATGCACATGCAAGTATTTCATCCCGAGCCTTCAGCTCGCAGGACCAACCCGTCCTGAATCTCTCAAACCCTACACGGGTGAGCATTTAGCACAATCCCTCCAACCCATCACGGGTGAGCATATTACACAAGTCTCCCTCCAACCCATCACGGGTGAGAATAAACCATAATGTCCTAACCTATTAGACTACTCTTGTCTACAGATTATTATACTTAGTGATTTAAGGTGAATCACAGGACTGCCCAGGGTATACCCGGTGAAGGGCTCTCGGGGGCACTAGGAACTATGATGGGATTACGCCCAAAGTTCCCTTTCGCAAGGATATTTACTTTAGTTGACGACTATCCATAATTCACCTCAGCTCTCATTGTTGCTCTGGAACAATCCTAGTGTCTTAAGATATTACCGGGAAAACCGACGGTCTTCCGTCGGCCTCCACACCAGTTACTACCTAAGGACTTGCACTTTTATTCTCGTCACTAACAATACTACCCACCAGGGTTATTCATCAACTTCAATCGCTAGCTCGACGTAGATCTATCCCCTGGCGGTCCTTATACTCTAACTCATTTATGCTATACGCAGCCCATGACCTAATACCACCCCGAAATGGAACTTCCAATTCCTCTAACCATATGCCTCAAATCATTTATCCTAGGATGGTATGGACCTACATGATGACTAGGATAAATTTCCATAATTTTCCAATTACTTACACCAGTAATTAATTTCTTTAAATGAGATTCCTAGTCGATTTGCACATGAAGTATAGTCAATATTAAACCTATTGTCCTAGGGATTCTTCCAGGTATATAATATGACAATAAATGGGCCTACCAAAATTTTCATGTCTTTTCAATTCAGATTTATAATTAATTTCTATTTAACACTAAATCCACAAATCTAGCATTTTCCAAAGGAAGTACACAAAATATTATTTCAAAAATTCTAATTAAATCACAGAGCCTTGATAATAATGAAATAATACTATATCCAGATTTTCATTTACATCTAGGTTAAAATGGTCTATCCTTGATCAATTTGAGTTATTTACCAAAATGCCATTTTGGGGCCTAAGCACATTATTGGTCACTCCAAAAATTCTGAAATAATTACACAAGGTACAAAATATACAATTACAACAATATGAAATTTCTCAGATTTTTCAAATGAATATATCCATCATTTATACACAAAGTTCTATAAGGGTAAAATGGTTATTTTGTTCCTTAAACTACTTAAACTTCATCCAACAGAGATATACATTATTTCTAGTGTTTATTATGTCACTCCTTAGTCCTCAACAGGAATTTACCATTTTATGCTGTGGTTAAGCCTATTTTAAATTTTATTTCCTAAAAAGGCCAAATTACCTGAAATTCAAAATAATGGGATTTTTGTTCCCAAAAATTCAACCCTTAGCATGAGAGGTGTATTACACCTTCATGTATCTCCATAATGAAAACCATGATTTTTAAATGTTCCAAATTGGCTGAAAACATATTATTTCACTTTAGGCTAAATGCACATCAAGCCTAATATAAGCCAACACATGCAAGTGGGTTTACCTAACTTGCTGTGGTCCATATGGGCTGAAAATTTAATCATGCCTTAATAATGTCTCTATGGACATGCCACCAAAAATTGGGGCCTTTTGAGGTTGAACTACTCCAAGAATCACCTAAACAAGCCTAGGGGTATTTTAGTAATTTCTCCCTAATTTTAATTTCAATTAATCCCATTTTTGGCAGGTCCTACTTATACCCTAAACCAGTTACTTCCCAAAATATCAGGTCATTTGGGCCTCTGGATGGACTTGGGCATCTCTTCCAATTTCTGCATTTTTGTTATTTGCAGCCCAAGACTATTCACCTTTTCAGATCTTGCAAGTGAGATATCTCAACATGCACATGGCTAAATTGACTAATTTTTCTACCATAGTTCTAATATACCCCTAAGGGCAGGCCACCAAAATTTGGGGGCATATTAGAGTTGGTATGCTCCAAAAATCAACAAAATTTGGTTTATCATATTTGACTAAAACTATAGAATTATTTTCCCCAAAAATTTCCATTTTTGGGGAGGGACTAGATGTGCCTAATTAAGCCACATGCCCAAAATTTCAGTCCATTTGGACTTAGGGTTTGGTCAGGGCTCTCATTTTATTTTCTGACCTACCCTAGGACCAGCCCTAGGAAAATGGCTCTATAGGGCAGTAGATTTAACCAAAATTTATGTGTAACATATCAAATTAAAGATAACTTCAAGAACTACAATTTTCATGTTGAGTATCAGATCTAACAATGCCTCTAAGAGGCCTAAAAGAGACATGAAATGTGCAGTAAAAACAGGGACAGAAAATTGAATTTTGATGTAGCACGAATCTTAAAGCAGAATGGAGGGCATCTGTTCATCTTGCTCCTCCAGCCAATGGCCGAGATTTGCCCGACCTGGAGCTCATTTTAGGGCCATTTTCCGGCCATCCAGCAACCTCCCTGACCGGCCACCACCACCACCTCCGTTGAGGTGAGGGCTAACGTTTGGCGGCGACTTGGCCGCTAGAGGCTGCGGTTTCCGGCGAACTCGCACTCCATCAAAAATCTGAAATTCATGAAAAAGCTCACCTTGGATCTGGCTCATTTGAGCCCGATGTCTCACCTAATAGATCTAGGAAACTAGCACGGTTATAGGTGAGGTGAAACGGACCCGAATTGAGGCTTGACGGCGGGTTGGGCGTCGGGTGGCCATGAAATTTCTCCTCTCCGGCGAGCTTGCTCCCGAACCCGATTCTCCACCAAAAGCTTTGATCCAGGTATCGATTTCCACACCTTTGGACCTTCTGAAGCTAATGGGAGGGTTGGTTTTGGCTGATATGGGCTGTATACAGAGATGCCATGATGGGGATTTCGGCCATGAGCTTTGGTTTCTCCTCCTTGGCTCCAAGTGGCATGAAATTGGGTTGGAAAGGCTGATAATTGATGTGTGGGTTCAGATGTGTGCTTGGGAAGAGAGGAGGAGGGCCACATGGCCTTCATCCCCATTTTCCCTCTCTTCTCTCTCCTCTTTTTCCCCCAATTTCCAAAACTACCCCCTTGCATGCAATCTCTCTCCAATTTCAGGGGGGTAGGGGCTGTCATTAACCATTTGGGTTGGCCTTGGACTGAGTTGGATGGGCTTAGCCCAATGGAAATGGGCTTGGGTTCATTTCTCCCTTCTTTAGGCCTCATGTTGACCAATTTGACGTTTTGAGTTGACTTGGTCAACATGATGAGTGGGCTGACCCCACTTAATGGTCATGAGCCTAGTGGCACCACCCAACTTGAGTTGGGCCAAGGGGGGGGGGGTGCCCCACTTAGGCTAATTGGGCCTATAGGTATAGGTTTGACCAGATAAAGGCCATGGTTGACTTTGGTCAACTCGGGTCAAAGGGTTGACCTAATAGCATGCCCTAGGGTCCACTTAGAATGTTTTAGGGTTAGGGCAATGTGGTGGGGGTCATGGTGTGGTTACGGTTCCTATTTAGGCTAGTTTGACCTAGTTTGACTTTGGCCTCTTAGTGGGCCCCACATGGCTACAATCCACTACCTAGGGTCAAGCCTAGCTAAATCCCCTATCACCCACCCCATGCCTAACCCAATCTAAGTGAAGGGGGCCTAGAAGTAACATGTGATGTTACAAATCCCAATAAACAGGAAAATAATTTCGTCCCCGAAATTTAAGTTCGGGTCTATGGGGTTCTACGTACAAGAATTATAAGAAAATTTAAACTTATAAACTAAAGTATACCTGAAGTGAACAGCTCCGGGTGTCGCTCTAGCATTAGATCCCTCAGCTCCCAGGTGTGCTCCTCCTGTCCATGATTGGACCACAACACCTTCACGAGAGGGACCTTCTTCTTCCGTAACACACGGACATCTGTATCATCAATCCAGATGGGCTCCAGTCTGATGGATCTGTCTGGCGCTATCGGACCGGCTGTAGTAGTAACATGTTCCTCCGGCCGTAGGAGAGCTCTTCGCAAGGAAGACACATGGAAAACGTCGTGTAGGGCACCCAACTCCGGTGGCAGCTGCAGTCGGTAAGCTAAGGGGCTGATCCGTTCCAGGATCAAGTATGGCCCCATGTATCGAGGACTGAGCTTCTTGCGCCTCTGCACCCAAGAGACACCATGTACCGGACGTATCTTCAAGAAAACCCTGTCTCCGACCTGGAACTCCACCTTCCGGTGCCGAGCATCATAATACTTCGCCTGTCTGCTGTGGGCCTCTAGCAGTCGATCCCTGATCAAATGTACCTGAGCCTCCGTATCCTTCACGTAATCAGAACCAAGAGCCTTGGTATCCACATCCTGAACCCATGACAGCGGTGTCTGACATTTCCTCCCATTAAGTGCCTCATAAGGAGCCATCCTGATGCTATCCTGATGGCTGTTATTGTAGGAGAATTCGATCAGTGGTAGTAGCCTTTCCCAAGGCTTCCCCATATCTAATATGCACAGTCGGAGTAGATCCTCCATGGTCCGGATGGTCCGCTCGGTCTGTCCGTCGGTCTGCGGGTGGAAGGCGGTACTAAAAGTAAGCCGAGAGCCCAAGTAAGCATGCACGGCCCTCCACTCTCTCAAAGTGAACCGACCATCACGGTCCGAAACAATCGTCCTGGGAATGCCATGATATCTGAGAAACTGCTCCACAAATAGTCTCACCAAAGCTGCAACTGGAGCATCCTTCCGGACTGGAATAAAGCGCGCTACCTTTGTCAGTCTGTATACTATGACCCATATAGAATCATGCCCAGAGTGGGAGCGAGGTAGTCCGTGCACAAAATCCATAGCAATGTCCTCGAACTTCCACTCTGGGCCTGGCAGTGGCAGTAGCAAACCTCCTGTGCTCTTACATTCCGCCTTCACGCGCTGACAAGTCTCGCAAAATGTCACAAAATGGGTGATCTCCCTCTTCATCCCAGGCCAATACATAGTCCTCCGCAAATCTGCCCACATCTTGGTGATGCTGGGATGCACTGAATATCTGGAGCAATGAGCCTCTCTGAGTATGTCATCCCGGATACTGCCCCCTGCTGGTATGTAAATGTGTCCACGGAATCGAAGAAGATCATCCTGTAGCGTGTAGTCCTCCACCTTGTCCCTTTCCAGGGCACTGAAAATCGGCTCTAATGCAACATCCAGCCTCTGATGTATTCGGATGCGCTCCCGTATATCATCATCACTGATCACTGAGCTCAAGTACTCTCGATATACCACTGGTTCGGTATCAGACACCATGGTAATATGCATGTCTTCCATCATCCGTAACAGCTTTATAGACATCAACCGAGGCTCCGGTCCAGAATTGCCGACCCTCCTACTTAAAGCATCTGCTACTCTGTTTGCTTTCCCCTGATGATAGTGGATCTTATAATCATGTAGCAGAGGAATTCCAGCCATCTCCTCTGTCACAGGTTCAAATCCTTCTGCGTATCATTATATTTAAGATTCTTGTGATCTGAATAAATATCATAATGAATCCCGTATAAGTAATGTCTCCACATCTTTAGGGCGAATACCACAACCCCGAGCTCTAAGTCATGTACTAGATAGTTATGCTCATGCTTCTTCAACTGTCTTAAAGCATAAGCAATAACATGTCCATGCTGCATCAGGACAGCACCCATCCCCTGGTAAGAGGCATCTGTGTAGATCTGAAATCCTTCACTCCCGGATGGAAGCGCAAGAATAGGGGATGAGATGAGTCGGTCCTTCAGCTCCTGAAAAGCTGTCTCGCACTACTCTGACCAAACAAAATCTGTATCCTTCTTTGTCAAGGACGTGAGGGGGAGTGCTATCCTCGAGAACCCCTCCACGAACTTACGATAATAACCTGGTAGCCCCAAGAAACTGCGAATGTCGGATGCTGTCTTCGGCCGTGGCCAATCCCTCACTATCTCTATCTTGGCTGGATCCACTGCTAATCGAGCCCCACTGATAGTGTGCCCCAGGAAAGCCACCTCCTCTAACTAGAATTGACACTTTGAAAACTTTGCATACATCT
The DNA here is from genome assembly GCA_039583875.1 of Platanthera guangdongensis. Taxonomy (NCBI): domain Eukaryota; kingdom Viridiplantae; phylum Streptophyta; class Magnoliopsida; order Asparagales; family Orchidaceae; genus Platanthera; species Platanthera guangdongensis. Next base: position 98,029,451 of record CM077163.1, read on the forward strand.
GGGACTCCCTCAGCCTCTGCAAGACCTGTGTCAAATGCTCTGTATGCTCCTCCTGAGTCCGGGAATAGATCAAAATGTCGTCGATGAATACAATCACGAAGCGGTCTAAGAAGGGCTCGAATACACGGTTCATTAGACTCATGAATGCGGCAGCGGCATTCGTGAGCCCAAAAGGCATCACCGTGAATTCGTATAATCCATAAGTGAACTGAATGCCGTCTTTGGTATGTCCTCTTCCCGGATGCGGAGCTGGCAGTAACTGGATCGCAAATCTAGCTTAGAGAACCAGAAGGCTCCCTACAGCTGATCAAATAGCTCATCTATCTGAGGCAGTGGGTAGGTATTGCGGACCGTTAACCAGTTCAGCTCCTGGTAATCTATGCATAGTCGTAACGACCCGTCCTTCTTCTTCACAAAGAGAACTGGCGCTCCCCACGGCGATGAAATGGGCTGCACAAATCTCGACTCAACTAGCTCTTGAAGTTGAGTCCTGAACTCCGCCAACTCTCTAGGAGCCATCCTGTAAGGTGCCCGGGACACTGGCCTCGCTCCCGGTACCAGCTGAATCCTGAAATCCAAGTCCCTGGCTGGTGGTAGCCCGGGCAATTTCTCCGGGAACACGTCGGAGAAATCCCGGACCACCGGAATATCTGAAATAGAAGTCTCTGCTCCCACCATCTCAAAGCAGATAAGGTAAACCTCTTCTCCCTGCTCGTGGGCCTTCACAGCCTGTACAGAAGATAGCAATAGGTGGGAGATAGGATTAATACCTTCGATGATGACATGGGAGTCGCCATGCCTTAGTGTGATCGTTCTTGATGGGCAATCTATCTAAGCATGGTTCCGATGTAACCATGTCATGCCCAAAATCAAATCGAAGTCCTGCAGCTTTAGAATAGTTGCTGGCGCCTCAAATGCCTTGCCGCCAATCTCGGCCTCCATATCGCAATGGGCAATGGTCCGCAGTTCTGACCCATCGGGTAGACGCACCCTCATCTCTAGTCTCTGAAATCTTTCTACACCTTCAAGTCCGTCTATGAAGGCCTCAGATACGAACGAGTGCGAAGCACCCGTGTCGAAGAGGGTATGAGCGGGCTTGCCGCTAATCATAACTATGTCTAAGGTTTGTTTAAGTTAAAATGTGTTGAGAACTAAGGTCCAGCGGGATTGGGTGTGTGTGGGACTGCATATTTGGGCTTCCCCATCGCGTTCCAGGTCTGGGTGTTGACCCCGGTGGGCCCCCCGTGTGGCGGAATATCCCCGCCATCCCGTGGTTGGATTAGTCCCACATTGCCTGCAGTGGGTGGTCCTTGGTGTTTATGTACCCCTGTCCCCCGTTACTATCACCTCGGGGTTTTGGGAAGTTGTGTGGTGACGGGTGGTTTTCACATGGTATCAGAGCCATCCCGCTGCGGGGGTGTGTTGAGAACTAAGGTCTAGCGGGATTGGGTGTGTGTGGGACCGCATATTTGGGCTTCCCCATCGCGTTCCAGGTCTGGGTGTTGACCCCGGTGGGCCCCCCGTGTGGCGGAATATCCCCGCCATCCCGTGGTTGGATTAGTCCCACATTGCCTGCAGTGGGTGGTCCTTGGTGTTTATGTACCCCCGTCCCCCCTTACTATCACCTCGAGGTTTTGGGAAGATGCGTGGTGACGGGTGGTTTCCACAAAATGAATTGTTATTCTGTGGTTCCAGGTACTATATAATAGAAAGCTCAAGAATTTTAACAATAATCTTAAGTACCTATGATAACCTCTTCGGGGTTTCTCTGCTCTGTGAGGTTCAAAGCGTATAACTGCTCCTGATTGCGTCCCCTGCCATGATATCCCCAGCCTCGTCCTCGGCCTCGGCCTCGGCCTCAGCCCTGCTGTACTGGGGCCACTAGAGGTGGAGGAGGAGGAGGATGGAATCGATGCAGACACTCCGATCTAATGTGCCCGGGCTGGCGGCATCTGTAACAAACTACCTGCCGGCGGCCATGGTTATCCTGTCTCCTCGGGTCATGCACCTGTAGAGGTGGGGGAGCTAATGCTGGAGGAGGCCCCTGCTCCTGCCTGAAGTTGGGACGACGACGTCCCCCACCCTTCATGTATCCGATAGTCTTGCCTCTCCGAGAGCCCCTACTGCTCTCTCCTGATGTCGACCCATCATACGGTCTCTTTCCTCTGCCTTGCACCATCAGCTGGTCAGCCTCCAGCTTCTTTGCCATCTTGATGATCTGTCTTGAGGTGCCATGAGAAATGAACAGCAAGGCCTGCCTCAAATCATCCCTAAGACCCCGGTAGAACCTTTTGGCATATCTCCTATCATCAGTATCCTGAATCCCTGCGAACCTGGCCAGAAGAGAGAATTCTCTCTGATACTCGATCACCGATCTAGTCCCTTACTTGAGGTTCAGAAACCTCTCCTCCAAAGCATCTCTGTCCGTAGTAGAGACGAAGTGATCCAAAAATACATCGCTAAACTCCTCCCACGATGTCTGACAGCTCCCAGTCCGCATATGTAGACTCCCGCACTGATTTCCACCATCTCTTCGCATGAGCCTCTAGTGCAGAGGTGGCTAGAGGTACTGCCTCGCCGCCCGAGCAGCTGATGTCTGCTAAAATCTCGTGTATGGCCTCCAGCCATTCTTCCGTCTTTACCGCATCCTCTGTCCCACGGTACATCGGTGGGGACAGGCTCTTGAAGGCACTTAGCCAGCTCGACCCCAGATTTGGCTGCAGAGCCGGGACTTGCTGGGATTTGAAGGCATCCTGAATCGCCGTCAAAGTCTGCCCCATCTCCGTCTGTAGGAATAGAGTGGCAGCTGGAGGGGGAGGAGCCACATTTTGCGGCGCGGCGACCTGTGGAGGTTGTATAAAGGTAAGGTTAAAAACAGGACTGGCCTAACTCAATGTACTTAGTGGACTGTTTTATGTGACTTTTACACAAGGGCACACCACTGCTTCCGCTGCATAGTTTCTCCGCAAACTAATGCTCGGGCGGGGGTGGTCCTGTGTTGTGGACTTCTTTCTCATATGATCGTTTGTTCAAGTGATATCTGTTTGTAAGACCCCCTCCCCCTTACCAAGGAGGTCTACCGGGTCTTATGCCCAGAACCGCCGTATTACGGTGGCACTAACGCACGGGTTAGTAAACACCGCAACACGCCGATCCTGCCGGCTATTACGATCGTATAACCTGTAGGCCAATATGAGAAATAGAAGTATAGTAGTGTAACAAATCTACCAGTCCACAAGTCACATAGTACATATGATATATATGAAATGAAATGTACAAAACATAGTCCACAAGAGTACAAAAATGATAGAGTAATATGGGCTTATGCCCAATACATCATATCAACTCTCTCTCTCAAATGAATGCGAAAGCTAATCTAATACATCAAAACTCGTCCCACCTGAGGACGCGCAGTAGTAGTAGTAGTCTGTGGTAGCGGTATCTGCTCCTCAAGTCCTGCCTCCTCGTCGTGCTGGTGCTCCATCTCCTTGAGCTCCTAAAATAGTATGGTCACCGACCATTAGTCAAAATGACTAAGTCGTTTCCTCCGCACCTCGCCCCGCAACTCCTAGGCACCAAGCGGGAGGACGAAGCGGAGGACAACAAGGGGTAGCAAAGGTGGAAACAGGTCACAAGAACTAACTAGCAGTTATAATGGATATTATAATTCTACTCTAGCAGTTCTTAGTATATAGTACAAGTAAGTAAAGTGCAGTACTAGTAAAATAAGTAAAGAGCAGATAGTAAGAGCAGAAAGGTAAAGTAAAGCTGAAAGGTAAAGCTATCTACCATCACAAAAGTACCATAACTTATATAAATGCCCATACAAATATATAAGTTAGGATTTCCAGGAAATTTAACTTATCATATAAAAGAGCCCACACTAATCTATATGATAAGGATCTATGAAGCGTATGACCTAATATGAATGAATGTTATGATGCAATTTATGCACAGGAAAGTGCAACTCACACACAACGACTCTGTGATCACAGACCTTTAGTTCCCACTTTTTGAGAGCTAGCATCACTCTCGGGTACCACCGCTGTGGCTACGGCAACAACGGAGCGGGCGTCTCCACTTCTAGGTCGGTATGCACACTACCAAACCTTAGACCCCTCTCATACGCCTCTGTACACGTCCAAGGTGCACTCTAAAGTCTCGCATACGTAATTTGTTGACAACCCGTCAGTCTTGTTGGGTCGGATGTGCGTTATCAGGGATCGTCCTCCAGACCGCAGTGTAAAACAACCCACTGGCCCCTCTAACCCTCACAACCGCCTGGTGCACCGTACTGCCATCGGTGTGACGAACGGCCAGTACCGCATGCCCCGCTACTATATTTATGCACATGCAAGTATTTCATCCCGAGCCTTCAGCTCGCAGGACCAACCCGTCCTGAAACTCTCAAACCCTACACAGGTGAGCATTTAGCACAATCCCTCCAACCCATCACGGGTGAGCATATTACACAAGTCTCCCTCCAACCCATCACGGGTGAGAATAAACCATAATGTCCTAACCTATTAGACTACTCTTGTCTACGGATTATTATACTTAGTGATTTAAGGTGAATCCCAGGACTGCCCAGGGTATACCCAGTGAAGGGCTCTCGGGGGCACTAGGAACTATGATGGGATTATGCCCAAAGTTCCCTTTCGCAAGGATATTTACTTTAGTTGATGACTACCCATAATTCACCCCAGCTCTCATTGTTGCTCTGGAACAATCCTAGTGTCTTAAGATATTACCGGGAAAACCGACGGTCTTCCGTTGGCCTCCACACCAGTTACTACCTAAGAACTTGCACTTTTATTCTCGTCACTAACAATACTACCCACCAGGGTTATTCACCAACTTCAATCTCTAGCTCGACGTCGATTTATCCCCTGGCGGTCCTTATACTCTAACTCATTTATGCTATACGCAGCCCATGACCTAATACCACCCCGAAATGGAACTTCCAATTCCTCTGACCATATGCCTCAAATCATTTATCCTAGGTTGGTATGGAACTACATGATGACTCTGATGAATTTCCATAATTTTCCAATTACTTACACCATTAATTAATATCTTTAAATGAGATTCCTAGTCGATTTGCACATGAAGTATAGTCAATATTAAACCTACTATCCTAGGGATTCTTGCAGGTATATAATATGACAATAAATGGGCCTACCAAAATTTTCATGCCTTTTCAATTCAGATTTATAATTAATTTCTATTTAATACTAAATCCACAAATCTAGCATTTTCCAAAGGAAGTACACAAAATATTATTTCAAAAATTCTAATTACATTACAGAGCCTTGATAATAATGAAATAATACTATGTCCAGATTTTCATTTACATCTAGGTTAAAATGGCATATCCATGATCAATTTGAGTTATTTACCAAAATGCCATTATGGGGCCTAAGCACAATATTGATCACTCCACAAATTCTGAAATAATTACACAAGGTACAAAATATACAATTACAGCAATATGAAATTTCTAAGATTTTTCAAATGAATATATCCATCATTTATACACAAAGTTCCATAAGGGTAAAATAGTCATTTTGTTCCTTAAACTACTTAAACTTCATCCAACAGAGATATACATTATTTCTAGTGTTTATTATGGCACTCCTTAGTGCTCAACAGAAATTTAGCATTTTATGGTGTGGTTAAGCCTATTTTAAATTTTATTTCCTAAAAAGGCCAAATTACCTAAAATTCAAAATAATGGGATTTTTGTTCCCAAAACTTCAACCCTTATCATGAGAGGTGTATTACACCTTCATGTATCTCCATAATGAAAACCATGATTTTTAAATGTTCCAAATTGGCTGAAAACATATTATTTCACTTTAGGCTAAATGCACAACAAGCCTAATATAAGCCAACACATGCAAGTGGGTTTATCTAACTTGTTGTGGTCCATATGGGCTGAAAATGTAATCATGCCTTAATAATGTCCCCATGGACATGCCACAAAAAATTGGGGCCTTTTGGAGTTGAACTAATCCAAGAATCACCTAAACAAGCCTAGGGGTATTTTAGTAATTTCCCCCTAATTTTAATTCCAATTAATCCCATTTTTGGACAGGGCCTACTTATGCCCTAAATCAGTTACTTCCCAAAATATCAGGTCATTTGGGCCTCTGGATGGGCTTGGGCATCTCTCCCAATTTCTGCATTTTTGTTATTTGCAGCCCAAGACCATTCACCTTTTCAGATCTTGCAAGTGAGATATCTCAACATGCAGAGGGAGAAATTGACTAATTTTTCTACCATAGGTCTAATATACCCCTAAGGGCAGGCCACCAAAATTTGGGGGCATATTAGAGTTGGTATGCTCCAAAAATCAACATAATTTGGTTTATCATATTTTGACTAAAACTATAGAATTATTTTCCCCAAAAATTTTCATTTTTGGGGAGGGACTATATGTGCCTAATTAAACCACATGCCCAAACCTTCAGTCCATTTGGACTTAGGGTTTGGTCAGGGCTCTCATTTTATTTTCTGACCTACCCTAGGACCAGCCCTAGGAAAATGGCTCTATAGGGCAGTAGACTTAACCAAAAGTTATGTGTAACATATCACATTAAAGGTAACTTCAAGACCTATAATTTTCATATTGAGTATCAAATCTAAATATTCTTCTAAGAGGCCTAAAAGAGACATGAAAGGGGCAGTAAAAACAGGGACAAAAAATTGAATTTTGATGTACCACGAATCTTAAAGCAGAATTGAGGGCATCTGTTCATCTTCCTCCTCCAGCCAATGGCCGAGACCTGCCCGACCTGTAGCTCATTTTAGGGCCATTTCTCGGCCATCCAACCACCTCCCTGACCGTCCACCACCACCACCTCCGTTGAGGTGAGGGCTAACGTTTGGCGGCGTCTTGGCCTCCAGAGGCGGCTGTTTCCGGCGAACTCGCACTCCATCAAAAATCTGAAATTCATGAAAAAGCTCACCTTGGATCTGGCTCATTTGAGCCCGATGTCTCGCCTAATAGATCTAGGAAACTAGCACGGTTATAGGTGAGGTGAAACAGACCCGAATTGAGGCTTGGCGGTGGGTTGGGCGGCGGGTGGCCATGAAATTTCTCCTCTCCGGCGAGCTTGCTCCCGAACCCGATTCTCTACCAAAATCTTCGATCCAGGTATCGAATTCCACTCCTTTGGACCTTCTGAAGCTAATGGGAGGGTTGGTTTTGGCTGATATGGGCTGTATACAGAGATGCCATGATGGGGATTTCGGCCATGAGCTTTGGTTTCTCCTCATTGGCTCCAAGTGGCATGAAATTGGGTTGGAAAGGCTGATAATTGATGTGTGGGTTCAGATGTGTGCTTGGGAAGAGAGGAGGAGGGCCACATGGCCTTCATCCCCATTTTCCCTATCTTCTCTCTCCTCTTTTTCCCACAATTTCCAAAACTACCCCCTTTCATGCAATCTCTCTCCAATTTCAGGGGGGTAGGGGCTGTCATTAACCATTTGGGTTGGCCTTGGGCTGAGTTGGATGGGCTTAGCCCAATGGAAATGGGCTTGGGTTCATTTCTCCCTTCTTTAGGCCTCATGTTGACCAATTTGACTTTTTGAGTTGACTTGGTCAACATGATGAGTGGGCTGACCCCACTTAATGGTCATGAGCCTAGTAGCACCACCCACTTGAGTTGGGCCAATGGGGGGTGGGGGTGCCCCACTTAGGCTAATTGGGCCTATAGGTATAGGTTTGACCAGATAAAGGCCATGGTTGACTTTGGTCAACTAGGGTCAAAGGGTTGACCTAATGGTATGCCCTAGGGTCCACTTAGATTGTTTTAGGGTTAGGGAATGTGGTGGGGGTCATGGTGTGGTTAGGGTTCCTATTTAGGCTAGTTTGACCTAGTTTGACTTTGGCCTCTTAGTGGGCCCCACATGGCTACAATCCACTACCTAGGGTCAAGCCTAGCTAAATCCCCTATCACCCACCCCATGCCTAACCCAATCTAAGTGAAGGGGGCCTAGAAGTAACATGAGATGTTACAAATCCCAATAAACAAGAAAATAATTTCGTCCCCGAAATTTAAGTTCGGGTATACGGGGTTCTACTTACAAGAATTATAAGAAAATTTAAACTTATAAACTAAAGTATACCTAAAGTGTACAGCTCCGGGTGTCACTCCAGCATTAGATCCCTCGGCTCCCAGGTGTGCTCCTCCTGTCCATGATTGGACCACAACACCTTCACGAGAGGGACCTTCTTCTTCTGCAACACACAGACATCTATATCATCAATCCGGATCGGCTCCAGTCTGATGGATCTGTCTGGCGCTATCGGACCGGCTGTAGTAGTAACATGTTCCTTCGACCGTAGGAGAGCTCTTCGCAAGGAAGAGACGTGGAAAACGTCGTGTAGGGCACCCAACTCCGGTGGCAGCTACAGTCGGTAAGCTAAGGGGCCGATCCGTTCCAGGATCAGGTATGACCCCATGTATCGAGGACTGAGCTTCTTGTGCCTCCGCACCCGAGAGACACCATGTACCGGACGTATCTTCAAGAAAACCCTGTCTCCGACCTGGAACTGCACCTGTCAGTGCCGAGCATCATAATACTTCGTTTGTCTGCTCTGGGCCTCTAGCAGTCGATCCCTGATCAAATGTACCTGAGCCTCCGTATCCTTCACGTAATCAGAACCAAGAGCCTTGATATCCACATCCTGAACCCATGACAGCGGTGTCCAGCATTTCCTCCCATAAAGTGCCCTCATAAGGAGCCATCCTGATGCTAGTCTAGTGGCTGTTATTATAGGAGAATTTGATTAGTGGTACTAGCCTTTCCCAAGGCTTCCCCGTATCTAATATGCACAGTCGGAGTAGATCCTCCATTTTTCGGATGGTCCGCTCGGTCTGTTCGTCGGTCTGCGGGTGGAAGGCGATACTAAAAGTAAGCCGAGAGCCCAAGTAAGCATGCACGGCCCTCCACTCGCTCGAAGTGAACCGACCATCACGATCCGAAACAATTGTCCTGGGAATGCCATGGTATCTGACAAACTGCTCCACAAATAGTCTCACCAAAGCTGCAACTGGAGCATCCTTCCGGACTGGAATTGTTGAAGTTAGTGACCGGGAAGTCTGGCGGTCTGGCTTGGCGGGCTGATGACCACACGGTTTGGCAGTTCCCCTTCAGCGGTTTGGTTGCTGTGTGTTCTTGTCAGCGGTCCAAGCGGTCTAGCGGGTTGTCTCTGGCGACTTGGAGACCGGGCAGTCTAGCGGTCTCCCATGACGATCTCTCTCTCTCTGGTAGTAGTCGAGCGGTTAGACCTTCTGCCTAACCGCGCAGCTTGTGCTGTTTGTGTCTATATAGTCCGCTTGTGTCTTGTAAATTTTTAGTCCCACATCTCTTATTTGTATTCTCTCTTCTCTCTTCCATTCTATATAAGTGAGGTCATAACTTTGTAATAGATACTTTTTTCGGATAATAAAGTTTCAGTCAAAACCATTTCGGTTTGTTTTTGTTCGGTTTTTACATGGTATCAGAGGACTCGATCTACTCCTCCTGATTATGTGCCTTCCCTGTCCGCGCGGCTTGTCTCGCCAGTTTGCTCCCTGTCCGCGCGACCTCTTCCTCTCCTTGTCATTGCCCTTTGTGTGCGCGACCTTTTTGTTTCCTGTTCTCCATCGCCGCCTCCTATCGCCGCAACCTTTTTGTCGCTGCTCCTGTTCGAGCGGCCTGTCCTCTAGCAGTTCGACTTCTTCCCCTCTGCTTGGGTCTACAGCTTGGTCGTGGCTTTTCTGGTCACTGGTTTCTGCCCTCGTGGCCGCTGCAGCTTTTCTTATTCCTATCCGTGCGGGTTGTTTCTGAAAGAAATAGTGCCTAACCACCTAGAGAGGGGGGGGGGGTGAATAGGTGAACTTTATCTTTTTAAATTTAAGGCAGAAACACTGAACAATTAATCCTGTATTTGCAATTTTCTATAGCAATTCAGCACAGCTAGCTCAACAATCACAAAAATAAACAAACACAGAGTGCACACAGATTTTTATAGTGGTTCCCCAAGGTCTGGGTACATCCACTTTCCCCCTTCGCCTATCTAGTAGTGTACTAGATTCAGCCTAACTTCTGCACTACTCCTCAGATCCTCAGATCCTACAGCTCAGAACCCCAAACAGGTTCCTACAACTCAGAGTGTCCCCACTCCTACAACTCAGGCACAAAGCCCTACCACTCAGTCTTCAATAAGACCTACACTCAAAAAACAAAGTATCCTACAACTCAGGCACAAGGCCCTACCTCAGTCTTCAACAAGACCTACACTCAGAGCACACAGTCTCCTATACTCAGCCTTTATAAAATAGGCTTACAGCTCAGATCTATACAAGATCCTACAGAAATTTTGATTATACAAAGTAATTAACCACAACTCTGAAAGAGAGAGATGAGTTGATTGGCTTCTTGATGAGTTCTTGGAAGAACTTGGCAGAGATCAACCTCCCTTAGCTTTCTTCAAAACTTCTTGAATTAGAACTCAGTAGGGTTGAATCTCCTCTGAATATGATCTTCAATCAACTTCTGTCTTGAGATTCAGATCTCAATCTGAATCTTACTTTGCAGTCTAGTTCAGCAGCTACTCTTCTTAAAAGGAGCTCTCTCTCTCCAACTTCTTAGATCTTCTGTCGAAGGTCTTCAAATCTTTTCAATCTGTTATTGATCTTCAATGAATAATCAGTTGATTGATTGTCTTTCTCTTATTATGATTAATTCGTGATCTCTCTCTTTCTGTTGAAGGAGAAATGTCTTTATATAGTCTTCCTCCAAGGTAACCAGCGGATCCGGTTTCTAACAACCTTCTGGCAGCTCTGACAGTTGTAGTTGACCGGTTGAAATGACAGTTGTCAAGTCATCCAGTCACTTCTTGAAATCACTATCACTGTCTGAAAGTGTCGAGACAGATAGTCATTATGTGTCGACACAAATAGACTAAGTGTCGACACAAGTAGACTATGTGTCGACACTAGCCTTGATGGTGTCGACACAACTACTTGTGTTGTTATAACAACTTCTCGACACTGCTTCTTCAGAATGTGTCGATACAGATTCTGTGTGTCGACACAAGCCTTCTGTTGAATGTGTCGACACTGGTTGAGTGTGTCGACACAAGTACTTCTTCTTTAACACTTAGTTGAATTCTGCTGTGTGTCGACACAACTCATTTGTGTCGACACATCTTCTTATGTTGAAACTTGCTGAGTGTCGACACATCTCCTTTGTGTCGACACATGCCTTTTTGTGTTAAAAAACTTGTTGAGTGTCGACACATCTCCTTTGTGTCGACACAAGTACTTTAACTTTGTTGAAACTTTGCTGAGTTTCGACACAGCCTCCTGGTGTCGACACATTTGATGTCGACAAAGTTTCTCTGAGTGTCGACACTGCCTCTAAGTGTCGACACAGATTATGTTGACAATTCTTCACAGTGTTTCGACACTGCCTGTATGTGTCGACACTTTTCTTTTGCTGTCGACTCTGTCTTTCCTGCTGTCGACACAATTACTCCAAGTGTCGACACAGCTTCTCTAGGTGTCGACACAAGCCTTCATAAGTGTCGACACTGCACCTCTAGGTATCGACACATGGACTTAGAAACTTTTCTGCATTTCCTGCAATTACTTAACCTGCACATATAAACTCAAAGCACATCAAATACACCTTGATGTATATCATTGAGTAGGGTGATGCTTCTTCAAATCTGGTACACATTTTCCAATGTACCCAACAATCTCCCCCTATTTGGAGAAGTCATAACCCTTAGTCAATGATATACACCATACATAACAAATACTCAATATGATGTATAACAATATTATATGACAGGGTAAATACTAAACATGTATAAACAAAACATATATAAACAATTATCTCAGAATAACAATGTAATAGATTGAACATTAAACATTTTTTTTACAACTTTCAAAAGTTTTATTAATCAAAAGTTTACATGGAGTTTAATGCAAATGATTACAAAGTTGTAAACTTAAGAAAATTCTATCCTATGGCTGCTCTGCCTCCTTGATAACAATGCTCTTTCCAGATTGAATCTTTGCTTGAACTGGAGCATCATTGTCATCAACAGGCTTCTATACCTTAAGATCTTTCTTTTTTTGTTCTTCAGCCCTTATCTTCTGTCTCTCAAAATAATGATAAGGCTTAGGGAAATACTTGCTAGGCTCCTGTGCATTAGGAGGTAGCTTCCCTAATTTAGCCTTCCTTCTGTATTGTACTATGGCCTCTTGCCTAGCTTCATGTTTTCTCCACTCTTAGTCAGAGTACCATTTGCCCCACTCTAGGAAATTATCCTTTGCAGCCTTCCAATCAGTCAATATGATATTCCTAGAAGTTGGGCTCCATTGCTCAAAGTCAGGCCTTAACTCTGCCTGTTATCTGAACCTCTTCTTTGATAATTGAGCTTCTTGCTCTTTTAATAATGCCTCTTGCTCTTTTAATATGGCCTCTGGCACATGCTGTACTACTTTCTCAAAAATAATATTCTGATTACCCTCAGGAGGGCTATACATAGATTGTACCTCCTGATGTATTATGTCAAAATCTGCAGGAGGGTAGATCACCTGAGCTACTTCAACTTGGTCACCTCCAAAATATGCAGGATTTATCCCAGATTCTGCTACATTATCATCATCACACAAGGGTGGATATCCAAGAGTAACTCTGATGCTGTTTGAAATCCATTTAGCATGGTCAGAGCCTGCTTTGACAAATACCCTCTCCCCCTTTATGACTTCTCTTTCTATATGGTCCCTAAGATCATCTTTCTGAAATCTGATTTGAGCATTCAAATAGTTAACTCCATCTTTATAAAAAGGTTTTAACCTTTGAAGCTTGTCAGTAATAGCCTTTTGAGAATCTTCAATGACTGTTTTAACAACAGTTAGGCTTTCTTGTAAGTGCTTGTCAAACTCAGCCTTGGCAGCAGTCCTTGCTACAGTTTGAGCAGCTGCAAGATTCTGCATTTCAGTTACTATCACATTATGTGACTCGGTTAAATTATCATTCATTCTAATATGGTTTTCCCGAACATATCCTTGTTTTACTGCCATATCATCAACCTGTTTCTTTATATTCTCTTGATGAGTAGCCAGATATACCACTGCATTGCCTCTTTTATGAAAACAGTCAGTCATTTCTTTTTTATTTTGATTCACTTCAAATCTAATAGATTTTATATCTTGAGCCAGATCAAATTGAAGTGATTTATGACCTTCATCCATATACTTTTCTAGAGCTTTCCTTTGCTCATCCATCTTGATTTGCAAAGCCACCAGCAAAGAACTATAATCAGCAGTTGGGGTTTGTTGTGGAACAATGGTTTGCAGTGTTTTCTTATAGGTCTGGCTTCTCCTTTTGAATACCTGTAGCTTTCTTTTCTTGGTTCTAGCAGTCTCTTCATCTTCAGAGTCAGAAGTACTAGCAATGTCTACTCTATCCTGTGGAGTAGGGGGCAATTCCTTCTCTACTCTTGGTAGCTCCTCAGCACTCCTTTGCTCCTCAGTTTCTTTTCTAGCAGTCTCCTCCTGAAACTCGACATGCTCCCCCTCAATATTAGCTAACTCCCCCTCAATATTAGCTGACTCCCCCTCAACAGCTGCTTTCTGTCCCTCAAAATCAGTCTGTAACAGATCAGGGAATAGCTTTTCTAATGTAAACTCATGTTGAGTTTGTACAGGAGAATCTCTTATCTCAGGAGCATTTTCTACAACTGATGTGTCTTCCATGACCACATCCTGTGGTTGACGATGTATCTGAGTTTGCTAATCAACATCAAGTAATGAGTCAGTCAATACTTCATCCTCAATATTGAAAATAGATTGATTAATTTCATTGATTACCTCAAGAATTGTTTGGGTTGCCCTCTCACTATCTAAGTGAGTTGGCTCATCCATATGTTGAGGCTCCCCCTGGAGTGGATCCAGGTGAATAGGGCTAGTAGATGGTAGCTCCCCCTGCCTCTGGGCATCTTCATGTCTTGCTGGTAACTGTCCAGCATTGCCATCCTCTCCATCATCAGAACTAAAAACCACTTGCTCCTCTGAGCTACTTGAGGATTCAGGAGCCACAATGACTTTCTTCTTCTTCTTCTGAGGTGTTTCCTTCTCTGGTGTATGCATTTCTTTTGTCAACACCCTATCCCACCTTGAGATAATCCTAACATCCATTCTCCTCATATGATTTATCTTAGAACCAGCAGCTTGGTTCATGACTTCAGGAATACTTCCAGCTAAGTATAAACTCATAATCCTACCTAGATTGGGTTTCTTCAAACTTTCCTTTATCTTGTCAAACATCACTGCTGACCAATCAGTTTTGAGTTTGAAAATTATCCTTATCATCAAACTGAACATGTGAGCTGATATCCTATCATGCCCACCTGGCTTGCTTAGAATTACTTTGCCTACTATTTCAGACAAGAACTTGCCCTGCATGTTCATGCCTTTCCTATTAAAAACTGATCCAATCTTCATGCTTGAATCAAGTACACACCATTGTAGTGCTTCCCTTGTCTTTGATGCAGGTACATCTTCCTCTTCTTTAGTTCTAGGGAGATGTAGAACTTTTCTTAGATTCTTCTGGGTGACCTTCACCTTAACTCCATGGACTTTAGATTTAATCTTAAGATCAGTTTCATCAAGGGTAGCTGCACTAAAGAATTCAAGGACCTCCTTCTTCCAAATCTTGATTGGTTCTGAAACAAGATACTCTAACCTAGTCTCTGCAACTAGGGTTACAACACCTTGGATTTCTGGTTCCGCGTCATCAAAGGCGTGTCGCACGAGCTCATAACCTTCATTGATGTTCTCTTCTAGCTTGGGCGCCATTTGGTTTGAAGAAATTTTGAATTTAGAGAAGAGAGATGTCGACACACAAGCTTGATCTCGAAACTATGGTGAGCGTGTCGACAAATAATGGTGAAGACCTATTTATACCTTTCTAAATTCAAAGGTGAAAAGACGCATCAAAATACTTGAAATGTGTCGACACTGTTGAAAAGTGTCGACACTTACTTCTAATGTCTCGACAACTATGTGTCGACACAAATATAGTCAACAGAATATATGTGTCGACACTTATACATCTCAGCGCGACGATTAGTTGAAACTCTACTCGAATTCTGTGTAAATCCTAAGTGTCGACAACACCCTGGATGTGTCGACACCTACTCTAAATGTGTCGACACTAATTCTCTGAAGTGTCGACACAGACTGTCTAGATGTGTCGACACCATTTCTCTGAAATGTCGACAGCACTTCTATGTGTCGACACAGATAACTTTGTGTGTCGACACTATTTTACTTAGACAATTTTTTTATACTATTCTAATTTTAACATTCCTAATTCAATTTTAAAATTATTGAATTTGGTTTCATCTAGTGGCTTAGTAAACATATCAGCTATCTGACTATCTGTCTTAACATATTCTAGTGAAATGTCTCCTTTTTCTACATGTTCTCTAAGAAAATGGTATTTAATTTCTATGTGCTTAGTCCTACTATGAGAGACAGGATTATTTGCAATAGAAATGACACTTGTAGAATCACAAAGTAAAGGTGTTCTACTTACTTGAATACCATAATCTTCTAGCTGGTGTTGAATCCACAAAAGTTGTGCATAGCAACTTCCTGCTGCCACATATTCTAACTCAGCTGTGGAGATGGCCACACTGGTCTGCTTCTTACTGCTCCAAGACACCAGCCTTCCACCTAGAAATTGACAGGTTCCTGTAGTACTCTTCCTATCTTCCTTGCAGCCTGTAAAATCTTCATCTGAATAACCTGTCAGTACAAAATCTCCATTCCTAGGGTACCAAAGGCCTAGATAAGGTGTACCCTTAAGATATCTCAAAATTCTTTTGACTGCAGTCATATGAGATTCTTTATGGCATGCTTGGTACCTAGCACAGACACATGTAGCATACATGATATCTGGTCTACTAGTAGTCAAATACAGTAGGGAGCCAACTATCCCTCTATACATAGTCTCATCTACAGGTTTCCCTGCATCATCTTTGATTAGAGACATGCTTGACCCCATAGGAGTTTTCATGGTAATGGATTATTCCATACCATACTTCTTTATTAACTCTAGGGTGAACTTAGACTGACATATGGACAAGCCATCTTCAGTCTGTCTAACTTGGAGACCCAAGAAGAACTTAAGTTCCCCATACTGCTCATTTCAAATTGTCCTTGCATAAGTTTTGCAAACTTTCTGCAAAGACTACTTTCTGTAGACCCAAATATTATGTCATCTACATATATTTGGACTAAGATAATCTTGCCTTTAGATTCCCTAAGGAATAGAGTCTTGTCTATTTTCCCTCTTGAGAATTTTTTCTCAATGAGGAAACTAGACAGGGTTTCATACCAAGCCCTTGGGGCTTGTTTTAACCCATACAAAGCCTTCCTAAGTCTATATACATAATCAGGTTTAAGAGAATCAACAAAACCTGATGGATGCTCTACATAGACTTCTTCTTTTAGGTTTCCATTCAGGAAAGCTGACTTTACATCCATTTGATATACCTTGAACCCTTGATATGTTGCATAGGCAAGGAACATCCTGATTGCCTCCAGTATTGCTACTAGAGCAAAGGTTTGATCAAAATCAATACATTCTTCCTACCTATATCCTTTTGCAACAAGTCTAGCTTTATTATTTATAATGATTCCATTCTCATCCAACTTATTCCTAAAGATCCACTTAGTTCCAATAATGTTGTGGTCCTTGGGTTTAGGAAGTAGCTCCTAGACCTTGCATCTTTTGAATTGATTCAGCTCCTCTTGCATGACCTCAATCCAATAGAGTCTAGAACTGCTTCTTCAAATTTCTTTGGCTCTACTTGGGATAGGAAACTGGAGTAAAGAACTGTACTCAGATTCCTGCTCCTTGTTTGCACTCCTTGTCTGGGATCTCCAATTATTTGATTGGCTGGATGATCCTTTAAGTGTCTATTTGCTAGAGGCAGCCTGTCTTCAGGTTGAACTTCTCTAGTCTCTTCATTTAGCTGCACCTCTTGGTCTTCTTCAGCATCAGGAGTATCTTGTACTCCTCCTGGACAGTAGCCACCATCTTCCACTGACTGACTTGCAGTAGAACCTTCTGCAATGGTAAGCTTGTCCATCTTCTCAGTTACACCTGTAGAGCTGCAAACACTACTTGGCAATTCATTATTAATGAGCCTTGCTTAATCAAAAACTACATGTACATACTCTTATACAACTTGAGTAACCAAGTTGTAGACCCTATAAGCCTTACTATTGTTGCTGTACCCAACAAAGATCCCCTCTTGGGATTTGACAGCAAACTTGGTTAGATAAGACTTTCCATTGTTAAGTATATAGCACTTGCAACCAAAGATCCTGAAATAGGATAAATTTGGTTTTCTGCCCTTCACAATCTCATAGGGGGTCTTCTTGTGGCTCTTGGTGATAGTAGCCCTATTGATCACATGACAAGCAGTATTTACTGCCTCAGCCCAGAAATATTCTGGGAGAGAAGTGTCACTTAATAGGGTTCTACCAGCCTCTATCAATGTTCTATTCTTCCTTTCAGCAATACCATTTTGCTGAGGTGTTCTTGGTGAAGAAAATTTCTGAAAAATCCCAAACTCTTCACACATTTTTGTCATACTTTCAGACTGAAATTCAGTACCATGGTCACTTCTGATTTTGACCACTATACTGTCCAATTTATTCTGAATTTGTTTAACAAAACTATATAAGATACTTGAGGTTTCAGATTTTTGTCTTAGAAAGAACACCCAGGAATATCTTGAATAGTCATCTACTATCACAAATGTGTAGACCTTCCTACCTAGGCTGTGAACTGGCATAGGACCAAAAAGATCCATATTCAAGAGGTATAGACACCTCATAGAATCCTTGTTCTCAAGGCTATGGAAGGTGGATTTGGTCTGCTTGCCTTTTTGACAAGCTGAGCATATCCCATCCTTTATACACTTAACTTGAGGACCATTCCTCACTAACTCTTTGCTAAAGAGTTGACCAATTGTCTTATAGTTAAGATAAGTCAGCCTCTTGTGCCATTTAACACAATGTGAGACTTTCTCATCAGCTAAAAGACAAATAGGAGAAACATTGTTCTCACATACAAAGTCAAGATAATAGACATTTCTCTTCCTATATCCTGTCAAAATGATATTTTGATCACTTGACCTTTTGATATGACAACCATTCTTGACAAATGAGATGTCATATCCTAAATCACTCAGCTGACTTATGCTAATGAGGTTATGTTTCAAACCCTTTACATAAGCCACTTGAGTAATTGTAATCAGGTTAATAGAAATGTTACCAAAGCCTTTGATGATTCCTTTTTCTGAACCACCAAAGGTAACTTTAGGGCCATCCTTGATAGGTGTATAGTCCTTCAGCAGCCCCTAGTTCCAGTCATGTGCCTGGAACATCCACTGTCCAAGTACCATATAGGGGCATGGCCACTTGGACTCACCTGCAAAACAGATTACTTAACATTAGAACCCAAATAACTCTTGGGTCCTTGGTGCAGGTTAGTCTGACCTTTAACAAAACTACCTGTAGCTCTTCTAGCATGCAGTTTGCTACTCTCCTTGACACTTGAATTGTGCCAACAATCTATGGCAAAGTGGCCTATCTTTCCACAACACCAGCACTCAAACCTGTTGTACCTTTATTTAGGCACAACCCTGGCTGAATTATCTACTGCAGGCTTCTTGTTTAGTGCTGGGGCTTTTCCCTTAGATTTGAACCTAGCTGTCTAGGTAGGTTTTGTAAACCCCAATCCAGTCTTACCCTTTTGAGGTACAAACTCATCTATCAAGGGTAAAACAGATTTAGGTTTAGAAAAACTTGCTACAATCTCTCTCTCCTTCTGAAGTCTAACCTCCAGATTTCTAATTTGATCATTCTTAAATGTAATAGTACCCATCTGAATAACAGTAATGTTCTTCAGCCTGGCTATTTCATTCAGTTTCTGATCAAACAACTTGTCTGAATCAGCAGCAGCCAATTTAAGACTAGCAATCTCCTTTGCCTGAGTTTTGGCCAAGGTTTTGCTTTTCTTCAAGGCCTGCAACAAGTCCCTATATTCATCAATTAACTGATGAATATCTCTTTCAGATTCAGACCCACCCACATCACTTGATGCAGATGTATCTGATTCTGACTTAGTACTAGAAATTGAACTAGAAGAACAACTTTGTACCTTACTTGGTTCAGGCTGATCCTGGTTCTTGTCTCCTTCAGATAAGGCCATCAGTCCCTTGTATTGATTGTCCTCATGCTCTTAAATTGAATTCATTAGCTGCATGAACTCATCTTCTTCCTCTTCAGCAAATAATCCAATATAGTCTTCAGCTTCTGATTCTGTTTCTGAAGATGACTGATCAGTCAGACTCTTGTCTTTCTTAGCAACAAAGTACCTTTCCTTTTTGCCCTTAAACTGAGTCTTCCTTTTGTCAGCTGACTCCTTACTCTTTTCAGGACAGTTAGCCACTACATGTCCCTGTCTATTGCAGCAATAACACACAATCTTTGAGGATGTAGATTTGCTTGGCTTGGACTTGCTTCTGTCATTCCTTGATGACTTTCTTTTCTTATAGTAGTCATCTTTTGGCTGAGAAGTGGAAGTCTTAGACCTCCACTGCTTCTTCTTCAGAAACTTTTGAAAATTCCTAGTAAAAGCTTCAAAGTCTTCATCACTTTCACTGCTATTTGAATTCTTGCTTTCTGAATTATCTGTCACAGCCTCAACAACTATTTGTGGTGGAGATGGAGACTTGCTTCTATACTTCCTAGTGGCTTCAGTCTTGAAGGTCACAGATCTTTTCTTGTGCTCCACTCTAATAGTCTTCTCTTCCTCCTTTTTAGCCAATAACTGCATCTCATAAGATAACAGTTTTCCAAACAAAGTTGGAGGAGGTATGTCAGCTAGTTTGGCCACTTCCCTAATGGCACAAATCTTGGTGTCCCAGTCCTTAGTCAGGGATCTTAAGAACTTGTCATTCAGCTCATAGTTGCTGAATTCTCTTCCATAGGACATCAACTCATTAACAATCCTATAGAACTTCTTGTAACATTCTGTAATGCTATCAGACTTTCCTTATCTGAAGCTTTCATATTCCTGATTTAACAAAGACTTTCTATCTTGTCTTACTTATTCTGATCCCTCCATATAAACTATTAATGTGTCCCACATTTCTTTATAGGTTTTACAATGAATTAAGTTCTGAAATGTTGCATCATCAATAGCACTAACAATTATATTCTGGGCTCTCTTGTCCATAGTGGCCAGAATGATTTCATCTTTTGTCATTTCAGAGAAGTCCTTGGGAGTTTTCTGATTTGCATCCAGAATGGATATCTTCATTGGCACATATGTGCCTTCTTTAACTGTAATGTATATCTTTGGGTCAGATGCTTCCATAAAGAGTCTAACCCTCTCTTTCCAAATGTCAAATATCTCTTTTCTACATATTGGCAATTTCATGGACCCCAGCTCTTTGTGATTCTCACTAGAACACATTTTCCTGATTCTTGTTTGTTCTGAATCTGCCAACAGGATCTTACTCAGACTATTATGTCCCTTTTTGAGTAACCTGGCTCTGATACCACTTGAAAGAAATAGTGCCTAACCACCTAGAGGGGGGGGGGGGTGAATAGGTGAACTTTATCTTTTTAAATTTAAGGCAAAAACACTGAACAATTAATCCTGTATTTGCAATTTTCTATAGTAATTCAGCACATCTAGCTCAGCAATCACAGAAATAAACAAACACAGAGTGCACACAGATTTTTATAGTGGTTCCCAAAGGTCTGGGTACATCCACTTTCCCCCTTCGCCTATCTAGTAGTGTACTAGATTCGGCCTAACTTCTGCACTACTCCTCAGATCCTCAGATCCTACAGCTCAGAACCCCAAACAGGTTCCTACAACTCAGAGTGTCCCCACTCCTACAACTCAGGCACAAAGCCCTACCACTCAGTATTCAACAAGACCTACACTCAGAGAACAAAGTCTCCTACAACTCAGGAACAAGGCCCTAGCTCAGTCTTCAACAAGACCTACACTCAGAGCACACAGTCTCCTACACATAGCCTTTATAAAATAGGCTTACAGCTCAGATCTATACAAGATCCTACAGAAATTTTGAATATACAAAGTAATTAACCACAACTCTGAAAGAGAGAGATGAGTTGACTGGCTTCTTGATGAGTTCTTGGAAGAACTTGGCAGAGATCAACCTCCCTTAGCTTTCTTCAAAGCTTCTTGAATTAGAACTCAGTAGGGTTGAATCTCCTGTGAAGATGATCTTCAATCAACTTCTGTCTTGAGATTCAGATCTCAATCTGAATCTTACTTTGCAGCCTGGTTCAGCAGCTGCTCTTCTTAGAAGGAGCTCTCTCTCTCCAACTTCTTAGATCTTCTGTCGAAGGTCTTCAAATCTTTTCAATCTGTTATTGATCTTCAATGAATAATCAGTTGATCGATTGTCTTTCTCTTATTGTGATTAATTCATGATCTCTCTCTTTCTGTTGAAGGAGAAAGGTCTTTATATAGTCTTCCTCTAAGGTAACCGGCGGATCCGGTTTCTAACAACCTTTTGGCAGCTCTGACAGTTGCAGTTGACCGGTTGAAATGGCAGCTGTCAAGTCATCCATTCACTTCTTGAAATCACTGTCACTGTCTGAAAGTGTCGTGACAGATAGTTATTATGTGTCGACACAAATAGACTAAGTTACGACACAAGTAGACTAAGTGTCGACACTAGCCTTGATGGTGTCGACACAACTACTTGTGTTGTTGTAACAGCTTCTTGACACTACTTCTTCAGAATGTGTCGACATAGATTCTGTGTGTCGACACAAGCCTTCTGTTGAATGTGTCAACACTGGTTGAGTGTGTCGACACAAGTACTTCTTCTTTAACACTTAGTTGAATTCTGCTGTGTGTCGACACAACTCCTTTGTGTCGACACATCTTCTTGTGTTGAAACTTGCTGAGTGTCGACACATCTCCTTTGTGTCGACACATGCCTTCTTCTGTTGAAAAACTTGCTGAGTGTCGACACATCTCCTTTGTGTCGACACAAGTACTTTAACTTTGTTGAAGCTTTGTTGAGTGTCGACACAGCCTCCTGGTGTGGACACATTTGATGTCGACAAAGTTTCTTTGAGTGTCGACACTGCCTCTAAGTGTCGACACTGATTATGTTGACCATTCTTCACAGTGTGTCGACACTGCCTGTATGTGTCGACACTTTTCTTCTAGTGTCGACTCTGCCTTTCCTGGTGTCGACATAATTACTCCAAGTGTCGACACAGCTTCTCTAGGTGTCGACACAAGCCTTCATAAGTGTCCACACTTCACCTCTAGGTGTCGACACATGGACTTAGAAACTTTTCTGCATTTCTTGCAATTACTTAACCTGCACATATAAACTCAAAGCACATCAAATACACCTTGATGTATATCATTGAGTAGGGTGAGGCTTCTTCAAATCTGATACACATTTTCCAATGTACCCAACAGTTTCCTAACCGCCCGGCTTCCCTTTTCCTGCTCCTATGGCTCTTTCTGATGCTTCTACTGCCACCACCCCTGTCCCCAATCCGGCTCCGCCTCTTCCTCCTACTCCTTCCGGGAACCTTGGCACCGTTTCCAAGCTTGTCGGCTCCAACTACCCGGATTGGAGCGTCTCTTTCACCTTTCTACTCCGCTCGCAACGCAAACGCCACCATCTCGTTAATGACTCACCTCCTACCACTTCACCTCTCTTTGATGACTGGGATGCGAGTGACGCGCTTGTGCGTACTTGGCTCGCTAACAGCCTTTCTGATGAGTGCCTTCCCGTCATCCGTCATGATGAGACGGTCAAGGCCGCTTGGCTTCATCTTGCCGCTCTGTACTCCAAGAGAGCTCAGACGTCCCGCATCTATACGTTGTATGCAGACCTCTTTGCCCGTCCTACCTTGTCTCCTGCTGCTGCCTACCAACAGGTTCATGCTTTTGGGGCTAAGATTCTTCAGAATCGCCCATTTTCTGCGGATTTGGCTTAACAACATAAGCACTTACAGGAGCTTCTGGTTGTGTGTTATCTGCTCCAGCTTCCTGATACTTATGACATGATCCGCCAGCAAATTTTGGGTGAGGCAGAATCTCCTACCTTAGATGCCACCGCTGCCCGCATCGCTGCTGTCACCTCTCTCCTTCAACGCCCACTTCTGCCCGCTCCTCCTCCACCAGACAACTATGCTCATCAAACTCAGCGGAGTTGCTCTGGTAGCCGCAGTCACCAGTCCGGCGGCCGTGCTTCTTCCCGCTACCTCTGCTCCCACTGTGGCCACAGTTGACATACTTCCGAACGCTGCTGGACGAAGCATCCTCATCTTCGCCCCTCCGGTGACTCTTCCAAGCCGTCTGCCTCTGTTGTCACATCCTCAGGTAGTGCCCACATGGTGACTCAAGGTAAATGGCTCATCGACTCTGGTGCAACTAATCACATGACGAGCAATCCTCAGTGCTTCTCTTTACTCGAACAACATGATCGGTTGCCCTCGGTCCTCGTTGCGGACGGTTCTCCCTCCCCGGTTCATGGGACGGGAGTGGTTCATGTTACTCCGTCACTACAACTAGCGGACACTCTCTATATGCCCAAGTTTCCGTGCAATCTATTTGTCTGTTACCTCTTTATGCAAGCAGCTTCAGTGTTCTGTGACATTTACTCCGACTTCTTGTACTTTTCAGGATCCGAGCTCCCACCGGACGATTGCTACTGGGACTGAGAGCGGCGGCCTCTACTTCCTCGACAACGTTTCCGCCTTGTCCGCCTTCTCATCTTCCTGTACGGATCTTCTCCAGTGGCATCTCCGCTTCGGTCATCCTCCACCACGACTTCTCAATCAGCTTCTGCCCCACCTCCCTCTGAAAGTGCAACTAGATCTGATATACTCTAGAGGGGGGGGGGGTGAATAGAGTATATGGTGCTTTAAAAACTTTTACAAACTTTTACAACAATTGTTGTAATATGTGTGAGCAGGGAAGCAGAAATAAATCTAATCACAGAACTAAGCTATGCAAAATCTAAGCACAGAAAAATCAAGGCCAGAAACAAAAATGAAAGCAAGCAGAACCAGAAGACACAAGGAAATATAGTGGTTCCCCAAACTTGGGTACATCCACTCTTCTACCACCCTAGGTAGGAATCCACTACAGGATGAGTTGATCAGGTGTCCTGGGCACCAATGAGCTTTTGATAAGGTGCTCAAAAACCAAAGCTGATTTTTTGATCAGGTGTTTTGCTACCAATGAGCTTTTGACAAGGTGCTCAAAAATCAGGCTCAAACTTTTGAAGGGAGTTTGAAAAACCCTTTACAGAGTGGGGGTGAGAGATTGATGGCAGTCTTCTCTTTCTCAAATAACTGAGAAGACTATGTGGATTGATGTCAAAGCTCCCCCTGAATCCTTGAGATCTTCAGGAAGAAAAGCTTTGCTGAGGGTGATAGGCCTTCAAAGATAGAACTCCAGCAATAGATGGTTTCAGCAATGGCTGAAATGTTGAGTGTCTGGAGTCTTGAAATGATGTTGGCCTTGAACACTTTGAAAGATGAAGAGATCTGAAGATTTTTGAAAGCTTGATCTCTTTGATGAGTGTTCTTTAGAATTCTTTTTGACAGAAGATTTTTGAGTGAGTCTCTGTAATCTGTATTCTCTCTCTGTATATTGTGTGTTCTATTCTTCTTGTTCTAGTTGATTCAAAAACATTCTGTCTTTTATTCTCTGGTCCTGAATAGAATATTATTCTCTGTCACGGATAGCCGTTGGACTGTATTGATTGCATCCTTAATTGCATAATGTCTTTTTGGAGGAAAGTCCACAGAATTATTCCTTGAAAAGTCCCTTGAAACTTGCTCCAGAATTGAATGAAAACAGCTAGCAAATCTCTGAATTAATTGCAGAATAACTCCTAACTGATTTGAATTTGAAATCTGGAAGTTATCGGAAATCGTTGAACTGAGCTCTGCTATCGTCGAGCGGAGCTCAGCGATCTGAAAACACACAGCAGCAAGAAAAACGTCGATCTGAGCTCAAAGATCGTCGAACTGAGCTCAGAGATAAAGATCTAAAGCAGAGTCAAAATCGTCGACCTAAGCTCACCGATCGTCGAATGGAGTTCGACGATATTATGAAGTTGAGCTCAGCAATCGTCGAATGAAGTTCGACGATCTGTCGAAGTTGAGCTAGACTATCGTCGAGCGGAGTTCGACGAATCGTCGTGCTGAGCTCGACGATCAGACTTAGTCTCCAGACTGAAAAACTTGGTCTTCAGGGCAGCTTCCAAACCTAGACTTCTAACCCTTAGACTCAATTCTAATTGACCTATTAAGCTATACAGAAGGTCAAGCAAAGGTTCCTAGAGAAATAGTGATCCTGACCCAAATTAGTAATAGGGTGTTCCAACAATCTCCCCCTATTTGGGTTAGGATTACTATTTACAGACTTTGGAAATATTCAAATAATAACATAGAATCAGTAAAACATGAAAACAACAGCTAGACATTGCAGAAACATCACAGATATATATATATATATATATATATATATATATATGGCATCCAGATAATCAGAAATTCAGAAACTGTCACCTTACAATGTCATTTCTTCTCTTTGCCTTTGATAAGTTTAATTTCTCTGTTTGGATTTAGAGCTTCCTTGTTGGACCTGGTGTCATCTGCTACACCCAAATAAGTTTGCTTTGCAGCCCTGAGAACCACAGCAGCAGGATGTAATTCCATATATCTCTCAGCATCAAAGAATTTACTGGAAGCATATCTTTCTAGTTCTTTCTGTCTTTGTTCTGACATTGTAGAAATGTTGGAAGAATCTAATCCTTGTTCTTTGGCCTTCTTAATCTGATCCAGTGCAGCCAATTCCTTCATCCTGGCAGTCCAAGCAGCTGGATTCTTTTCAGGGTCCTCAAATGGTACAGGTGGCTCATACCTGTTGGAAGAATTGTCTTGAGGAGGCCTGGCAGACACTGTCTCTTTTAGCTTGTAGGGGAAAGGACCAGAAGTAGTATCAGCAGGACTATGTCCTCCCCTAGAATATGGGTGCTACCTGGAATACCCTTTGGAATAAACTTGAAAATCTCTCTGATTACCCCTGTATCCTCCTCTCCTAGAATATGAACCCCTAGATTGGCCTTCCCTTTGGTAGGATCTGGCATGGGGTTGATAGGGAGCCTGGCTTTTAGCTGGGGCTTGACTTGCAGAGCTTCCACCTGCACCTGCATCAGGAGGAGGTGGTGGAGGAGGATGAGGGTGCTGGAATTGGGAAGAGCCCTTTTCAAATTTTCTCTTCTTCTTCATGGCTTTCAGCTGGTTTTTGGAGTATTGCATCCAATGTTCAGTGATAGGGCAATTATGAAGAATATAATAAGGAATGTCATTATTATCCTTGACTTTTGCAGGAGGAACCCTTTTCATTGCCTTGCTCCTTGCCTTCCTTTTCCTTGCAATAGTAGCAGAAGAATCATCAGAGTCTGTCTTGAACTCATCAGATTCAGAACTCTGGTCATCATATAGAGCATCAATTTTCTTCATCAAGTCTTTCTTCAGTTGAACAGCAGCAGATGAGGCAGAAGCTGAAGTAGCAGCAGCAGGGACAGCAGCAGAGACAGCAGCAGAGACAACAGCAGATACAGGAGGTGAGGCAGAAACAACAACAGCAGCAACAGGAGTGGTGACAGTAGCAGTAACAGTCTCTCTTACAGCAGAAACAACAGATTCACTCTCAACAGTAGATTCACTAACAGCCACAGAAGCTGGAGAGGTGATAGCAGCAACAACTTCATTGATAACAGCAGTAACATCATCAAAATCAGCAGCAGGCTCAATTTCAGTGGCCTCTGACATAGGAAAATCCTTGGATATTTGCTCAGCAGAATCAGTTGGAACTTCAGCAGCAATATGAACAATCTCAGCAGCAGCAGCAAGTTCAGTAGCAGCAATCACTTAATGTACAAAAGAGGAGATAATGCTGGGGTCACAGCAAGAGAAAGACACCAGTGCCTTGGATAAGTCTTCTGTGGGCTGGACAACATTACTCTCTGGCAGACAGCTGAAAAAGGCAGTATCAAAAGCAGATAGCAAACACCTTAGGTCAATTGCAAGAACTGCAGTAGGAGTCTGACATTCTGGAGGCACAGCAACAGGAGCAGAAGGAGCAGCAGACACAAAAACATCAGCAGCAGCAGTAGAAACAACATGAAAGCTTGCTTCATGTGGCATCTCCCCCTGCCTAGATGCAGATACATCTGGATCAAGGCACACTGCTGGAGGTGCTGCCTGAGGAAGGAGGGAGGAAAGCCTGGCAGATAGAGCTGCCACTGACTGGTGTAGAGGATCTAAGGAGGTCTCCAAAAGTAGAGAGAGCCTGGGGGCAATTAGCTCATACAACCTGTCAGCTAAGGCTGAGAGGTCTACTTGCTCAACTGCTGGAGCAGAGGTAGATGGAATAGGAGGGGCTGAAGATTCTGGAAGTGGAGGGCTGGAGAGTGGTGGTATGGATGGCTGAGGTGTTGGGATGGTGGATATGGAGGACATGGGAATGGATATGGATGGGATGAAAGTAGGTTGGTCTATGATATGGTGTAGGAGATCTTGGAATGAAGTGGAGGAGGAGGGTAACTCAGGAGTAGAGGATGGGGAATCATCCATATAGGAGTCATCCAGGAGGGTGAAGGATGGAATGGATGGTGATGATGTGATATCTGGTGGAGGGTATGAGAACAGAGGGTGGAATTGGTCATCTGGTGGAGGTAGAATGGGTGCTGGAGTTGGAGTTGATGTTGGAGATGGGCTGGATATGGTAATGGGGGATGGAGCTGGAATGGTGGATGGAAGGGGAAGGGTTGGAATTGGAGGAGGAGAAGAGGCAGCAACAGCAGCAGCCAGGTCTTCTGCAGGAGCAGTGACCTGTGGGAGAGTGACTCTTTGAGTCCTTGTGCCTGAAGGAGCACTTGAGGAGGGCCTGTTAGGCTTGCTTATTTGCCTGTCCCACTTGCCAAAGAGGGCACAGGTTAGTCTCTTGGAGGCATTTATGTGAACTCCAGAGGAGACCAGCAAGGCAGGGCACCTGGTCTGCAGGAAATTTCCAAGAATTCTTCCAAAATTAACAAAACCCTTGTTTATTTTCTTCTTGATGAGGTCAAAGAACACCTCTCCCCAGTTCAAACTTTTCTTATCCACCAGAGCTCCCATGAGGCAGAGCTGATGTCTGGATATAGTGTCATGAGTAGAGTGCTTTGCCAGCAGCACTTTCCCTACTACATCTGCCAGGAACCTGTATTCAACAGACAGATTCCTCTTGAATAGCTTGCTAGGGTTTCCCTCTGGATGACCCATCCTGACAAGCAGGTCAGAAAACTCCTCTCCAGATAACTCAGCAGATTCTTCTCCATTTCTTAGTCCAAAAACTTCTGTTAAAACTGTGGGGGTCAGGGGTACCTGATTTCCAGCAATAGACCCGACTATTGTGTTGTTGTCTTGATTATGAGCAGTGTAAACCCATTCTTTGATCTCATCTGAAGCTAGCTTGATTCTAGTGGTCATGAGGGCAGACAAATTCTGGTCTTTGAACAAACCCAGTATGTCTTGGAAAATCTGATCAGTAGTGTTGAAGGATTCCAGATCAATGTCGAACCCAGCATCGAACTTCATTGCGACAAGAACTGCAACTGACACAGCCATTGTACCTGCAAAAACTCAACAAAAAAAAAACGACCAAGCGTAGAACTGTTTGGAGGGAAAGAAAATCCTACAGAGAAATCAAAAGCGCAAGAGAGAACGACGGCGAAAAATGAGTTTTATATTAGGGTTCGGCGCAGAATTGGAAAGATCGTTGAACTCAGTTCGACGATCGAGGCTTCTAAAGGAATCTGAAGAGTCTTCAACATCGTCGATCTCCGATCGACGATCTTGGAGAGCGTCGAGATCCGTTCGACGATCGTTCAGAGAACTAAATCGTCGATCGCCGTTCGACGATCGTTGACCGGAAGAGATAGTTCATACTATCTGAGAGGCGCTGAACTCAGTTCGACGATTTTGGAAATCGTCGATCTCCGTTCGACGATCTTAGGGGAAATCGTCGAGCGCAGTTCAGAGATCAGAAAAATTCTAGACACTAAGAAAAATCAGAATTTTTGCCTAGTCTTGGTCAATTTTGAGCTTTCAAAATCTTGGAAATTATTTAAGACTTCCTCCATCTAGCATTCCTAACTGATTTAGGAAGAAGGTGTGTTTCTTTTCATCCAAAGGCTTGGTGAAAATATCTCCCCTTTGCAAATCAGTTGGGATATATTGTAATTCAATTTTATTCTTTTCAACATTATCCCTTAAGAAGTGATGCCTAATCTCTATGTATTTTGTCCTACTATGGAGGACTGGATTTTGGGCTATGGAAATAGCACTTGTGTTATCACAAAAGATTTTAGACTTCTCTAAGTTGTAACCATAGTCTAGGAGTTGGTTTTGAATCCACAATATTTGTGAGCAACAACTGCCTGCAGCTCAGTTGGTGATGAGGGAGTGGTGGAAAGCTCTCTTATCAAGGTCCTGGGTTCGAGACCTAGTGACAACAACCTACCGTGCTGATAAATAGGTCGGAGAGGGGTTGGGGTGCATGGCCTGCAGGCTTGAATGTGATAGGCTGACTACCAGTGGTGGGCCCGGGTCTGGACCCTGGTAGGCCGGCGGTGCTAGCGGGTTCCCATGGGATGGGCTTGGACCGTTACAAAAAATGCACTTTTTATTGTAACGACCCTAGCCGATCCAACATGACAGCGTCACGGCTCCGCTCTAGGCATCGCTACCAGGCTGTAGCCCAAGCACCCCAACCCCTCTCCCTCCACGGGCGGGTTGTTGGTGATGAGGGAGTGGTGGAAAGCTCTCTTATCAAGGTCCTGGGTTCGAGACCTAGTGACAACAACCTACCGTGATGATAAATAGGCCGGAGAGGGGTTGGGGTGCATGACCTGCAGGCTTGAATGTGATAGGCTGACTACCAGTGGTGGGCCCGGGTCTGGACACTGGTAGGCCGGCGGTGCCAGTGGGTTCCCATGGGATGGGCCTGGACCGTTACAAAAAGTGCACTTTTTGTAACGGTCCAGGCCCATCAACATGGGACCCAGCTGAAACCGCCGGCCTACCAGTGTCAAGACACGGGCCCACTCCTGGTCGTCAGCCTATCACATTCAAGCCTGCAGGCCATGCACCCCAACCCCTCTCCAGCCTATTTATCAGCACGGTAGGTTGTTGCCACTGGGTCTCGAACCCAGGACCTTGATAAGAAAGCTTTCCACCACTCCCTCATCACCAACTGAGCTGCAGCTCAGTTGGTGATGAGGGAGTGGTGGAAAGTTCTCTTATCAAGGTCCTGGGTTCGAGACCCAGTGGCAACAACCTACCGTGCTGATAAACAGGCCGGAGAGGGGTTCGGGTGCATGGCCTGCAGGCTTGAATGTGAAAGGCTGACTACCAGTGGTGGGCCCGGGTCTGGACCCTGGTAGGCCGGCGGTGCCAGCGGGTTCCCATGGGATGGGCCTGGACCGTTACAAAAAAGTGCACTTTTTGTAACCGTCCAGGCCCTATCCCATGGGAACCCGCTGGACCGCCGGCCTACCAGAGTCCAGATCCGGGCCCACTCCTGGTAGTCAGCCTATCACATTCAAGCCTGCAGGCCATGCACCCCAACCCCTCTCCGGCCTGTTTATCAGCACGGTAGGTTGTTGCCACTAGGTCTCGAACCTAGGACCTTGATAAGAGAGCTTTCCACCACTCCCTCATCACCAACTAAGCTGCAGCTCAGTTGGTGATGAGGGAGTGGTGTAAAGCTCTCTTATCGAGGTCATGGGTTCGATCCCCAGTGGCAACAACCCGCCGCTGCTGATAAACAGGCGCAGAGAGGGGTTGGGGTGCATGGTCTGCAGACCTGGTTAGGCTAAACCCTTTCGAGCGTGGTGCTGGGGGTGCTGGCGGCCGTCCTTGCGAGTCGTGGGCTGGGGAGGCCGTTACAAAAAGTGCACTTTTTATAACGGTCCAGGCCCATCCCATGGGAACCCGCTGGCACCGCCGGCCTACCAGGGTCCAGACCCGGGCCCACCACTGGTAGTCAGCCTTTCACATTCAAGCCTGCAGGTCATGCACCCCAACCCCTCTCCGCTCCTGTTTATCAGCAGCGGTAGGTTGTTGCCACTGGGTCTCGAACCCAGGACCTTGATAAGAGAGCTTTCCACCACTCCCTCATCACCAACTGAGCTGCAGCTCAGTTGGTGATGAGGGAGTGGTGGAAAGCTCTCTTATCAAGGTCCTGGGTTCGAGACCCAGTGGCAACAACCTACCGCTGCTGATAAACAGGCGCGAAGAGGGGTTGGGGTGCATGGCCTGCAGGCTTGAATGTGAAAGGCTGACTACCAGTGGTGGGCCTGGGTCTGGACCCTGGTAGGCCGGCGGTGCCAGCGGGTTCCCATGGGATGAGCCTGGACCGTTATAATTTCTCTCCCGTGGCTCGTCTCAGCACCATCCGAGTCCTTCTCTCTGTGGCGGTCAATCGAGAGTGGCCGATTTCGCAGCTGGATGTTTAGAATGCCTTCCTTTATGGTGATCTTCAGGAGGCCGTCTATATGGAGCGACCTCCTGGGTATATTGCTTAGGGGGAGACCCGAGTATGCCGGTTGAAGAAGGCAATCTATGGCCTCAAGCAGAACCCTCGAGCTTGGTTTGACAAGTTTAGCGGCATCGTGGCGGCCGTTGGTTTTGTGCGCAGCTCTACCGATCACTCGCTATTTATTTGCAAAACCTCCTCGGGCCTGGTGGTTCTTGCTGTGTACGTCGATGATATTCTTCTCACTGGCGATGATCAGGAAGGGGTAGCCTTGACAAAGCGGCATCTTCGTCAACATCTGGTCACGAAAGATACGGGCTCTCCGAAGTACTTTTTGGGGATTGAAATCTCTCGGAAGCCCAACTCCTTAGTCCTCTCCCAGCGTAAGTATGCTCTAGATCTTTTAAAAGAAGCAGGATTGACTGGAGCCAAACCTGCCCGATGCCCCATGGCAATTGGAGAAGACAAAACCTGGACGGATAATTAGCCCCTTCTTTCAGATGCTACGCAGTACATGCGTCTTGTTGGTAAGCTCATATATCTAACAGTGACCAGACCCGACATTTCCTATGCTGTGGGAAAGGTGAGTCAATTCATGCAAGCTCGTAGGGAGTGCCATCTACAGTCCGCCTTGAGGATCTTGGAGTATGTCAAAGCAGCGCCTGGGAAAGGATTACTCTTTCAGAAGAATAGTCATCTGAGGGTTGAAGCATACTCAGATGCGAGTTATGCTGATGACAAAGGGGATCGCAAGTCTACCTCCGGTTTCTGCACCTTTGTTGGGGGAAATCTGGTAAGCTGGAAGAGCAAGAAGCAGTCTGTTGTTTCCAGGTCCAGTGCTGGAGCAGAGTATCAGAGTATGGCATCGAGCACTTGTGAGTTAAAATGGCTACGGGCTCTCATGATAGATTTAGGAGAGGTATACAAACATCCTCTACCTATGTTTTGTGACAACAAGACTGCCATATACATCTCCAAAAATCCAGTCTTTCATGAAAGAACCAAGCACATTGAGGTCGACTGTCATTTCGTTCGTGAAGAGATTTTGAAAGAACAAATTTGCACTCCCTTCGTCACTTCTGATAATGAGCTGGCTGACATCTTCACCAAGCCAGTATCTACCTCGTTCTTCATATTTGTGACAAGCTGGGCATGATCGATATATATGCTCCAGCTTGAGGGGGAGTGTTGAAGTTAGTGACCGGGCGGTCTGGCGGTCTGGCTTGGCGGGTTGATGACCACACGGTTTGGTAGTTCCCCTTCAGCGGTTTGGTTGCTGTGTGTTGCTGTCTGAGGTCCAAGCGGTCTAGCGGGTTGTCTCTGGCGTCTTGGAGACTGGGCGGTCTAGTAGTCTCCCATGACGATCTCTCTCTGGTAGTAGCCGAGCGGTTAGCCCTTCTGCCTAACCGCGCGGCTTGTGCGGTTTGTGTCTGTATAGTCTGCTTGTGTCATGTAAATTTTTAGTCCCACATCTCTTATTTGTATTCTCTCTTCTCTTCTCCATTCTATATAAGGGAGGTCATACCTTTATAATAGATACCTTTTTCGGATAATAAAGTTTCAGTCAAAACCATTTCAGTTTATTTTTGTTCAGTTTTTACAGGAATAAAGCGCGCTACCTTTGTCAGTCTGTCTACTATGACCCATATAGAATCATGCCCAGAGTGGGAGCGAGGTAGTCCGTGCACAAAATCCATAGCAATGTCCTCGAACTTCCACTCTGGGACTGGCAATGGCTGTAACAGACCTCCTGGGCTCTTACATTCCGCCTTCACGCGCTGACAAGTCTCGCAAAATGTCACAAAATGGGTGATCTCCCTCTTCATCCCAGGCCAATACATAGTCCTCCGCAAATCTGCCCACATCTTGGTGATGCCGGGATGCATTGAATATCTGAAGCAATAAGCCTATCTGAGTATGTCATCCCAGATACTGAGGATACTGCCCCCTGCTGGTATGTAAATGCGTCCACTGAATCGAAGAAGATCATCCTGTAGCGTGTATTCCTCCACCTTGCCCCTTTCCAGGGCACTGAAAATCGGCTCTAATGCAACATCCAGCCTCTGATGTGTTCGGATGCGCTCCCGTATATCATCATCACTGATCACTGAGCTCAAGTACTCTCGATATACCACTTGTTCGGTCTCAGACACCATGGTAATATGCATGTCTTCCATCATCCGTAACAGCTCTATAGACATCAACCGAGGCTCCGGTATAGAATTGACGGCCCTCCTACTCAAAGCATCTGCTACTGTGTTTGCTTTCCTCGGATGATAGTGGATCTTATAATCATAGTCGCAGAGGAATTCCAGCCATCTCCTCTGTCGCAGGTTCAAGTCCTTCTGCGTATCGATATATTTAAGATTCTTGTGATCTGAATAAATATCACAATGAATCTCGTATAAGTAATGTCTCTACATCTTTAGGGCGAATACCACAGCCCCGAGCTCTAATGTCATGTACTGGATAGTTATGCTCATGCTTCTTCAACTGTCTTGAAGCATAAGCAATAACATGTCCATGCTGCATCAGGACAGCACCCATCCCCTGGTTAGAGGCATCTGTGTAGATCTGGAATCCTTCACTCCCGGATGGAAGCACAAGAATAGGGGATGAGATGAGTCGGTCCTTCAGCTCCTGAAAAGTTGTCTCGCACTGCTCTGACTAAACAAAATCTGCATCCTTCTTCGTCAAGGACGTGAGGGGGAGTGCTATCCTCGAGAACCCCTCCACGAACTTACGATAATAACCTGCTAGCCCCAAGAAACTACAAATGTCGGATGCTGTCTTCGGCCGTGGCCAATCCCTCATTGTCTCTATCTTGGCTGGATCCACTGCTAATCCAGCCCCACTGATAGTGTGCCCCAGGAAAGCCACCTCCTATAGCCAGAACTGGCACATTGAAAACTTTGCATACATCTGGGACTCCCTCAGCCTCTGCAAGACCTGTGTCAAATGCTCTGTATGCTCCTCCTGAGTCCGGGAATAGATCAAAATGTCGTCGATGAATACAATCACGAAGCGGTCTAAGAAGGGCTCGAATACACAGTTCATTAGACTCATGAATGCGGCAGGGGCATTCGTGAGCCCAAAAGGCATCACCGTGAATTCGTATAATCCATAGCGTGAACTGAATGCCGTCTTCGGTATGTCCTCTTCCCGGATGCGGAGCTGGTAGTAACCGGATCGCAAATCTAGCTTAGAGAACCAGAAGGCTCCATGCAGCTGATCAAATAGCTCATCTATCCGAGGTAGTGGGTAGGTATTGCGGACTGTTAACCGGTTCAGCTCCCGGTAATCTATGCATAGTCGTAACGACCCGTCCTTCTTCTTCACAAAGAGAACTGGCGCTCCCAACGGCGATGAACTGTGCCGCACAAATCCCGACTCAACTAGCTCTTGAAGTTGAGTCCTGAACTCTGCCAACTCTCTAGGAGCCATCCTGTAAGGCGCCCGGGACACTGGCCTCGCTCCCAGTACCAGCTGAATCCTGAAATCCAAGTCCCTGGCTGGTGGTAGCCCGGGAAATTTCTCTGGGAACACGTTGGAGAAATCCCGGACCACCGAAATATCTGGAATAGAAGTCTCTGCTCCCACCCTCTCAAAGCAGATAAGGTAAACCTCCTCTCCCTGCCCGTGGGCCTTCACAGCCTGTATAGAAGATAAAAATAGGTATGAGATAGGCTTAATACCTTCGATGATGACATGGGAGTCGCCATGCCTTAATGTGATCCTCCTTGATGGGCAATCTATCTGAGCATGGTTCCGATGTAACCATGTCATGCCCAAAATCAAATCGAAGTCCTGCAGCTTCAGAATAGGTGCTGGCGCCTCAAATGCCTTACCGCCAATCTCGGCCTCCATATCGCAATGGGCAGTGGTCCGCAGTTCTGACCCATCGGGTAGACGCACCCTCATCTCTAGTCCCTGAAATCTTTCCACGCCTTCAAGTCCGTCTATGAAGGCCTCAGATACGAACGAGTGCGAAGCACCCGTGTCGAAGAGGGTATGAGCGGGCTTGCCGCTGATCATAACTATGCCTGAGGTTTGTTTAAGTTAAAATGAATTGTTATTCTATGGTTCCAGGTACTATATAATAGAAAGCTCAAGAATTTTAACATTAATCTTAAGTACCTGTGATAACCTCCTCGGGGTTTCTCTGCTCTGTGAGGTCCAAAGCGTATACCTGCTCCTGATTGCGTCCCCTGCCATGATATCCCCGGC
The DNA here is from genome assembly GCA_039583875.1 of Platanthera guangdongensis. Classification (NCBI taxonomy): domain Eukaryota; kingdom Viridiplantae; phylum Streptophyta; class Magnoliopsida; order Asparagales; family Orchidaceae; genus Platanthera; species Platanthera guangdongensis. The sequence continues at coordinate 98,065,385 of CM077163.1, forward strand.
CTCGGCCTCAGCCTCGGCCTCGGCCCTGCTGTACTGGGGCTACTGGAGGTGGAGGAGGAGGAGGATGGAATCGATGCAGACACTCCGATCTAATGTGCCCGGGCTGGCAGCATCCGTAACAAACTACCTGCCGGCAGCCATGGTCATCCTATCTCCTCGGGTCATGCACCTGTAGATGTGGGGGGATCTAATGCTGGAGGAGGCCCCTGCTCCTGCTTGAAGTTGGGACGACGACGTCCGCCACCCTTCTTGTATCTGATAGTCCTGCCTCTCTGAGAGCCCCTACTGCTCTCTCCTGATGTCGACCGATCATACGGTCTCTTTCCTCTGCCTTGCACCATCAGCTGGTCAGCCTCCAGCTTCTTTGCCATCTCGATGATCTGTCTTGAGGTTCCATGAGAAATGAACAGCAAGGCCTGCCTCAAATCGTCCCTGAGACCCCGGTAGAACCTCTTGGCATATCTCCTATCATCAGTATCCTGAATCCCTGCGAACTTGGCCAGATGAGAGAACTCTCTCTGATACTCGATCACCGATCTAGTCCCTTGCCTGAGGTTCAGAAACCTCTCCTCCAAAGCATCTCTATCCGTAGTAGAGACGAAGTGATCCAAAAATACATCGCTAAACTCCTCCCACGATATGTCTGACAGCTCCCAGTCCGCATATGTAGACTCCCGCACTGATTTCCACCATCTCTTCGCATGAGCCTCTAGTGCAGAGGTGGCTATAGGTACTGCCTCGTCGACCGGGCAGCTGATGCATGCTAAAATCTCGTGTATGGCCTCTAGCCATTCTTCCGTCTTTACCGCATCTTCTGTCCCACGGTACATCAGTGGGGATAGGCTCTTGAAGGCACTTAGCCATCTCGACCCCGGATTTGGCTGCGGAGCCGGGACTTGCTGGGATTTGAAGGCATCCAGAATCGCCGTCAAAGTCTGCCCCATCTCCGTTTGTAGGAATGGAGTGGCAGCTGGAGGGGGAGGAGCCACATTTTACGGCGCGGAGACCTGTGGAGGTTGCATAAAGGTAAGGTTAAAAACAGAACTGGCCTAACTCAATGTACTTAGTGGACTGTTTTATGTGACTTTTACACATGGGCACACCACTGTTTCCGCTGCATAGTTTGTCCGCAAACTAATGCTCGGGCGGGGGTGGTCCTGTGTTGTGGACTTCTTTCTCATATGATCGTTTGTTCAAGTGATACCAGTTTGTAAGACCCCCCTCCCCCTTACCAAGGAGGGCTACCGGGTCTTATGCCCAGAACCGCCGTCTTACGGTGGCACTAATACACGGGTTAGTCAACACCGCAACACGCCGATCCTGACGACTATTACGATCGTATAACCTGTAGGCTAATATGAGAAATAGAAGTATAGCAGTGTAACAAATCTACTAGTCCACAAGTCACAGAGTACATATCATATATATGAAATGAAAAGTACAAAACATAGTCCACAAGATCACAAAAATAAAAGAGTAATAAGGGCTTATGCCAGTATATCATATCAACTCTCTCTCTCTCTCTCAAATGAATGCGGAAGCTAATCTAATACATCAAAACTCGTCCCACCTGAGGACGCGCAGTAATAGTAGTAGTCTGTGGTAGCGGTATCTGCTCCTCAAGTCCTGCGTCCTCGTCGTGCTGGTGCTCCATCTCCATGAGCTCCTAAAATAGTATGGTCACCGACCATTAGTCAAAAAGAATAAGTCGTTTCCTCCGCACCTCGCCCCGCAACTCCTAGGCACCGAGCGAGAGGACGAAGCGGAGGACAACAAGGGGTAACAAAGGTGGAAACAGGTGACAAGAACTAACTAGCAGTTATAATGGATATTATTATTCTACTCTAGCAGTTCTAAGTATATAGTACAAGTAAGTAAAGTGCAATACTAGTAAAAGAAGTAAAGAGCAAAAAGTAAGAGTAGAAAGGTAAAGCTATCTACCATCACAAAAGTACCCTAACTTATATAAATTCCCATACAAATATATAAGTTAGGATTTCCAGGAAATTTAACTTATCATATAAAAGAGCCCATACTAATTTATATGATAAGGATCTATGAAGCGTATGACCTAATATGAATGAATGTTATGATGCAATTTATGCACAGGAAAGTACAACTCACACACAACGACTCTGTGATCACAGACCTTTAGTTCCCACTTTTTGAGAGCTAGCATCACTCTCGGGTACCACCGCTGTGGCTACGGCAGCAACGGAGCGGGCGTCTCCACTTCTAGGTCGGTATGCACACTACCAAACCTTAGACCCCTCTCATACGCCTCTGTACACGTCCAAGGTGCACTCTAGAGTCTCGCGTAAGTACTTTGCTGACAACCCGTCAGTCTTGTTGGGTCGGATGTGCGTTATCGGGGATCATCCTCCAGACCGCAGTGTAAAACAACCCACTGGCCCCTCTAACCCTCACAACCGCCTGGTGCACCGTACTGCCATCGGTGTGACGAACGGCCAGTACCGCATGCCCCGCCACTATATTTATGCACATGCAAGTATTTCATCCTGAGCCTTCAGCTCGCAGGACCAACCCGTCCTGAATCTCTCAAACCCTACACGGGTGAACATTTAACACAATCCCTCCAACCCATCATGGGTGAGCATATTACACAAGTCTCCCTCCAACCCATCATGGGTGAGAATAAACCATAATGTCCTAACCTATTAGACTACTCTTGTCTACGGATTATTATACTTAGTGATTTAAGGTGAATCCTAGGACTGCCCAGGGTATACGCGGTGAAGGGCTCTCGGGGGCACTAGGAACTACGATGGGATTACACCCAAAGTTCCCTTTCGCAAGGATATTTACTTTAGTTGATGACTACCCATAATTCACCACAGCTCTCATTGTTGCTCTGGAACAATCCTAGTGTCTTAAGATATTACCGGGAAAACCGACGGTCTTCCGTTGGCCTCCACACCAGTTACTACCTAAGAACTTGCACTTTTATTCTCGTCACTAACAATACTACCCACCAGGGTTATTCACCAACTTCAATCTCTAGCTCGACGTCGATCTATCCTCTGGCGGTCCTTATACTCTAACTCATTTATGCTATACACAGCCCATGACCTAATACCACCCCGAAATGGAACTTCCAATTCCTCTGACCATATGCCTCAAATCATTTATCCTAGGTTGGTATGGACCTACATGATGACTAGGATGACTTTCCATAATTTTCCAATTACTTACACCATTAATTAATTTCTTTAAATGAGATTCCTACTTGATTTGCACATGAAGTATTGTCAATATTAAACCTACTATCCTAGAGATTCTTCCAGGTATATAATATGACAATAAATGGGCCTACCAAAATTTTCATGCCTTTTCAATTCAGATTTATAATTAATTTCTATTTAATACAAAATCCACAAATCTAGCATTTTCCAAAGGAAGTACACAAAATATTATTTCAAAAATTCTAATTAAATCACAAAGCCTTGATAATAATGAAATAATACTATGTCCTGATTTTCATTTACATCTAGGTTAAAATGGCCTATCCATGATCAATTTGAGTTATTTACCAAAATGCCATTATGGGGCCTAAGCACAATATTGGTTACTCCAAAAATTCTGAAATAATTGCACAAGGTACAAAATATACAATTACAGCAATATGAAATTTCTCAGATTTTTCAAATGAATATATCCATCATTTATACACAAAGTTCCTTAGGGGTAAAATGATTATTTTGTTCCTTAAACTACTTAAACTTCATCCAACAGAGATATACATTATTTCTAGTGTTTATTATGTCACTCCTTAGTCCTCAACAGGAATTTAGCATTTTATGGTGTGGTTAAGCCTATTTTAAATTTTATTTCCTAAAAAGGCCAAATTACCTAAAATTCAAAATAATGGGATTTTTGTTCCCAAAAACTCAACCCTTACCATGAGAGATGTATTACACCTTCATGTATCTCCATAATGAAAACCATGATTTTTAAATGTTCCAAATTGGCTGAAAACATATTATTTCACTTTAAGCTAAATGCACACCAAGCCTAATATAAGCCAACACATGCAAGTGGGTTTACCTAACTTGCTGTGGTCCATATGGGCTGAAAATTTAATCATGCCTTAATAATGTCCCCATGGACATGCCACCAAAAATTGGGGCCTTTTGGAGTTGAACTACTCCAAGAATCACCTAAACAAGCCTAGGGGTATTTTAGTAATTTCCCCCTAATTTTAATTCCAATTAATCCCATTTTTGGGCAGGGCCTACGTATGCACTAAACCAGTTACTTCCCAAAATATCAGGTCATTTGGGCCTCTGGATGGACTTGGGCATCTCTTCCAATTTCTGCATTTTTGTTATTTGCAGCCCAAGACCATTCACCTTTTAAGATCTTGCAAGTGAGATATCTCAACATGCAGAGGGCTAAATTGACTAATTTTTCTACCATAGGTCTAATATACCCCTAAGGGCAGGCCACCAAAATTTGGGGGCATATTAGAGTTGATATGCTCCAATAATCAACATAATTTGGTTTATAATATTTTGACTAAAACTATAGAATTATTTTCCCCACAAATTTCCATTTTGGGGGAGGGACTAGATGTGCCTAATTAAGCCACATGCCCAAAATGTCAGTCCATTTGGACTTAGGGTTTGGTCAGGGCTCTCATTTTATTTTCTGACCGACCCTAGGACCAGCCCTAGGAAAATGGCTCTATAGGGCAGTAGACTTAACCAATATTTATGTGTAATATATCAAATTAAAGGTAACTTCAAGACCTACAATTTTCATGTTGAGTATCAGATCTAACAATGCCTCTAAGAGGCCTAAACGAGACATGAAAGGGTCAGTAAAAATAGGGATAAAAAATTGAATTTTGATGTAGCACGAATCTTAAAGCAGAATGGAGGGCATCTGTTCATCTTCCTCCTTCAGACAATGGCCGAGATTTGCCCGACCTGGAGCTCATTTTAGGGCCATTTCCTGGCCATCCAGTCACCTCCCTGACCGGCCACCACCACCACCACCTCCGTTGAGGTGAGGGCTAACGTTTGGCTGCGACTTGGCCGCCGGAGGCGGCGGTTTCCGACGAACTCGCACTCCATCAAAAATCTGAAATTCATGAAAAAGCTCACCTTGGATCTGGCTCATTTGAGCCCGATGTCTCGCCTAATAGATTTAGGAAACTAGCACGGTTATAGGTGAGGTGAAACGGACCCGAATTGAGGCTTGGCGGTGGGTTGGGCGGCAGGTGGCCATGAAATTTCTCCTCTCCGGCGAGCTTGCTCCCGAACCCGATTCTCCACCAAACGTTTCGATCCAGGTATCGAATTCCACTCCTTTGGACCTTCTGAAGCTAATGGGAGGGTTGGTTTTGGCTGATATGGGCTATATACAGAGATGCCATGATGGGAATTTCGGCCATGAGCTTTGGTTTCTCCTACTTGGCTCCAAGTGGCATGAAATTGGCTTGGAAAGGCTGATAATTGATGTGTGGATTCAGATGTGTGCTTGGGAAGAGAGGAGGAGGGCCACATGGCCTTCATCCCCATTTTCCCTCTCTTCTCTCTCCTCTTTTCCCCCCAATTTCCAAAACTACCCCTTTGCATGCAATCTCTCTCCAATTTCAGGGGGTAGGGGCTGTCATTAACCATTTGGGTTGGCCTTGGGCTGAGTTGGATGGGCTTAGCCCAATGGAAATGGGCTTGGGTTAATTTATCCCTTCTTTAGGCATCATGTTGACCAATTTGACTTTTTGAGTTGACTTGGTCAACATGATGAGTGTGCTGACCCCACTTAATGGTCATTAGCCTAGTGGCACCACCCAACTTGAGTTGGGCCAACGGGGGGTGCCCCACTTAGGCTAATTGGGCCTATAGGTATAGGTTTGACCAGATAAAGGCCATGGTTGACTTTGGTCAACTAGGGTCAAAGGGTTGACCTAATGGCATGCCCTAGGGTCCACTTAGATTGTTTTAGGGTTAGGGCAATGTGGTGGGGGTCATGGTGTGGTTAGGGTTCCTATTTAGGCTAGTTTGACCTAGTTTGACTTTGGCCTCTTAGTGGGCCCCACATGGCTACAATCCACTACCTAGGGTCAAGCCTTCCTAAATCCCCTATCACCCACCCCATGCCTAACCCAATCTAAGTTAAGGGGGCCTAGAAGTAACATGGGATGTTACATCAGCTGACTCATCATGGTTGACCAAGTCAACTCAAAGTCAACATAGTCAACATAATTGACCTAAAGAAGAAAAGGAGGGCTAAGCTCACTCTCCTTGGGCCAAGCCCACCAAACTTGGCCCATTATCAGCCTAAGTGGTCAAAGACCACCCCTACCCTCTGGTTTTGGAGAGAGGGTCACATGCAAAGGGGCATTTTGGAGAATTTACCCAAAGGAGGAGAGAGAAGATGAGATTAAGAGGAGGAGGCCACTTGGCGTTGACTCCTTCTGCAACAAAAGGTGTTGGATGGCCTCCTCAGAAAATCCAGCAGGTTTTGGCAGCATGGTGGCCACTTGGCACCATTGGTGAAGCCTCCAAAGCCCCAAACCGAGCTCACCTTGGTTGTATCTCCATATACAACCATTTATAGCTCAAACCGACCACACCATCAGCTTCAGTGAGTGGAATCAAGTGGAGAACGAGTCCTGGAGCAGAGATTTTGGTGAAGAACTGAGATTTTGAGCAAGAGATCGCCGGAGCAGCTCAACCATGGCCAACCGCCGCCGCACTCGCCGCCAAGGCCTGATTCAGGTCCGTTTCGCCGCCTCTCTACTCGTACTAGCTTTCTAGATCCTTTAGGAGAGACATCAGGCTCAATTGAGCACAATACCATGTGAGGAAATGAAGATTTTTCCGAGCTTTGCTTCTTGCTCGGGTTCGCCGGAGGAGCCAATTCCGACGGCCTCATCGCCGAGAATCGCTAGCCACCACCTCAGTGAAGGTAGTGACGACATCCGCCGGAAACAACCAGCAAAGGTGGCCCAGCAAGAATCGATCCCAGCCGTCGGCTGGAGGTAGAAGACGACCAGATCCCTTCCTTTGCGCGTCAAGATTCGTGCAACCCATTTTAAATTAAATAAAATAAAACTATAATAATTGTATAAATTTGTCACATATATTCAGCCTTTTTACAAGCTATTTTTAGACCTCTTAGAGGCATTTCCAGGACATGAACCCTAAATGAAATTTGTAGCTTAATGTCTTAACTTTAATTTGGCACCTTAAACATCAAATGTGGTAGAGTATATTGGGCTGTAGGTCATTTTCCTACGACTGGTCCTAGGCAAGGGCAAAATTTCAAATTAATGCCCAGGCCAAACCAGTAATCAAAATGACCACAACGTTTGGTTGCATGCATGACTAGGGCATATTTAGCCCCTGCCAAAAATTGAGAATTTTTGGGAATAAAGTTTCTATAGTTTTTGCTTAAATAACAAAAAGTAAATAAATGAAATAATTGGAGTGTTATGGCTCCAAATGGCCCCAAAAATTGGTGGCTTGTCCTTGGAGACTATATATGTGCATGATAAAAATTTCAGCACATTTGAACCACTGCATGTTGGGTAAACTCACTTGCATGTGCTGGTTATGTATAGGCTTGGGGTGCAAATAACCAAATTTGAAATGTTGTGTATTAGACCTATTTGGAACATCCAAAAATCATATTATTGATTTCAGAGGCTCCTTAGGGTGAATTATACCCCACATTGTAACAATGTGATTTTTGAAAGCAAAAATCCCATTATTTGGAATTTCTGAAAAAATAGGACTTCTGAAAAATAAATGTAAAAATAGGCTCATCATTGAGATAAAATCCCCAATTTTTGTCAAGGTCAATATAATGTTAAGTTTAACTCCTGAAAAGTTTTATGTCTCTGTTTGAAGAAATTTGATAGGAGTTATGTGGAAATTACCTTTTTACCCTCATTATACTTAATTAGAAAATTGATGAAAATACTAAGTAGAAAATTTTGGAAAACTTCTTGGTGATATATCTGAGTATGCATGACCTTGTATAATTATCTCAGCATTTTGGGATGAATGAGTAATTTTTAAAACCTCATAGTGGCATTTTGGTAATATAATTAGAAATGAAATTTTGTAGCCCTTATACCATGGAAGTTCATGAAATTCTGTCTTTAGCATTATTTTACCAATATATGTATGCTGTAATTTTCTTGGAAGTTTTAGTAATGAACTCCTTACACTTCATTTGGAAAATGACAATTATGTGAGATTTCTATTAATTAAGGAATAAATGGAAATATTTCAAGGTAAATTAAGAATTTTGGTAGACAGCAATATTTTACCAGGATATAACTCAGGAAAAATTCCTTAGGTCAGTGGATTATAATTTGTGATACTTCATGTATTAAATGACCAAGGGGATTAATTAAATGATTTAATTAGAGGCCTTAATGACTTAAGAAAATTATGAAAATCAAAAGACTCACTTCATTAGTCCATACCATCCTAGGATAATTAGTTAGGGGTAGGTGGCACAAGGAATTAGAAGTTCTATTTCAGGGCGGTATTAGGTCATGAGTTGCGCATAGTGTAAGTAGGTCATGCTATAAGGACCAGCGGGGGATAGATCAACGGATGAGCTGGAGATGTCACAACCCGCATTTCCTCAACGAGTACATCGTATCAGAGTAAGATGAACTATGTGTTATGATGCCACGTCGTGCAGGGGATAACTGCACACGCTCAGGCAAAACCTTGACGCTTACTTTATTAGTTGAAATCCATTAGTTAAATGCAAGAAAACCGTTTAGTTTGATGGTCGTATCCCTCGGCCTTATGTATCAAAATGTGTGTTTGTACGCGGCGGAAAATATGTTAGTTTACTTATGATGATTTCCTATATGCAATCTAGATTTACCATAATACAAGAAATCCTCTTTTTTAAGTTGTTTGGAAAATATTTGATTAGTTGACCAAAACATGTTATGAATGATATACAATAATAGGGTTTTTAGCTTAAAAATATCTAATGCAACCTAGCATAAAACAGTCCCAAGAGCAAGTAGATATCATCCCAATGATTCATAATAGCAGTATATCATTCATATGTAGCCACTAAAGAAAACCACCAATGAGCGTCAACAAGCTGACACGAACCCACTGGGGCGCCTATATGTCTGTACAACAAAGTAAAGAACTACCTCGCTAAGCAATCTTGGCTAGCTCCATGTAAACTCCACCAAATACCTAGCCGCTCAACCGGCTACAACCTGCACCCGAGGCATTCAAGAAAGAACACCTCAGCAATCATCAAAGCTACAACATAGGGCATTAAGTTCATAAAATATGACGAAGGGGCTTACCGACCCCGTACCAATTTTGCATATAAAACAAGTGAAAAGAACAGGGTGGAAAACAAGTGTCTAACACTGCCAACCCAAAGTGTAAAACGCACCAAGTGCATGAAATTATCATCAAGTCCTGCTCAACCCGCAGGAGCAAAAAGGCAACATATATGCCCATTCCATCATCTTTATAACAAAAAACAACTATACTAGTGAAACATAAGCAGCAGTTAGGTTCGATTCCGCAAGGGTCTTTTGGTGGCGGCCCTAAAGTGGAACGCACCAATAAAAGCCAGCCCAAATCGGGGCCAAAACGGTGCTCTACACCACAAAACAAAACCCGGTGGCCACTAAGGCTGAAACCACACCACCCCTTACATAATCCTCACACAAACGCTCCTGCCATGGTTCACAATTCGCCTCGCAAAACTCACCATAATCGAAGCTAAACACGTTTCATTTCATCGTCCTCACTCATGACCACAAATTGCCCAAGTTATGTCAAACTTGATAGAGTTTGGGTCTCTACTTCACCATAAGCGAACCCCACAAGTAACAACGCCGACGAAACACAACAAGATCTCGAATCGTATGAACAAGAAAGGTAAATAATAGAGAAATACAAGGTAAAACATGACAAAATTAGATGAACAATAGGTAAGCATATAGATTGGGAAATACTTGAAAGAAAAGATTATTCATGGGTGCATAATAGACAAAAGGTGAGATTCAAGACAAGATGAACAAAGCTAGCATAGTAGACAAAGGTGCAATAAAAACAAGAAGAGTAAAGCTAACAAACTTGAAAGGGGAAACTAGCTACACTTGCAAGAATCAACGAACAAAGACAAGATTGGCAAACATCGCAAAAATCATCTAACAAAAGATAAGATTAGCAAGGGCGAAGAACACCGCTTGCCCGAACCGAGATGACACTGTGACGGTTGCTCCGCTTTTTCCTTTTTCTTCCCTTGCCTTATCTTTTCTCCCTTGCTTTCTCTTTGAAATGGGGAAGAAGATGAAGAAGGGAATAAGTGAGGAGGAAAACTCTTGTCTCGGCCTTATTTCCTGCAGGATAGAGCTGGACCGTTTGATCCAAAATCAGAGAAACGAACGACACAAAAAACTGAAAAAGTCGATTTTCGGCCCTGTCACGCCCTGTGTCACGCCCGTGTCACCGGGCGTGTACCTTAAGCGGCGCAGAATGTCGGCAAATTCAAGTTTATCCACAAGGTACACGGCCGGGTACACGCCCGTGACAGGTCGGTCATGCCCGTGACCTAGGGCGTGTAACCCGTGTCTCGACATTTCGTCGACCAAAAGTGTCGACACTTCGACATAGCGGGACACGCCCTGTGACACGCCCGTGTCACAGGCCGCGTACCCCTCTCTCGACACTCGACACCCGACACTCGAAACTCGACATTCGTCGAGCGAAATTCGTCGACCCAGCGGGACACGGCCCGTGATACGCCCGTGTCACGGGGCGTGTACTGTTGGAGTTACCATAGTGATCTAGAAGTGGTCAAACATGTAATCACACTGCCAACGCGATATGAGCCTGCAGGGTCGCACATAAGAGATATGGAGAAGTTGGATGATTGACTGTGTTGGTAAAGGTTACCAATCACCGACCTGAATGGGGTTATGGGCAAAGTGTTGCCTTAAAGGATCGTCGGGTTGGGCAAATGTTGCCTTGAAGGATTGGTAAGAATAGTCGACCGAGGGTCGACGATAGTCGACCGAAGGTCGACGATCGTCGACCGCGGGTCAACGAGTATCGTCGACCGCAGATCGATGATTATCGTCAACCCACGTTCGACGTGAATCGTCGAGTATTGTACTTTGATTCTCGCCGACTGATACTCGCCGACTGATTCTCGCCGATCCTAGGTGATTCTCGCCGATTGATTCTCACCGAATCTGCTAGGTGATTCTCGCCGATTCTGGAACCCTAATTTTCTGGGTGGTCTGCGGATAGCGATATTCCTAAGTCTGTTTATGCCTTTGGTATAAATAGATACTTAGGGTTTTCGGGAATGAGCTCTGATCGAATCGGATGCGATTGTCGGCCCTTTGACCGAGACGAAAGTGACGGAAGTGTTCCGCCGTTCTTCGTTCGTTCCGTCGATCCCGAATCCCGCCGACGGAAGTGTTCCGCTGCCGTGCTCGATCCGTCGACTTCCTCCTCTCCGGCGATTGTCGCTGGTGTTGCTATCCTTGGCGCAGACCTAGCAGTCCGTGGAAAAGCAAGGTGTGGTCATTCTCCTTCCCGATTATCCGTGCGACGGAAAAGTCGGTGTTCTCCCGCTCGTGTGGATTTCTGCAGATACGTGGACATCATTCCACGTAGACCTCGCCACCAGCAAGAACACGAAGCTTGGAGCATCTCCGTTGAGTTGTGACTCAACGTTACCGAGGTAATTTTTGCCTAGTTGTATGTTAACTTCTTGATTCAACTACCATGACCCGATCCCATCTCTTTTGGGTTTTTTCTTGATGTTTTTATTCTTCTGCTGCGTGCACAAGTGTTGTGCCATCCTCATAGAGAAACCCATCAGTGGTATCAGAGGCAGGTTCAGCCATGATTGTTGTATTGGAAGTTTTGTTATTCCAGTGCGTGTAAACCTAGGGATTTAGAAGTGTTCTAAATGTCTAGATTTAGTCTTGGTACCCCGCCAAGAACGTCTGGGATTTTGTGGAAATTTCTAATTGTTAGAAATTGTAGTCTCCTTAGCAGTAACCATCCCTCGAGATTGTTTTGGATTTTGAATCCAGCATGGAGAGATGAGCTTGTCTACTGCTTTAAGTTGAGTTGTCTTTGCTTTTGTCCAATGCATGTAAATATGAGGATTTGCAAGTTTCCGGATGTTTAGATTTAGCCCTTCCTTCTATCAAATGTTGATGGTGTCAGGTTGTGCACATAAGGGATGCATATGGTTTTAGAAAAATTGTTTTTCTTTGGATGTGCACATTGATCAAATGTTGATCATGGTTAACTGTTAACCTATAGTCAAAATCCCTTCATCAAATATTAAGTGTTCGGATGCCTTCCGATGGATGACACTCTTCCTGCCTCGATCGATGAAGTGTGGGCTTGCCAAAGCAAGGTGCATTAATCTATCTTGGTAAGGGTGTGAGCGGATAATTGTGATATCCCACTGTCGACATCGGGTCCAGCTTAACTAGGTGACCTCAAAGGTTGAGTGCCTAGAGGCATAGGGTTGGCATGCACCATATGATGGATGCGAGTAAGGAGTTATTCACCAATCATACAAGAATTGCATGAGGATGCAATTGGCAAGCGTTGCCTACCTAAATAACCGCATCGTGAGAGGAAAGCCAAAGCTGACTCATTGTGTTGGTGAAATACGGATCTTGTCCACTAAAAGAGTAGCTCGCATGAACTCTCCGAATTGTTAGTGAGGGCTATCATTTCGAATAAAATAGTGGGAGTGTTTTAATTGAAGTCCAAATTAAAATAAATTGTATTTGAAATTTTGGTACTGATTTTATTCTGCATAAATTCTTATACAATTCCATGGCAAGTGTTTCACACTCCACGTTGTCTCTGAGAGCCATCCTTGAGAAGGATAAGCTCAGTGGGACTAATTACATGAACTGGTACAGGAACCTGAGAATTGTTCTCAGGCAAGAGCGAAAGCTCTATGTCTTGGAAGAAGAAGCCCCCGAGGTGCCGACCGGGAACTCTTCCCATGCTGAGAAGGATGCTTATAAGAAGTATACTGATGATGCTTTAGATGTCGAATGTCTTATGCTTGCCACTATGAACTCTGAGCTTCAGAAGCAACATGAGAACATGGGGTGCAAGAAGATTGGCGAGCATCTCAAGAAAATGTTTCAAGGGCAGGCTCGTCAAGAGAGGTTCGACGTCACAAAAGCGTTGTTTCAGTGCAAGATGGGAGTTCGAGACTCAGTAGGGACTCACGTACTCAAGATGACTGGGTATATAGAGAACCTTGAAAGGCTGGGTTTTCCTCTTGGTCAAGAGTTGGCCACAGATCTGATCCTGCAATCGTTGCCGGACAGTTATGAGCAGTTCGTCTTGAACTACAACATGAATGAAATAGACAAGACACTGCCCGAACTCCTAGGCATGTTGAGAACTGCCGAAATCAATATGAAGAAGGCCAAGCCTGCCAGCCCCATACTGATGGTGCATAAGGGCAAAGGCAAGGCCAAGGGCTCTAAGAAGACGAAGGTGGGACCTAAGTCATATCTTGAGCACAAGTCTTCTGCACTGATGAAAAAGAAAAGCACGGTGAAGGAAGGGAAATGCCACTACTGTGGCAAGGCTGGTCATTGGAGGAGGAACTGTCCTTCGTACATTGAAGGTCTGCAGAAAATGAAGGGAGGTATGACTTCCGCTTCAAATGTTCATGTTATAGAGATAAACCTTTCTGCTCCTTCATCTTGGGTATTGGATACCGGATGTGGTTCTCACATTTGTACAAATGTGCAGGAACTGGGAAGGAGAAGATTGCTGAGTAAAGGGGAGGTGGACCTCCGCGTCGGCAATGGAGCAAAAGTTGCTGCTGTAGCCGTAGGGGTTTACCGTCTTTCTTTGCCCAGTGGGCTTGTAATAGAACTAGATAATTGTTATTTTGTTCCGGCCATAACTAGAAACATTATATCTATTTCATGTTTGGACGTGGTTGGATTTTCTTTTATAATTAAGAACAACTATTGTTCTATATTTAAGAATGATGTTTGTTATGTTGTAGCCCAATTATTTAATGGTATTTATGTTTTGAACTTGGACCATCTGATCTGTAATGTAGAAAATAATAAAAGAGTAAGAACAAATGACTCGAACCCTACATTTCTCTGGCATTGTCGTTTGGGCCATATCAACGAGAAGCGCATATCCAAGCTCCATAGAGATGGACTTTTGGACTCATTTGATTATGAATCATTTGAGCGATGCGAATCTTGTTTGTTAGGCAAGATGACTAAAGTTCCTTTCACTGGTTATACTGAGAGGGCTGAGGATCTCTTGGGTGTTGTACATAGTGATGTATGCAGACCCATGAGTTCCATTGCTAGAGGTAGGTATTTCTACTTTGTTACATTTACTGATGATTTCAGTAGATACGGATATGTGTATCATATGAAGTGCAAATCCGAGACCTTTGAAAAGTTCAAAGAGTTCAAGAATGAAGTAGAAAACCAGTTGGGTAAAATGGTTAAAGCACTCCGATCTGATCGAGGTGGCGAATACCTGAGTCATGAGTTCCGTGATCATTTGAAAGAGTGTGGTATTGTATCACAACTCACTCCACCTAGAACACCACAACATAATGGTGTGTTTGAGAGGAGAAATCGTACTCTGTTAGACATGGTACGTTCGATGATGAGTCATGCAGACTTGCCTGTTTCTTTTTGGGGTTTTGCTTTAGAGACTGCTGTAATGAAATTGAATCGCGCTCCAATGAAAACGGTTCTGAAGACACCATATGAGATATGGACTGGGAAGCGTCCTAGTATGTCGTTCATTAAAATTTGGGGCTATGAGGCATACGTGAGACGTCAAATGCCTGACAAGCTGGAACCCAAATCGGATAAATGTTATCTGGTGGGATATCCTAAGGAAACGAAAGGGTATTACTTTTACCTACCGTCTGAGGGCAAAGTGTTTGTCTCAAGGACTGGTGTCTTCTTGGAGAAAGAGTTCTTATCAAGAAAGACTGAAAAGGTAGATCTTGAAGAAGTTCAAGAACCACATGTAGTGAATGAACCGGAATTGGATTCTGAGACAGGACTACAAGATGTTGTAGCTAGAGAACCTGCTCAAGGAACACAAGTCCTACGTAGATCTTGTAGACCGAGGTTTGAGCCTGAGAGATATGGATTTCTCGTGTCTCAAATAGGTAATGTGTTGCTTATGGATCATGATGATGAACCAGCAACCTACCAAGAGGCTATGAATGGACCGGACTCCGACAAATGGCTTGAGGCTATGAAATCCGAAATGGACTCCATGTATGCAAACCAAGTTTGAAACTTGGTGGAACCACCTGAAGGGGTACGACCCATAGGGTGCAAGTGGGTCTTTAAGAAGAAGACTGACATGGATGGGAATGTACAGACATTCAAAGGGCGACTGGTGGCTAAGGGTTTCAAGCAAATTCATGGTATTGACTATGACGAGACTTTTTCCCCTGTTGCCATGGTAAAGTCCATAAGGATATTGCTTGCTGTTGCTGCGTATTATGACTACGAGATCTGGCAGATGGATGTCAAAATGGCTTTCCTTAATGGAAACCTCCTTGAGGAAGTGTATATGACACAACCCGAGGGTTTTGTATCCCCAGATGAAGCCACTAAAATATGCAAGCTGAATAAGCCCATCTATGGACTGAAACAGGGCTCTCGAAGTTGGAATATTCGTTTTGATGTGAAAATCAAAGAGTTTGGTTTCATCAAGAATGAAGATTAGCCTTGTGTTTACAAGCGAATCAGTGGGAGCATTGTTGTCTTCCTGATATTGTATGTAGATGACATACTGTTGATTGGGAATGACATTCCTACCCTGAAAGTTGTTAAGAACAACCTAGGGAACTGCTTTTCAATGAAGGATTTGTTGAGGTCATTTTAACTAGGATTGTCATTGTTGTCCTTCTTGTTTTTAATTTTTTTAATAACTATATCCTTTATTTTCAGGAAAAAGAATATGAACAAGTGTTATGTTAACACTTGGAAAGAAGATGATGAGAATCAATTTGCTTCAAACAAATGGTACTGTGAAGGGTACACATCTCCAAGTAGAAAGAAATTCTTCTACTAACCAAAAGCACTTTATGCTCTTTTAAATGTGGTTTTATATTTATTTCTTATGAATGACTTTATTGTTTTTAACAACATCAGAAAGACAATGTGTGGCTTGATGGTATGAGCACAATAGTTCATGTTCTTATTCAAATGTTAAGTTGGCATATGTCCTTTTATGTTGATGGTGTGTAATGATATGATCAAGTCTATGTTAAACATGATGTAGGGTATCTAAGCATTGTTTTGAAAATGATTACATGATGAGAAAGTGAATTCATATCATGAAAGGTTATCACATGTAACACTATATTTGTTAACTTAATGCCTAAGTATTACACTTGTCAAAACCTTACTTTTATGGAATATTTTGTAAGGTCCTTTATGAGTTTTATTAAGGTTTGTTTTTTTACTATATTAAGATAAATAATCTCAATTATTTTCGGATTTAAACCAGCCTTTTTTTTTATTTAATAAAAACTATTTTAAATAGGGCCGAATCTCTTGCTACCATTGGCGGTACCTTTTTAAAAATAAAAAAAACAAAACACGAAAAGGTAGCACCCCTTGATGAAAGGTTGCGGTTTCTTCTTTTTGAATAACTAACATCTTATAAATGCTATAGTGATTATTGAGTTAATGCTTAAGCCGTGTGTTTTAAAATAGCAAGTGAGAAAGAAAACAGCAAAGGGTGAAGAAGGAAAACCGTGAAGAACATTGTTGTCAAGAACAATGTCTTCGGTTTTGTTCTCTTGAGGGCAATCTCAAAAGAATAAAGAATCAAGTCCACGACTTGATTGAAGAAAGGAGAAAGCCGAGCACTTGGATCTCAGATCCAAAACACTTGCATAAGAAGTGGAAGGTTCGGCCATAGAAAAGTCTTGTTGAAGAAAACCATGAAGAGGCTTCAAGTTGGATGAGAAGGTTTGATGAGAATTAAGTCTTTGTCCCTTCAAATATTGAGAAGAAAACTGAGGTAGTTGTTTGTTTAAAATTACTACATATCATCCTCTTCATTGTGGACAATTAAGGTTTCAAACCTTAAGTAATTACTCCACAAGTTTTAGAGAGGCAAATAAAGAAATTGTCACACAAATTCTTTATTTGCTCATAGTTTAAATTCAACTTCATTTCTACTTCTATTAGTATCTTGTCCTTTAAATTTCATTAAGGTTGTTGTAATGATATTTAGTCATATGTATCTTGTTAGAATGAAGATTTTTATTTAGATAAATTTATAAAAGAAATTCTGTGATTTGTTGAGTTAATTTATTATGAAATGTTTGAAATTCAAATTGTTATATGTATGTTAATTTACTTTATGTATTGTCATTAGCACTCAATATTAACAATTGGTATCAGAGCCATCATATTATAATCTTTACCGATTAGGGTCATAAGTTTCTTTAAAAAAATGACTAATGAAGGAGGTGCCATGAATAGAGCTCCATTTTTCAATGGAAAAGATTATAATTATTGGAAGAAAAGAATGGAAATTTATATTAAATCATTAGGAATTGATGTCTGGAATTTTATATAAAATGAATACGTGCAAACTGCTGGAATAAATATCTTTGAAGATTAAAATGAAATAAGAAGGATAGATAAAAATAATAAAGTAATGCAAGCTTTAATGTCTGGCTTAACTGATTCAGAATTAGTTAAAGTTATGAACTGTTCTACTGTTCATAGTATATGGCTAAAACTTCAAAATTTATATGAAGGAGATAGCAAAATAAAAGAGGCAAAATTACAAATTTATAGGAGTAGATTTGAATCAATAAAAATGGAAAATGATGAAAGAATAGAAAATTTCATGCAAAGAACAAATGAAATCGTAAATTCTATTCGCGGTTTAGGTGAAATTCTAAATGATGCAACAATTATAAAGAAAATATTAAGATCATTACCAGAAAAATTTAATTCCAAGGTCTCGGCAATTGAAGAGGCTAAGGACTTAAACCAGTTATCCTTTGATGAGCTACTTGGATCATTAGTGGCCTATGAAATGAGAACAATTGACATTAATAAAGAATATGAAAAACAACTTGCTTTCAAAACTGAGCTCGCTAAGAACAAACATAAAGTTGAACATTCAAACTTTGGAAAGAAAAACAACTCTAGATATAATAAGTTTGATAAACCCAAGTTAATAGGAAATTGTTACACTTGTGGAAAACCAGGTCACTATTCAGTGGATTGCTATCACAACAAAAACAAAAACAAAGGAAACACTGAAAGTAAAAATGATAGATATAGCAATGGAAAAATGAAGTTCTACAATCAAAATAAATCAAATTTTGTTAATGAGGAAATTGATAGTAGTGAGGATGAAAATGAAGCTAATAATGACAAGAAAAAACACTCTTTTACATTCATGGCAAAGACTAGTTTTATTGAATCTTGTGATGATGATTTAGAAGATAAAAGTGATTTAGAAAAAGAATTAATAGCTTCACTAAAAAGGGTTAGAGAACAAGAAGAGTTAATTGAATCACTTGAATTGTCTCTAGAAAATACTCAAACATGGAGTCAAAGCATCACCTTAAATCGCATTGAAAATCATGTAGAGAGATCAATGAATATGATTAGTGATTTAAAAGAAGAAATTCTCTTGTTAAAAACCGAAATTAAAAATAAACATTATAAAGTTTCATCCTTATCTGATACTTGTTCCTTTGTTGATGCAGGAGACCAAATGGAAGAGAAAATGAAAAACATATCTGAAAACCTTCATGAAATGAAATTAAATTCAGTAACCAATAATGAATTAACTGACAGTGATGAGATTTTTGAAGCTACTAATTTAGTGAATAACATAAATCAATTAATGAGAGACAGGGATATTGATAGAAAGCAAATTCAAGAACTAACACTGCAGGTTCAACAACTCAAGGATGATCTTCAAAGGTTGCTCAAGTTTGAAGACTCCACAAATAAGTTGAATAGTCTCATATCCATGCAAAGATCTACACATGATAAGAGTGGATTAGGCTATCATACAGGAGAATCATCAGAAGGAACAGAGAAGGGTGGAAATCAAATGAATTTCCAACTCAAAGGTGCTGAAAATCTCATGCCAAAAAGGTATACTTCTCAACCACTCTCCAACAAAATTTGTTATATCTGCAATTATTATGGTCATGAATCTATTAACTGCAATTTTTATAATTATTCATCTTTATCATCTTTTAGCACTGTTGATAGTTGTTCTTACTACAAAAAATATGGTCACACTATAAGAACCTACAATAAGTTAAAATACTCAAATGTCTTGGAAATAAATAATGGAATCTATCATTGTTATGTTGTTCAATCTGCCCTAAAAGCATTAAAAGAAAGTAGATCCAATAAATGGATAATTGACAGTGGTTGCACTAGTTATATGACAGGAGAATTAAAGAAAATTAAAAATCTAGAAAACTATCTAGGAGGCACAGTTAAATTTGGAAATGATCAAGGAGCAGAAATTAAAGGAAAAGGTGAAGTCTCACTTGTTAATGGTAAATTAAAAAATGTCTTATTTGTAGAAGGATTAAAACATAATCTGCTAAGTGTAAGTCAAATTTGTGATCAAGATTATAAAGTAACATTCAATAAAGAATGTGTAAAAGTTTATGACAAAAGTGGCAATGTAGTGGCTTTAGGAAAAAGAAACAAAGAAAATCTATACATCATGAGTGATTCCATCAATCCAAAATGCATGATAACTCAAGAAGAAAATAACTGGTTATGGCATAAGAGAATGTGCCATATTAGTTTTGACAATTTAGTAAAATTATATCAATGTCAAGCTGTACGTGACATTCCTAAAATTAAAAAACCAGTAAATCCTATCTGTGATTCTTGTATGAAAGGAAAAATGGTTAGAATTAAACATCCTAGCAAAGAAATTAATACCTCTAAACTACTAGATCTTATTCACATGGATCTATATGGCCCTTTTAGGACTGAGGGGTATAATGGTGAGAGATATTTCATGACAATGATAGATGACTACACAAGGTTAACATGTGTCACTCTTTTATGGAGCAAAGATGAGGCATTCAAAATCTTTTATGATTATAAAATTCATGTAGAAAAACAAACAGGAAAGAGCATAAAAAGTATAAGAACAGATAGAGGTGGGGAATTTATATCAAAAGAATTCAAAGACTTCTGTATTGATAATGGAATTAATAAACAATTAACTGAAGCTAGAACACCACAACAAAATGGTGTTGCAGAACGGAAAAATAGAACTATTCAAGAAATGATTAGGACTATACTTAATGAAAGTAAGCTAAGTGATACCTTCTGGACCTTTGCAGTTCAAACAGTTGTTCATATAATGAACAGGTGCTTATTAAAACACGATTCTCAAAAAAACACCATATGAATTGTGGTATAATAAAAAACCTTCAGTTAAATATCTAAAGGTATTTGGAAGCAAATGTTGGGTTAAGAAGAAAGAAGCTAATCTAGGAAAGTTAGATAACAGAAGTGATGAAGCTATATTTATTGGATACTCTTTGGCCAGTAAAGGGTATAGATGTCTCTTAAAAGAAAGTCAAAAAATTGTTGAAAGCTCGGATGTTAAATTTGAAGAATCTAATTTGAGACAAGTAAAAGTAGATTCTGAAAAAGATGATGACCTAATAGAAAATGAACAAATTGAAATTACACCTGAACTAGATAATTCTGATTCATCTAGTGATGCATCCATAAACTCAAATGTGGATGAAAACACAGAAATAATTCCAAGAAAAATCAAAACATGCCACAAACATCATCCTGAAAGTCAAATTATTGGAAACCCAAGTCAAGGGGTCACTATAAGAAGAAATTCACCAAGAATACTGTATTCCATGATAGCCGTAGATGAACCCAAAACTGTAAAAGATGCTCTTGTTAATGAATCTTGGCTACATGCTATGACTGAAGAAATTCATCAAATTCTAAAAAATAACACTTGGGAACTTGTAGAAAGACCTAAAAATAAAAATATTATTGGTTCAAAATGGGTGTTTAGAAATAAGCTAAATGAAAAAGGTGACGTCATTCGAAATAAAGCTAGACTAGTATGTAAAGGATATTCCCAAATAGAAGGTATAGACTATGAGGAAACTTTTGCTCCTGTCGCAAGAATGGAGTCAATAAGAATGTTTCTTTCAATGTCCATAAACTTAAACTTTAAAATTTTTCAAATGGACGTAAAATCGGCATTCTTAAATGGCTACCTAGAAGAAGAGGTTTACATGGAGCAACCTGAAGGATTTGTTGATCGCACAAATCCCTCACATGTATGTAAATTAAAGAAGGCATTGTATGGATTAAAGCAAGCTCCTCGTGCCTGGTATGAACGGTTAGATGATTTTTTACACAAAGCTAATTTTGCAAAAAGTCAATTGAACAATACCTTATATATCAAACACACTAAAGATAATCTAATATTTGTTCTCATATATGTTGATGATATATTATTGGGTTCAAGAGACTTAGCTTCATGCAATGACTTTGTGAAAGAAATGAAAAATACTTTTGAAATGTCAATGATAGGTGAACTATCATATTTTCTAGGTTTACAAATACATCAAAAGAAAGAGGGAATCTTTCTAAGTCAAAGTAAATATCTATTAGAAATACTTGACAAATTTGGAATGAAAGATTGTAAACCAATTAGTACTCCCATGAGTACAAATGAGAAGTTATCAAAAGATATGGATGGACAAGAAATTGACCAAAAACAATATAAATCCTTGATAGGAAGTCTCTTATACTTAACATCAACTCGACCAGATATAATGCACTCAGTATGTTTAATATCTAGATTTCAAAGTAATCCTAAAGAGAGTCACTGGAGTGCTGAAAAACGAATCTTAAGGTATTTGAAAGGCACTATTGATTTTGGGTTATTCTATTCAAATAAACAAATGACACTCTTATGGCTTATACAGACGCTGACTGGGCCGGTTGTATCGATGAACGTAAAAGTACAAGTGGAGGAGCCTTCTTTATAGGAAACCATCTTGTGGCATGGCACTCAAAGAAGCAAGATTCAGTTACATTATCGACAGCTTAGTCAGAATTTATTGCTGCAATGACATGTTGCACACAAATTTTATGGATGAAAGAAGAACTTAAAAACTTTGGGATTCAAATTGATAAACCTTTAGAGATAAAGTGTGATAACACAAGTGCAATTAATATCTCAAAGAATCCTGTTATGCACAATCGAACAAAACATATCTCTATAAAATATTTCTTCCTAAAAGAATATGTCACCAACAAGGATGTTATTCTAACCTATGTTTCTACAAAGGAACAACTAGCCAATATATTTACTAAACCCTTGTCAAAAATTCACTTCATTGACATAAGGAATAGCTTAGGGATCAAATCCCTAGCAGTTATTACCTGATCATCCAGGAAGGGGGCTACTATCCTTTGGCATGGTTGTCAAAGGGGGAGAATGGTAATAGGGGGAGACTGCTATTACTATTATTAAAAAATTAAAAGTTGACAACAATGACAAAGGGGGAGTTTGTTGAGGTCATTTTAACTAGGATTGTCATTGTTGTCCTTCTTGTTTTTATTTTTTTTAATAACTATATACTTTATTTTCAGGAAAAAGAATATGAACAAGTGTTATGTTAACACTTGGAAAGAAGATCATGAGAATCAATTTGCTTCAAACAAATGGTACCGTGAAGGGTACACATCTGCAAGTAGAAAGAAATTCTTCTACTAACCAAAAGCACTTTATGCTCTTTTAAATGTGGTTTTATATTTACTTCTTATGAATGACTTTATTGTTTTTAACAACATCAGAAAGACAATGTGTGGCTTGATGGTATGAGCACAATAGTTCATGTTCTTATTCAAATGTTAAGTTGGCATATGCCCTTTTATGTTGATGGTGTGTAATGATATGATCAAGTCTATGTTAAACATGATGTAGGGTATCTAAGCATTGTTTTGAAAATGAATACATGATGAGAAAGAGAATTCATATCATGAAAGGTTATCACATGTAACACTATATTTGTTAACTTAATGCCTAAGTATTACACTTGTCAAAACCTTACTTTTATGGAATATTTTGTAAGGTCCTTTATGAGTTTTATTAAGGTTTGTTTTTTTACTATATTAAGATAAATAATCTCAATTATTTTCGGATTTAAACCAGCCTTTTTTTATTTAATAAAAACTATTTTAAATAGGGCCGAATCTCTTGCTACCATTGGCGGTTCCTTTTTAAAAATAAAAAAAACAAAACATGAAAAGGTAGCACCCCTTGATGAAAGGTTGCGGTTTCTTCTTTTTGAATAACTAACATCTTATAAATGCTATAGTTATTATTGAGTTAATGCTTAAGCCGTGTGTTTTAAAATAGCAAGTGAGAAAGAAAACCGCAAAGGGTGAAGAAGGAAAACCGTGAAGAACATTGTTGCCAAGAACAATGTCTTCGGTTTTGTTCTCTTGAGGGCAATCTCAAAAGAATAAAGAATCAAGTCCACGACTTGATTGAAGAAAGGAGAAAGCCGAGCACTTGGATCTCAGATCCAAAACACTTGCATAAGAAGTGGAAGGTTCGGCCATAGAAAAGTCTTGTTGAAGAAAACCGTGAAGAGGCTTCAAGTTGGATGAGAAGGTTTGATGAGAATTAAGTCTTTGTCCCTTCAAATATTGAGAAGAAAACTGAGGTAGTTGTTTGTTTAAAATTACTACATATCATCTTCTTCATTGTGGACAATTAAGGTTTCAAACCTTAAGTAATTACTCCACAAGTTTTAGAGAGACAAATAAAGAAATTGTCACACAAATTCTTTATTTGCTCATAGTTAAATTCAACTTCATTTCTACTTCTATTAGTATCTTGTCCTTTAAATTTCATTAAGGTTGTTGTAATGATATTTAATCATATGTATCTTGTTAGAATGAAGATTTTTATTTAGATAAATTTATAAAAGAAATTCTGTGATTTGTTGAGTTAATTTATTATGAAATGTTTGAAATTCAAATTGTTATATGTATGTTAATTTCCTTTATGTATTGTCATTAGCACTCAATATTAACAGGATTTAGGTGAAGCGACTTATATACTCGGTATTAAGATCTATAGAGATAGATCGAAAAAGTTGCTGGGTTTGACCCAGAGTACGTACATCGAAAAGGTGTTGAAGCGGTTCAACATGCTTGAGTCCAAGAAAGGATTTTTGCCCATGTCTCATGGTGTGAATCTCCCTAAGGACCAGTGTCCAAAGTCTTGTGAAGATAAGGACCACATGAAGTTGATTCCATATGCTTCGGCAATTGGATCAATCATGTACGCGATGTTATGTACTCGACCCGACGTCTCCTTTGCTTTGAGCATGACTAACAGGTATCAGTCAGACCCCTGTGAGTGTCACTATATTGCAGTCAAGAATGTCCTGAAGTACTTGAGAAGGACTAAGGATGTGTTCTTGGTGTATGGTTGAGAGGAAGAGCTCGTTGTAAGTGGTTACACGGATGCTAGCTTCCAAACTGATAGAGACGACTCCAAGTCTCAGTCAGGTTTTGTGTTTTGCCTGAATGGAGGAGCTGTGAGCTGGAAGAGTTCCAAGCAAGAGACAGTTGCTGATTCTACAACAGAGGCCGAGTATATCGCCGCAGCTAATGCGGCGAAGGAGGCTGTATGGATTAGGAAATTCATCGGCAAGCTTGATGTAGTTCCTAGCATTGTTGGTCCCGTAGTTCTCTACTGTGATAACAATGGTGCAATTGCACATTCTAAGGAATCTAGATCCCATCAGCGCTCCAAGCACATACTTCGGCGGTTTCATCTTATTCGTGAGATTGTCGAACGAGGAGATGTGAACATTTGCAGAGTGCCGACTGAGGAGAATATTGCGGATCCACTGGCAAAGCCTCGCGCGCAGAGAAAGCATGATGGTCATACTAGATCGATGGGTATACGATACCTAAATGATCAACTCTAGTGAGAATCTTGTGGATTGCATGTAAACATGTATTTTGTTGGCCATTTGTTCATATGATGAACAATGTACCTAGTTTTTCTCTTACAATTAATGGCAAGTTCTTTTATTATGAGTTTTTTTTTCTATATGATAGTTAAATGTTAACATAATTAATACCCTTAGAATGTTCACTTCCATGGGACATCAAGTACGTGACTTGAATGTGAGAGCCTATGATTTATTTGAAGCTTCATTCTTAAAAGGTCCCTGGTCGAGTATCATCATAGAAGCCAAGGGTGATGATGGTACATGAAGGCTAGCATGTGCGTTGACTGATGACCGGTTCTCACAGGTCATGATATTGTGATATCAAGTCATCATGTGGGTACTTGTTAGTGAACAAGTTGTAGTGGACAGACCCAACCTGAGACTACTCTGTGGATTGTCATCCAATCGTGTCACGAGTAGGTCTCAATTGACACTGGTGTTGTGCTCCTTTGACCTGAAGTCACAACATTCATCAAGTGAGGAAGAGCGTGCTTTGATGCCATCTAAAGTCTTCCTTGAGAAAGGTTGATGATAAGGGTGGTTGTTGGGCATATTACGAATCATTTGAGTGTTTGTGTGTGAGCAGATATGGGATTTGTCCTCCTGTATGACAGGAGTTGCATCCATGGGCCCCTTGATGGAACTGGACTGAGAAATGCATGACCATGCTTGGTTGAGTCAATATGTGATATTGGACTCACCATTCTCTGGAAGTCCGTCCTGGATCAAGAAACTTGGATTGAGCTATTACGAGGGTGACACGGTCCATGCCTCTAGTTCTTTCCGGATGTAAGGGACAAAGGGACAAAGACAACGCTGATACATTGGTCATAAAGGCTTATGAGTTATAAACTCTTATTGCTTGGGGAGCAATGATGCATTGCTAGATGCCGCTCATTGTTTGTGAGGTTTTTGGTTTGATACTTTCAAGATCAAGTGGGAGACTGTTGGAGTTACCATGGTGATCTAGAAGTGGTCAAACATGTAATCTCACTGCCAACGCGATATGAGCCTACAGGGTCGCACATAAGAGATGTGGTGAAGTTGGATGATTGACTGTGTTGGTAAAGGTTACCAATCACCGACCTGAATGGGGTTATGGGCAAAGTGTTGCCTTAAAGGATCGTCGGGTTGGGCAAATGTTGCCTTGAAGGATTGGTAAGAATAGTCGACCGAGGGTCGATGATAGTCGACCGAAGGTCGACGATCGTCGACCGCGGGTCGACGAGTATCATCGACCGCAGATCGATGATTATCGTCAACCCACGTTCGACGTGAATCGTCGAGTATTGTACTCTGATTCTCGCCGACTGATACTTGCCGACTGATTCTCGCCGATCCTAGGTGATTCTCGCCGATTAATTCTCACCGAATCTGCTAGGTGATTCTCGCTGATTCTGGAGCCCTAATTTTCTGGGTGGTCTGCGGATAGCGATATTCCTAAGTCTGTTTATGCCTTTGGAATAAATAGATACTTAGGGTTTTCGGGAATGAGCTCTGATCGAATCGGATGCGATTGTCGGCCCTTTGACCGAGACGAAAGCGACGGAAGTGTTCCGCCGTTCTTCGTTCGTTCCGCCGATCCCGAATCCCGCCGACGGAAGTGTTCCGCCACCATGCTCGCTCCGTCGACTTCCTCCTCTCCGGCGATTGTTGCTGGTGTTGCTATCCTTGGCGCGGACCTAGCAGTCCGTGGAAAAGCATGGTGTGGTCATTCTCCTTCCCGATTATCCGTGCGACGGAAAAGTCGGTGTTCTCCCGCTCGTGTGGATTTCTGCAGAGACGTGGACATCATTCCACATAGAACTCGCCACCATCAAGAACACGAAGCTTGGAGCATCTCCGTTGAGTTGTGACTCAACGCCACCGAGGTAATTTTTGCCTAGTTGTATGTTAACTTCTTAATTCAACTACCATGGCCCGATCCCATCTCTTTTGGGTTTTTTCTTGATGTTTTTATTCTTCCGCTGCGTGCACAAGTGTTGTGCCATCCTCATAGAGAAACCCATCATGTACCCCATTCGTCGAGCTCAACTCGACGCAAGAAAATTCGTCGAGTCAAGGAGGTCACGCCCTGGGTCACGCCCTGGGTCACGCCCCAACACGCCCGTGTCGGGGGGGGGGGGGGGGGGCGTGTTCCTCCCGTAACTTCGTCGAACGAAGTTCGACGACCACAAAGCCAAAATGCATCCCGAGCTGGACACGCCTGTGTCCCAGGCCGTGTCACTCAAAAAATGACTATGGAGTTCTTTCAACTCTCATCACCATGCTCAAACAACAGTCAAAGACAACGTAACGCCCATCAAGCGTATACAATCATTCAACGAAAAATCCGGGGTGTTATAGTCACTCCCCCTAACAAAAAGTTTCGCCTCGAAACTTTTCAATAATTCTTATATAAATCAAAGGAGTAATCATACAAAAACACCAATTCACAAACCAGCTTATTTACGGGAACAAATGAGGGTGAGCCGCCCTCATCGTTGACTCGAGCTCCCACGTTGCGCTTTCAACATTCTTATTTTTCCATAGCACCTTGACCATAGGAATCTTCTTTTTCCGCAATATGCGATCTTGGGAGTCCAAAATACGGATGGGCATCTCCACATAAGAAAGGTTCTGCGCCAACTGCGGCACAATATCCAAAACTTGCTTATCATTCCGCACACACTTTCGAAGTTGGCTGACATGAATCACGTTGTGAACATCAGGAAAGTTCACGAGTAATTCTACTTTGTAAGCGGATGCACCAACCCGCGCAAGAATCTTAAAAGGACCCACAAATCTTGGGTCTAATTTGCGCTCTTTTCCAAACCTCTTGATTCCAACCATTGGGGAGACTTTCAGGAAGACGAAATTCCCCATAGCAAACTCTAACTCCGACCTTCGCCGGTTGGCGTGCTTTTCATATCGCTCTTGGGCGATTCGAAGCTTCTCCCGAATAAGCCGTACGACAACTTCCATGTCCTCGAGCGCCTCTGAGCCCAACAAAGGTCGCTCGCCAATCTCAGCCCAAAATAAGGGAGTCCGACAACGTCGCCCATATAAAGCTTCAAACGGAGCCATTTGTAAGCTTTCTTGATAGCTGTTATTATATGCAAATTCCACAAGCCGCAAACGCTCATCCCATGCTCCGCCATACTCAAGAATGTAGCATCGAATCATATCTTCCACGATTTGATTTACCCGTTCCGTTTGGCCATTCGTTTGAGGGTGGTAAGCAGTGGAATACCTCAAATCCGTTCCCAAACCCTCTTGTAGACTCTTCCAGAAACGAGAAGTAAATCGGGAATCCCGGTCCGAAATGATATTAACTGGCACACCATGCAGTCGGATGATCTCGTTCAAATATAGCTCCGCTATTGTCTTCATCGGGTAGTTGATCTTAAATGGTATAAAGTGAGCATACTTGGTTAACCTATCCACGATCACCCATATGGAGTCATGTCCTCGTGGAGATCTTGGTAAGCCTGTAATAAAATCCATTGAAATGCTTTCCCACTTCCATGTTGGAATCTCCAAGGGCGTCAATTTGCCACCAGGCCTCCCATGATCAGCTTTCACCCGCTTGCAGGTATGACATTCAGATACAAATTGCGCTATATCTCTTTTCATTCCATACCACCAGACAATTTGCTTCAAATCACGGTACATTTTTGTTGATCCTGGACGGTAGGCCATACTTGAGCCATGTGCTTCCCTGCACACCATATCTCAGATATCTCCAATGGCGGGGATACAAAATCGACCGCAGTACTTTAACGTGTCCTCATCATCAATAGCAAAATCCGGAAATTCACCCTTTTCAGTCCGAAGAAATAAATATAAAAGATCAGGATCATCCTTTGGATGTTGTCTTGCAAGCACCATCCATGAAGGTTCTTCTACCGCCGAATGACTTTGCGGTTCATATCTTCCCACGGAAATATCCATCAATAGAAATTCCTCCACTAAACGGTCGGCCGAAAGATTGAATAATGTACCTGTCTTCCGACTCAAAGCATCAGCCACAACATTCGCTTTCCCGGGATGATACTGAATTTCCACATCATAGTCAGCTACATATTCAAGCCATCACCGTTGGCGCAGATTGAGTTCCTTTTGCGTGAAGACGTACTTCAAACATTTATGATCGTAAAGATTTTACACTAGGCGCCGTAAAGTAAGTGTCTCCACAACTTCAATGCAAATATGACCGCTGCAAACTCCAAATCATGCGTCGGGTAGTTCTTTTCATGACTTTTCAACTGCCGAGACCCATACACAATCACCTTTTTGTCTTGCATTAAAACACATCCAAGTACAACGTGCGATGTATCAACAAAAACATCATAATTTATCCCTTCTGTCGGCAAGATCAACACAGGAGCGGTACATAACCTGTTCTTGAGTTCAAGGAATGATGCTTCACACTTATCATTCCAATCAAACGCCATATTTCTCTGTGTTAAGCGAGTCAAAGGTGCAGCCAACGTAGCAAAACCGTCTACAAATCTGCGATAATAGCCGGCCAATCCCAAGAAGCTCCGAATCTCCTTGGGTGTCTCCAGTCTCCTCCACTCCATGACTGCAACAATCTTTTCGGGATCCACTGAAATTCCATGTTGATTAATAACATGACCCAGAAATGCAACCTGAGGCAACCAAAACTCGCATTTGCTTAGCTTGGCTAACAACTTTTGGTCACGCAAAGTGGTCAACACCAATCGCAGATTCTGTTCATGCTCCTCAGCACTGCGGGAGTAGACGAGAACGTCGTCAATAAAGACCACCCCAAACCTATCCAAGAAGTCCTTGAACACCCGATTCATCATATCCATGAAGGCTGATGGTGCATTGGTCAAACCAAACGACATCACAAGAAATTCAAAATGGCCATGTCTCGATCGAAACGCAGTCGGCGGAATATCAGGCTCCCGAACCTTTAGCTGATGATAGCCAGAACGAAGATCAATCTTCGAAAATACTGAACTGCCACGCAGTTGATCAAACAAATCGTCAATCCTTGGCAGTGGGTACTTGTTCTTAATCGTCACCTTGTTTAATTCTCGGTAATCGATGCAAAGCCGCATCAACCCATCTTTCTTCTTCACAAACAACACAGGTGCACCCCAAGGTGATAAACTTGGCTTGATAAACCCCTTTGCCAATAAGTCATCCAGCTGGGTACGCAACTCTGCCAGCTCACACGGGGCCATTCTATACGGCGCTTTCGCAATAGGCCGCGTACCCGGCTCCAAATCAATGACAAACTCGACATCACGATTAGGTGGAAGACTAGGAAGATCATCAGGAAAAACATCTGGAAATTCACACACAACAGGGATCTCCTCCAAATGCGGCAAAGCAACACTAGTCCCCACAACTGAGACTAGACAAGCAAAGCAGTCGGAAACAAAAAACGTCCGAACACATACCGCTGAAATCCCTGGAGAGTCCAGGCATGAATCACCATAAACACTCCCCGGTTGACCATTGTCCTTGATAAAGTCCAAGCGATTGCCTTTGCACTGGATAACAACATCATAGCAGGATAACCAATCCATGCCCAAGATAACGTCAAAATCTTCCAAATCGATTACCTTCAAATCAGCCTTTGCTAAAAAGTTCCCCAATAAAATGGGACAATCAGGAAGACCCCAATCTGCAACCACAGAAGCACCGGAAGGAAACTTCACCAACAAGGCATTCCCCACTCAATCTGGTGTCAAATGATACCGATCCACAAAGGTTCGAGCCACAAATGAATGGGTCGCTGAAAGAAATAGTGCCTAACCACCTAGAGGGGAGAATAGGTGTACTTTTTTCTTTTTTACTTTAAGGCAGACAAACTATTTTGTACTTTAAGCAGCAAATGCAAATTCTACAACTATCACAACACAGCAACCACAAAAACAAACATTCACAGAGTGCACACAGTGCTTATAGTGGTTCCCCATGGTCTGGGTACATCCACTTTCCCCCTTCGCCTATCTAGTAGTGTACTAGATTCGGCCTAACTTCAGCACTTCTCCTCAGATCCTCACATCTTACAGCTCAGAACCCCAAACAGGTTCCTACAACTCATAGTGTCCCCACTCCTACAACTCAGGCATAAAGCCCTACCACTAAGTCTTCAACAAGACCTACACTCAGGCTAAACAACCCTACCTCAGCCTTCAACAAGGCCTACACTCAGAGAATTGAATCTCCTACACCCAGGCTAAAAAGCCCTACCTCAGCCTTTATAAATTTAGGCTTACAACTCAGATCCCTTAGGATCCTACAAAAAGATAATAAAAAGTTTTTTTAGATCACCACTCAGTTTGAGAGAATGAAGAGGGCAACCTTCTTGATCAGTTCTTGATAGCACTGATTCCTGAGATCAACTTTGTCTTTGCTTTCTTCAAGGCTTCTTGAGTCTGAACTCAGTAAAATTGATCTTCTTGAAGTAGACCGGCTGGCAACTTCCTTCTTAGGATGGAGAATGAAATTTGGATATTACTTTGGAGTCTGGTTCAGAACCTGCTTCTTAAGAGATTTGATTAACAAGTCTCTTTCTTAACTTCAATTACTGGAGTTCTCTCTCTCCAAGTAAATCTGAAGTTTCTTCAAAATACTGATTTATAGTTTTCTCTGGATCTATCTTGATCTTCTTAAACTTTAATCTTCTGATTGATTGATGATTCTTAGATTTTTTTTCTGTTGAAGGAGAAAGGCCTTTATATAGTCTTCCTCCAAGGTAACCGGCTGATCCGGTTTCTAACGAACTTCTGACAGCTCTGACAGTTGCAGTAGACCGGCTGAAATGGCAGCTGTCAAGTCATCCAGTCACTTCTTGAAAATATTGTCTCTGTCTGAAAGTGTCGAGACTGATCTTCATTATGTGTCAACATAAATAGACCAAGTGTCGACACAAGTGGACTAAGTGTCGACACTAGCCTTGATGATGTCAACACAACTCCTTGTGTTGTTGTAACATCTTCTCGACACTGCTTCTTCAGAATGTGTCAACACTGATTCTGTGTGTCAACACAAGCCTTCTGTTGAATGTTGAAAGATATGGTACCTAAACCTAATCCTTTTCTAACTTTGTTGGCAGCCAAACAGTTATATCACAGATTTCTAACTAGTTTATTACAGCAATCAGCAATAATCAAACAAACACAGATCATCCACAGCACAAACACAGCACAGCACACAGTGTTTTATAGTGGTTCCCCAAGTTATGGGTACATCCACTTTCCCCCTTCGCCTATCTAGCAGTGTACTAGATTCGGCCTTACTTCTCCACTGTCTCAGAACCCAAATTGGTTCCTACCTCAGGCCCAAAGCCTTACACTCAGCTTTATCCCAAAGCCTACACTCAGCCAATCAAGGCCTACACTCAGCCAACCAAGGCCTACACTCAGAGATCTATATCTCCTACACTCAGGCTAACAAGCCCTACCCTCAGCCTTTATAAATATAGGCTTACAATCACTCAGATCCAATGGATCCTACAAGTTACAAAAGTAATACAGATAATAACTCTACAACTCAGAAACTCAGAATTACAGGAGGGGAGTTGAGAGATTCTTGATGAGTTCTTGGAAGAACTCAGCTGGATTCACCCTGACTTAGCTTTCTTCAAAGCTTCTTGAGTAGAACTGAATAAGGCTGAATCCTCTGCAGTTGTTCCTTGACCTCTGCCACAAAAGATCCAGAACTGAATCTGAATCCTTCTTCTCAGCCTAGTTCCTGAGGCTGATTTCTTGGAAGGAGCCCTCTCTCTCCAACTTCTTAGATCTGCACTTGGACTGCAAGATCTTCTTGTGTTGATACTTTTAATTACTTCAACAATATAATCAACAACTTCAATAATCACACACACTCTTTCTGTAAACTGTAGGTGCCTATTTATAGGCATCCTTCATGGTAACCGGCTGGTCCGGTTAATAACTGACTTCTGACATCTCTGACAGTTGATGTAGACCGGCTGGATCGGCAGCTGTCATGTCATCCAGTCACTTCTTGAAAATCTCTAACAGTCAGTAAGTGTCGAGACTTTCTGTCTTAAAGTGTCGACACTTATAGTCCAAGTGTCGACACATGTTGTGTAAGTGTCGACACAAGTCTATAAGGTGTCGACACAATTCCTTGTATGTCTCGACACCGATTCTTCTGCATGTGTCGACACTGAAATTGAGTGTCGACACAAGTACTTGTTCTTCTAGTTTTTGCTGAATTCTTCTAAGTGTCGACACATCTCCTTTGTGTCGACACATCTTCTTGTGTTGAATCTGTCAAGTGTCAACACAGCTTCTTGGTGTCGACACATAGTCTTCTATGTTGAAACTTGCTGAGTGTCGACACAGTTCCTTGTGTCGACACACCTTCATGTTGTTGAGACTTCAGCTGAGTGTCGACACATTCCCTTAGTGTCGACACTTGTACTTAGAATTATTTGCTGTTCTTTCTGTTCTTTGCTAAGTGTCGACACTGCTCCATGTGTCGACACTTTCTTCCAGTGTTGAGTCTTCAGCTGTGTGTCGACACATTGTTCTGGGTGTCGACACATACTTAAAATGCTGACTCATCAGTTGAGTGTCGACACATTGTGCTGGGTGTCGACACTTACTTTAAATACTGACTCTTCTGCTTAGTGTCGACACATTGTGTTGAGTGTCGACACTTGTACTTGGACTCTGCAGACTTTTGCTGAGTGTCGACACAGCTCCAAATGTCGACACTTTCTGGTGTAGACACAGCCTTGCTGGGTGTCGACACAGCTCCTTGTGTCGACACTTTCTGTCTGCACTTTCCTTCACTGAGTGTCGACACAGCTCTAAGTGTCGACACTTTCTGTCTGGTGTCGACTCTGTATCCCAGGTGTCGACACAATGACTCCAAGTGTCGACACTGCTTGTCTGGGTGTCGACACAAGCTTTCTCAGGTGTCGACACTTTGCCTCTGGGTGTCGACACATGGACTTAGAAACTTTTTGCTTCAGTCCAGTACTTTCTTAACCTACACAAGTAACTCAAACATACATCAAATACATTATGATGTATATCATTGAGTTGGGTGAGGCTTCTTCAAATCAGGTACATTTGACTAATGTACCCAACAATCTCCCCCTATTTGGAGAAGTCATAACCCTTAGTCAATGATATACACCATTCATAATTAAGAATTACAAAATGATGTAGAACAGATTATATAAACAGGGTAAACATAAACATGTAATAAATTCTCACATGTATACACATTCATTATTCCAGAACAAATAAAAAATAGACACTTCTCAGAACAATCATAATATATTTATCATATATTGTTTTAACATTGTTCCTTATACATTTTCAATGGTGTACAAAAATGTTTTCCATTCAACAGATTACAACAAGCTTCAAGTTTAATTCCTAATCTATTTCTGATCAGGTTCTTTGATAACTATTCCCTTTCCAGCTTGAACTTGAGCTTTGACAGGGGCTTCAGCAGGTTCAGCAACAGCATGCTTCTTTCCTTTTAAGTCCTTCTTTTTCAGCTCTTCTGCTTTTATTTTCTGCCTCTCAAAGTACTGGTATGGCTTGGGGAAGTACTTGCTAGGCTCCACAGCAGTTGGAGGTAGCTTTCCCATCTTAGCCTTCCTTCTGAATTGTACTATAGCCTCCTGCCTAATCTCATGCTTTCTCCATTCTGCCTCAGAGAACCATTTATTCCTTTCATGAGCATTGTCCTTTGCAGCTTTCCAGGCAGTAAGAATTATATTTCTAGAGGTAGGGCTCCATTGTTCAAAATCTGGCTTTTGTTCAGCTTGTTCCCTAAACCTCTTCTTTGACAACCTTGCCTCTTCTTCTTTGTTCATGGCCTCCTGCAGAGCTTCAGAAATAGGTTGAACAACCTTTTCCAGAACAACATTTGACTTCCCTGCAGTTGGACTATACATTGTGCTTACATCTGCATGAACCATTTCAAAATCTGGAGGTGGATAAATCACTTGAGCTACCTCTGGTTGCTCACCTCCAAGATATGCACTTTGAATCCCTGATTCAGCAACATTATCATCATCACAGAGTGGAGGATAGCCCAGTGTAGCTCTGATGGAGTTAGATATCCATTTGGCATGGTCAGAGCTAGCTTTGACTAATACTCTCTCCCCCTTTATGACTTCTTGGGCCACATGGTCTCTTATATCATCCTTTTGAAATCTAATCTGACTATCCAAGTACCTGATCCCATCTTTAAAGTAAGGTTTAAGCTTTGTAAGTTGTTCAGAGATTGCTTTCTGGGAATCTTGTATTGCAGTCTTGACAGCAGTAATCTCAGCTTGAAAGACTTTATCAAAATCAGCCTGAACTGCAGCAGCAGATGTAGAAGGTTCAGCAGTCTTATTCTTCAATTCAGTGACTATAGCATTGTGGGAGGCAGTCAAATTATCATTCATTCTTAATTGATTCTCCAGCACATATCCTTGTTTTAATGCTATATCATCGACCTGAGTCTTGATCTTCTCCTGGTGAGTTGCCAAATAGACTACTGCATTCCCACCCTTGTGGAAGCAGTCAGTCATTTCCTTTTTATTAAGGTTCATCTCAAACCTTATAGACTTTATGTCCTGTGCAAGATCAAACTGTAGGGACTTGTGCCCTTCATCCACATAAGCCTCTATTGCCTTCCTTTGCTCATCCATCTTGATCTGCATGGCAATCATCAAAGCATTATAATCAACTGTTGGAGCTTGTTGAACTATAGGCTGTGGGGCAATGGATTGCAAAGCTTTCTTATAACTCTTGCTTCTCCTCTTGAAGACAAAGAGTTTCTTCTTCTTGGCCCTTGCACTCTCCTCATCCTCAGAGGCAGAAGTGCTGGCAATATCAACCCTGTCCTTAGGGCTTTGAGGTTTGTCAGCTGGCACAGCAGGTGCTTTCTCAGTTTCCTGCCTAATAGGCTCTTCCAGAACTTCCATGTGCTCCCCCTCAGCAGCAGCACTCTTGTCCATATCAAAATCCTCTTGATCTAGATTTAAGAATAAATCCTCCATTGTATATTCAGGTGGAGATGGAGCTGGAGACAATCTTTGCTCTTCAACCACTGATTCAGGTACCACTTCTTGTTCAGCAGATTTGTCTTCTAAAACAACATCTGGTACTTGACTGTCTAGCTGAGTTTGCTGATGGACATCAGACAAATTAGCATCTTCTATAATATAGTCTAAAGTTTTTAAGTCAGTGAGTATCTCTTGGATAATGATGGTGGCTTGCTCACTATCCAGAGTAGATGGTTCTTCGACTACTGGAAGCTCCCCCTGGCTGGGATCCCTATGGATGGGGCTAGCTTGAGGCAGCTCCCCCTGGATCTCAGCAGTCTCTTGAGGAGCAGGAGTCTTTACTACTGTCTCTTCCTCTTGCTCATCAGGTGTGAACACCACCTGTTCTTCACTCTCAGAACTGCTTGAGGACTCTTGTGCCACTTGCACAGTCTTTCTCTTCTTCTTTGGAGGAATTTCTTTTGCAGATACTGGCTTTTCTGGGGTTGCCACTTCCTTGGACAATACCCTGTCCCATCTGGAGAATATCCTTGAATCCATCTTTCTCATGTGATTGATCTTACTTCCAGCAGCATTGCTCATCACCTCTGGTATTGTACCAGCAAGGTAGAGACTTAGTATTCTGCCCAGGTTGGGCTTCTTCAAGCTCTCCTTGATTTTCTCATACACCACTTGAGACCAATCTGTTTTCAGGGTGAATATGATTCTAGTCATAATTTCAAACATGGAGGCAGACACCCTGTCATGCCCTCCAGTCTTGCTGAGAATAACCTTGCCCACTATCTCAGACATGAATTTCCCTTGATTATTCATGCCTTTCCTGTTAAAAACTGATCCGATCTTCATTTTTGGATCCAGTCCACACCAAGTAAGAGCTTCCCTGGTCTTTGAAGCAGTTACTTCCTCTTCATCATGAGCTTTAGGTAGCTGGAGTACCTTTCTCAGATTCTTTGGTGAAACTTTGACCTTAGAACTTTCCCATCTTCGTTGGTTCTGAACAGAATCTGGACCTTGAGTTCTTGATCAGCTTCATCGAACGCACCTCGCACTAGCTCATAGCCCTCGTTCACGTTCTCCTCAAGCTTTGGAGCCATTAGGGTTTGGAGAATTTGTCTTAAGAAAAGAGAAATGTCGACACAGGAGTTTTGGTCTCGAAACTTTGAAAGCGTGTCGACAAACAGAGACAGAACCCTATTTATACCTTTCTAATTTTGAAGATGAACAGGCGGGACAGCAAGCTAAACATGTGTCGACACTGGCAATAAGTGTCGACACTGACTTATAATGTCTCGACACATATGTGTCGACACAAGTTTAGTCAACAGATATTATGTGTCGACACTTGGTTATGTGTCGACACAACATAACTCGACACATCGTCGAGACTTTACTTAGAAAATTCTGAGTAAAACATAAGTGTCGACACCATTTTGGATGTGTCGACACCTATTTGACATGTGTCGACACTAACATTCTGAAGTGTCGACACCTCATTCCTAGATGTGTCGACACGTTTTTCCTGAAGTGTCGACACCACAATTCTGTGTCGACATAGACTTGTCTATGTGTCGACACCTTTTTACTTAGCCAATTTTCTATTCTGTAAACTTAGTCTAAGTTTATCATACCTAGTTCAATTTTGAATCTATTGAACTTAGCTTCTTCTAGTGGCTTAGTAAACATATCAGCTACTTGTTCATCTGTTTTAACATATTCAAGTGAAATATCTTCTCTTTCTACATGTTCTCTAAGAAAGTGATATTTAATCTCAATATGTTTAGTTCTACTATGAGATACAGGGTTATTAGCTATTGAAATAGCACTTGTAGAATCACAGTAAAGTGGAGTTCTACTTACCTGAAATCCATAGTCCTCTAGCTGATGTTGAATCCACAGAAGTTGAGCACAGCAACTTCCTGCAGCCACATACTCTGACTCAGCTGTGGAGATAGCCACACTAGTCTGCTTTTTGCTGCTCCATGAAATTAGTCTTCCACCTAGGAATTGACAGGTTCCAGTAGTGCTCTTTCTATCCTCTTTGCATCCTGCAAAGTCTGCATCTGAATAACCTGTTAGATCAAAGTCTCCATTCCTAGGGTACCAGAGGCCTAGATAGGGAGTGCCCTTTAGATATCTCAAAATTCTCTTGACAGCAGTCAAGTGAGACTCTTTAGGGCAGGCTTGATACCTTGCACAAACACATGTAGCATACATGATGTCTGGTCTACTAGCAGTCAAGTATAATAGGGAGCCAACTATCCCTCTATACAAGGTTTCATCTACAGGTTTCCCTGCATTATCCTTGCTAAGAGACATACTTGACCCCATAGGAGTCTTCATGGTACTGGATGAATCCATACCATACTTCCTTATGAGTTCTAGGGTGAACTTTGACTGACAAATAGACAAACCACTCTCAGTCTGTTTAACTTGGAGACCCAAGAAAAACTTCAGCTCTCCCATACTACTCATTTCAAACTGACCTTGCATAAGTTTTGCAAACTTTTTGCAAAGGCTGCTTTCAG
This sequence comes from Platanthera guangdongensis, assembly GCA_039583875.1. Classification (NCBI taxonomy): domain Eukaryota; kingdom Viridiplantae; phylum Streptophyta; class Magnoliopsida; order Asparagales; family Orchidaceae; genus Platanthera; species Platanthera guangdongensis. Next base: position 98,104,007 of record CM077163.1, read on the forward strand.
TAGACCCAAATATAATGTCATCTACATATATTTGGACTAGTATGACATTGCCTCTAGATTCCCTAAGGAATAGAGTCTTATCTATTTTCCCCCTTGAGAACTTGTTCTCAATGAGGAAACTAGATAGGGTTTCATACCAAGCTCTAGGGGCCTGTTTTAACCCATATAATGCTTTCCTAAATCTATAGACATAATGAGGTTGAGTTGGATCAACAAAACCTGAAGGCTGCTCCACATAGACTTCTTCTTTCAAATTACCATTTAAGAATGCTGACTTGACATCCATCTGGTAAACCTTGAATCCTTGATAGGTTGCATAGGCCAAGAACATCCTTATGGCTTCCAGTCTGGCTACTGGAGCAAAGGTTTGATCAAAATCAATACCTTCTTCTTGCCTATATCCTTTTGCAACCAGTCTAGCTTTATTCTTAATGATGACACCTTGTTCATCCATCTTATTCCTGTAGATCCACTTAACTCCTATTACATTGTGGTCTTTAGGTTTAGGAACCAATTCCCAGACCTTGCACCTCTTGAACTGATTAAGCTCTTCTTGCATTGCTTCAGTCCATTGTGGATCCATTATTGCTTCTTCAAATCTTTTAGGTTCAACTTGAGACAAAAAGCTGGAATAGATTGCAACATTCATGTTTCTACTCCTGGTTTGTACTCCTTGTCTTGGATCTCCAATAATCAGCTCTACTGGATGATCTCTAAGATGCCTGTGGGCTAGAGGCATCCTCACTTCAGGTTGAACCACTTCAGCATCTGCATCATGCTGTATTCCTTGGATTTCTTCAGCAATAGGCACATGTAGTTCTTCCCCTGGACAGCAGCTACTCTCCTCTCCTTGCTGACTTGCAGCAGGCACCTCTTCTATAGTAAGCTTGTCCAATGTCTTTGTCAAACCTGTGGGGCTGCATACATTGCTAGACAACTCATTATTAATAAGTTTTGTCTCATCAAAAACTACATGTACAGATTCTTCTACAACTTGTGTAGTCAAGTTGTAGACTCTATAAGCCTTACTATTATTGCTGTACCCAACAAAAATTCCCTCTTGGGACTTGGCAGCAAACTTAGTTAGGTAAGACTTCCCATTGTTAAGTATGTAGCATTTACAACCAAAGATCCTGAAGTAGGCTAGGTTTGGTTTCCTGCCTTTCACAACTTCATAGGGGGTCTAGTTTAGCCCTTTAGTGATGGTAGCCCTATTTATAACATGGCATGCAGTGTTAACTGCTTCAGCCCAGAAATACTCTGGTAGTGATGTATCACTTAGTAGGGTTCTACCAGCCTCTATCAAGGTCCTATTTTTCCTTTCAGCAATGCCATTTTGCTGAGGTGTTCTAGGTGAAGAGAATTCTTGAAATATCCCAAAGTCTTCACATAGTTTTGTCATGCTTTCAGATTGAAACTCAGTACCATGGTCACTTCTAATCTTGACCACAGTACTATTTAGTTCATTCTGAATTTGCTTGACAAAGCTGTAGAAGACACTAGGTGTTTCAGATTTCTGTCTTAAGAAGAACACCCAGGAAAACCTTGAGTAGTCATCTACAACTACAAGGGTATAGACCTTCCTACCTAAGCTGTGAACTGGAATTGGACCAAAGAGATCCAAATGCAAGAGAAACAAACATCTTACAGCATCTTTGTTTTCTATGCTCTTAAAGGTGGATTTAGTCTGCTTGCCCTTTTGACAAGCTGAGCAAATACCATCTTTGACACACTTAACCTGAGGACCATTCCTCACTAACTCTTTGCTAAAGAGTTTGCTAATAGTCTTGTAGTTTAGATGGGCTAGCCTCTTATGCCATTTGACACAATGAGAGACTGTCTCATCAGCTACAAGACAAACAGGAGAACCATTGTTCTCAATCATAATGTCTAGACAGTAGACATTCCTCTTTCTATATCCTGTCAAAATGATCTTTTGATCACTTGACCTCTTGATATGACAACCTTTTTTAACAAATGAGATGTCATACCCTACATCACTTAACTGACTTATACTTATTAGGTTGTGTTTCAACCCTTTAACATAAGCCACTTGAGTAATGGTAACAAGGTTTGAAGAAATGTTACCAAACCCTTTGATGATTCCTTTTTCAGAACCACCAAAGGTCACTTTAGGACCATTTTTGATTGGAATGTAGTCCTTCAGTAGTCCCCTAGTTCCAGTCATATGTCTGGAACATCCACTGTCCAAGTACTATGTAGGGGTATGGCCACTTGGACTCACCTGCAAAACAGATTAATGGACCTTAGAACCCAAAGCAATCTTGGGTCCTTGGTACTTGTTAGTCTGTAACTTGACAAAGCTACCTACTGGCTTTCCACCAGGTAGCTTGCTACTCACCTTGGCACTGGCATTGTGCCAACAGTCCATTGCAAAATGGCCAATCTTGCCACAGCACCAGCATTCAAACTTGTTGTACCTTTGCTTAGGTACAACCTTTGCTGTCTTGACTACAGCAGGCTTGTTGAATGTTGGGGCTTTGCCCTTGGACTTAAACTTGGACTGCTCAGTCCCTGCAGGTCTAACAAAACCCAGTCCAACCTTGCCTTTATGATGAACAAATTCATCAATTAAAGGCAGCACTGATTTAGGTTTTGAAAACCTTGCAACAAGCTCTCTTTCTTTCTGAAGATTGATCTCCAGTCTCTTAATTTGATCATTCTTATAAGTGATAGTTCCCATCTGAATCACAGTAATGTGTTTCAGCCTGGCTACCTCATTCAGTTTTTGATCAAATTCCTTCTCAAAGTCTGTTGCAACAGCCTTGAGATCAGCAATCTCCTTTGCCTGACTTTTAGCTAGGGTCTTGCTTTTCTTATAGGCTTGCAACAGTACCTTATATTCATCTATAAGCTGATGAATATCTTCCTCAGACTCAGATATATTCTCATCACTTGATGAAGAAGAATCTGATTCTGAACTAGAACAAGAAACTGAATTTAAACTTGAATTTTGTACCTGACTGGGTCCTGGCTGCTCCAGGATTTTGGTATTCTCAGTCAATGCCATCAGTCCTTGGCACTGGCAGTCTTCTTGTTCATAAATTGACTCCAAGATCTGCATAAATTCTTCTTCTTCTTCTTCAGCAAATAGCCCTATGTAGGCTTCAGCATCAGTATCAGTGTCTGAAGAAGAAATATCTGAAAGAGTCTTCTCATTCTTGGCAACAAAAGACTTCTCTTTCTTCCCTTTGAAGTGAGTCTTTTTCCTGTCACTGGATTCTTTTCTTTTCTCAGGACAATCTGCAATAACATGACCCTGTCTATTGCAGCAGTAGCACACAATCTTTGATCCAGTTGCCTTGCTTGTCTTTGTCTTTTTCCTGTCCTTCTTTGAAGGCTTTTTCTCCTGATACAAGACTTCTTTTCCCTTGTAAGTAGATGGTCTGGACCTCCACTGTTTCTTCTTCAGGAATTTCTGAAAGTGTCTAGTGAAGGCAGCAAAGTTTTCATCACTTTCACTGCTTGTAGACTTTGTACTGACAGACTCTTCTGACTCAGATTCAACTACCTCTGGAGGTGGAGTTGATGACTTAGTCCTGCATTTTCTGGGAACTTCTGTCTTGAAAGCAACAGTCCTTTCCTTGTGCTCAGTCCTAGTAGATTTCTCCTCCTCTTTCCTCACTGTCAGCTGCATCTCATATGACAATAACTTGCCAAACAGTGTAGGAGGAGGAATTTCTCCCAACTTTGCCATTTCTCTTATGGCACAGATCTTGGTGTCCCAATCTTTGGTTAGGGACCTTAGGAATTTGTCATTCAGTTCATAGTTGCTGAACTCTCTTCCATAAGACATGAGTTCATTAACTATTCTATAGAACTTCTTGTAGCATTCAATGATGCTATCTCCCTTTCCTTGCCTAAAGCTCTCATACTCTTGATTAAGCAAGGACTTCCTATCTTGCCTAACTTCTTCAGATCCTTCCATATACACTATAAGAGTGTCCCACATCTCTTTTGCTGTCTTACAGTGAATTAAGTTCTGAAAAGTGGCATCATCAATGACACTCACTATTATGTTCTGTGCCCTCTTGTCCATGGTGGCTAGGACAATTTCATCCTTAGTCATCTCAGAGAAATCCTTTGGAGTTCTCTGATTTGCATCTAGAACTGAAATCTTCATGGGCACATAGGGCCCTTCCTTAACTGTGATGTAGATTCTTGGGTCTGAGGCCTCCATAAATAGCCTTACCCTTTCTTTCCAGATCCCAAAAATTTCCTTTCTGCAAATAGGTAATTTCATGGAACCCAATTCTTTATGATTTTCAAAGGAACCCATGGTTCTTGATTTTCTTGAAGCTGTTTTTTGACTTAGACTGTTTCTGCCAAACAGGATCTCCTTAGACTGTTAGTCCTTGTTTTGAGTAACCTTCCTCTGATACCACTTGAAAGATATGGTACCTAAACACCTAGAGGGGGGGGGGGGGGGTGAATAGGTGACCTAATCCTTTTCTAACTTTGTTGGCAGCCAAACAGTTATATCACAGATTTCTAACTAGTTTATTACAGCAATCAGCAATAATCAAACAAACACAGATCATCCACAGCACAAACACAGCACAACACACAGTGTTTTATAGTGGTTCCCCAAGTTATGGGTATATCCACTTTCCCCCTTCGCCTATCTAGCAGTGTACTAGATTCGGCCTAACTTCTCCACTGTCTCAGAACCCAAATTGGTTCCTACCTCAGGCCCAAAGCCTTACACTCAGCTTTATCCCAAAGCCTACACTCAGCCAATCAAGGCCTACACTCAGCCAACCAAGGCCTACACTCAGAGATCTATATCTCCTACACTCAGGCTAACAAGCCCTACCCTCAGCCTTTATAAATATAGGCTTACAATCACTCAGATCCAATGGATCCTACAAGTTACAAAAGTAATACAGATAATAACTCTACAACTCAGAAACTCAGAATTACAGGAGGGGAGTTGAGAGATTCTTGATGAGTTCTTGGAAGAACTCAGCTGGATTCACCCTGACTTAGCTTTCTTCAAAGCTTCTTGAGTAGAACTGATTAAGGCTGAATCCTCTGCAGTTGTTCCTTGACCTCTGCCACAAAAGATCCAGAACTGAATCTGAATCCTTCTTCTCAGCCTAGTTCCTGAGGCTGATTTCTTGGAAGGATCCCTCTCTCTCCAACTTCTTAGATCTGCACTTGGACTGCAAGATCTTCTTGTGTTGATACTTTTAATTACTTCAACAATATAATCAACAACTTCAATAATCACACACACTCTTTCTGTAAACTGTGGGTGCCTATTTATAGGCATCCTTCATGGTAACCGGCTGGTCCGGTTAATAACGGACTTCTGACATCTCTGACAGTTGCTGTAGACCGGCTGGATCGGCAGCTGTCATGTCATCCAGTCACTTCTTGAAAATCTCTAACAGTCAGTAAGTGTCGAGACTTTCTGTCTTAAAGTGTCGACACTTATAGTCCAAGTGTCGACACATGTTGTGTAAGTGTCGACACAAGTCTATAAGGTGTCGACACAATTCCTTGTATGTCTCGACACCGATTCTTCTGCATGTGTCGACACTGAAATTGAGTGTCGACACAAGTACTTGTTCTTCTAGTTTTTGCTGAATTCTTCTAAGTGTCGACACATCTCCTTTGTGTCGACACATCTTGTTGTGTTGAATCTGTCAAGTGTCGACACAGCTTCTTGGTGTCGACACATAGTCTTCTATGTTGAAACTTGCTGAGTGTCGACACAGTTCCTTGTGTCGACACACCTTCATGTTGTTGAGACTTCAGCTGAGTGTCGACACATTCCCTTAGTGTCGACACTTGTACTTAGAATAATTTGCTGTTCTTTCTGTTCTTTGCTAAGTGTCGACACTGCTCCATGTGTCGACACTTTCTTCCAGTGTTGAGTCTTCAGCTGTGTGTCGACACATTGTTCTGGGTGTCGACACATACTTCAAATGCTGACTCATCAGTTGAGTGTCGACACATTGTGCTGGGTGTCGACACTTACTTTAAATACTGACTCTTCTGCTTAGTGTCGACACATTGTGTTGAGTGTCGACACTTGTACTTGGACTCTGCAGACTTTTGCTGAGTGTCGACACAGCTCCAAATGTCGACACTTTCTGGTGTAGACACAGCCTTGCTGGGTGTCGACACAGCTCCTTGTGTCGACACTTTCTGTCTGCACTTTCCTTCACTGAGTGTCGACACAGCTCTAAGTGTCGACACTTTCTGTCTGGTGTCGACTCTGCATCCCAGGTGTCGACACAATGACTCCAAGTGTCGACACTGCTTGTCTGGGTGTCGACACAAGCTTTCTCAGGTGTCGACACTTTGCCTCTGGGTGTCGACACATGGACTTAGAAACTTTTTGCTTCAGTCCAGTACTTTCTTAACCTGCACAAGTAACTCAAACATACATCAAATACATTATGATGTATATCATTGAGTTGGGTGAGGCTTCTTCAAATCAGGTACATTTGACTAATGTACCCAACAAATGTGTCGACACTGATTCTGTGTGTCGACACAAGTACTTCTTCTTTAACACTTAGTTGAATTCTGCTGTGTGTCGACACATGCCTTCTTGTGTTGAAACTTGCTGAGTGTCGACACATCTTCTTTGTGTCTACACATGTACTTCTTTTACTTTAACTTTGTTGAAGCTTGCTGAGTGTCGACACAGCCTCCTGGTTTCGTCACATTTGATGTCGACTAAGCTTCTCTGGGTGTCGACGCTGCCTCTAAGTGTCGACATGATATATGTTGAGTATTCTTCATAGTGTGTCGACACTGCCTGTATGTGTCGACACTCTTCTTCTGGTGTCCACTCTGCCTTTCCTGGTGTTGACACAAATACTCCAAGTGTCGACACAGCTTCTCTAGGTGTCGACACAAGCCTTCATAAGTGTCGACACTGCATCTCTAGGTGTCGACATGTAACACCCCCTATCCGTCGCATAACATATAGCAGTAGGTCCGGCCGGGGCCCGACGTCATATTCTACAGACAGACCGGGTGGTTACTCATGGAAACCATCCAACCAATCATAACGTCCTACACAGAGCATTCTAACGGAAGCAGATTAATAAGTTGCAACAAAGAATCTAGCACTAAAGCATGAATGTCCACTAATACCAAAACAGGAATGTTGTACATACACAAGTACAGGCCTTAAGGCCTTACAAAATTGTTCACTTCATATTACATGATTTACAAACCACGACACGCAGGCCGGTCATACATGAATAAAAAACAGTAAACACTCCACTTAGGCCTTCGAGGGCCGGCTTCGCAAATTGGGCTTTAGCCCGCTATTGACCGCTTGGTCCAACAGCACCTGCAAGCAACAAACCACCGCACGGTGGCAAAACAAGGCAACGGTCAACAATGCTGACCAAATTATAACGATCCCGCCCCTAGCTCGGGGCGGCGATGCTCCTTCCCTGCATTTCATTAGCATAAGCGAGCAACATATATATAATCATTTCATCACAGACGTTGGATCGCACGGCCACACGCCCCGTGCTCTCACGGCACATTCTCGGTGAACCGGTCGATGTCACGTCAATTAAAGCCATAGACATTCCAGACTCACCACCGCCACTTTGACGGCCAAACCTATGAGCATTTTGTCTTCTTGCCCTGGGTCACGATAATTTAAGCCATAGACCGCCGAAGACCCTAATCTATGCCAACGACAAGTGCCACGTACCCTTAGGTCTCTTTAACCGAACGACATAGAATGGGTACAGTTCCATCTAACCCATGCTCATATCGCAACGACAATTTAAGCCATTTGCGCGGGTCAAACTTCTCCCGAGTCCCATTTCCATCACATTTCACATAACCCGGTTATGTTCTAGTTGGCTCTCAGGCCACCAAGTTGGCAAGATCACGCATCCACCCAATTTTTCGGGTGCACCTTTGGGTTAATCCCCAAGGCTCCCTGTTGCAAACTACCGTGTAGAAAACCCGAAAAACAACCAATAGCATGGAGTCTTCTCCGGCATTATGCAATGCAACATCACCGATCCAGAACAACATGTCCGGATAGGCTTCACACATCATGCCTATGTCCGTTCTCGCTTACGGACTCTAAACAACGGGGACTTCACATATCTACCCGAAGGAACGCCTCCAACTCACCGCAAACTCGCGAGAGCGGGCTTCCTATGCAAAGAAGGAGAGCTACACATGCTCAAGAAGAGGATCGTTACCCTTGCGTTCTTCTTTGGCGCCATGGAAAAGTAAGCGGATGAAAAGCACCGCACTAGCTTTGCCTCCGTGGATCCGGAGTCGGCTTGAGATTCGGAGCTTCGAAGCTCCTCCTATTGCCGGATCTAGCTCCTTCTTCCTTCCTTGGCTCTCCTCTCTCTAAGCTTTAGAAAGATAACCACTCATGAAAAGTGAGGGTTTCTAAGGCCCAATCCCGGGTATATCCCATCAGGAAAACCCCCAGCCGTTGGATCACCAATTAAAGAAACGAACGGCTTTGATTCAGGACTGAAATGTCCAATCTGGACCGAACACGGCCTGACACACGCCCGTGTCCACGGCCGTGTGCCTCATTCGCCGTCAAAATCGACTCGCCTGGAATAACACACGGGCATCGAACACGCCCGTGTTTGACCTGACACGCCCGTGTTCCACCTGACACGGCCATGTGGCAGGCCATGTACCCCCATCAATTTATCCCGAAAACAACCCGAGCACTGCACGGGTTCTAGGACACGCCCGTGTCCTTGCCCGTGTCTACCTCAACACGCCTGGGCTCCAGGCCGTGTACACGGTCTCGACACTCGACACTTCGTCGAGCGAAGATCGTCGACCTGACGACACGGCCTTGGACACGCCCGTGTCCTAGGCCGTGTGCCTTGTCTCGACACATCGTCGAGCAAAATTCGTCGACTTCCCGGGACGTGTGTCGACATGGGTCGACACGCCCTGCGACACGCCCGTGTCGCAGGCCGTGTGCCATGTATCGACACTTCGTCGAGCGCAGAGTGTCGACTTCGCGGGCTGAGTGTCGACACGGGTCGACACGCCCTGCGACACGCCCGTGTCACAGGCCGTGTGCCCAGTCTCGACACAATGTCGAGATCAAAATGTCGACTTCCCCGACTGAGTGTCGACACAAGCCTGACATGCCCAGGGACACGACCGTGTCCCAGGCCGTGTGCCTCCTGCCAGAACCCAAAAATGGCCCAAAACGTCCCCCGTCGCTCTTTTGAGTTTCGGTGCGTTACAACTCTCCCCCTCTTAAAAGAATTTCGTCCACGAAATTATATAAAGGAAAGACATGTACAAAACCAAAATTTGTACCTGAGCGGAACAACTCCGGATACTCGTCAAGCATAGTCTGCTCTCGTTCCCAAGAGAGCTCCTCACGACCACAATTGTCCCATCGGATCTTGACCATCCTGATCTCTTTATTGCGTAGCCGCTTGACCTCCGAGTCCTCAATCCGCACGGGCTTGACTTTTGACGTCAACCCACTATCCATCGACACTTGATCAACTGCGATCACTTGCGTAGGCTCTTGCACCGCCTTCCGAAGCACCGAAATATGGAACACATCATGTAATCCACCAAGCTCCACTGATAGCTTCAACCGATAGGCCGCTTCACCAACTCGCTCCAGAACCTCAAACGGCCCAAGGTACCTCGGGCTTAGATTTTCAATCGTCGCACCCGCGAGACACCCTTGAACGACTTGATCTTTAAGTACACATAGTTGCCCACAGCGAACTCCACATTCCTATGCTTGGCATTATAGTACTTCGCTTGTCGGTCCTGAGCGATAAGCAACCTCTCCCGAATGGTTCTCACCAAAGAAGTAGCATCCTCCACTTCTAATCGCTTATACAACTTTGACTCACCCGTTTCTAGCCAAGACAACGACGTGCGACATTTTCTACCATATAGGTCCTCGAAGGGCGCCATTTGAATACTCGCTTGGTAGCTATTGTTGTATGCGAACTCCACCAAATAAAGGTGGTCTTCCCATTGCTTCCCAAAATCCAAGACAAACATGCGAAGCATGTCTTCCATAGTTCTATTGACCCTCTCGGTCTGCCCATCCGTTTGCGGATGGAAGGCTGTGCTGAATTTTAGCTTTGTTCCCAATATTTGCTGCACAAGCCTCCAATCATTGGACGTGAACCGCCCATCTCGGTCACTCACGATGCTGCGGGGCACACCATGAAGCCGTACAATGTTATCCACATACAGTTTTGCCAACTTCTCCACCGGATCATCCTTCCTATGCGGGATGAAATGCGACACCTTCGTTAACCGATCAACAACCACCCAAATTGCGTCGTTCCCCTTTTGCGACCTTGGCAAACCGTGCACAAAGTCCATAGAGATGTTGTCGAATTTCCACTCCGGAATAGGCAAGGACTTAAGAAATCCTCCCGGCTTTTGGCACTCCGCCTTCACCAAGGCGCAAGTTTGGCACTTCGCTACGTAGACCGCCACATCCTTCTTCAAACTCGACCACCAAAATAGTTTCTTGACATCGCGGTACATCTTCGTGCTCCCCGGGTGAATTGAGTACGTGGTATGGTGCGCCTCCTACAACAATTCCACCCGCAAATTGCCCACACTTGGGACGCACAGACGACCGTCTTTCCAAAGTAATCTGTCCTCCACAACGAATTGAGAATTTGACCCATCCAGAGCCTCTACCATGAACTGCTTCATATGGACATCCATATCCAAAGCCTGCCGAATCCGATCAGCCAGGTCATATTATACTTTAGTCCAATTCAGAACTGCTTCAACACTTGATTGCCTATCCACACAAACAATCTCCAACGCCTCCAACTCCCGCACCAACCGCTCATCATGCACCGATAGCCAATTGGCTTGAGCTAGGGCCTGGCGACTCAACGCGTCCGCAACCGCATTACCTTTACCAGGCACGTAGTGGATCTTGAATGTATAGTCCCCTAGTAAATCCATCCATCTACGCTGCCGCATATTCAGATCCTTCTGATCAATCAGATACTTCAGGATCTGGTGATCGGTGTAGATATCAATCTTCACACCGTACAAATAGTGTCTCCACAGCTTCAAGGCAAAAATCACGGCCGCTAACTCCAAGTCATGGACCAGATAGTTCCTTTCATGCACTTTTAGCTGTCTCGAGCCATAAGCTATCACCCTTCCGTGTTGCAGTAGCACGCAACCCAAACCGCTGCCCGAAGCATCGCTATAAATCTCATAGACTTCGGTCCCAATCGGCGAACTCAGCACAGGCACCGTGGTCAACCGACACTTCAACTCCTCAAAAGCTCGCGCGCACTCCGGCGTCCAAACGAACATATGCTCCTTCCTCGTCAAAGTAGTGAGAGGTAACGCTATCTGCGAGAAGTTCTCTACGAAGCGCCTATAATAGCCGGCAAGCCCCAAAAAGCTCCGGACTTCCGCTACCGTAGCAAGCTCACGCCACTCCCGTAGCGCAACAATCTTCGCCGGATCAACAGCAATACCCTCTCCACTTACTATATGACCGAGGAACGCCACTAAGGATAACCAAAACTCGCACTTCGAGAACTTGGCATACAGCTGATTCCTCCTTAGCCTCTCCAAAACCAAATGAAGGTGCTTGAAGTGATCCTCCTCACTTTGCGAATACACCAAAATATCGTCGATGAAGACGATCACAAAATGGTACAAGTACTCCCTGAAAGTCCTGTTCATAAAATCCATGAACACTGACGGCGCATTAGCCAGCCCAAACGGCATGACCATAAACTCATAATGCCCGTATCTCGTACTAAACGCTGTCTTCGGGATATCACTCTCCCTTATTCGCAGCTGATAGTACCCAGCCTTGAGATCCAACTTCGAGTACACCGTCGACCCGACTAACTGATCAAAAAGATCATCAATCCGGGGGATCGGGTACTTGTTCTTCTCCGTCAACTTGTTGAGCTCTCGATAATCAATACATAGCCTCAAGCTTCCGTCCTTCTTCTTAACAAAGAGGACCGGCGCTCTCCAAGGCGAAGAACTCGGGCGCACATACCCTTGCTCCAACAACTCTTGTAGTTGAACTTTCAGCTCCGCCATTTCCTTAGGCGCTAGCCGATACGGAGATCGTGACACAGGCTTTGCACCTGGCACTAGCTCAATCGTGAAATCTATCTCCCGTTGAGGCGGGGCTCCAGGAAGATCTGCGGGGAACACATCAGGGTATTCCGATACCACTGAAATACTATCCAACGCGGGCTTCGGCTTTGCAACCTCCACTAGTGTAAAGAACAGTTCTGCACCGGCACGAACCGCCTTCACCACCTGAAGAGCAGACATCAACGTCTTGCTCGACCCCTTTAAGCCCGTAAAAGTCATTTCACGACTTGCTCCCAGCTTGACTTCCTTGCGACCGCAGTCAATATAGGCCTACTGCTCCGAGAGCCGGTCCATGCCAAATATAACATCGAACTCCACCAACGGAAGTAAAGACGCCTGCAGATCGAACTCCTGATTCCCAATACGAATCATAACATCGCAGATCCTATCCGCGCGCATCGAACACCCATTGGGCAACAACACATCCAGCTTATCCTTCGCCATCGAAGAAGGGACTCCAATGCGTGATATAAATCCTTCGGACAAGAAGGAGTGTGAAGCTCCCGTATCGAAGAGTGCTCTCGCCGGATTTTCACAAATCAAAACAAATCCTAAACAAGCAGTGGTAAGGTAACATATGCATAACAAGTATTTAAAGAAATTGACTTGCTATAAATTAAACCGTACCTGTCAGCACATCAGCCTGTTTGATGGCCTCCTGTTGGCCAAGATTATACACCCTTAGTTGGGCCGGAGCATAGTGGGACGCGGTCGACTCCACCGCCTTGCCCTTCTCTTCATATGTCGCTCCTGACCTTCTCTCGGACTTAGGACGTCCGCTCCAACAGTCACGGGCATAGTGCCCCGTCTTTCCACAAGTAAAACATGCACCCGGGGTCCGACCCATAGTCGCCCCAGAAGCACCAGAAGGAGCTGGACCCGAAGTCCTATGCTTCTTGAAGGACCTCCGATAGCCGGACTTTGAAGTAGTCGGCACTTTGAATTCAGATTTCCTACCACCCAAGCTTTTCTTTGCTTGTACATTCTTCATGTCCTTCTCCAAGGACCGGGCAGTGTTGACCAAGGTTAAGAAACCCTGCGTCATCGGCCCCGAGAGTAGTAACCTCAACTCATCTCTCAACCCTTCATAGAAGCGATTAGTCTTGCGCTCCTCATCCACAATAGTGGAGCTAGCATAACGACTCAGACGAGTAAACTCGTGGAGATATTCATCTACGCTCCTCTCACCCTGAACCAACTTCAGAAACTCATTCTCCAACGCTATCCTCTGCGCCGAAGGGAGGTATCTAGCCAAGAAAAATCTCGAGAACTCTTCCATCTAGACATCAACAAGTTGTCTACCTCTCAGTAGATGTAGCTCCAATCCTTTCCACCACATTCTCGCTTCACCGTCCAAAAGGAACATAACAATGGTGGTCATTTGCCACTCCTCCGTCTCCGTTGCTGTCATGACTCTCTTCACCCTGGAGAGCCAGTCTTCAGCTTGAGATGGGGTTCCCAACCCCGAGAATACCGGAGGGTTAAAGCTCATTACATGCTTAAGCTGCCTCTCGGTTGCCCTCCTTGGCACCAACGGTTCCACTACCACTTGTTCCACTCTCCTCGGCTCAGCCTCTTGCAGCGGTACCTGCTCCATCGCAGGAGCGAGCTGCTGCATTTGCCTTGCAGGCTGCGCATTAATCACGGCCAACACTTCTTCGGCCACCAATCGTATGTTCTCAGCAGATAGAGGTGTTGCAGGAGCAACATCTGGTGCACTGCTAGCCTCAGAAACTCGATGTTCCGACGGCCCAACACCACTTCTGGTCACCTATAGTGGTACAAAACACCGTTAAGCGACCAAATAAAATTGCAAACAACAATTATAGGAACACGCAGGTTCCTCAAACACGTGTATTTCATTCTTAAGTGGACATTCATATGTTCTTTTACTGTTATAATGATGACGCATACAATGTGCTCACCACCCCTGAAAAAGAATTCGTCCACGAATTCAGTTTAAGCCCGACCAAAAACAGTAGTCTGATACCAAATTGTAACACCCCCTATCCATCGCATAGCATATAGCAGTAGGTCCGGCCGGGGCCCGACGCCATATACTACAGACAGACCGGGTGGTTACTCATGGAAACCATCCAACCAATCATAACGTCCTACACAGAGCATTCTAGCGGAAGCAGATTAATAAGTTGCAACAAAGAACCCAGCACTAAATCATGAATGTCCACTAATACCAAAACAGGAATGTTGTACATACAGAAGTACATGCCTTAAGGCCTTACAAAATTGTTCACTTCATATTACATGATTTACAAAGCCCGGCACGCAGGCCGGTCATACATGAATAAAAACAGTAAACACTCCACTTAGGCCTTCGAGGGTCGGCTTTGCAAATAGGGCTTTAGCTCACTATTGACCGCTTGGTCCAGCAGTACCTGCAAGCAACAAACCACCGCACGGTGGCAAAACAAGGCAACGGTCAGCAATGCTGACCAAATTATAACGATCCCGCCCCCAGCTCGGGGCGGCGATGCTCCTTCCCTACATTTCATTAGCATAAGCGAGCAACATATATATAATCATTTCATCACAGACGTTGTCTCGCACGGCCACACGCCCGGTGCTCTCAGGGTATATTCTCGGTGAATCGGTCGATGTCACATCAATTAAAGCCATAGACATTCCGGACGCACCACTGTCACTTTGACGGCCAAACCTATGAGCATTTTGTCTTCTTGGCCTGCGTCATGACAATTTAAGCCATAGACCGCCGAAGACCATAATATATGCCAACGACAAGTGCCACGTACCCTTATGTCTCTTTAACCGAACGACATAGAACGGGTACGGTTCCATCTAACCCGTGCTCACATCGCAACGACAATTTAAGCCATTTGCGCCGGTCAAACTTCTCCTGAGTCCCATTTCCATCACATTTCACAAAACCCGGTTATGTTCTAGTTGGCTCTCAGGCCACCAAGTTGGCAAGATCATGCATCCGTCCAATTTTCCGGGTGCACCTTTGGGTTAATCCCCAAGGCTCCTTGTTGCAATCTACCGTGTAGAAAACCCGAAAAACAACCAATAGCACGGAGTCTTCTCCGGCATTATGCAATGCAACATCACCGATCCAGACCAACATGTCCGGATAGGCTTCACACATCATGCCTATGTCCGTTCTCGCTTACGGACTCTAAACAACGGGGACTTCACATATCTACCCGAAGGAACGCCTCCAACTCACCGCAAACTTGCGAGAGCGGGCTTCCTATGCAAAGAAGGAGAGCTACACATGCTCAAGAAGAGGATCGTTACCCTTGCGTTCTTCTTTGGCGCCATGGAAAAGTAAGCGGATGAAAAGCACCGCACTAGCTTTGCCTCCGTGGATCCGGAGTCGGCTCGAGATTCGGAGCTTCGAAGCTCCTCCTATGGACGGATCTAGCTCCTTCTTACTTCCTTGGCTCTCCAGTCTCTCTAAGCTTTAGAAAGATAACCACTCATGAAAAGTGAGGGTTTCTAATGCCCAATCCCGGGTATATCCCATCAGGAACAACCCCCAGCCGTTGGATCACCAATTAAAGAAATGAACGGCTTTGATTCGGGACTGAAATGTCCAATATGGACCGAACACGGCCTGAAACACGCCCGTGTCCAGGGCCGTGTGCCTCATTCGCCGTCAAAATCGACTCGCCTGCAAAAACACACGGGCATCGAACACGTCCGTGTTCGACCTGACACGCCCGTGTTCCACCTGACACGGCCGTGTGGCCGGCCGTGTACCCCCATCGATTTATCCCGAAAACAACCCGAGCACTGCACGGGTTCTAGGACATGCTCGTATCCTTGCCCGTGTCTACCTCAACACACCTGGGCTCCAGGCCGTGTACACGGTCTCGACACTCGAAACTTCGTCGAGCGAAGATCGTCGACATGACGACACGGCCTTGGACAAGCCCGTGTCCTAGGCCGTGTGCCTTGTCTCGACACATCATCGAGCAAAATTCATCGACTCCCCAGGACGAGTGTCGACACGGGTCGACACGCCCTGCGACACGCCCGTATTGCAGGCCGTGTGCCATGTCTCGACACTTCATCGAGCGCAGAGTGTCGACTTCGGGGGCTGAGTGTCGACACGGGTCGACACGCCCTACGACACGCCCGTGTCGCAGGCCGTGTGCCCAGTCTCGACACAATGTCGAGTTCAAAATGTCGACTTCCCCGGCTGAGTGTCGACACAAGCCTGACACGCCCTGGGACACGCCCGTGTCCTAGGCCGTGTGCCTCCTGCCAGAACCCAAAACTGGCCCAAAACGTCCCCCGTCGCTCTTTTGAGTTTCGGGGCGTTACACGACACATGAACTTAGAAACTTTTTTGCATTTCCTGCAATTACTTAACCTGCACATATAAACTCATAGCACATCAAATACACCTCGATGTATATCATTGAGTAGGGTGAGGCTTCTTCAAATCTGGTACACATTTTCCAATGTACCCAACAATCTCCCCCTATTTGGAGAAGTCATAACCCTTAGTCAATGATATACACCATTCATAACAAATACTCAATATGATGTATAACAGTACTATATGACAGGGTAAATACTAAACAAAATATGTATAAACAATCTTCTCAGAATAACAATGTAATAGATTGAACATTAAACATTGTTTTGTTACAACTTCCAATAGTTTCATTAATCAAAATTTTACATGAATTTTAATGCAAATGATTACAAAGTTGTAAACTTAGAAAATTCTATTCTATGGCAGCTCTGGCTCCTTGATAACAATGCCCTTTCCAAACTGAATCTTGGATTGAACTGGAGCATCATTGTCATCAGCAGGCTTCTTGCCCTTAAGATCTTTCTTCTTCTGTTCTTCAGCCCTTATCTTTTGTCTCTCAAAATAATGATAAGGCTTAGGGAAATACTTGCTAGGCTCCTGTGCATTAGGACGTAGCTTCCCTAATTTAGCCTTCCTTCTGTATTGTACTATGGACTCTTGCCTAGCTTCATGTTTTCTCCACTCTTGGTCAGAGTACCATTTGCCCCTCTCTAGGAAATTATCCTTTGCAGCCTTCCAAGCAGTCAGAATAATATTTCTAGAAGTTGGGCTCCACTGTTCAAAATCAGGCCTTAACTCTGCCTGTTCTCTGAACCTCTTCTTAGATAATTGAGCTTCTTGCTCTTTTAATACTGCCTCTTGCTCTTTTAATACGATCTCTAGCACAGGCCGTACTAATTTCTCAAAAATAATATTCTTATTACCCTCAGGAGGGCTATACATAGATTGTACCTCCTGATGTATCATCTCAAAATCGGTTGGAGGGTAGATTACTTGTGCAACTTCAGCTGGCTCACCTCCAAAATATGCAGGATTTATCCCAGATTCTGCTACATTATCATCATCACATAAGGGTGGATATCCAAGGGTAGCTCTGATGCTGTTTGAAAACCATTTAGCATTATCAGAGCCTGCTTTGACTAATACCCTCTCCCCCTTTATGACTTCTCTTTCTATATGATCCCTAAGATCATCCTTCTGAAATCTGATCTGAGCATTCAGATAGTTAACACCATCTTTATAAAATTAACTTTTGGAGCTTTTAAGTAATACCCTTTTGAGAATCTTCAATTGTAGTTTTTACAGCAGTTAGTCTTTC
This sequence comes from Platanthera guangdongensis, assembly GCA_039583875.1. Taxonomy (NCBI): domain Eukaryota; kingdom Viridiplantae; phylum Streptophyta; class Magnoliopsida; order Asparagales; family Orchidaceae; genus Platanthera; species Platanthera guangdongensis. The sequence goes on from CM077163.1 coordinate 98,121,772, forward strand.
TTGTAATTGCTTGTCAAACTCAGCCTTGGCAGCAGTCCTTGCTGTAGTCTTAGCAGCTGCAATATTCTGTATTTCAGTTACTATCACATTATGTGATTCAGTTAAATTGTCATTCATTCTAATCTGATTCTCAGGAACATATCCTTGTTTCACTGCCATATCATCAACCTGTGTCTTTATCTTCTCTTGATGAGTAGCCAGATATACCACTGCATTGCCTCCTTTGTGGAAACAATTAGTCATTTCTTTCTTATTCAGATTAACTTCAAATCTTATAGATTTGATGTCTTGAGCCAGATCAAATTGAAGGGATTTATGTCCTTCATCCATATATTTTTCTAGAGCCTTCCTTTGCTCATCCATCTTGATCTGCAAAGCCACCAACAAAGAGCGGTAATCAGCTGTTGGGGCAGGCTGAGGAGTAATTGTTTGCAGAGCCTTCTTGTAGGTCTGGCTTCTCCTTTTGAAGACCTATAGCTTTCTTTTCTTGGCTCTAGCAGCCTCTTCATCCTCAGAAGCAGAAGTACTGGCAATGTCTACTTTATCCTGTGGAGTAGGTGACAATTCCTTCTCAGTCCTTGGTAGCTCCACCTGTGTCCTTTGCTCCTCAGTGTCATTTCTAGCAGTCTCCTCCTGTGACCTGACAGTTTCCCCTTCAAGATCTACCTGCTCCCCCTCAAAAGCTGCTTTCTCTCCCTCAAAATCAGTCTATAATAAATCAGGGAACAACTCTTCTAGAGTAAACTCCTGTTGAGTAGGGACTAGAGAATTTCTTATCTTAGGAGCATTATCTGTAACTGATGTGTCTTCCATGATAACATCTTGTGGTTGACTATGTATCTGGGTTTGCTGATCAACATCAAGTAATGAGTCAGTCAATACTTCATCCTCAATATTGAAAATTGATTGATTAACTTCATTGATTACCTCAAGAATTGTTTGAGTAGCTAGTTCACTATCCAAGTGAGTTGACTCTTCCACATGTTGAGGCTCCCCCTGGAGTGGATCCAGGTGAATTGGACTAGCAGATGGTAGCTCCCCTGCCTCTGGGCATCTTCAGTCCTTACTGGTGACCTTCCAGTAACATCAGCTGCTTCTTTATTAGCTTCATTCTCATTTGAACTGAAAACTACTTGTTCCTCTGAACTACTGGATGATTCAGGCGCCACTATGGCTTTCTTCTTCTTTTTCTATTGAGGAACTTCCTTTTCTGGAGTAGGCATGTCCTTTGTCAATACCCTATCCCACCTTGAGATAATCCTAACATCCATTCTTCTCATATGATTTATCATAGAACCTGCAGCTTGGTTCATCACTTCTGGAATAGTTCCAGCTAAGTATAAACTCATAATCCTATCCAGATTGGGCTTCTTCAGATTTTCCTTTATCTTTTCAAACATCACTGCTGACCAATCAGTTTTGAGTTTGAAGATGATCCTAGTCATTAAACTGAACATGTGAGCTGATATCCTATCATGCCCACCTAGCTTGCTCAGAATTACTTTTCCTACTATTTCAGATAAGAACTTGCCTTGCATGTTCATGCCTTTCCTATTAAAAACTGATCCACCAAGTCCACACCATTGCAGTGCCTCTCTTGTCTTTAATGCAGGTACATCTTCCTCTTCTTTAGTTCTAGGTAGATGTAGAACTTTTCTTAGATTTTTCTTGGTGACTTTCACCTTAACTCCATGGACTTTGGATTTAATCTTATGACCCGTTTCATCAAGGGTAGCTGCACTAAAGAATTCGAGGACCTCCTTCTTCCAAATCTTGATTGGCTCTGAAACTAGATACTCTAGCCCAGTCTCTACAACTAGGGTTATAACACCGTGAATTTCTGGTTCCGCGTCGTCAAAAGCATGTCGCACGAGCTCATAACCTTCATTGATGTTCTCTTCTAGCTTGGGCACCATTAGGGTTTGGAGAAATTTTGAATTTAGAGAAGAGAGATATCGACACACAAGTTTGGTCTCGAAACTATGGTGAGCGTGTCGACAAACAATGGTGAAGACCTATTTATACCTTTCTAAAATCGAAGGTGAAAAGGCGCGTCAAAATACTCTAAATGTGTCGACACTGTTGAAAAGTGTCGACACTTTCTCCTAATGTCTCGACAACTATGTGTCGACATAAATATAGTCGACAAAATATATGTATCGACACTTATACATCTCAGCTCGACGATTAGTCGAAACTCTACTCGACGAAATTAATGTTAAATCTAAGTGTCGACACCACCCTGGATGTGTCGACACTTACTCTGGATGTGTCGACACTAATTCTCTGAAGTGTCGACACAGACTTTCTAGATGTGTCGACACCATTTCTCTGAAATGTCGACACCACTTCTATGTGTCGACACAGACAACTTCATGTGTCGACACCTTTTTACTTAGCCAATTTTATGAACCTATTCTAAGTTCAACATTCCTAATTCAATTTTAAAATTATTAAATTTGGTTTCATCTAGGGGCTTAGTAAACATATCAGCAATCTGATTATCTGTGTTAACATATTTTAGTGAAATGTCCTCTTTTTCTACATGTTCTCTAAGAAAATGGTATTTAATTTCTATGTGCTTAGTCCTACTATGTGAGACGAGATTATTTACAATAGAAATGACACTTATAGAATCACAAAACAAAGGTGTTATACTTACCTGGATACCATAGTTTTCTAGCTGATGTTGTATCCACAAAAGTTGTGCACAACAGCTTCCTGCAACAACATATTCTGACTCAGCTATGGAGATGGCCACACTGGTCTGCTTCTTACTACTCCAAGACACCAGCCTTCCACCTAGAAATTGACAGGTTCCTATAGTACTCTTCCTATCTTCCTTGCAGCCTACAAAATCTGCATCTGAATAACCTATCAGTACAAAATCTCCATTCCTAGGGTACCAAAGGCCTAAATAAGGTGTGCCCTTAAGATGTCTCAAAATCTTTTTGACTGCAGTCAGATGAGATTCTTTAGGGCATGCTTGGTACCTAGCATAGACACATGTAGCATACATGATATTTAGTCTACTAGCAGTCAAATACAGTAGGGAGCCAACTATACCTCTATACAAAGTTTCATCTACAGGTTTCCCTGCATCATCTTTGCTTAGAGACATGCTTCACCCCATAGGAGTTTTCATGGCAGTGGATGATTCCATACCATACTTCTTTATCAACTCTAGGGTGAACTTAGACTGGCATATGGACAGGCCATCTTCAGTCTGTCTTACTTGGAGACCCAAGAAGAACTTAAGTTCCCCCATACTGCTCATTTCAAATTTTCCTTGCATAAGTTTTGCAAACTTTCTGCAAAGATTACTTTCTGTAGACCCAAATATTATGTCATCTACATATATTTGGACTAAGATAATCTTGCCTTTAGATTCCCTAAGGAATAGAGTCTTGTCTATTTTCCCCCTTGAGAATTTGTTCTCAATGAGGAAACTAGACAGGGTTTCATACCAAGCCCTTGGGGCTTGTTTTAACCCATACAAAGCCTTCCTAAGTCTACATACATAATCAGGTTTAAGAGAATAAACAAAACCTGATGGCTGCTCTACATAGACTTCTTCTTTTAGGTTTCCATTCAGGAAAGCTGACTTTACATCCATTTGATATACCTTGAACCCTTGATATGTTGCATAGGCAAGGAACATCCTGATTGCCTCCAGTCATGCTACTAGAGCAAAGGTTTGATCAAAATCAATACATTCTTCCTACCTATATCCTTTTGCAACAAGTCTAGATTTATTATTTATAATGATTCCATTCTCATCCAACTTATTCCTAAAGATCCACTTAGTTCCAATAATGTTGTGGTCCTTGGGTTTAGGAACTAACTCCCAGACCTTGCATCTTTTGAACTGATTCAGCTCCTCTTGCATGACATCAATTCAATGAGAGTCTAGAACTGCTTCTTCAAATTTCTTTGGCTCTACTTGTGATAGGAAACTGGAGTTAAAGAACTGTACTCAGATTCCTGCTTCTGGTTTGCACTCCTTGTCTGGGATCACCAATTATTTGATTGGCTGGATGATCCTTTAAGTGTCTATTTGCTGGAGGTAGTCTATCTTCAGGTTGTACACCTCCAGCCTCTTCATTTAGCTGCACCTCTTGGTATTCTTCTACATCTAGAGAGTTTTGTACTCCCCCTGGACAACAGCCACCATCTTCCACTTGCCGAGTTGCAGTAGAACCTTCTGTAATGGTAAACTTGTCCATCAGATCAGTTATACCTATAGTGCTGCAAACACTACTTAGCAATTCACAGTTAATGAGTCTTGTTTCATCAAAGACTACAAGTACAAACTCTTCTACAACTTGAGTAACCAAGTTATAGACCCTATAAGCCTTACTATTGTTGCTGTACCCAACAAAGATCCCATCTTGGGATTTGGCAGCAAACTTGGTTAGATAAGACTTGCCATTGTTAAGAATATAACATTTGCAACCAAAGATCCTGAAATAGGATAAATTTGGTTTTTTGCCCTTCACAATCTCATAGGGAGTCTTATTGTGACACTTGGTGATAGTAGCCCTATTGATCACATGACATGCAGTATTTACTGCCTCAGCCCAGAAATATTCTGGTAGAGAAGTGTCACTCAATAGGGTTCTACCAGCCTCTATCAATGTTCTATTCTTCCTTTCAGCAATACCATTTTGCTGAGGTGTTCTTGGTGAGGAAAATTCCTGAAAAATCCTAAATTCTTCATGCAGTTTTGTCATATTTTCAGACTGAAATTCAGTGAAATGGTCACTTCTGATTTTGACCACTATACTATCTAACTCATTCTGAATTTATTTAACAAAACTATATAAGATACTTGGGGTTTCAGATTTTTGTCTTAGGAAGAACACCAAGAATATCTAGAGTAATCATCAACCACCACTGAATTGATGTCCTATGGAAGAGAGTTCAGCAACAATGAGCTGAATGACAAGTTCTTAAGATCTCTGACTAAGGACTGGGACATCAAGATTTGTGCCATTAGGGAAGTGGCCAAACTAGCTGATATACCTCCTCCAACTTTGTTTGGAAAACTGCTATCTTATGAGATACAGTTAATGGCTAGAAAGGTGGAAGAGAAGAACACTAGAGTGGAGCACAAGGAAAAGTCTGTGGCCTTCAAGACTGAAGCCACTAAGAAGTATAGAAGCAAGTCTCCATCTCGACCTCAAATAATTGTTGAGGCTGTCACAGATAATTCAGATAGCAAGAATTCAGATAGCAGTGATAATGATGAAGAATTTGATGCTTTTACTAGGCATTTTCAAAAATTTCTGAAGAAGAAGCAGTGGAGGTCTAAGTCTTCCACTTCTCAGCCAAAAGATGACTATTATCAGAAGAGGAAGTCATCCAGGAATGACAGAAGAAGGTCCAAGCCAAGAAAAGCTACATCCTGAAAGATTGTGTGTTATTGCTGCAATAGACAGGGACATGTAGTGGCTGACTGTCCTAAAAAGAGGAAGGAGTCAGCTGACAAAAAGAAGACTCGGGTTAAGAGCAAAAAGAAAAAGTCCTTTGTTACTAAGAAAGACAAGAGTCTGACAGATCAGTCATCTTCAGAAACAGAATCAGAAGCTGAAGCCTACATTGGATTATTTGTTGAAGAGGAAGAAGATGAGTTCATGCAGCTAATGAACTCAATTTATGAGCATGAGGACCATCAGTGCAAGGGACTGATGGCTTTATCTGAAGGAGACAAGAACCAGGATCAGCCTGGACCAAGTAAGGTACAAAGTTGTTCTTTTAGTTCAATTTATAGTACTGAGTCAGAATCTGAAGAAGATATTCATCAATTAATTGATGAATATAGGGACTTGTTGCAGGCCTTGAAGAAAAGCAAAACCTTTTCCAAAACTCAGGCAAAGGAGATTGCTAGTCTTAAATTGGCTGCTGCTGATTCAGACAAGTTGTTAGATCAAAAACTGAATGAGATTGCCAGATTGAAAAACATAACTGTTATTCAAATGGGCACAATCAATTTCAAGAATGATCAGATTAGAAATCTGGAGGTTAGACTTCAGAAGGAGAAAGAGATAGTTGCAAGTTTTTCTAAACCTAAATCTGTTTTACTCTTGATAGATGAGTTTGTACCTCAAAAGGGTAAGGCTGGATTAGGGTTTAAAAAACCTGTCTGGACTGCTAGGTCCAAATCTAAGGGCAAAGCCCTAACACAAAACATGAAGCCTATTGTAGATAATTCAGCTAGGGTTGTACCTAAATAAAGGTACAACAGGTTTGAGTGCTGGTGTTGTGGCAAGATAGGCCACTTTGCCTTAGATTGTTGGCACAATTCAAGTGTCAAGGAGAGTAGCAAACTGCCTGCTCGAAGAGCTATAAGTAGTTTTGTTAAAAGTCAGACTTACATGCACCAAGCACCCACGAGTTATTTGGGTTCTAAGGTTAAGTAATCTGTTTTACAGGTGAGTCCAAGTGGCCATGCCCCTATATGGTACTTGGACAGTGGATGTTCCAGGAACATGACTGGAACTAGGGGGTTGCTAAAGGACTACACACCTATCAAGGATGGCCCTAAAATAGCCTTTGGTGGTTCAGAAAAATGAATCATCAAGGGATTTGGTAATATTTCTAGTAATCAGATTACAATTACTCAAGTGGCTTATGTTAAGGGTTTGAAACACAAACTCATTAGTATAAGTCAGCTGATTGATTTAGGATATGACATCTCATTTGTCAAGAATGGTTGTCATATCAAAAGGTCAAGTGATCAAAAGATCATTTTGACAGGTTATAGAAAAAGGAATGTTTACTGTCTTGACTTTGTATGTGAGAACAATGTTTCTCCTATTTGTCTTGTAGCTGATGAGAGAGTCTCTTATTGTGTCAAATGGCACAAGAGGCTAGCCCATCTAAATTATAAGACTACTGGCCAACTCTTTAGCAAAACGTTAGTGAGGAATGGTCCTCAAGTTAAGTGTATAAAGGATGGGATATGCTCTATAAGCTCTGTTTGTGATGTAATACGAGTCGTGTCACTACGCAAATCTTCTTCCGCTACATTCAACTTCTCTTTCAACACAATGGACTCTAACAATGTCTTCTTCATTCATTTTGAAGGCACAACACCGTAGCCTAATCCTTTGTCATAACCAGACTTATTTCCAAGTGTAGTCTTTATAATTTCTCTTTTAGATATTATGAGATCACTGTCAGAATCTGTTGATATTGTTCTCAGCCTTTCCATTTTGCACTGTAAAATATAGTGTTATAATAGAAACGTATATTATTAATTAATTTTGTGAAAGTTTGAAATATATTTTGACCTACGTATGCTGCTTCTGCTGTCTCACTGACAAATACCCCATTCTTCCTATGGGTGTTAGCAAAGTTCTCAACGGGGATTTGATTAACCTGTATATCAATAAAATATTTGAGAATGTCATATTGTTCAAAAACTCACATGTAATCATTATATTACAATTTCCAGCTGTATTGAACGGTAGGATTTGGAACCCGACGTATGAGTAAACGACATGTGTGATCTATTAACAACATTTGTCTTGAACCTTTTCTACAAGTAAACAAAAGTATTGAATGGTACTCATTGAACTTGTCATTAATAAACTATGTACTAAACAGAATTTATATAAGTAGTCACAATCACCTTAAAATTCTCACTCTCGAAGAGATTACACAACTGACACCAATTCTCGATTGGGATCCCCTCAAATGGGCTACTAGCTCTTGGATTCTTTCCTGCCACAATATAACCTTTATAACTTGCAGATAATCTTCCTGTCCAATATGTGTAGCTACGTTGAAACATCTCATACATGAACTCTTGCACATTTTATCTGTTTCCCAATTCTTTATCTCAAACCATTGCTACAAAAAATTAAAAGATTTGGTTATCCCAAACAAATTCACAAAGTGGATATATAAATATGCACTTACACGTAATGCAGCATATAAAGTATGTTTCAGCTCTTGCCCCAGATAACTCCATGGGGTCAAAAAAATCCAAACATGCACTGTGTCTTACAATAACACCTACACCATTTGCAAGGTGCTTTGCATAGCGACGTGGCTTCTTAAAACCTTCAGGGAACTCAATCTCAAGTAGTTTCTTATCCTAATAAAACAAGTAAAATTCTGTAAACATATATATAATAAGTGCATGTATGTTTTAATATACATAAATAAAGCATACATTTTCTAGTATTACGTTCTCAATCGACCTTTCGGTGGTCACCCCACGACCTCTTCTTATAGATGAGCTTCCCATTATATATTTAGAAACCCTTAATAAATATATGATTCAAGTAAATGATACAAATTGACCAAAAAAATAGCAACTTAATTACCAATATTAGTAGAACCCTGTATTGGACTTTCATAATTTCCTTCATTAATGGTGGTATCATCATCAGAAGCCCCAGATCTACTTTGTGATTGTTGCCGATTAGGTGAAGGTGTATTTAGTATATATAGATGACAATTCGACAACCTCATTATTTTCAGGAATTTCTTCAACAAGCAGTTGTTTGCTGCTCCTTGTCATTGGGCGGCGTTGAAAAATTTTTTTTGAAGGCATATTACTGCAAAGTAAACATCACATTAAATTATTTAGAGAAATCATAAAAATGGAATAATTGCATTATTGTTTAGTACTAATGATTAATAAAAAATTTAACTTACCATTTACATTAGGTCTACATGTTATCATCATTCTCATCACAATATTGCATTAGTGTTTCGTCATCCTCATCTATGGACTCATCTCCGTCACCAATATTATTAAGTTCTTCCTCTTCGTGGATTCTTGTTAGAACTTCTATATTTATAATATCATGTTCTATATCATCTCTTCCTAGGAATTGCAAGTTCTGATCTTCGGTAGCATATATTAATTCAGTTTCTGAGGACTCATATTGTTGAACTATATTATCATTCATCACCTCCACTTCTAGGTCAGCGTGTTCCTTTATGTCACAAAGGTGTCTATGACGTACAAGTTGTGCAATTTTCCATGGATCTCCGAGTTTAGTGTCATCGACATAGAACACTTGTTGCACTTGGTTTTGAAGAACGAATGGATCATCCTCACACCAACGAGAAGTTTTGTCCATGCTCAAAAAATATTTATCTTTATGCGTAGTCTTTTTCCCACTAGTGTCAAACCACTCACGCCAAAATAATACTACTTTATACCCATGAAGATAGGTCAATTCAACGACCCTACTTAAAACTCCATAGAACTCTACCATGATATTTTGATGTTCCCCCTCAACAAGTAAACAACTATTTTGTGTTGTTCGGCGATCATCTCGATCTTGTATATGAAATTGTACTTCATTAACAATGCAAACAGAGTAAAATTTTGTTAAGTATGATTGTGGACCATTTGCCAATGCCCATAATTCTTCGGAGACTTCGCCCGAGTTTGTTTGAAGCACTCTATTTATCTATACAAAATACAATATAAAGAAAATTAGATAGGTGAAACTATAAAATTTCAAGATCTTACATGATCTTGAAATTAGATATATAGGTGATACTATTTATACTATAAATTGGATAGATGATACTATTTGGATCTTACATGATCTTGAAACCAATAATGAAACTGCTCTTGATGAGTTTTGTCAATGTTTCTTTCATTTTCCCTTTTAAGCTCCTCCATGTGCTTACTATTAAAAATTAAAAACAAGTACATTAGAATTAGTTACAAAGTAAGGAAATTGAGCTCTTTCATGTATCTAACCTTTGAAATTCATCTACTTCGGTACAATTGTTTAATATGAATTTATGGGCTACATCTAGATCCCTTTTAGAAAGTGCTTTGCAACGGAGAAGAGGTCCAAAGGGTCTCACTTTTGATGCAAAAATATACAATTCACACGCTTGCTGATGCTCCATAAAATCTTCATTTCTCTTTTTCTTTATTGAACCTTGTTTCTATTTCATTTAGGTACATTGACACAAATGTAAAAGACTCTTTTTACAATATATCCTTCCGCTATAGAACCCTCTGGATGCCCTTTATTACGTACGTATCCTTTAAGAGTTTTAAGAAACCTAAAGGGAAAACTCAATGATAATAACGACAAAATTGTTCGGTTATGCTATGTAAGATAATAAAGTATAAATGCACATAAAACAAGTACCTTCCAATCGGATACATCCAACGTGAGTGAACTAGGGCAGCAATCTTCGCCTCTTTCGGAAGGTGAATAGCCAAGTGAACCATTACATCAAAAAATGTTGGAGGGAATATTCTCTCCATTTTGCACAAAATAATGGGGATATTACTCTCCAACTTCTCGATATGCTATACCTTTAGTGTCTTTGAGCATAAAATTTTAAAAACATCTCCTAACTCATATAGTGCCTCAACAACATCTGGGCGTAGAAACCCACGACTGCCAATATGAATTAACCATTGTAGTAGAACATTGTAATCATGAGATTTAAGTCCATAAATCTTCCCATCCTTTACACATCTTGAAATATTTGACACATAGCCATCCAGAAACTTGACATTTTTTTAAAAATTGCAAACCTTTTTTTGTCATCGGAAGAGAGATTATAACATGCTTGAGGTTTTATTATAGTGTTTCCATTTCTAATCAAGTGTAACTCCTTCCTAATGTTAAGGTCTCGCAAGTCTTCTCGTGCTTTTTCCGTATCTTTGTTTTTTCCATTATTGTTCATCAATGTGCCCAACAAACTATCACAAATATATTTTTCAACATAAATTACATCAATGTTGTGTCGTATCAAAAGCTTATGCCAGTAAGGTAGCTAAAAAAAGATGCTTCTCTTTACCCAATTTCCTTCTTCACTACTGCGCTTCCTCTTTCGCTTGCTTGGGTGTTTTCCAAATTTATCAAAGTTATGTTCGAGTTTGGTTAAATCTGAAAGCAATTGTGCGCCACTCCACTCCCTTGGTTTTGAATGTGTTTCTGACTTTCCATTGAACAATTTACTCCTTCGATAAGGGTGATCTTCAGGTAGATAACGACAATGTCCCCTATAGCATATCTTACTTCGAATTCGTTTAGAATCTGTATCATGTAAACATGTTGGGCATGCCCCGTAACCCTTTGTGGTCCACCCAAATAAATTACTAAGAGCTGGAAAATCATTAATTGTCCACATAAGTGCATCATGCATTTTAAAAGTGTCTTTGCTGTATGTGTCATAAGTCTGAACACCATTCCATAATTTTTTAATTCTTCTATCAATGGTCTAAGATAAACATCAATATCTTTTCCAAGCGCACGTGGGCCAGGAATTAATAATGACATCATAAGAAACTCATCTTTCATACCTTTGTATAACGACATATTATATGGAATTAGCACAACTGTCCACATACTATAAGAAGTACTCATATTTCCAAACGGATTGAACCCATCGGTAGACAATCCAAGCCTAACATTACGTGGATCTGCGGCAAAACTGGGATAGTGTGCATCAAAACTCTTCAATGCAAGTGAATCTACCGGATGACTCAAAGTACCTTCTATCTCTATATGCTTCTCAGTACGCCACCTCATGTAAGCTGCTGTTTTAGAAGACATATAAAGTCTTTGTAGCCTTGGTGTTAAGGGGAAATGCCACAAAATGTTTTGAGCAATTAATTTTCCTTTCCTTTCGTTATATTTCCAACGTGGTTCTTCACACACAGGACATACATCTTTCTTCTCATTCTCTTTCCAAAATAGTGCACAATCATTTCTAAGTGCGTCAATCTTCTTATAGCCCAAACCTAAACCAGAAAGAAGTTTCCTAGCCCAATAAATAGATTTTGGAATTAGATTATCTTCTGGCATCACGCCCTTTAGCAATTCAAGAAGCATGTTAACTGACTTATCTGGCATCTTATTCATTACTTTGATATGCAGGAGTTTAACAATGAATGCTAACAAAGAGTACTTTCTGCAACCTGGGTATAGTTCACGTCTGACATTACATAATAGACTTGAAATAGTTCCAGTACTATCTTCGTTAGAATGTTCAGGAAGTTCTGCATCTCCAATATCGTGTATCAAATCAACTAAATCGTCAATGGCTTCAATTTCATCATTACTTTCCTGACTTTGAAAAGGTCCACTATTGTTAGTATTAGAACTGAACACAAAAGTAGTCCTTTTAGCTTCTCCATGATGTATTCACTCCTTATAATATTTGTAAAACCCTTTCAAATGCAAGTCTGTTTTAACTTCAATGAGACTCTTTGTTTTAGTGTTTCGACATACATTGCATGGGCAAAGAATTTTATCTTCAAAGTAAATAGCATTTTCCAGTGCAAACTCTAGAAATAAATTCACGCCTGTAGTATAGGTAGAACTGAATCTATCTTGTTCAAAAATCCAGCTTTTATCCATAGCTAACAAAAAAAGAATGGGATAACACTACCAAGAAACACATATACAATATATATGAAATTTAATATGAAAATTTGGAGAAATTATTTTGAAGCCCATAGCCAAAAAATGCTAAAGCAAAAAATAAGAATGGGAAATGATTGCTAATCTATGAAAGTTTTGGTTTGACATCATACTACAACATACAAGGGTGTCTACAACAGAAAATGCTAAAGCAATAGCCACTAAGAATGGGAAATGATTGCAAGACACAAAAGAAAAGTCCTATCTGGAAAGAAAATCATATTGTAAAATCAAAAGAACTGTAGCCAATGAGGAAAACAAACCACTGCATAAAAGGTTGTGGTATAATAGTTGGCTAAGAATGGGAACTGAAAACAAACCACTACAAAAAAACTGTATGCTTGGTATGACAAATGTGACAAAAAAACGAAAAGAGAAGCAAGTGAAATAGAAATTTCATCCAACCAAACAATATTACTGAAGAGATTCATAGCAATAGTAACACACACTACTAGCACAAGATAATATTACTTCTTGCCGAACTGATTGCACACACACTACTAAGCCACTACAAACAAGATGAATACCCCCAAAAAACTACAAGAGCATATTACTTGGAAGAAATGCAAGAAGATAGGGTTTTGATAATAATTTTAGTAGGGAACAAACGACAAAAAAATCAAACCACAACAAGATTCATAGTAATAAACCAAAATACGGCCAAAAAAATCATACCCTAAAGAACATGTTGGAACTTCAAAGACAATATTACTTCTAACCCTAAGGGCATCAAGATGAATACCCCCAAAAAACCCAAACATCATATGTAGGCAATGAAGAATCTCTTGACCACGAGACAACAACTTCTTGACGATGCATGAAGAAACCAAGATCAAAAGTTCAGGAAGAAGGAAGAAATGCAAGAAGATATACCAGTCGCAAGAAGGAAGACATGCTCTCTCTCCTGCTTCTCCCCTCCTCTGCTCTCTCTCATGATTCGTTGTAGGAAGAAGCCAGTTGCGAGAAGCCAGTCACGATATTCCTCTAAGAAGAAGCCAGTCGCCAAATTCGGAGAAGGAAGAATCCAGTCGCGAGATTAGGGGTTTCGAGAATGCGCCGGGAGGGGATTGATGAATATAGGGTTTTGATAATAATTTAATTGGAGGGAAATTTCCCTCCAATTATTTCATGCACTTGATCATATATTCCTAATTTTTTGCTCGAACTCAAGAGGCTCATGTTCCGTTTTGAACAAAAATGAATCGGAGACAGATCGAGCTCGGCTAGTAATCAAGCTCAAGCTAATTGTACTCGACCTCGGGCTCGACTCATAATGGAGCTCGACCTTATGGAACACGAGATCGAGCTCATGGAGTAATCGATCTTGAGGACATTGGAGTCGAGCTAGGAAAAATATTGTGGTCGGGAAAAAAAACGCACGTTCGAGTGAAAAGCACATGTTCGGGAGAAAAATGTTCTCTCGGTTCAAAAAATGCTCTCGAACATTAGTGTTGCAATAAAATATGATATATTTATGGTAACAAAACTTTAATAATAAAATATTAATAATAGTAAGGAAAACCTCTTTGTCACAAAAAACTTTCATGATGTGGTTAAAATTGATACATATTGTGAGGAATTATTTACTATTTGTTATGTAACATTAGTGTTGTTACAAATACTTACATTTATAGTAACAGATAAATTATTATTGTAACAAAATATAAAATATTCGTTACAAAAAATTACTTTTTGGTAACAACAAAAAATTTTTGTTGCTAAATATATGTATTAGTAACAAACTGGGTTTCTATTATATTTCAGTGCTTACAACAAGTGCAGTTTGTTGTAGTGACGACAAGCAATAATCCTGATGAAGTCCATAATGAATGCTGCGTCTAATGGTAATATTCAGAGAATGTTAAGCATTGATTACATAGGAATTATCGCAATAAACTAAGGGACAGAGGAGAAGAAAAGTCCATGTCTGGAACAACACAGAAATCGTCGAGTGAAAAGCAGAATTCGTCGACCTCGGTACAGAGTTCGTCGAGCTGAGAAGTCAAGTTTGGCAACCAGATAATAGTTGTTCATCGACCTGAGATTCAAGATCATCGACCTGAGGACAAATAACTGCTTTCTTTGGAACCTTGCCAATTCTGTGCATCAAGATCATCGAGCTGAGAATTTAAGTTCGTCGACTAGTGTTTAGAGTAATGGTTATTGGACTTTAGAATATTTAAGTGAAGTATCCAGAAATCATCGACCTGAGAATTAAGTTCGTCGAGCTGAGAACTGCTAACTCTACTTGCTATTGAGGTCTAAGTTCGTTGAGCTGAGAATACGAATTCGTCAACTGAAAAATGATTCTAGACTTAGAATATTTAAGTGTTTCTGGTCTTATAATGTTGAAGTAGATGATCCAGAAATCGTCGACCTAAGATCCAAGTTCGTCGAGCTAATATTCTAACTTCATCGACTGGAGTTCAGTGAGAAGAATTCTGAACTTGGAATGTTAAAGTATAGTGTCCATAAATCATTGACCTGAGAACCAAGTTCGTCGAGCTCAGCTCAGAGAATTTTCTTTGAGTTCGTCGAGCTGAGCACGATTTTCGTCGACCTGAGTTCGACGAACGTCGAACTCATTTTCTAAGTCTTTGAAATTTCTCTAAGTCGTGAGTCTTTTGCAGTCTGTTGATGGCTAGTCCATGCAGTGTTGACTCTAAGGACATGACCTAGACTCTAGGACTCATACGTGACCCTAGCTATACATGTTGGGTCAAACATCCTAGTTTAGTGAACCTAGCCCAAATCCAACTAGGGATCCAACAATCTCCCCCTATTTGGGTAATGTCACTAATTATAGACTCACAATAATAAAAAAGCAAGAAAATAATATATCTGGCAGGAATTTTAACATATGCAGCAGATATATATATATATACAGAGAGCTTTGTATTAGAATAAAAACATACAGTTTTAAAATAATTAAAGAGACTTAAACAGTTTAAAGTTTATTTCTTCTTCTTGGGATCCTTGTACTTAACCTCCTTAGGTTTGTCACCAGGCTGTGAAAACTTGATCTCCCTATTTGGATTAGCTTATTGTGTCTTTGTCATTGTCATGTTAGCAGCTCTAATGATATTAAGGGAGGTAGCCCTTGGCACTACAACTTCTGGATGCAGTTTCATATAATCATCAACATTAAAGAATTTATTAGCTTTAGCAAATCTGTTGAGTTCCTCCTTCTTGTATTTGGACATGGTTGAATATAGAGAAGGATCCTATCCTTTAGCTTTTTGATTTATTAATCAAGGATAGACAAACCAGTTCCTGGAATCTAGCCATACTTGCAGTTGTAGCTGTTTCTGGATATTCAAAAGGTTCAAGAGGGAGGCAGGTCTCTTTGGGCTTTCAGCTTTATGTTCAGTAATTTATTGTTGTTGTTGTTGTTGATGTTGCTGTGGTTGCTGTCTGCCTGATGAGTAATGCCTCTGTTGGCTGCTTCCTGAAGAGGAGGAGGACCTACCCAGATGTATCTGATAGGTTTGAAACTGTGTAGTCCTCTGAGTTGAAGAACTTGAAGCACCAGTAGGTGGAGGAGGAGGATCCTTTTTATATCTCTGAGGAGGAGGGGACAACTTCCTGATTTTATTTCTTTCTTTTTATTGGTTCTTGGACAGCCACATCCATGCTGGCATGCCCTTATAAGGTGTGATTTTCTATAGTATATAATATGGAGTATCATTTGCTGGATTTGGTTTTTGGGCAGGAGGTGGAGGAGCCTTTCTTTTCTTGGAGACTTTCTTTTTCCTAGGCTCATCATCAGAGTCCTCTTCATCATCATCCTCATCATCAGAGTCTTGAGGAGCATCATACAAAGCATCAATAGCTTTTAGTACAGATTTATCAATGTGCTTTTTAGCCTGAGTAGGATCTGGAGAAAGAGCTGGAGATGGAACAGGAGAACTACATATATCAGTGCTTTCAGCAACTGATCTACTCTCTTCTTCTATATCATCCATGATCAATTCATCAAGATCAGACATTGGAGTGTCATCCATTATGAAGGTTGGAGCAGAAATAACTTGTGGAGGGGATGCAATAATGGGGGAAGCAGCTTTGGGAGGAGATGGTAGGACTGGAGCTTCTGGAACAATAGAAGTAGCCTTAAGTTGCTTGGCAACCTTGGGGTTTATTGGTGAGGTATAAGGGACTATAGCCAAAGATGGCTTTGTACTATACTCTAGAAGTCCACTCAAATAAACTATATCAAATACCTTCAACAAATTCATTAGATCAACTGTGGGATTGATAATATAATCACCAGTAGTATCTATCACAGCCAACCCAGGCTCATCAATTTAAGTATCTGAGTCTATCAAATCTATTATTGCAAAAGGATCTACATCTTTTGAAGAATCGGTCATGAAGGAATCAAGTTCTGCTGCTGCTGCTTCTGCTGCTTTTTCTGCTGCTGTTTCTGCTGCTGTATTCACTGGAGCTTCTTCATCATGAAGCATCTCCCCCTGACTTGCTCCAGAAGGTCCTAAAGCCAGTCCCCCAGAAGAAGAAGGGACAGGGGATAAAGCAGCAACTGTGGTATAGAGAGTGTTGAGGGAAGCATTGAGAGGAGCTAGAGTAGTAGTGAGAAGATTTTGAAGTGTAGGAGAGATGAAAGCAAGCAAGTCCTTTGCAATATCAGAGAAATTTAAATAAAGAGATTCTGGAGCATTGGAGGAGTAGGGATTGTGGTGACCACAATTTGAGCAAACAGAGAAGGCACTGGACATATCTTGGTGGGTGTGGTTAGGTGCAGAAGATGGAATTTCAGTTCTGGGGATGGATGCTTGATGTGGGGATGATGGGGGAATCACTAGCTTGAATGTGTGGGAGGAGATAAAGGTGTCAGGATTTGTGGTGGTTAAATGAGGTGGAAGAGGGGATTGAGGTGGGGAGGCTTGGGGTGATTGGGAAGGAGAGTTGTGTATGGATACCTGAGTGGGAGAAGATGGGATTACAATTGTTTGGATTGAGGTGAGATTTATTTGAGGAGGGGATGGAGGTGGAGAACATGCAGGAGAGGAGGGATGTGTAGAAATGTGGAGTGGTTGTTGTTGTTGGTGTTGAGGACAAGAAGGAATTGTGGAGGTGGAGGGGGCTTCTGCTGGGGTTTGAGGAGCAGCTGTGACAACCCTAGTGCTTTCAGAAGGCCTAGGTGAGGAGGCAGCTTTGGTGGGCTTGGTGATCCTCCTTTCCCATCTGCCAAAGAGAGTAGAGGTGAGCCTTTTGGAGGCATTAATGAACACTATTGTCGAGACCAAGTGTTCAGAGGCCTTTTCCTGTAGAAAAATGCCCAGTATCCGGCCGAAACAAACTTCTTTCCTGTTGGTTTTCTTCTTAATAAAATCAAACAGTAACTGGCCCCAGTTAATTCTTTTCTTTTCTACTAACACGGCCATTACTAAGAACTGCCGTCTTGTTATATAATCATGTGCTGTGTGTTTGCCGAACAGCACTTTGCCGACCACATCAGCTAGGAACTTGTATTCTGCCGATAAGTTCTTCTTGAGTAGTTTGTTGGGGTTATCTCCACAGTGACCCATTTTATTCAACATATCATTATATTCTTCAGTATCTAGTTTGATGTCTTCCTTACCATTTAGCAGACCGAAAATGTCAGTTAGTATATTAGGGGAGAGAGAAACGGAGGTACCCAAAATCATTCCTGTCATTGAATCGTCTATTGTGGTAGAAGTGAAAACCCATTCTTTGACCTCTGTCATGACAATCTTAATTCTAACCGTCATGAACTATTTCAGTTGTTGCTCTTCAAATTACTTTAATATTTCCACGAAAATTTGATCGGAAAACTGGAAGCAATCAAAATCAATGTGAAATCCCATGTCGAATTTCATTGTAGAGGAAGCAGTAGCCGAAATCGCCATGATTCACCTGCAAGAGAGAAAACGACGATCAAGTGCAAGGGAACTGAAAGCGCGGGACGGAAGTCGAAGAAAAACCGAGATATAGGATTTTCGGAATATGAATCGACAAACTCCATTCCATGAAAAATAGATAATTCTTCGATCTTAGATCGACGAAATAATTGGGAGTTAAATAATTCGTTCGACGAAAGTTTTCTAAAACACATTCGCCGATCTCCGTTCGATGAACACAACTTCACTCATAGAGAGTTCGTCGATCTCCGTTCGACGAATATCTCAAGAACGTTTCCCAGTTCGTCGAGCTCCGTTTGACGAGCTTCGAAGGATTTGTCGAGTGCAGACAGAAGTTAAATCAAAGCTTCTCCATTGATCATGCCCAGCTGATTTATAAAGAACAAGTGATTCCTTTCATCCAATGGTTTGGTGAAAATATCAGCTCTTCGTAAATCAGTGTAGATATAGACAAGTTTGATTTTGTTTTTGTCTACACACTCTCTAATGAAATGATGCCTAATGTCTATATGTTTAGTCTTATTGTGATGGACTGGATTTTGTGCTATGGATATAGCACTTTTGTTATCACATAGTAGAGTTGAATTATTTAAGTTGAAACCATAGTCTAGGAGTTGGTTTTGAATCCACAACATCTGAGAACAGCAACTGCTAGCTGCAATGTATTCTGCTTCAACAGTTGATGTGGATACATGATTATTTCTTGCAGAACCAAGACACTAGTCTCATACCAAGGAACTGACAAGTTCCTTAGGTTCTTTTCCTGTCAACTCTGCATCTAGCAAAGTCAGCATCTGAATATCCATTTAAATCAAATTCTTATTCAGTAGGATACCAAAGGCCTAGACTAGGACAACTCTTTATATATCTCAAAATTCTTTTTAGAAAAACTAGGTGAGATTCTTTAGGGTTCACTTGAAACTTAGCACAAAGACATGTGGCAAACATTATATCAGGTCTGCTAGCTGTAAGATATAATAGGGACCCAATAATGCCCCTATATAATTTCTGATCAACAGGTTTCCCATGTTCATCAGTGTCTATTACAACATTAGTAGCCATAGGTGTTTTCTTTGCTGAGGCATCAGCCATCACAAACTTTTTAAGAAGATCTTTAGCATATTTTGCCTGGGAGATGAAAATGCCATCAGGTAGCTGCTTCACTTGGAGACCAATGAAGTAGGAGAGCTCACCCATGCTACTCATTTCTAACTTTGAATGCATGAGGTCAAAAAACCTCTTGCATAGCTTGGAATCAGTAGACCCAAATATAATGTCATCTACATATATTTGTACTAACAAAGTTTGATCCTTATGGTGCCTAGTGAACAATGTTCTATCTACTATGCCTCTAGTGAATTTATGCTCTATAAAAAAGCTAGCTAAGGTCTCATACCAAGCTCTTAGAGCTTGCTTTAAACCATAAAGAGCTTTATGTAATCTAAAAACATATGAGGGATGAGTTGTAGAGATAAAACCTGGAGGTTGTTCAACATAAACCTCTTCTTTTAGTACTCCATTTAGAAAGGCACTTTTCACATCCATCTGGTAGACTTTAAACTTCTTATAGGCAGCATAATCAAGGAAGATCCTGATTACTTCTAACCTTGCAACTGGTGCAAAGGTTTGATCATAGTCTATGCCTTCTTCCTGCCTATATCCTTGAGCAACAAGCCTAGCCTTGTTCTTCATAATTGTACCATGGGTATCTAGTTTGTTTCTATATACCCATTTAGTTCCAATGACTGGGTAGTTTTTGGGTCTTGGAACTAAATCCCAAACTCTACATCTCTCAAATTGGTTGAGTTTCTCTTGCATTGCAATGATCCAGTGTGGATCTTGCTCTGCATCTTTTATGGATTTAGGCTCAACTTGAGAGAGAATACAGGCATGCATCACATCTTGGTTGAGTTGATGCCTTGTCTGTACACCTACTATTATGTCTCCAATCACTTGGGATCTATGGTGATCCCTTAGTGTGACAAGGTCAGTGGGTGGAGTTAGTTCAGCAACAACATTTGGAATTAATTGCTCTTGTGGAATTATGTCTGTTGTTGAATGAGGTGCAGCCTCTTCCAAAGATTCATCTTTGCTGTCTTCAACAACTTGTGGAGTAGGAGGTGATATAACTTCTTATGGCAGGTTCAACTCACCCATTTCCTCACACAAGTGAGGTGCCTGCAAAGTGCTATTGGTAGAAATTTCTTTCTCCTTGTATAACATGTTAGCCTCATCAAAAGTGACATGAATTGATTCTTCAATTTTTAAAGATGATTTATTAAACACCCTATAAGCTTTGCTTACTTGTGAATATCCTATAAAAATTCCCTCTTCAGCCTTAGCTTCAAATTTTCTAATATATTTTTTGTTATTATTATGTATGTAACATATACAGCCAAATACTTTAAAATAGGTGATTTTAGATTTCTTCCCTTTGAGTAATTCATTGGGAGTCATATTCTTAAGTTTATGTATTATGCTTCTGTCCAGTACATAGTTTACTGTGCTTACATTCTCTGCCCAAAAGGATAGTGGCATATAAGCATATGCAAGTAATGTGCCTGTAGCTTCAATCAAGGTTCTATTCTTCCTTTCAGCTACACCTCTTTGTTGGGGAGTTATAGGAGCTAAGAAGCAGTGCGTGATACCTTCCTTCTCACGGAACTCTTGCATAAGAAGAGACTCAAACTCTGTACCATGATCACTCCTGATCAATGCAACATGAGTAGAGTACTCAATCTATATGGTCCTGAGAAAATCTGTAAGAACTTTAAAGGTATCTGACTTAGATCTCTAAAAGAACACCCAAGTGAATCTTGAGAAGTCATCTACACTGACTAGAGTATAGGATTTCCCTCCTAGGCTTTGTACAACAATGGGTTCAAAGAGATCCATGTGTAGTAAGTACAAGATCCTAGGTGAATCACTTTTATTAACTGATTTAAAACTAGATTTAGTTTGCTTGCTTAGTTGACAAGCCCTGCAAAGGCCTTCCTTCTTGTAAGGACAAGAAGGTAAGCCTCTTACAAGGCTATCTTTAGATAGCCTAGTAATATTTTTCATGTTTACATGTCCTAGTCTTTTATGACATAATTCATTTTGATTGCTAACTAAATTAAGTAGACAAATGTCTGAAGGTGCAGAATGAAAATCAACTAAGTATATGTTTCCATATCTATTTCCAATTAAAACTTTTTGTTTTTCTTTATTAGAAATAATACAGGATTTTGAGTTGAAGTGTACCTGATAACCTTCATCACATAATTGGCTTATAGAGATGAGGTTATGCTTGAGTCCTCTTACATAAGTCACCTTCTTGAATGTGACTGCTCCAATCCTTACTTCTCCATAGCCTTCTGACTGGGCACACTTTGAATCACCAAAGATTACCTTTGGTCCCAGCTTGGACTTGTAATTGTGTAAGTTATCCTTGATGTCAGTCATGTGCTTGGAGCATCCACTGTACAGATACCATAATTGATTAACAACTGGACAACTCTTCACCTGCAGAGAAAATAATTAATTATTCTTGACCCAGGTTACCTTGGGTCCTTTGTTTTGCTGATAGGAAAAACTTGAAATCACAGAAAATTCAGGTTGTGATTTATAGCCTAAGGGATGATATCTTCAAGGAGGAATTATCCAATCAGCCACTGGATTAAAAGGTTTCCTAGATTTATTAGAGTTGTTGTTAAAGTTACGACTTTTATTAAGTCTTTCTGGGTTCGACGAAATATTATGAGTTCGTCGACCAGAGTTCGACAAAACGGGATGAGATCGTCGATCTCTGCTCAGAGAATGAACATGTTCATTTTCTAAGCCCCAGGTTCGTCGATCTCTGCTCGACGAACCATACACAGTTTGTCGATCGCAGTAAGACGAATAATTATTATATAGATTTGCGTTCAGCGTTCGTCGACTTAAGTTCGACGAATTGGCCATATTTCGTCAATCTGAGTTCAACGAAATCTGCTGAACTTTGTTTTTATCTATGGTTTTTTGGATTCTGTTATTATGATTTTTAAAGTTAGTTACTTCATCTGTTGTTTGGTTGTTGTTCATTACTTCTTTACCCTTAGCTGTAACAAATCTGATGGGGTTGATAATATGTTCTTCTTGACAATGGGGGCCAACTTGATGATCCACCCAAGCCTAGTTTGCCATTCAGTCTGGCATTGACTGTGCTTGTGATGTCCATCAGCTTAAGGCTTCTCCCATTGTGAGATTCCTCAAGTTATTTGGCCTCACATAGTTCAATTTTTAAAGCAATAATTTGTTCATTAGCTAGTGTAAGTTCTTCTTTTAGTTTAGTATTTTCAGAAATCAAGTTTTCTTGGTTAGACAATTTTTCTCTAAGTGTTTTGATTTCCTTTTTAGAGTTTATTATATCAATACACATAGTCTTAAATTCATTTTTAAAGCTATCAGAATTATAGTCAAAAGAGGACAATACTTGATCAGCTTCTGATTCAGAAGCTTCTTCATTGTCAGATGCATCTTCTTTATCTGAATGACTTATGGTGGCATCAATGGTCGTGAGGCAGACTTCCTTGGCCCTTTCCTCTTCTTCTTCTTCAATGGAGCTGGAGGATTTGGATTCATCTTCAGTTTCACTTCAGGCTTCAGCTACAAAGCCTTTCTCCTTCTTTTTATATTTGCTGGAGGAAGCCTGCTACTTTGCTGTCTTCTTGAATCCTTCTCTCTTCTTCTTTCTTTCTTTTGATTCTCTGGACACTCTGAGATGAAGTGTCCAGGTTTCCTGCAGCAAAAGCAAACTACCTCTTTAGTAGGGT
Organism: Platanthera guangdongensis; assembly: GCA_039583875.1. NCBI lineage: Eukaryota > Viridiplantae > Streptophyta > Magnoliopsida > Asparagales > Orchidaceae > Platanthera > Platanthera guangdongensis. The sequence goes on from CM077163.1 coordinate 98,144,893, forward strand.
TTTGTCATACATTGGCTTGTCATCTTGTCTGGATGACTTTCTTCTGAAATCTTTCCTTGCCATTTTATAAAATCTCTTGGCAAAGATACTCATCAACTATTCATTGACTATTGAGGCTTCAGATTCTTCAACAGCCTTGAATGCCAGGTTGTGTTCCTTCCTTGCTGGTGGAGGTGTCCTTTGCTCTGCTTCTTATCTTGATTTAATGAGCTACTCATAGGACTTGAGCTTTCCCAAAAGAGATTCAGTGGAAATCACATTTAAGCTTCTGGCCTCCTTGATTGGCCAGATCCTTGAATCTTATGAGCTTTGGAAGCACATAAGGATTTTGTCATTCACCTCAATGAGGGTGATGTCCTTATACAATGTGTTCAGCTCATTAATGATTGGTCTCATCCTGTTGTACATATCTGCAATAGATTCTGTTTCCTCCTTCTTGAAGTTCTCATATTGGGATATGAGATTGGATCTTCTATATTTCCTCTCATCAGCTGATCCAGCTACCATTTGGTTGAGAGAGTCCCAAATGGCCTTAGCTATTGTGCATTCAGCCACTCTTTGGAAAATGTCATCTGAAATTATTTGGGCTAGAATGTTCATGGCCTTGGCATCAGTAACCTTGGATTTATTTTGTGCTTCAGTCCACTCAGGTGGTGGAGTTGCATTAGTGCTTGAAGCTGCTGTAGATGTTGAGGCAGTTGCTTGAGGAGGACCTGTCAAAATAGAGTTGTATATGTGCTCATCAATAGAATTCATATATAATTTTATTCTTGTCTTCCAAATGGCAAACTTATTTAGGTTGCACACTGGAGGTCTGGTGCTTGCATAGTCTTTATTCAGTGTCATGTTGTGAATATAATCCTAATAGAAATAAAATAAAAATCAGATCTAACAAAGGATCTATTGGTTCAAGGGTTAGCTTGTACAACCAAAGGAAACTTGCCTTGATACCAATTAAAAGTAAGGGTTAGATCTGAAATACTCTAGAGGGGGGGGGGGGGTGGATAGAGTATCTTGAAAACTTAAAAACTTTTTGCTATAAATAAAAACAGACGTAAGGTAAATTAATGTAGCACTATCACATGCACAACAAAACCAAATATCACAAACACAGCAACCTAACTAGCACAGCCACAGCAAGAACAAAAGAAAAAGTGCAACCAGTTAATATAAGAATTTTATAGTGGTTTCCCAAACTGGGTACATCCACTCTTCTACCACCCTGGTAGGAATCCACTAGCAGGTTTTTGATCAGGTGACTGCCACCAATGAGCTTTTGATCAGGTGCTCAAAAACTTACCCAAGTCTTTTGATCAGGAGACTTACAACCAAGAATAACTTTTGAAGGGAGTTAAAGAACCCTTTTTACAGTGGGGGATGAGAGAGTGATTATGTCTTCTCTTTCTCAAAACACAACTGGGAAGACTTAGTGGATATATGCTGTTAGAAAAAGCTCCCCTTGAGATATTGAACTTAGGAAGATTTGAGCCTTGCTATAGGGTGAGTAGGCCTTCAATATTTTCAGTCTTGACCAGCAGGTATCCAGGAGCTTCTTGACAGATAGAGTGTTTGTTGTCCTTTGAAGAATCCTGAGATGAAGAAGGAAGAAGACTCTTGATTTGAATGTATGTTCTTCTTCTTATTCTTCAGTTTGCTGTGATTTCTCTAGTCAAGGGCTAGGGCTTCTTATTTCTTTACTGTGTAATTGCCCTGTGTATGTTGTTCTCTGTGTTCAGACGAGAAGGAAGAAGAAAAGCCCTATCACTGTCTTTTTAGAAGAAAGAGGAAAAATCCTTTTTATTCTTTCCATGAAATCTTCCTTCTGAATTTTTAATTTCTTCCTTCATTCAATGTTGACGACCTCGAGAATATTTTCATTGATTGATTTCCCCAACTGTCCCATTGAAAAATGACAAGCAATAATCCTGATGAAGTCCATAATCAATGCTACGTCTAACGGTAATATTCAGAGAATGTTAAGCTTTGATTACTCAGGAATTATCACAATAAACTAAGGGACAAAGGAGAGTAAAAGTCCATGTCTGGAACAACACTGAAATCGTAGAGTGAAAAGCAAAATTCGTCGACCTCGGTCCAGAGTTTGTCGAGCTGAGAAGTCAAGTTTGTCGACGAGATAATAGTTGTTCGTCGACCTGAGATCCAAGATCGTCGACCTGAGGATAGATAACTGATTTCTCTAGAACCTTGCCAATTATGTGCATCAAAATCATCGAGCTGAGAATTTAAGTTCATCAACTAGTGTTCAGAGTAATGGTTCTTGGACTTTAGAATATTGAAGTGAAGTATCCAGAAATCATCGACTTGAGAATTTAGTTCGTCGAGCTGAGAACTGCTAACTGCTACTTTCTATTGAGGTCTATGTTCGTCGATCTGAGAATATGAATTCATTGACTCAAGAATAATTCTGGAATTAGAATATTTAAGTGTTTCTGGTCCTATAATATTGAAGTAGATGATCCATAAATCGTCGACCGAAGATCCAAGTTCGTCGAACTGATATTTTAACTTCGTCGACTGGAGTTCAGTGAGAAGAATTCTGGACTTGGAATGTTGAAGTATATTGTCCATAAATCGTCGACCTGATAACGAAGTTCGTCGAGCTCAGCTCAGAGAATTTTCTCTGAGTTCGTCGAGCTGAGCACGACTTTCGTCGACCTGAGTTCGACGAATATCGAACTCATTTTTCGAGTCTCTGAAATTTCTCTAAGTCTTGAGTCTTTTGCAGTCTGTTGATGACTGGTCCATACAGTGTTGACTCTAAGGACATGGCCTAGACTCTAGGAATCATAAATGACCCTAGCTATACATGTTGGGTCAAACATCCTAGTTTATTGAACCTAGCCTAAATCTAACTAGGGATCCAACATCCTCCTAGGCCACTATTCTCCATTCTTTCTTTAGCAGTAATAGCACATAGGCGAGCTCGCCTCGCATGTGCAGTTTCTAGCTCAACCACAAGATCTTCAACCCTTTCACCGGAGTTGGGATCTGTCATACAAAACACAAAAAAATTCTTTCAAAAATACCAACAACACTTGCAAACCTTTTCAAAAGAAAAATACATAAAACGGTTGCACTCCCCGACAACGGCGCCAAACACGTGATGCGTCAGCAAGTGTACCGATCGTAGTCAAGTAATAAAGATAGGGAGTTGAATCCCCGAATATCGATCTCTCGAGGACTGCAAGTAGGGAGTGTGATTTCGCTATTGAAAAAGTTATTTCAAGTGTTAACGTAATCAAATGGGGTTTTGGTTTGGATTTTTCTAAGATTAACACTAAATAACCTATTGCGGGTCGCCGTCACCGCGTCTCTTGGGAGGACTACTCAAGAGAGTAATAGGGAAGATTGAGGAGCTAATGAGGGTCGCAATCACCTCTTCACAATGCACGCTTCTAGCAATCGCTAGAATGACACAATCACAAAAAACACAATATAAAATAGAGCTCAACAAGTTATCAAGAACTGAAATAAATCAACATCTAGACATGCTGGAATATTCAAGCTAATAATATTCATACACATCATTCAAACTCTCCAAATATTAAAAAAAAGGAAATGCTACAAGTGAAGGGTGAGAGAATCAACCAAATGCATGAAGTCTCTCCGAGCTTCACAGCCAGATTCAAGGGTTGTTTGGTCTTGTCTGAACTCGCTCTATGGTTGATGTCCGGGAACCAAAAAGGGTTGTCACTTCCTTCGAATATCCTGTCTTCTTCGTGAATAATCGCTGGATGGTTCTAACCTGAGAACTTCATGGATGCAGCAACCTTTGAGCTTGACATGGAGCTTGGAGCTTGGAGTTGACAATGGTGGCCGAAGATGAAGAGTTTGCTAGCTCTTGGAGTAGAAATGGTGGTTGAATCAACTCTCCAAGGAGGAGAGAGAAAATAACAGCTGGAGGAAAGTTTCCCCTCTCAAAAGAGCAGAATTGGGCGGCTGGGTCGGACTGGATCAAAACTCCTTTTCAGAAGAAGAAATCTGGGCTTTAAATAGAAGCAGGTCAGAAAAATAGGCACGCACAGTCTCGCGCATGATCGTGCGCTAACCGTGCATTATTAACTTCCAGGCCAAGCTTGCGGAATATGAAGCATTGACCTGTGCGTTTTACTTCGTGCACAGGCGCTTCCGCCCGTGCGGGAAGGAAATCGCACGGGCAGCGACAGAGAGCTGGAATTTAGGACAATACAGGGCAACCATGCGTTTTACTCGCGCACTAGTGCTTTCGCCCGTGCGTGAACAAATCACACGATTATCTACCGAAGGGAACAAACTAGGAAGCTACAGGAAAACCGTGCATTTCCTTCACGGACGGTTATGATGAAACCTTGTATCAACCGTGCGTGAGGATTGTCGAACTCAGCTCGACGAAATTTGTGGAGCTCAACTGGACGTTCTTCTAGCCAAACAAAACGCACGTTCTGGAACAAACCATGCGTGAAAGAAACACACGACCGTGCATTTTCCACAAATCAGAATTCCTTTCTCGGGGAAAGCACACTACCTACACAACAATGAAACCAAGTTGGAGCACAAGCTCCCAGCACCAAACATATAACAAAGAAAATCAAACAGAAAGAGCCATGGGGAGCACCATGTGTATACCCCCAATAACAGAATGCACAATTGCACACCCTCGGGCCAAAATAGTGCACAAAATGGTCCATGACCGAACGATGCAAATATAACCTATATCCGGTTGAAATACAGTGCATGAGCGAGAAAACCAGCCTAGATGAGTCCAAAAAACCCTATAAATATCAGACTCATCTGTACTCGAGAACTAAAAATTCAGCACTCGAGAACAAGGAAAGGGCAGTACTCGAGTAATAAAGCGTTAATCGAGTACTAAATTACGTTACTCTAGAACCAGAAGCAACTAACCCGAGAACTACAGTAAAACTACTTGAGAACTACAGTAGAACTACTTGAGTACATCACCCAGCCACCCGAGAACAAAGCCAAAGTGTTCGAGAACAAATTGCATGAACAATTGGTTTTTTTACAGATATATCCAAAAATTAAACTATAGAGATAAATAATAAAAGATATTTTTGAATAGTGTTTTAATATTAAAATTTTTATATATAATAATATATATATATATATATATATATATATATATATATATATATATATATATTGAATAAGGAAACACGAGTTCAAGACGGAGGCCCAAACGAGCACTGAATCAAACAAAATTCGCACCGTAGGCAAATTCTGACGCTACAAACTCAAAGGCAAAGTCAAAACCAGAATCCGACGAGCCGTTCTTGAGATATAAATTTTCAAAGTCTACGGTGAACATAAATTACATAAAACTTCGGAAAATCTATGTGGCTCAAATATCGCTCGGATCGCGACGAAACTTTAAGAGCATGTCCAAAATTATTTAACTAAATTTTCCAATGAAAATTTTTCCAATTACAACAAGAATTCTGCCGACTCGACCGCACAGACGCTAAAATGCCTTAATGGTATTGTGCCGTCAACTCGACGTTAAAAGTAATACCACAACGTCATAAATATGATGATACCCATTCAAATAAAATCATCGAAAAATTGGGGGCGTTGCACTCACAGAGGATTAGGATACAAAGATTTGTGCCATCAGAGAAATGGGCAAATAGCTGACACTCCACCTCCAACACTATTTGGAAAACTACTATCTTATGAGATGCAACATGCTGTAAGGAAGGAAGAAGAAGAGAAGATCAGTAAGTCACCGGGTAAGGAGAAATCAGTGGCCTTCAGAGCTGATGCTTCAACTAGGAGCAGAAGGAAGACCTCTCCAGTCAGAAGAATTGTCGACTCAGAATCTGAGAACTCAAGCACCAGCTCCTCTCACAGCCATATATCTAATGAGGACATTACTGCCTTCTCTTGGCAGTTTCAAAAATTCATGATGAAGGGGCATTGGAAGAACAGATGGCCATCCTCTTCCCTAATAAACAGAAGGAAATCCTCTAAGGAGGACAGGTTTGCTTCTAACTCTAACAAACATTCTTCCTCTAATGTTATTTGTTTTTGTTGCAGCAAACCTGAGCATGTAGTTGCTGACTGCCCAGTGAAGAGGAAAGAAGATGGAGTAAAGAAGAGCCACAAGTGAAATAAGAAAGAGAAGTCCCTTATGGCCAAGAAGGAAAAGGCCTAGACTGACACTTCCTCCGGTTCAGACAGTTAAGAAGAAGAAGCCTATATTGGGCTTATTGCTGTTGCTGAAGAGGAAACTGAAGAATACCCTACTACTAGAATAGGTATCAGGGCCCCTTTATCTCACTCAGATAGAGACTCAGAGATGGATGAAGATGAAGAAGAGGATGCTCAATGTTATGGATTGATGGCAATGGCAGGTGAAGAGAGCGGCCAAGATCAGCCTGGTCAAACTCATATACATGCTAAATCACAACCTTTTATTTCAATTCATGAGGTTGGGTCAGACTCTGAATCTTAATCATTAAGAGATGAAGGGGATTCAGACTCTGAGGATGATGTCCACTCCATAATTGCCAAGTTTGGAGAACTTCTTGAGGCATTCAAGAGGTGCAAGCTGCTTGCCAAGAGACAAGCAAAAGAGCTTCTTAGCCTTAAAAGCAAGGGTGAGGACCAAGAAAAATCCCTCACTAACATGGTTGCACAAGAAGCTCAACTCAAGGAAATCATTCACAATCAGTCTATGGTAAAAGTCTCAAATGAGAAACTTATCCAAAAACTTGAAAATTATCTCCTAAATGAGAAATTGTTAGAGACCAAAGTTTCTAAGCCAAACACTGTGCTGCCCTTAATTGACACCCACCTTACCCAAGCAGGTAAGAAATGGTTAGGATTTAAGGGACATGCTAAACATTCCAATCCAAAAGGAAAGGGAAAAGGGAAGGCACCAGTTGTGCCACTAGCCTCATTACCTCAAATTCCATTTCAGAAAGTTTTGTTGCCTTCTAACAATATGACCATGAAAGCTATTATGGTCACTGAGAGAATGGCAGATCCATTGGAATGGAACAATGTGGCCCTAGCCAAGGTGAAAGATACATCCATGTGAAGGACTTTAAGGCTGCCCATGAGGAAATTCAAATGGCCCATCCTGGACCATTTATTTTTGGTGCCCCAGCCCAAAACTCAAAGATAATACTATTGCAGTGAATCTAAGTCATCCAGCAAAAGTGGTGACTCAAGGAGAGTCTTCTAGCAAGGCTAGAATGGAAATTTCAGATTCTATCAAATATATGTTAGCTAAAAAGATACATGCAGCTGGTGGCTATCATAAAAGACCAAAACAACCACCTGAAAGACTGTCCTTCAGTCAAATGGCTGTTGAAAGAGGACAAAAGTGTAGAGCAACACATCTTCCCTATGTTTAGGGAGCAGTACAGCTTAATGCTGGTCCAAAACATAAAAGTAGATATAATATCTATGAGTGCAGGTGTTGTGGCAAAGTGTGCCACTATGCTGTAGATTGCTAGCACAATCCTTCAGTGACCAGAGGTTGCCAACCTGTCAGAATTTCTGCAGGAAGGCATGGTTATTTTCTGGCTAATATGAACCGAGGACCCAATAGAAATTGAGGTCCTAAGATAAGATGATTTGTGTTCTTTGCAGGTTAGTTCAAGTACACATTCCCCTAAATGGTACTTGGATAGTGGATGTTCCAAGCACATGATTGGAATAAAGGAGTTGTTGAAGGAGTGCACTCTAGTAAAGAATGGACCAAAGGTCATCTTTGGAGGCTCTGATAAGGAAATAATCAGAGATTATGGTAATATCTCAAATTGCATAATCACTATCACAAAAGTGGCTTATGTAGAGGGATTATAACACAACCTCATAAGCATAAGCAAACTATGTGACCTTGGTTATGAAATTTCCTTCCACAAGGATAAGTGCCACATTAATAGGTTAAGTGACCAAAGTGTCATTTTAACAAGCACTAGGAGTGAGAATGTTTATTGTCTTAACTATTCTTGCTTAGATAGTGGCTCTCCTATATGTCTAGTTGCAAATGACAATGTATCACATTGTGTACAATGGCACAAGAGACTTGTTCATTTGAATTATAAAACCATTGGTAAACTCTTCAGTAATGAGATTGTCAGGAATGGTCCCAAAATAAAATGCTCCAAGGAGGGTATCTGTGCTGCATGCCAAAAGGTTAAGTAGACTAAGACCTCTTTCAAGAGCATTGGGTCCAAGGACTCAGTGAGATGCTTATATCTCCTGCATATGAATTTGTTTGGTCCTATACTTGTTCATAGTCTAGGTAGGAAGGTCTACACCTTTGTGATGGTTGATGACTATTCCAAGTTTACTTGAGTGTTCAACCTTACAAGAAAGGATGAAACCCTTGATGTCTTCGTTAATCTTGTTAGGCAGATTCATAATGAAATTGCATGCTCTGTAGTCAAAATAAAAAGTGACCATGGAACTGAATTTCAATCTGCTTCCATGACTACATTCTGTAAAGAGTAAGGGATTCATCAAGAATTCTTCTTTCCAAGAACACCTCAGCAAAATGGGTTTGCTAAGATGAAAAATAGGACTCTCATAGAAGCTGGGAGAACATTATTGAGTGACACCTCTCTGTCTGAATATTTCTGGGCTGAGGCAGTTAATACCGCATGTCATATTGTAAATAGGGCTTCTATCACCAAAAACCACAAGAAGACTTCCTATGAGATCTTGAAGGGCAGAAAACCAAATAAATCCTATTTCAGGATCTTTAGTTGTAAGTGTTTTATCTTGAATAATGGCAAGTCAAAAGTGACTAAGTTTGCTGTCAAATCCCATGAGGTGATCTTTATTGGGTACAACAATACTTATAGGGCATATAGAGTCTATACCTTGACTAATTATGTTGTAGAAGAGTCTAGCCATGTAGTGTTTGATGAGTCAAGCATGATTAACAGTGAGCTATCAAGCTCTTTGCCTAGTTCTGTAGGTACAGAAGTCATGATAGAAAAACTCTCCATCAAAGATAAATACCCAACTATGCAAGGTGAAAGTGGTGAGGGATGCTGTCCAGAGGAAGAACAGGACTGTCTACCTGGAGATGAAGACCAACCAGTTGAAGAAAATGCTGCTCAATTAGATGCGGTCAGGCTGCCCCCTGCAGTCAGATATCTGAGAGATTACCCTCTAGATCAGATAATTGGTGAGGCCAGCCAAGGTGTACAGACAAGAAGCAAAAGCTTCAACACAGCCCTATATTCTAGCTTCCTCTCACAAGAAGAACCTAAGAAATTTGAGGAGGCAAATCAAGACCAATTTTGGATTGGATCATTGCAGGAAGAACTGAACCAGTTCAAAAGGTGCAAGGTCTGAAAGCTGATTCCCAGACCAGATGGATATAATGTCATTGGTGTCAAGTGGATTTTCAGAAATAAACTTGATGAAAATGGCATTATAATAAAGAATAATGCAAGACTAGTGACCATAGGATACAGATAGGAAGAGGGGATTGATTATGATCAGACCTTTGCCCTAGTTGCAAGGTTGGAAGCCATAAAATTATTCCTTGAATTTGCATCCTTCCAGTGATTCAAGGTCTTCCAGATGGATGTCAAGTCTGCTTTCCTGAATGGAGACTTGAAGGAAGAGGTTTATGTATAGCAGCCTCCCGGTTTTGTAGATTCTAACTCTCTTACTACTGTATATAGATTCAGGAAAGCTCTTTATGGGCTCAAAAAAACCCCTATGGAATGGTATGAGACATTGACTACCTTCCTAATTAAGAACAAATTCTCAAGAGGGAAGATAGACAACACCCTATTCCTAAGGGAATCCATGGGCAAGATCATCCTAGTCCAGATTTATAGTGATGACATAATATTTGGCTCTACTGATAACAACCTCTGCAGGAAGTTTGCAAAACTAATTCAGGGGATGTTTGAGATGTGTAGTATGGGTGAATTGAAGTTTTTCTTGGGACTCCAAGTAAAACATACTGTTGATGGTCTATCCATATCTCAGTCAAAATTCACTAGGGAGATAATCAAGAAATATGGCATGGAGAATGCTTCCACTATAAGAACTCCCATGAGCTTAAGTATGCCTTTAGGCAAAGATGATCCAGAGAAACCTAGTGATCAAGCTCTGTATAGAGATATAGTTGGTTCCCTTCTCTACCTGTAAGTAGGCCTGACATTATGTATGCAACAGGTGTCTGTGCTAGGTATCAGGCCTGCCCTAAAGAGTCTCACTACACTGCTATGAAAAGAATATTGAGATATCTTAAGTGCACCCTAGATCTTTGCCTGTGGTACCCCAGGAATGGAGAATTTGAACTAACAGGCTATTCAGATGCAGATTTTGCAGGCTGCAAGGAGGACAGGAAGAACACTTTTAGCTCCTGTCAATTTCTAGGTGGAAGGCTTGTCTCTTGGAGCAACAAGAGATAAATAAGTGTTGCAATATAAACAGCAGAGTCAAAGTCTATTTCAGCTGGAAGCTGCTGTGCTCAATTGTAGTGGATCCAACATTAACTTCAGGACTACAATATTCAGATAAGTAGAACTCCACTCTTTTGTGATTCTACTTGTGCAATTTCTATAGCTAGGAATCCAGTCTCCCATAGTAGGACTAAGCATATAGAAATTAGGTATCATTTCATTAGAGAACTTGTGGAAAGGGAAGACATCTCCCTTGAGTTTGTCTCCACAGACAAGCAAGTGGCTGATATCTTCACTAAGCCACTAGATGAAGTCAAGTTCAACACCTTCAAATTTGAATTGGGTATGTTGAATCTTATGTAGCTTCAATTATCTCTTATACCTTATGCTGCACTGTTTATTTTGCAGGTAGAAAATGCTCTTCCTCTAGATTATGAAGATGGTGTGCAACTATTGAGGGTGAGCTAGCCCAACAGAATATGAAGATAGCTGAACTGGATTGAGTCAAAGTGGAATATATACTCCAGATGGATAGGGGAGAAAAACCACGCAGAATGCTCCCTATTGCAGAAGTCAAAAAGGGGAAGCATAGTTCTGTCAAAGGGAGTCAAAGGGGTAAGAAGAATAAACAGGTGAGATAGTATGGAAGGGAGCATGCCAAAGAGAGTAAGTAATTCTCCTTAGGCTGGAAAAATATGGTAATATGGTAACTTTTCTACACTCTAATAATGTTAAATTTTGTCTATGATGAATTTGATGTGTTGTCAATGACCTGTATTGTTTTGACTTCTTCAAATAGGGAGAGATTGTTGTTCTATTGATCTCAATATCCCAGATTTTTAAGAAGTCAAACGGGTGAATGACATACAAACATAATGTATTTGATGTGTGCCTTAGTTCTTGCATGCAGGTAGTCCATGATATGACAGGTGATGAAAATGAGTTTGGTAGTAAACTCAAAATTCGTCGAGCTCAGCTCGTAGTTCGTCGAGCTTAGCTCGCTGGTCGTCGAGCTCATGTCAATATTCCTTTGGATAAGCTCAAGATCTCAGGACTCAAAGTTTATTAAGCTCATCTTGAAGTTCGTCGAGCTCAGTTTGCAGTTCGTTGAGCTCAACTTACAGATTGTCGAGCTCAGCTCAACACTTGTCGAGCCAAAGCCATAAAAATTGACTAAGGCAAAAAGCACTGAGACCGCTTAGAAGACAAGAGTTCGTCAAGCTCAGCCGACAGATCGTCGAACGCAATTCAACACTTGTCAAGCTAAAGCCAGAAAAATTGACTAAGACAAAAAGTGCTGAGACTGCTAAGAAGAAAGCATTGAGACCGCTGAGAAAAAGCACTGAGACAGAAAGTTGTCTCAGCAGTTAAGAATAAAGCACTGAAATCGCTGAGAATAAAGCACTGAGACAGAAGCTTGTCTTAGCTATTAATAAGAAACCGCTGAGACCGCTGAGACAGAACTGCTGAGATAAATCCAGAGAAAGGTCACAAGTTCAGAAGCGCTGAGAGCCAAGACAGATGGTGTTGAGTGACTTAACATCACTCAACGCTTTATGAATTTCTGAAATATTTTCTAAGTCTAGATGGTGATGACCATTGCTGACGTCATCAATGTCAACTTACATGTAGCCGTTGTGGGAAAGCTGCAGTGGCACCGAAACCTACTTTGTCCATTTCTAAAGGAGGTGGGGCTCACCAATCCTTGGCTGGGCCCACACACATTTGTGCCATTGATTCAAATTAGCGTATATAAAAAGGAAAATGAAAAGGGGATTAGGGTAACTAAGAACAAGCGAAGAAAATACAAAGAGGAAGAAAACCACAGGCGGTTGGACTTGATCTTCTTCAGCAAGCTTTCAAGCCAAGTCCAGCAAAGTAAGCCAAAAGGCTAATGAAGATAGCTGAAGCTCTTCAAGCTCAACAAGATAGTTCTATCCTGAACAAAGAAGCGGATTCATCCATTAAGCAAGATGATAGTTGCTCATCTATGCAGCAAAGGACAAGTTAGCTGTAGAAGAAGACTCATCCCTTCTACAATAAGAGAGAGCTGGATTGATTTCTGCTCAGTCCAGTAGAGTAGACTCAGAGATTAATCTCTAAGTCAGTTGTTTTATTTTTTTCTTAACAACCTGTATTAATTTCCTGTAGGATTTAGTTTATCTGAATCTGAGTGTAGGGCACTTTGTGCCTGAGGTAGGTGACTAATTAGCCACTAAGGTAGGTGCCCTGTTGGGGTACTGAGTTAGTATCCAAGAGTGGATCTGAGCTATAGGGCTTAATTGCCTGAGGTAGAAGAGTGCTGCTCTCTAAGGTAGGATCCAAGTGTGGATCTGAGGTAGGGCTATCTTCCCAGCATGAGTGTAGGGCCTTATGCCTGAGGTAGGTGACTGGAGAGTCACTGATCTGTAGGTGACAAGTATGTCACTGAGTTGTAGGCCTCGGCGGAGGCTGAGCTATAGGTACCTGGATGGGTACTGAGTTGTATGAGTGCTGCAATATTCTGAGAGTAGGGCTGTGTGCGTGAAGATGTAGAGCTGAAGAGCCTGAGTTGTAGGCCATAAAAATAAGGCTGAGGTAGGTGATCAATGGATCACTGAGCTGTAGGAGCTCTATAGGGCTCTGAGGTAGGAACCCTTATATTTCTGAGTTTGGGTTCTGAAGTGAACATGTGTGTAAGGCTAAGGGCCTGAGTTGTAAGCTCTGAGGAGCATATTAGTGGAGTTTGTGCCTAGTCCAACAAATCAGTTGGATAGGTGGGAAGGAAAGTGGATGTACTCAATTAGAGAACCACTATAAATCATTGTGTGTTTGTTGTATGTTTATTTTCTATTTTATTGCAGGTGCTACGAACAAGCTGTAGATAGATCATCTTAGAAATCAACAAAAGTACTAAGAAAACCTCAAACACCTATTCACCCGCTCTAGGTGATTAGCTAACCTTAAGTTAAATAACTTTCAGCTGACCCACCGCCAGTATTTCCCTTGGATATGTATAAAACACACTCGCCGAGTTAGCATACCGACGTCGGTGCGAACGACCGTCAAATAGCGAAGACCCACCACATTTATGCACATGCATCCATGAATTCCCTAGCCTTCGGCTCCCTGAACTAACCTGTCCATTTCCACAACCACTGAGCCTATTGCTCAGACAACCTAACCAAACTAACCTCCCGAAGTATCGAGGTGAGTGAAAGTGAAGTCCTAGTTTATTCCTTATTACTCTTGTATTCATTTTAGTCTTACGGTTTAGGTTAACCTTGTACTTCCTAGGGCATTCCCTGTGAAGGGCTCTCGGGGGCACTATGAACTACGATGGGCTTAAGCCCAAAGCTCCCTTTCGCAAGGTACTTACTATTATTGGTATCTACCCATACCAATCTCACTTAGTGTTATACTGAACCTAACCCTAATGTATTTTGACTCTTTTAGGGAAAGATGATCCAATGTCGGTCCCGTGCACAATTCTGCCTCTGCACAACCGAGCTCATAATTCCTACCTTCTCTTGTTGACCCTATTCCTTCTTATCCAGACCAGGTACACCATTTACCCTTTCCCATAACAGGTTTAACATATTACTCTACCTTTACAGTTTCTACTATGTGCAGAACGACAGACCTATATGATGAGTATGAGTGGTGACCCCTTCAAATATTTATCTGATTGACCTAATATTATTACTGGGGGTCTATCATCATGTTTTAGGAATAATTCCACAAAATAATATTTTTCCTAACATAATTGTTATTTAATTAATTTTCTGCAAATTAAGGCCAACAATGCTTTTGAGCTATAAGTACACTTTTCTGTTTAGATATGGCCTTAGCAAAATTATGTCAGGTATATGCCACAAAATAACAATAAATACTGAAATTCATAATTTTCCAGAAAGGTTTTGACCTCCAAACACATTATTGATTAATTATCCATAATAGTAGAGTAAAGAAGGAAGTACCAACATTATTCATCCAAAAATCATGATAAAATTATCAGAACTTTAAGGTGACCATAAAAGACTTCTAACCAAAAATAACAATTTTCTAAGACCATTGTCACATAAATAAATTACTTAAGTATATTCAACAAGAGGCACTTTGGGTATGTTCCTAAATGAAATACCTTCCAATAATTCTATAAATATTTACAGAACATTATAATGCCCTAAAAAGTTCTATGACCAAGTTTCACATTTTTCCAGTGTGTAACAAATCCATAATTAATTTTCTTACAATTAAGGCTAACATTGAGGTTGTGAATAAAGTACCAAATATGTCATTCTAAAATTCTTAACAAAATTATCAGAGAACAATAACCTCAAAATAGGCTCCCTGCCCAAGTTTCATGAACATCCTAGAATATTTAAACATGAAATTCTATTTTGAAATAAAGTGCTCCAATTAACCCTTAATTAATTCATGGCGTAAATATTCCTAAAAATCCCAATAAAATTATCTAGGGCTTATTACCATCCTATGAAGTAGTCTACAAATTTTCAAGTTGATCCAAGGACATATGACCCCATGTCCTTCTCAATACTCAAAAGGACAACCCTAGGGTTATACTAGGGTTTGTGGGCATATCCATCCAAAACCACCCAAAGCCACTGGTGTGGGGGTTATAACTGACTAAAAGTCAATGGCCAAAGTTTCACCACAAGTGGGTGAGGAATGGTCACTCTACCTAGTGTATTTTTGACTTAAATTACCCTTAAGGAACAAAATTTGGTCACATCAATACCTACTCAAATCAACCCCAAATGGGTTGATATTTTTATCAGGGTCATAAATTGACCCTAAGTACCATCCACCAAAATTTTGGTTGATTTTGACGTAATAGACCAACTAATTAATTCATACATGGTTTATTAAATTATTACAAAAATTATAGGAAAATATTTCCCAAACATCCCAATTTTTGGACATGATATGTGATAGGTAATAGTGCCCCCATCCCAAATTTCATGTCATTTGGACAAGTGGTTTCATGGGGGCACTCAATTTAATCTCTGACTAGTCATATTTATAGTCTGCACCATTTTGAGTGTTGTGTTCAGACCATTCACCCAAATTGGTTGAAAACAATTTTATAATACTCTAGACTTCAAGGGCTACAAATTCCATGTTGGTCATTTTTTCATTAGGGGGATCTAAGTATTTTTTAAAATTAATCTCAAACACAACAATATCTTTGACATAAATCAAATAAATGAAACAACTCTGTTCCTAAATTAATAAAGATGGCGACACGAATCTTAAAGTGCACCCGACGGAATCCGATCATTTTCCCCAGCGCGCCAACGACCAGGATTGGCCCGTCCTGGGCGATGTTTAGCCATGATTTCTCGGGCACCCGCGCATCTTCCCGGCCAGCCACCGCCACCACCATATTCGTTGAGGTGGTGGCTGGCGATTGACGATGGTTGGCCGGCCGGAGGTGACCGGAACAGTGAATGGTGATTGGAATTTAAAGATCAAAATCGAGCCCCTTGGCCATCCCGTTCCAGAGCCGTCTGGGCTCGAATCAAGTCACCGATTGAAGTGGATATATCTACTAGATAAGGATAGAGAGACATGACCTTTTTGGAGAGCTAGATTTGAGCCGACCATTTTGCCGCCATTGCCGTAGTTTGAGCTTCCAGGTGCTCTGCAACTGCACCACCAAAGGCTACGGTTTCTGCTTGTAAGTGAAGAAAATGACTCCTCTGAGTCCACTGAAGCTTTTAAAGAAGAAATTAGGGGAGAGGAGAGGGGTAATTGCATCAATTGCCAATAATTTCCTTGAAAGCCATTTTTAGGCAACTGAAATTCAGGGAATGTAGACACCTAGATGAGTGGACCTCATCAAACTCGCAAGTGAGGCAGTTTGGCCTGCACTCGCAGAGAGTCTAAAGAGGGGCATTCGCGTAGCGCTGCAAGGTGCAGATTTGACCCCTTCGGCAAGTTCAATCTTCACCTAGCACTCTCCTAAGGGTCTCATGCCTCAGCACACGCGAGATCAGTTCTCGCCAAGCTGGGCGAATGGTATCCCAACCAAGTACTGGCCTCCCCAGAGAGATTCAATGCGGTGAATGCGTTGTGCTCCCGGCATTCGCCCCATCCGTCGAGTGGTGCTCTCACAGATCATTCTCCCAATAAGGTCCATAGGTAAAATTACCTGGATACCCTCGTAGGGGGTGTAAATAGCCATTCAGAACAATGAAGTTACGATGCTGGCTGTCCAATTTGGACCGTGTATAGCCATTTAGAATAGCAAGGATTAGCTGTTGGCAGACTATTTTCAGAAATCTATAAATAGACCCAAGGGGGTACCCCATAATGCATGTTTTTTTGTGCCCCGGTCTTCTAGCGCTTTCTGAGGCAGGCTTAGCTAGGATTTTGGTTAAGGAGGGGAAGTGCTCTAAGATCTTCCGGGTGTGTGGTTGGACCTCCATGATGACCCCTTTGGGTCCGTTCCTTGTTCTACTTCCTTAGTTATTTGGCTCGCGGGGGAGAAGTAAGTTTGCGATCACCCCTTCGCCGAGGGCGAACTCCACAGAGACCGAATTTTCGGTTTCAACATTTTTTATGCTGTGAGCGAGGACAGTGGTCAGCACAGAAAATCTTCGGCAAGCTCGATGACTGGAGGAGAAGGGCAAGATTCAGACAGAGCCGACTCGCCACTAACTCGCCCTCTTACCATAGTGGGGATGTTTGAAGACTTCAGGCAGGAGGTACTTGGCCTTGTCAGGTTTGCACTCGGCGCACATGCCGAGTTCTCGACACCAGCAACACCTGTACTCACGGTCCCGGCCCTTGGCGAGGATGCTCCCGACAGGTGAGCTGGGAAGGATGTTGTAGAGGAAGCAAGGGAGCGGGACCTTCCCGGGCGAGTTACGTTCCTTGTTTTGTTGAGTGGAGGTCGGTTCGGTGAGATGGGGGTGCGAGATCCTCCGACTCACCCAGTATGGGGAGGCAGCCCCTTCAGTGAGTTGGTTTCTTCTTCCCTAGTTCCAGAGGGGTTCAGATAGCTAGAGATGTCCTACTACACCGGGATGGATGACCTTGTCCAACATATCTAGTGGTTCGAGGATGTGGTGTCGATAAGGCAGATGTCGGATGAATTTAAATGCCGACTCTACGCCATCACCCACAAGGAGAAGGCGAGAGAGTGGTTCCACCAGCTACCAGCCTATTCCATATATTACTTTGATGACCTGCGCCGGGGGTTCATGTTGAGCTTCAGAACTTCAAGAAGAGGTAGGAGGAGTCGGAGTCCCTATTCCACATCATGCATGAGGTGAACAAGACCCTGGGGGGGGGGGGGGGGGGGTTATATCGACCGGTTCTAGGAGGAGGTCATCCAGGTCCAGGAGATGCCAGGGCACGCCCTGATGATGGACTTTACCTTGGGGTTGCGGCAAGGTTTCTTCAGGATGG
Organism: Platanthera guangdongensis; assembly: GCA_039583875.1. Classification (NCBI taxonomy): domain Eukaryota; kingdom Viridiplantae; phylum Streptophyta; class Magnoliopsida; order Asparagales; family Orchidaceae; genus Platanthera; species Platanthera guangdongensis. Next base: position 98,162,718 of record CM077163.1, read on the forward strand.
AATTGAAGAGGGTTCCACCTCCCTCCTACAAGGAGTTGATGGAGAGGGAGGCAAGGGAAGTCGATGGGGAAGTGTCAAACCCCGAGTGTGTGAAGAAGTTGGCTAGGTGGGCCATAGAAGAGGAGAAGGAGCCAGGAGGTGTCCGGGGGCAGGAGGTGAGGAGAGCTAAACCTCGATAGAGAGAGCAGCAACAACAACAGAAGCAGCCCAGGTGGGGACGTCAGGTGCAGAACAACTGGCTCTACTAGAGGTAGCTGGAGTGCAAGACCAGGGCCAGCGGAGGGGTTTCTACCGAGGAGACTTCCGTCAGGGAGGCCATGGCCAGCATCACCTTCTGGGGTGGAGGCAGGGGCAGAGATCCCCTCTCCCTAATCAACACCAGGCTATGAACATAGCTATGCAGAGGAGGAGGGGGCATCAAAGGAGAAGGAGGGAGGTCAGTGAGGAGTTATCTTAATGTGACTTCCATCAAGAGGAGTGGCATGCCACAACCACATGCCCAAAGTTCCTTGAGATAAGAGGAAACAAGGAGCAGCAGAAGCAACAAGGCTGCAAGGAAGTGCGAATTAAGGAGGTTCTGCCTCGGGCAGATGAGGATAGGTACGAAGACCGGGCAGATGTTGGAACACGTGGAGGGATCAGAGTGATCCATGGGGGTGGGGATTAAGGCTTCCCGGAAGGCGAGCCTCCATACCATGTACCGTCGAAGAATTGACTCCACATCCTAGACACCACCCAAAGGAGAAGAACACCTTCTCTTGGAGTGACCTGCCGGATCATGAGGATCCATTTTGTGATGCGCTGTTCATCCAAACAGCCATAGAAAATTTCACCATCTCCTGCATCCACATCGACAACGGGAGTTCAATCAACGTCCTATTTAAGATGGCATTTGACGCGATAAAGGTGGAGGATTAGACGGTCCTGACATCGGATGGGACTCTGTTGGGATTTTCTGGGGAGAGGAAGGAGGTATAAGGAGGGGTAGGACTCCATGTCACCTTGGGGGGGGGGGGGGGGGTAATTCCCTAATTGCAGGTTTGTTATCGTGCATGACCCCAACAGCTACAATGCCATCTTCGAGCAGCCCCTCATCAGCTCCTTCCGCTCCGTCCCATCATCTTTCCATCAGGGCTTGAAGTTCAGCGCTGAGGGGATCCTGGTCCAGGTCCGGGGTGACCTCAAGGTGGAAAGGGAGTGCTACGTGACGATGGTGAATTCCATCTCTTGGAAGGAGGGAGCCGGGGAGAAGCAGAGGATGGAGGAGACGGAGGAGGTCGGTGGAGAGGAGATTGAAGTGGAGGAGAACAGCACCCCAGTGGAAGTTGCAGGAGGAGTTCAGGAGGATTTGGCTGAGGTGATTACCGCGGAGGAAGTGGTGGAAGCTGAGGTGGTCCTTGTCCTGGAGGAGGGGGATGTTGGATAATGGGGGGAGCAGTCCAGGCTGGAGGCTACTGAAGAGGTGGTGGAGATGGAAGTTCACACCCAGGGAGGCAGGGTGGAGAAGGTTCATGTCAGAGGGGGGCTGACCCCGGTGGATCTTGAAAGGATGCTAGCATGCATCCAGAGGAATGTGGACATCTTCGCCTCGAGAGCAGCAGAGTTCCCAGGTATCGATGTAGACATTGCATGCCACTGCCTAAACATGGACCCGAAAGCTTCCCTATCTAACAGAAGAAGTGGTCCATCATGGACAAGCTGGTCGGGCCCATCAGGGAAGAGGTGGCCAAACTCCTCAAGGCCGGCTTTGTATCAGAAATACAATACCCCGATTGGGTCTCTAATGTAGTTATGGTTAAAAAATGGAGACGACCGGTGGCGTATATGTGTCAATTTTTCTTTACTTAAAAAATCATGCCCTAAGGACTACTATCCCTTGCCTCGGATCGATGCGCTGGTTGACTCAGACGTCGGTTTTCCTGTAATGAGCTTTTTGGATGCATTTTCAGGTTACCACCAAATCAGGATGCACCCCCTAACACCAAAGATGTCTCCTTCATCACGGGGGATGGGTGCTACTGCTACAAAATGATGCCCTTTGGGCTAAAGAATGCAGGGGCGACGTACCCGAAGAAGTTGGATAGGGCTGTAACGCCCCCGATTTTTTGATGATTTTATTTGTATGGGCAACGTCAGATTTATGACATCGTGGCGTTACTTTTAACGTCGAATGTTGGATTTGAGTGGTTTTGGACGTACTCGTCCAGTTTCGTCGCAACCCAAGCATTTTTGGAGTCTCGGCGCACGATCGAAGTTTTGGGTTTTGTTTTTGTTCGCCGCATATTTTGGCGGTTAATATCTCGGGAATGGCTCGTAGGATTTTAGTTTTTGACTTCATCGTTGTGTCCGTAGCAACAGTTTTTGCCTACGGCATGAGTTTCGTTTAATTCAGCACGTTTGAGCCTTTGTTTTGATCTCATATTCCTTGTTCAACTATCTGAACACGATAATTGCTATTTTAATGCCTTGGGCTTGTGTTGATTCTCGAGAAGCCCTCCTAAAGATGTGGGTTTTCGTCGAACTGAGTTTTTTTCGGTTTGTTTTTCTGGGCGCTGTGTCGGGTTCGACGATCGTCGAGCGGAGCTCGACGATTGTATTCCTTTTCCTGAGCACCGTGTCGGGTTCGACGATCGTCTAGCGGAGCTCGACGATTATATTTCCTTTTCCTGAGCCCCGGGTCGGGTTCGACGATCGTCGAGCGGAGCTCGATGATTGTATTCCCTTTTTCTGGGCGCTGTGTCGCGTTCGACGATCGTTGAGCGGAGCTCGATGATTGTTTTCTTTTTCTGGGCGCTGTATCGAGGTCGACGATCGTCGAGTGGAGCTCGACGATTGTTATTCTTTTCTCGGTGCTGTCTGGAAAAGTACCTTCTTCATTTTCTTCATCTTCTCTGATTCTTTTTTTCCTCCCGAACCAGAGCGGCGTGAGCGAGATAGAGGTTGTCCGTCATTAATTCTTCCGGTGGCCGTTGACGGTGCTCCGGTGCTCGGAATTTCAAACCGATCATATATCTGGAAAGCTCTCGTCGAGAGCTGCGCCCTCGAGGTAATTTATTCCCCGTTTCTTGAGGTTTTCCCGTTAGGGATTTTTGACCCTAATCCCCTTTTCGACCCTTTTTGTCTAGATTTCAACTCCTCCCACAGTCTTTTGCCCCGATCTTTGACGTGGAGCGATTCAGAGGACTTTTTCGGTAAAACCACGGCAAGTGGTGGTTTCCCCTCGTTTCTCTTTGTCCGATCTGATGTTAACGACTATACTTTCATGTTCTTTAAATTTTCTGCGCTTATTCTTCTAAATCATGGTGATGATTAATCGTTTCAACGTTCCTTTGTTGTTGTACAGTGTTGTCTTGGAAAGCCCGATTTTGTCTGGTTTTGGTTAATCGTTCCTTGTGTGTCTTAATGATGGCTATGCTTATTTTAGCTTTCGTTATTTTAGCACGTTAGAATTTATCTAGGACTGTGATTGCTCCTAGAGGTTGATCAACCGCGTCTTGAGTTCGGTAATGTCAAGTAAAATCTGTCAAGCCAAACCTCAAGATATTTGTGTTGTGCTTTCTTTGGGTTTCTTGAATGCGGGAGTTAGTGGACGATTCCACCTCCGCAGTGTTTGTCACCTTCACTAGTGTCCTGTGGAAGTCTACCTGGTTTTTGGATGTCTACGGTGTATGGTGGAGAGTATGAGACTCCCTCGCAGTTAGACCGATTATATATCGGTTTTGTTTTGGGTTGTGAGTCCAAGAGTGACCACCTCGCCCGTTTTTGTTTTTGGGTGGTGAGTCCAAGAATGACCACCTCACCCGTTTTTGTTTTTGGGTGGTGAGTCCAAGAGTGACCACATCGCCCGTTGTTTTTTTTGGGTGGTGTGTCCAAGAGTGACCACTTCGCCGTGTTTTTGGGTAGAGTCGACCACAGGTGCCTAATAAAGGTTTTGTATTTTCCTTCTTGTGAAATATTCATGTAGTCACCTTATAGCCTCGTGCATCTGGTGTACTCTTGTTGAACGTGACAAATCACGTAGGAGTTCTTTTCCTGTTGATGCCCTGTTTACTTTTGTACTTTACTTCAGTGTTTTTTTGGTCTTGAGTTGGTACTCCTGTTGACCTTTGTTTATTTTGGCCTATTACTTTTCCTGCCACTATTTGTACCTTCTTGCTGAGGTGTTCTGTCTTTGGAATGCCTCAGGTTCAGAGCAGTAGCAGTTAGCAGTGCTGGTTTTGGAGTTTTCTAGCAGCAGTGTTGGCCGTGGTTGTTGCCTCGTCATAGCGAGGTAGTTTGTTGTTTGTTTAGTTTTACTAGTTCAGACATACTTTTGTTCGTGGGTTCGTGTCAGATTGTTGGCGCCCACTGATTTGTTAGTTGTCGATACTTTCTAGCTGCTCATTTCTTTAAATATGGATGTGGATTACTTATTCTCTGGGAGAATTTATGTTAAGAATGCATGTTAGGTATTTTCAGCTATAATATCTACTACTATTACTTCATGCATTGCATAATTTGAACACTAACTTGTTATTTTTAGCGACCGTAAAAGCTATCTTTCCTACTATAATAAATTTAGAGTCTTGCATAGCATGATTTGTCCTTTTGGGACATTTTGCTCATGTAGGATGTTTGAGTTAATCTAATCAAGTATTTTTTCGCAGCGTATAATATATTTTGATTCGTGGACTAGATGAGCCACTAAGCCGAGTGATACGGCTAACTACTGCACTTAACTGATTTTCCTTAAAATAACTTAAAAAGAACCTTTCTTCATGTTTAGTTTGGTGTCCGCCTGAGCGTCCACGGTTATCCCCTGATGACGTGGCATCATGACTTGCATTTTCCCTTACTCTGATAAGCCGTTTCTATGCGGTGAAAATGCGGGTTATGACAGTTGGTATAAGAGGGAGGTTGCTTGACAATTTGTCGGGCAACCTTCCCTTGTTGGAATTAGGTGTTTAGCATCATGTCATACACACACCGATATGTCATCATCCCGTCTTAGCTAAAGCACGAATACTACACTCATAGTATAACATGAAGTATACGGGACATATTATGTAGTATGAGATGCATAATATGTGTCTGTATATGGATCCACCATAGAGGCAACATGTGAGGGTTATGTAGTATGGGTTGCATAACCTCACCACATAAATGAGACTAGCACGTTTCTTTTTTCGTTGCATGAGAATGTTATGTAGTATGGGATGCATAACATTTTCATGCGTACGCCGCTCATAACATGCATTAGGGCCTTTTTAGAATGCATAGCACAATCATGCATAACATAACATTGCATAAGCACAACGTGCCAAGCTAAAGATTTGCGGGATTACATATGTACATACATGGTTTTAAATCATAAAATGAATATAAATATATGCATTCATGTCATAGGCACAAGAGTCAATAGGATGAGAGGATATCATCCTAAGTAGGACATATCATCATTATAAAATCCCAGAGCAAGTTGCAGCGTAAGCAAGTGTATTTTAAGTATGGTCTGAACTAGTGGTGTGGCTTTGTTGTAAGCTAGGATTTTGATGAGTTGTTCGGTTGCTTTTAGAAATGCCGCCAAAGCGTCCTGCGACGAGGTCGACTCCCCAGTCGGAGGGTGAGTCATCAAGTGCGCAAAGTAACGCGATTATCGAGAGACTGCGTCAGAGCAATGAGGCTCTGTCGAGATAATTGGTTGCGATGCAATCGCAAATTGAGTCCTTGTTGTCTGCCGCTCCCGCGCAGCAACCTTCAGCGCAAGAGCCTGCCTCGGAACAAGCCGTGACCGATACCCCTGCTCCTCTGGTGCCCCCGATGGCGATACCACCAGAAATGAATTTCATATCGCACTTCCAGTGGTTGGGGCCTCCCACCTTCGACGGGAGTGCTGACTTTGTGATTATAGATGATTGGATCATCTCCATCGAGGAGATTTTTTCGTATTCTGGAATTCTAGAAGCCCAAAAGGTGATGATTGCAACCTATCATTTAAAAGGTCTGGCGAAGAGTTGGTGGATTCGGGAAAGAGAGGGTCTAAAGGAAGGCTGTTCTCGGGAATCTTTTAAGAAGATGCTGCTGAAGAAGTTCCTACCCTCGATCGAGCAAGACCGCCGGATGAATAAATTCCTGCATCTAAAGCAGAGACAGCTCACCGTGAGCGAGTACGAGATTGAGTTTAGCAAACTGAGCAGGTTTGCTCCTGACTTGGTAGCTTCTGAGGAGGGTAGAGTGAAATGTTTCTTGGGAGGATTAAGAAGCGATGTCCAGCAGTTGACATGCGGTTACCAAGTTGAAAATTATGCTGAAGCAGTGGAAGCTGATTTAAAAGTGGAGGCGATTGAAAAACGCCAAGAACCGCAGTGCTGCGGCAAGGAAGGAGAAAATAAGAGGTGTTGAAGATGGTGGCTCCAGGTCATCTGGCCCTTCTTCGAAGAATAAAAGTAAGGAAGTGTGTAGCTTCTGTGGTGGTCCAGGCCACCCTACGAAAGGTGCTTCAAGAGGACTGCCACCCTGAATCAGCAGCAGGTGCACACCATCCAAGGTGCACCCAAGGGAGAGCTTGTGTGCTCGTTCTGTGCAAGGAAGGGTCATGAGGCGACTTGCTGCTGGATGAAAGAAAGGGTTTGCTTCCAGTGTGGGAAGAAGGGACACCAGAAGTCTTCGTGCCCCCAGGCTCAGTCCCCACTACAGCCTGCCCCACTTCGAGCTCTGCCACCGCCACCAAACCTGGATAAAAGAAAAAGGAAAGTTGAACGTGATGACCAGCGAGGAAGCCCAAACCTCTACGCAAGTAATATCAGGTTAGCCTCAATTTAATTTATCCTTGTTAGTTATCATTCGTTTAGTTATGTATGTTACGGTTTTAGGGGAGTTTAAGGTGCGGAATAGGTGGGCCCGCGTTCTTTTCGATTCGGGTGCCACCCATTCCTTTGTGGCCCGGAGATTTGTCGATAAACATCGCCTGAGTGTGGACCACTTGGGAGGCTCCTTCAATGTCAAGCTCCCTTCCGGTGATTCTATGATATCTAACCAAGGAGTTCTGAGATGCCCTATTTATCTTGGCAATTTTCTGGCCTTTGCGGATCTGATGATTTTGGATTTGTCTGATTTTGACGTGATTCCGGGCATGGACTGGCTGTCCAAGTATGATGCGATCATCCAGTGCAAGGCTAAGCGATTGGATTTCAGTATGGACGACGAACAACCTATGAGCGTCTATGGATTTCAGGACAGAGTTTCTCCTGTCATTTCTGCAGTACGTGCTTGTCGTGCTATAGAGTCTGGTTGCGAGGCATTTTTGGTTTCTATTTCTGCTCTGGAGACAGCTTTTGTTATGCCACATCTTGAGGATGTCTCGGTGGTGCGAGAGTTTCCAGATGTCTTTCCTGATAGTCTTCCAGGACTTTCTCTTGAAAGGGAGATAGAGTTTGTGATAGACCTCGAACCAGGTACTCGTCCTATTGCTAAAGCACCGTACCGTATGGCTCCGCGTGAGTTGGATGAGTTGCGTACTCAGCTCGATGAGTTGCTCAGTTGTAGTTTTATTAGACCAAGTACTCCATGGGGTGCTCCTGTTTTGTTTGTTAAGAAGAAAGATGGATCGATGAGACTTTGCATCGATTATAGGGAATTGAACAAGGTAACCATTAAGAATAGGTATCCTCTGCCAATGATTGAAGATCTGTTCGACCAATTACGTGGTAGCTCGGTATTTTCAAAGATTGATCTTCGCTCAGGCTACCACCAGTTGAGGATTCGAGAGGCAGATATTCCCCGAACCACTTTTCGTTCTTGACATGGACATTATGAGTTTTTGGTGATGTCTTTTGGTTTAACCAATGCACCCTCTGCTTTCATGGATTTGATGAATCAGGTGTTTAAAGATTTCTTGGACCGATTTGTTATTGTGTTCATAGATGATGTCTTGGTGTATTCCAGCAATGTTGAGGACCATACTCAACATTTGCGTCTGGTTTTGTCGACCCTGAGGGAGCATAAGTTATATGCGAAGTTGAGCAAGTGTGAGTTCTGGATACCTTAGGTGTCCTTTCTGGGTCATGTTGTAAGCAAGGATTGTATTTCTGTAGACCCGACCAAGATTTCTGCTGTAATGGAATGGGAGAGACCTTCTACACCTAAGGAGATTAGGAGTTTCTTAGGCCTAGCCGGCTATTATAGAAGATTCGTGGAAGGATTTTCGGTGTTGTCTGCTCCTCTAACTAGACTTACTCAGAAGAATACTGATTTCATTTGGAGTGATAAGTGTGAAGAGGCTTATCAAGAGCTGAAGAAAAGATTATGTACTGCTCCGATTTTAACCTTACCCACTGAAGGAGTTAAGTGTGCTGTGTATGTTTATGCATCACATATCGGACTTGGTTGTGTTTTAATGCAAGATGGTAAGGTGATTGCGTATGGATCGAGACAACTAAAGATCAACGAGAGAAACTATCCTACGCATGATTTGGAGTTTGCTGCCGTAATTTATGCACTGAAGCTTTGGAGACACTTATTGCATGGCACGCTGTGCAAGATCTATACGGATCATAAGAGTTTGAAGTACGTATTCACTCAGAAGGAACTAAATCTGCGCCAGCATCGGTGGTTAGAATATGTGGCGGATTATGAAGTTGAAATTCTTTATCATCCAGGAAAGGCAAAAGTAGTAGACGATGCTTTGAGTAGAAAGACCGCTAAGATTTTTTATCTGTCGGTGCAGTCATTGATAGAAGAATTTTTGTTGATGGATATTGAGGTTGGGATTAGTACTGTACCAGCTAGTCTAGAAGCAGAAGAACCCTCTTGGATTTCCCTTACTCGAGCACATCAGAAGGATGATCCTGATTTGTCGCACCTCCGGAATAGAACAGTAAAGGGAGAGCTACCTGATTTCTCTGTGGACGAGTTGGACACTTTGAAGTATCAGGGTAGATTTTGCGTCCCCGCCTTTGGCGATATTCGAGCTAAGATCTGTGCTGAAGCTCATGGTTCCAGTGTACCCTACCACCCTGGTTCCAATAAGATGTATAAAGATCTAAAGCAAATTGTTTGGTGGTCAGGGATGAAGAATGACATCGCAAAGTTTGTATCGAAATGTTATACATGTCAACGTGTTAAGGCTGATCACAGAAGGCCTGGTGGTAAATTGACACCGCATGATATTACAAGTTGGAAATGGGAGAGTATTTCAATGGATTTTATCACCGGTCTGCCAAAATCTCCCCGTGGGCACGACTCTGTTTGGGTGATAGTCGACAGATTGACAAAGTGTGCTCACTTTGTTCCATTTAAGATTGGGTACTCGATGAAGAAGATAGCTGAGTTATATCTTGAAGAGGTCATCAGGTTACATGGTGTGCCTATTAGCATCGTATCAGATCGGGACTCTAGATTTACGTCTCATTTTTGGAAGAGTTTACAGGAGGGGTTGGGTACCGATTTAAGTTATTCCACCGCCTATCATCCGCAGACTAATGGTCAGACGAAAAGGGTAAATCAGATCGTAGAAGATATGATCAGGTGTTATGTTTTGGATCATGGTGGTGCTTGGGATGAGCGTCTCACACTCATGGAGTTTGCATACAATAATAGTTATCAAGAGAGTCTGCAGATGGCTCCGTTTGAGGCTTTGTATGGGAGGCATTGTAGAACTCCATTGTTTTGGGATGAAGTTGGTGAGAGACCATTGTTAGGTCCGAAAGCCCTTGAAGAGATGAATTGTGCTGTGACTCATATTCTGGAAAATCTTCGTGTGGCTCAAGAGCGTTATGAGAAGTATGCTAATCTACGAAGGGTCGATCTGGAGTTTGCGGTTGGAGACTTGGTTTTTCTGAAAGTTTCCCCGATGTCTGGCGTTAAAAGGTTTGGAAGGAACCACAAGTTATACCCCCGATATATGGGACCTTTCAAGATTCTTGAGTGCATCGGAGTGTCAGCTTATAGGCTGGAATTGCCTGCGACCTTCCCTGGTGTCCATGATGTGTTCCATGTGAGCCAGTTGCAGAAGTGTGTTCGTAGTGATCATCAAGTACTCGACTCGATACCCCAGATTCAGCCGAACCTTACATATTTGGAAGAACCTATTCGTGTTCTGGATTCTCAAGAGCGTGTGTTGCGGAGAAAGACCATCCCTATGGTCAAGATTCTTTGGAGAAACCAAGACGTCGAGAGCGCGACGTAGGAATTGGAATCGACGATGAGGGAATCTCATCCGCACCTCTTCTCTTAGTTTCAAGTATGTCGTTATGTTTTCAGTTATGTTGGTTTTTATCGATTTTGGTTTGGTTTTGGAGTTGTGATAAGTTTCAGGACGAAACTTCTTTTTAGGGGGAGTCACTGTAACGCCCCCGATTTTTCGATGATTTTATTTGTATGGGCAACGTCAGATTTATGACGCCGTGGCATTACTTTTAACGTCGAATGTTGGATTTGAGTGGTTTTGGATGTGCTCGTCCAGTTTCGTCGCAACCCGAGCATTTTTGTAGTCTCGGTGCGCGATCGAAGTTTTGGGTTTTGTTTTTGTTCGCCGCATGTTTTGGCGGTTAATATCTCGGGAATGGCTCGTAGGATTTTGGTTTTTGACTTCGCCGATGTGTCCGTAGCATCAGTTTTCGCCTACGGCGTGAGTTTCGTTTAATTCGGCGCGTTTGAGACTTTGTTTTGATCTCATATTCCTTGTTCAACTATCTGAACACGATAATTGCTATTTTAATGCCTTGGGCTTGTGTTGATTCTCGGGAGGCCCTCCTAAAGATGTGGGTTTTCGTCGAACCAATTTTTTTCGGTTTTTTTTCTGGGCGCTGTGTCGTGTTCGACGATCGTCGAGCGGAGCTCGACGATTGTATTCCTTTTCCTGAGCGCCGTGTCGGGTTCGATGATCGTTGAGCAGAGCTCGACGATTGTATTTTCTTTTCCGGAGCGCTGGGTCGGGTTCGACAATCGTCGAGCAGATCTCGACGATTGTATTCCCTTTTTCTGGGCGCTGTGTCGCGTTCGACGATAGTAGCAGTTAGTAGTGCTGGTTTTGGAGTTTTCTGGCGGCAGTGTTGGCCGTGGTTGTTGCCTCGTCTTAGAGAGGTAGTTTGTTGTTTGTTTAGTTTTACTAGTTCAGACATACTTTTGTTCGTGGGTTCGTGTCAGCTTGTTGGCGCCCACTGATTTGTTAGTTGTTCGATACTTGCTAGCTGCTCATTTCTTTAATGTGAATGTGGATTACTTGTTCTCTGGGAGGATTTATGTTAGGAATACATGTTAGGTATTTTCAACTATAAAATCTACTACTATTACGTCATGCATTGCATAATTTGAACTCTAACTTGTTATTTTTAGCGACCGTAAAAGCTATCTTTCCTACTATAATAAATTTAGAGTCTTGCATAGCATGAGTTCTCCTTTTGGGACGTTTTGCTCATGTTGGATGTTTGAGTTAATCTAATCAAGTATTTTTCCGCATCGTATAATATATTTTGATTCGTGCACTAGATGAGCCACTAAGCCGAGGGATACAGCTAACTACTGCACTTAACTGCTTTTCCTTAAAATAAGTTAAAAAGAACCTTTTTTCATGTTTAGTTTGGTGTCTGTCTGAGCGTCCACAGTTATCCCCTGCTGACGTGGCATCATGACTTGTATTTTCCCTTACTCTGATAAGCTGTTTCTATTCGGTGAAAATGCGAGTTGTGACAAGGGTCTTCTGAGAACAAAAGGGGAGGAACCTGGAGGTGTATGTTGATGACCTTATGATCAAGAGTCGGGACGTGGACTCTCACCTCCAGGACCTGGAGGAAACCTTCACCACCTTGCGCAACTACAAGATGAGACTGAACCCCTTGAAGTGTGTCTTCGGGGCCAGCAGAGGCAAGTTGTTCGGTCATCTTCTCACCCCCACGGAGGAGGAGCCGAATCCTAACAAAGTCCAAGCGATTATGTAGCTGGGATCGCCTCGAAATGCTAAGGAGGTGTAACGACTGACATGAAAGTTGGTGGGACTGAGTAGGTTCCTTTCCCGGGATGGGGTGAAGTGCTCTCCCTTCTTCAAAGCATTAAGGGGGCAAGAAGTTTGAGTGGACTGGGGAATGCGAGGAGGCATTACAGGCCTTCAAGAGGCAGTTGACTCAAGCCCCCTGCTCCAAGGTCCAAAATAGGGGAGGACCTGTCTTTATATCTCGGGGTCAGAGCAGCGGCCTTGAGCTCCATCCTAGTTCAAGAAGAGGGGAAGAAGTAGTTGCTCATCTATTATGTGAGCCAGGTCCTGAGGAAGTCAGAGTTTCGGTATCCCATCCCGGAGAAGCTGGCATTTGCTCTGGTCATCTCGGCTCGGAGGTTCCGACCTTATTTCCAGGGACACTCCATCCGAGTGTTGGCTGACCATCCCCTCTGCAACATCTTCGAGGGGGTAGAGCATTCAGGTAGGTTGGCCAAGTGGTCAGTAGTGAAAGAAATTGTACCTAATCACCTAGAGGGGGGGGGGGTGAATAGGTGACTAAATCTTTTTAAACTTTAGGCAGATTATATCACAGATTTATAACTACTTCTTCACAGCAATCATAGAATAAAGCATGCACACAGTGAACACACAGATTTATAGTGGTTCCCCAAGGTTTGGGTACATCCACTTTTCCCCTTCGCCTATCTAGTAGTGTACTAGATTCGGCCAAACTCCTCCACTATTCCTCAGATCCTCAGATCTTACACTCAGAACCCCAATTGGTTCCTACAGCTCAGGCCCAAAGCCCTACAACTCAGTTTTCACAAAGACCTACACTCAGCCTTCACCAAGGCCTACACTCAGCCACAACAGGCCTACACTCAGAGAAATAGATCTCCTACACTAAGGAACACAGGCCCTACCACTCAGCCTTTATAATTACAGGCTTACAACTCAGATCCCTAAGGATCATACAAGAGATTAAGAATACAATGTATATACCTACAACTCTGAATAGAGAGAAGAGTTGACAGGTTCTTGATGAGTTCTTGGAAGAACTCTGCTGAGATCAACCACACTTGGCTTTCTTCAAAGCTTCTTGAATGTAGAACACAATAGGGTTGATACTCTCTGCAGCTGATCTTCAATCACTGCAACTTAAGAATCAGACCTTGATCTGAAACCTTCTTCACAGCCTGGTTCCAACAGCTGTCTTCTTGGAAGGAGCTCTCTCTCTCCAACTTCTTAGATCTTAACTTGAATTGATTCTACAATGAATAGCTAGATCTTTTTCTCTTTCTCTTGTTGTTAATCCACTTGATCTGTTGACAGAATAGGCCTATATATAGGCCTTCTTCATGGTGACTGGCTGATTCGGTTTCTAACGACTTTCTGACAACTCTGACAGTTGCAGTAGACTGGCTGGAATGGCAGCTGTCATGTCATCTAGTCACTTCTTGAAATATCTATAACTATCTGAAAGTGTCGAGACAGTCTGTCTTTAAGTGTCGACACTTATTGACCAAGTGTCGACACAAGTAGACTAAGTGTCGACACTAGCCTTCAAGGTGTCGACACAACTTCTTGTGTTGTAGAAATTACTTCTCGACACATCTTCTTCATCATGTGTCGACACTGATAATGTGTGTCGACACAACTCCTTGTTCTTCAATACTTTGTTGATTTCTTGTAAGTGTCGACACAACTCCTTTGTGTCGACACATCTTCTTGTGTTGAACTTGTTAAGTGTCGACACATCTTATTGGTGTCGACACATGCCTTCAGTGTTGATACTTTTGCTGAGTGTCGACACATCTGCTTGGTGTCGACACTTGTACTTAGTCTTCAGAGAAATTTGCTGAGTGTCGACACAGCTCCTTGTGTCAACACTTTCTTCATGTGTTAAGACTTCTGCTGTGTGTCGACACTGATCCTTTGTGTCGACACATTCTTCATGTGTTGAAACTTTGGCTGAGTGTCGACACATCTCCTTTATGTCGACACTTGTACTTAGAATTTGTTGAACTTTGCTGAGTGTCGACACAGCCTCCTAGTGTCGACACTTTCTTCATGTATTGAGTCTTCTGCTGTGTGTCGACACATTCTTCATTATGTCGACACTTGTACTTAGACTCTGTTGAAGTTTGCTGAGTGTCGACACAGCCTCCAAGTGTCGACACTTTCTTCATGTATTGAGTCTTCTGCTGTGTGTCGACACATTCTTCATTATGTCGATACTTGTACTTAGACTCTGTTGAAGTTTGCTGAGTGTCGACACATCCTCCAAGTGTCGACACTTTCTGATGTAGACAAAGTTCCTCTAGGTGTCGACACTGCTTCTAAGTGTCGGCACTGCTTCACTGGACATTTCTTCATTGAGTGTCGACACACCCTGTATGTGTCGACACTTTCCTTCTGGTGTCGACTCTGCATCCCTGGTGTCGACACAATTACTCCAAGTGTCGACACTACTTCTCTGGATGTCGACACAAGTCTTCTTAAGTGTCGACACTTGGCTCCTGGGTGTCGACACATGGACTTAGAAACTTTTCAGCTTTCCCTGTAAATACTTGACCTGTACAACTAAACTCAAAATACATCAAATACATTTTGATGTATATCATTTAGTAGGGTGAGGCTTCTTCAAATCAGGTACATTTAATCCAATGTACCCAACAATCTCCCCCTATTTGGAGAAGTCAGAACCCTTAGTCAATGATATACACCATACATAATAAAATCACAGTATGATGTAAAACAGGATTATATAACAGGGTAAATTCATAAACATGTAATAATCAAAACATGTATAACAAATATCTCAGAACATTTAATGTAATAGATTTATCACACATTACATAGTTCTAAGAACTTCAACATTATCATTATCCAAAAGTTTACAGAATGTTTAAAATCAAAAGATTACAACTGTAAACTAAAGATAAATTCTATTCTATTGCTGCTCAGCCTCCTTGATCACTATGCCCTTTCCAGACTGTATCTTTGCTTGTACTGGGGCTTCAACATCTTCAGCAGCAGCAGGCTTCTTGCCTTTAAGATCCTTCTTATTTAACTCTTCAGCTTTAATCTTCTGCCTTTCAAAGTAATGATAAAGCTTGGGAAAGTACTTGCTAGGCTCCTGGGCAGTAGGAGATAGCTTTCCCATCTTTGCCTTTCTTCTATACTGCACAATGGCTTCTTGCCTGTTCTCATGCTTCCTCCACTCCACATCAGAATACCATTTGTCTCTGTCCACAATATTGTCTTTCGCAGCCTTCCATGCAGTAAGAATGATATTCCTTGAAGTGGGGCTCCATTGTTCAAATTCAGGCCTGAGTTCAGCTTGCTCCCTGAATCTCTTCTTAGACAATTAGACTTCTTGTTCCTTCAGTATAGCTTCTTGTATAGCCTTAGGCACTGGCTGAACCACTTTTTCTATGATGACATTGTGCAAGATCAGAGCCTGCTTTGACTAACACCCTCTCCCCCTTTATGTCTTCTCTTTCAATGTGATCTCTTAGATCATCTTTCTGGAATCTTATTTGGGCATTTAGATAATTTACTCCATCCTTGTAGAAAGGTTTCAACCTTTGGTGCTTTTTAGTGATAAGCTTCTGGGAATCTTGAAGTGCAGTAGTAACAGCAGTTAGGCTTTCTTGCAATGCTTTGTCAAATTCCTCTTTGGCAGTAGTCAGTGCTGCATTCTGGGCAGTTTCTATATTCTTTAGTTCAGTTACAATAGCATTGTGGGAAGCTGTCAAATTATCATTCATTCTTATTTGATTCTCCAGAACATAGCCTTGCTTTACTTCAAGTTCATCCACTTGAGCTTTGATCTTCTCTTGATGAGTTGCTAGATAAACTACTGCATTCCCTCCTTTATGGAAGCAGTCAGTCATCTCCTTCTTATTCAGATTCATTTCAAATCTGATGGACTTAATATCTTGTGCTAGATCAAACTGTAGAGACTTATGCCCTTCATCCATATAAGATTGCAAAGCCTGTCTTTGCTCATCCATCTTTATCTGCATGACAACCATCAGAGAACTGTAATCTACAGATGGTGCTGGCTGTGGTGTAGGCTGTGGTGCAATGGTTTGCAGAGCTTTCTTATAATTTTGGCTTCTCCTCTGGAAGACTTGAAACTTTCTCTTTTTAGCTCCGACAACCTCCTCATCTTCAGAAGCAGATGTGCTTGCAATATCAACCCTGTCCTTAGGGCTTGGAGGTAACTCCTGCATTTCAGGTTCCTTCCTTGCAGTTTCCTCTTCAATAACTACTTGCTACCCCTCAACATGAGCATTCTCCCCCTCAGCAGCAACACTTTCTTTCTCAAAGTCTGTTTGTAAAAGATCTGGGAATAACTCTTCTAGGGTAAATTCCTGTTGAGGATGGGGTGGAGATTCTCTTGTCTCATCAACAACTTGATCAGATACTACTTGATCTGCAACAGATGTGTCCTCCATGACAACATCTGGGGGTTGACTATGAATCTGAGGTTGCTGATTAACATCAGATAATTTGTCAATTATAACTTCACTCTTAATAAGGAAATCTAATTGATTGATTTCAGTGATTACCTCAAGAATGGTTTGAGTGGCTTGTTCACTTTCTAGTGGAGTTAGCTCTTCCACTAGTAGAGGCTCCCCCTTCCTCTCTGCATCATCTTGTCTAGCTGGAGACTTTCCAACATTTCCAGTGTCTTGTTCATCATCTGGAGTAAAGACAACTTGCTCTTCAGAGCTACTAGAGGATACTTGAGCCACTGGGGCTATCTTCTTCTTCTTCTTTAGGAGTGTTACTTTCTCAGGAGTTGGCAATTCCTTGGTCAAGACACTATCCCATCTAGAGAAGATTCTCATGTCCATCTTCCTCATGTGATTGATCTTTGATCCTGCAGCTTGGCTTATTACTTCTGGTATACTACCAGCCAAGTAAAGACTTAGAATCCTACCCAAATTGGGTTTCTTTAGGCTCTCCTTTATCTTATCAAACAATACTGCAGACCAATCAGTATTTAGTTGGAAAATTAACCTTGTCATTACACTGAACATATATGCTGAAATCCTGTCATGTCCTCTAGACTTGCACAGGATCACTTTTCCAACTATTTCAGACAAGAATTTTCCTTGGCTGTTCATTCCCTTTCTGTTGAATACTGATCCAATTTTCATCTTGGAATCCAGTCCACACCATGTCAATGCTTCTCTAGTCTTAGAAGCAGAAACTTCATCTTCTTCCTTTGTCCTAGGTAGTTGTAGTACCTTTCTCAGACTCTTAGGTGAGACCTTCACCTTAGCTCCATGAACCCTAGACTTTATCTTGAGTCCAGATTCATCTATTGTAGCGCCATTCAGGAATTCCAGAACTTCTTTCTTCCATACCTTGGTCGGCTCTGAAGCAAGAAAATCTAACCCTGAGTTTGCAACTAGGGTTACCACATCCTTGATCTCTGGTTCTGCATCATCAAGCGCATGTCGCACCAGTTCATATCCTTCATTCACGTTCTCTTCGAGCTTGGGCGCCATTAGGGTTTGAAGAATTTGAATTGAGAGAAGAGAGGTGTCGACACACAAGTTTGGTCTCGAAACTTTGGTGAGTGTGTCGACAGACAAAGGCGAAATCCTATTTATACCTTTCTAGAATCGAAGATGAAAGGGCGCGTCAAAATTCTTAAATTGTGTCGACACTGTTGAAAAGTGTCGACACAGACTTATAATGTCTCGACAACTATGTGTCGACACAAGTATAGTCGATAGAATATATGTGTCGACACTTGTTTATGTGTCGACACCACTTAGCTCGCCACTTTGGTCGAGACTTTACTTCACTAATTCTGCATAAAGTCTAAGTGTTGACAACATCTTGGATGTGTCGACACCTATCCTGTATGTGTCGACACTAATTTTTTGAAGTGTCGACACCAACTTCCTAGATGTGTCGACACTTTTTCTCTGAAGTGTCGACACCAATTCTCTGTCTCGACACAAACAACTCTGTGTGTCGACACTATTTTACTTAGCCATTTCTGTAAACTTATTCTAAGTTTATCATACCTAATTCAATTTTAAACCTATTGAATTTGGTTTCTTCTAAAGGCTTAGTATACATGTCAGCTAGTTGATTATCTGTTCTAACATACTCTAGTGAAATATCTTCTTTTGCAACATGTTCCCTTAGAAAATGATATTTTATTTCAATGTGTTTAGTTCTACTATGGGAAATAGGATTGTTTGCAATAGATATAGCACTAGTAGAATCAAAAAATAGTGGTGTTCTACTTACCTGAATACTATAATCCTCAAGCTGATGCTGTATCCATAGAAGTTGAGCACAGCAACTTCCTGCAGCCACATATTCTGATTCTGCAGTGGAGATAGCCACGCTTGTTTGCTTCTTGCTACTCCAAGATATCAGTCTTCCACCTAGGAATTTATAGGTACTAGATGTACTTTTCATATCTTCCTTGCAGCCTGCAAAATCTGCATCTGAATAACCTGTCAGTTCAAAGTCTCCATTCCTAGGGTACCAAAGGCCTAGATAAGGTGTGCCCTTTAGATATCTCAGTATCCTTTTGACTGCTGTCAAATGAGACTCTTTAGGGCAAGCTTGGTACCTAGCACAGACACATGTAGCATATATGATATCTGGTCTACTTGCAGTCAAATACAATAGGGAGCCAACTATCCCTCTATACAAAGTCTCATCTACAGGTTTCCCTGCATCATCTTTGCTAAGAGACATACTTGCCCCCATAGGAGTTTTTCATGGTATTGGATGATTCCATACCATACTTCCTTATCAGTTCTAAGGTGAACTTAGACTGGCAAATGGATAAACCATTCTCAGTCTGTCTAACTTGGAGACCCAAGAAGAACTTAAGTTCCCCCATACTGCTCATCTCAAATTGTCCTTGCATAAGTTTTGCAAACTTTCTGCAAAGACTACTTTCAGTAGAACCAAATATGATGTCATCTACATATATTTGGACTAGTACGATCTTACCTCTGGATTCCCTAAGGAATAGAATCTTGTCTATTTTCCCCCTTGTGAATTTATTCTCAATGAGGAAACTAGACAGGGTTTCATACCAAGCCCTAGGGGCTTGTTTTAACCCATACAAAGCCTTCCTAAGTCTATAGACATAATTAGGTTGAGTTGAATCAACAAAACCTGATGGCTGTTCCACATAGACCTCTTCCTTCAGATTTCCATTTAGAAATGCTGACTTAACATCCATTTGGTATACTTTAAACCCTTGATAGGTTGCATAGGCCAGGAACATCCTTATGGCTTCCAGTCTGGCTACTGGAGCAAAGGTCTGATCAAAGTCAATACCTTCTTCCTGCCTATATCCTTTAGCAACCAGTCTTTCTTTGTTCTTTATAATAACTCCATGTTCATCCATCTTTTTCCTGAATATCCACTTAGTCCCAATTATGTTGTGGTCTTTTGGTTTAGGAACAAGCTCCCAGACTTTGCATCTCTTGAACTGATTCAGCTCCTCTTGCATTACCTCAATCCAATGAGGGTCTAGGATGACTTCTTCAAATTTCTTTGGCTCAACTTGGGATAGAAAACTTGAGTAGAGTACTGAACTTAGATTTCTGCTCCTTGTTTGTACCCCTTGTATTAGATCACCAATAATTTGATCTGCTGGATGATCTCTTAGATGTCTATTAGCTGGAGGCAGCCTGGCTTCATGTTGAACTCCTTCAGCTTCTTCAACTTGCTGCACTCCTTGGTCTTCTTCTACATCAGGTGCATCTAATACTCCCCCTGGACAATAGCCACTATCATCTACATGCTGAGTTGCAGTAGATCCTTCTTCAATAGTGAGCTTGTCCATCTTCTTAGTCACACCTGTGGAGCTGCAAATACTTCTAGACAACTCATTGTTAATAAGTCTAGCTTCATCAAATACTATATGTACTGACTCTTCTACAACTTGAGTAGATAAGTTGTAGACCCTATAAGCCTTACTATTATTGCTGTACCCAACAAAGATCCCCTCTTGGGATTTAGCAGCAAACTTGGTCAAGTAAGACTTTCCATTGTCAAGTATATATCATTTACAACCAAAGATCCTGAAATAGGATAGGTTTGGTTTTCTGCCTTTCACAATCTCATAGGGGGTCTTATTGTGGCTCTTGGTGATAGAAGCCCTATTAATTAAATGTCATGCAGTGTTTATTGCCTCAGCCCAGGAATATTCTGGGAGAGATGTGTCACTTAATAGGGTTCTGCCAGCCTCAATCAAGGTTCTATTTTTCCTCTCAGCAATGGCATTTTGCTGAGGTGTTCTAGGTGAAGAAAATTCCTGAAATATCCCAAACTCTTCACATAGCTTTGTCATACTATCAGACTGGAATTCAGTACCATGGTCACTTCTTATTTTGACCACTTTACTGTCTAACTCATTCTGAATTTGTTTGACAAAACTATAGAAGATACTAGGTGTTTCAGATTTCTGTGTAAGGAAGAACACCCAGGAAAACCTTGAGTAGTCATCTACAACCACAAATGTGTAGACCTTCCTACCTAGGCTGTGAACTGGCATAGGAACAAAGAGATCCATATGCAAGAGGTATAAGCACCTCACAGCATCTTTGTTCTCAATGCTATTAAAGGTGGATCTACTCTGCTTGCCCTTTTGACAAGCTGAGCATATTCCATCTTTAATACACTTAACTTGAGGACCATTCCTCACTAACGCTTTGCTATATAGTTGGCCAATTGTCTTGTAGTTAATATGGGCTAGCCTCTTGTGCCATTTAACACAATGAGAGACTTTCTCATCAGCTACAAGACACACTGGAGAATCATTGGTCTCACACATAATGTCTAGGCAATAGACATTTCTCTTTCTATAACCTGTCAAAATGATCTCTTGATCATTTGACCTCCTGATATGACAACCATCTTTGACAAATGAGATGTCATATCCTAAATCACTCAGTTGACTTATACTAATAAGGTTATGTTTCAAACCTTTAACATAAGCCACTTGAGTAATAGTTATAAGATTGCTAGAAATGTTACCAAAACCTTTGATGATTCCTTTTTCAGAACCACCAAAGGTGACTTTAGGAACATCCTTGATTTGTGTGAAGCCCTTTAGCAATCCTCTAGTTCCAGTCATGTGTCTGGAACATCCACTGTCCAAGTACCATATTGGGGCATAGCCACTTGGACTCACCTGCAAAACAGATTAGTTGACCTTAGAACCCAAAGAATTCTTTTGTCCTTGGTGCTGGTTAGTTTGCCTCTTAACAAAGCTACCTGCAGATTTTCCAACAGGCAGTTTGCTACTCACTTTGGCACTTGAATTGTGCCAACAGTCCATGGCAAAGTGGCCTACCTTGCCACAGCACCAACACTCAAATCTATTGTACCTTTGCTTAGGTACAACCCTAGCTGTTCTATCTACAGCAGGCTTGTTGAGTACCGGGGCTTTGCCCTTAGACTTGGACTTTGCAGTCCTAGCAGGTTGTGTAAACCCTAATCCAGTTTTACCCTTGTGAGGTATAAACTCATCTATCAAAGGTAGAACTGATTTTGGTTTAGAGAACCTTGCAACAATGTCTCTCTCTTTCTGAAGACTAATCTCCAGATTTCTGATTTGATCATTCTTAAATGTTATAGTTCCCATATGAATAACATTTATGTTCTTCAGTCTGGCTATTTCATTTAGTTTTTGATCAATCAACTTCTCAAAATCAGTTGCAGCCTCTTTGAGATTAGCAATCTCCTTTGCCTGACTCTTGGCCAAGGATTTGCTTTTCTTAAAAGCTTGCAACAGTACTCTATATTCATCAATCAATTGATGAATATCCCATTCAGATTCAGATGCACTCTCATCACTTGATGAAGATGAAACTGAATCTGAACTACCACTAGAAATTGAACTTAAAGAACAATTTTGTACCTTACTAGGTCCAGGCTGCTCCTGGATTTTGTCACCTTCTGTTAAGGCCATCAGTCCTTTGCACTGAATGTCCTCTTGCTGATATATAGAGTTCATTATCTGGATGAACTCCTCTTCCTCTTCTTCAGCAAACAGTCCTATGTATGCTTCAGCTTCTTACTCAGTTTCTGAAGATGATATGTCTGACAGGCTTTTGTCCTTCTTGGCAACAAAGTACCTTTCCTTCTTGCCCTTGAATTTAGTCTTTTTCTTATCTGTTGACTCTTTCCTTTTCTTTGGACAGTCTGCAACAACATGTCCTTGTTTATTACAGCAATATCATACAATTTTTGATAAAGTTGCTTTGCTTGACTTGGGCTTTCTGCTGTCTTTCTTTGATGACTTCTTGTTCTGATAATAATCATCTTTTCCCTGTGAAGTGGATGGCTTTGACCTCCACTGTTTCTTCTTTAGAAACTTCTGAAAGTGTCTTGTGAAGGCTGCAAAGTTCTCATCACTCTCACTGCTTTCAGAATTTCTGCTTTCTGATTCATCTGACTCAGTCTCAGCCACTTTTGGAGGTGGAGATGGAGACTTACTTTTGTATTTCCTGCTGGCTTCTGTCTTGAATGCCACTGTCCTTTCTTTATGCTCACTTCTTGTAGTCTTCTCCTCTTCTTTCCTCACCATCAACTGCATCTCATAGGATATCAGTTTTCCAAATAATGTTGGAGGAGGGATATCTGCTAACTTGGCCATTTTCCTTATGACACGGATCTTGGTGTCCCAATCCTTTGTTAGAGACCTCAAGAACTTATCATTCAGCTCATAGTTGCTGAATTCTCTTCCATAAGACATCAACTCATTGACAATCCTATAGAATTTCTTATAGCATTCTGTTATGCTATCAGACCTGCCTTGCCTGAAACTTTCATATTCCTGGTTTAACAAAGACTTTCTGTCCTGCCTAACTTCTTCAGAACCCTCCATATACACTATCAAAGTATCCCACATCTCCTTTGATGTTTTACAGTGTATCAAGTTCTGAAATGTAGCATCATCTATGGCACTTACAATGATATTCTGAGCCCTCTTGTCCATGGTGGCCAGAATAATCTCATCTTTTGTCATTTCAGAAAAGTCTTTAGGTGTTCTCTGATTTGCATCTAACACAGATACCTTCATAGGCACATATGACCCTTCTTTAACTGTGATATATATTCTAGGGTCTGAAGCTTCCATAAACAGTCTCACCCTTTCTTTCCAGATGCCAAAAATCTCTTTTCGGCAAATGGGCAATTTCATGGATCCAAGTTCCTTATGATTCTCTATTGAACCCATTTTCTTGATTTTCTTGATTATGCTGAATCTGTCTTTGATTTCACTGAATCTGCCAACAGGATCTCCTCAGACAGTTATGTCCCTTTTTGAGTAACCTGGCTCTGATACCACTTGAAAGAAATTGTACCTAATCACCTAGAGTGGGGGGGGGGGGGGTGAATAGGTGACTAAATCTTTTTAAAATTTAGGCAGATTATATCACAGATTTATAACTACTTCTTCACATCAATCAATCATCAATCACAGAATAAAGCATGCACACAGTGAACACACAGATTTATAGTGGTTCCCCAAGGTTTGGGTACATCCACTTTCCCCCTTCGCCTATCTAGTAGTGTACTAGATTCGGCCAAACTCCTCCACTATTCCTCAGATCTTACACTCAGAACCCCTAATGGTTCCTACAGCTCAGGCCCAAAGCCCTACAACTCAGTCTTCACAAAGACCTACACTCAGCCTTCACCAAGGCCTACACTCAGCCACAACAGGCCTACACTCAGAGAAATAGATCTCCTACACTCAGGAACACAGGCCCTACCACTCAGCCTTTATAATTACAGGCTTACAACTCAGATCCCTAAGGATCCTACAAGAAATTAAGAATACAATGTATATACCTACAACTCTGAATAGAGAGAAGAGTTGACAGGTTGTTGATGAGTTCTTGGAAGAACTCTGCTGAGATCAACCACACTTGGCTTGCTTCAAAGCTTCTTGAATGTAGAACACAATAGGGTTGATACTCTCTGCAGCTGATCTTCAATCACTGCAACTTAAGAATCAGACCTTGATCTGAAACCTTCTTCACAGCCTGGTTCCAATAGCTGTCTTCTTGGAAGGAGCTCTCTCTCTCCAACTTCTTAGATCTTCACTTGAATTGATTCTTCAATGAATAGCTTGATCTTCTTCTCTTTCTCTTGTTGTTAATCCACTTGATCTGTTGATAGAATAGGCCTATATATAGGCATTCTTAATGGTGACCGGCTGATCCGATTTCTAACGACTTTTTGACAACTCTGACAGTTGCAGTAGACCGGCTGGAATGGCAGCTGTCATGTCATCTAGTCACTTCTTGAAATATCTGTAACTGTCTGAAAGTGTCGAGACAGTCTGTCGTTAAGTGTCGACACTTATTGACCAAGTGTCGACACAAGTAGACTAAGTGTCGACACTAGCCTTTAAGGTGTCAACACAACTCCTTGTGTTGTAGAAATTACTTCTCGACACAGCTTCTTCATCATGTGTCGACACTGATAATGTGTGTCGACGCAACTCCTTGTTCTTCAGTACTCTGTTGATTTCTTGTAAGTGTCGACACAACTCCTTTGTGTCGACACATCTTCTTGTGTTGAACTTGTTAAGTGTCGACACATCTTCTTGGTGTCGACACATGCCTTCAGTGTTGATACTTTTGCTGAGTGTCGACACATCTGCTTGGTGTCGACACTTGTACTTAGTCTTCATAGAAATTTGTTGAGTGTCGACACAGCTCCTTATGTCGACACTTTCTTCATGTGTTGAGACTTCTGCTGTGTGTCGACACTGATCCTTTGTGTCGACACATTCTTCATGTGTTGAAACTTTGGCTGTGTGTCGACACATCTCCTCTGTGTCGACACTTGTACTTAGAATTTGTTGAACTTTGCTGAGTGTCGACACAGCCTCCTAGTGTCGACACTTTCTTCATGTATTGAGTCTTCTGCTGTGTGTTGACACATTCTTCATTATGTCGACACTTGTACTTAGACTCTGTTGAAGTTTGTTGAGTGTCGACACAGCCTCCAAGTGTCGACACTTTCTTCATGTATTGAGTCTTCTGCTGTGTGTCGACACATTCTTCATTATGTCGACACTTGTACTTAGACTCTGTTGAAGTTTGCTGAGTGTCGACACATCCTCCAAGTGTCGACACTTTCTGATGTAGACACAGTTCCTCTGGGTGTCGACACTGCTTCTAAGTGTCGGCACTGCTTCACTGGACATTTCTTCATTGAGTGTCGACACACCCTGTATGTGTCGACACTTTCCTTCTGGTGTCGACTCTACATCCCTGGTGTCGACACAATTACTCCAAGTGTCGACACTGCTTCTCTGGATGTCGACACAAGTCTTCTTAAGTGTCGACACTTTGCTCCTGGGTGTCAACACATGGACTTAGAAACGTTTCAGCTTTCCCTGTAAATACTTGACCTGCACAACTAAACTCAAAATACATCAAATACATTTTGATGTATATCATTGAGTAGGGTGAGGCTTCTTCAAATCAAGTACATTTAATCCAATGTACCCAACAAGTAGAGCTAAGTGAGTTCGATATCTCCTTTGTCCCCCGCCTCTCGATCAAGGCCCAGGCAATGACCGACTTTTTTTGTAGATTATGTGGTCGAGGTGGCGGAGGAAGAGCTCACTCACCCAGCTCCATAGAAGGTGAAGGTAGATGGCTCTTCAGGGAAACATTCCCTAGGGGTGGGGGGTAATCTTGGAGAGCCCCCAAGGAACGAGATTTGAACAAACGGTGGTGGTGCAATTTCCCAACACTAACAACCAGACCGAATATGAAGTCGTAATAGCCGGGCTACACCTGGCCAGGGAGCTGGGGGTACAAGATGTGGAGTTCCTCACTGACTTCATGGGGGTGGCTTACTAGATCAACAGGGAGTTCAAGGAAAGGGAGCCTACCCTCTAGTTATGCTTGAAAAAGGTGAAGGGGGTCATCAGCATGTTCCAGGCCTTCACCATCTGACATGTGCCGCGGAGGAAAATGAACAGGTTGATCAGCTGGCAAAGCATGGTCCCGGGGGGGGGGGGGGGTACCATCACTGATATATTCCGCCCTTCCATAGAAGAGGGTGAGTTGATGGAGGTGGACCAACACCCCATGTGGATGGACCCTTTCACAACGGTCCTTTCCACGGCGAAATATCCGGAGGGGGTGGAGAAGAAGAAGCTTAAGTACAAATCAACATACTATCTCATCCAAGACGGGCAATTGTATCGGAAGACCCTCTCGGGGCTGTTGGCCCGTTGTGTGGCCGAGAGGGAAGTACAGAGGATCTTGGAAGAGGTGCAATCCGGGGAGTGTGGGAGTCTTTCGAGGAGTCGAACCCTGGAAGGAAAGATTATCACGTATGGGTATTTCTGGCCTACCCTGGGCAACGACGCTGTAGAATTCATAATGAAGTGCCACAAGTGCTAGTTATTCGACCCCGCTCCAACTGCAACCAGCCCAATGCCTCAAAAACATCACAACGCCTTGGCCCTTTGCCATCTACGGAATGGATTTGGTTGGGCCCTTCCACTAGGCCAGCGGGCAGAGGTGGTTCTTATTGGTAATGATAGATTATTTTTCTAAGTGGTTGGAGGTGAAGGCGTTGGACAAGGTGACCTCCCAAGTTGTCAGATACTTTGTTTGGGGGGAGATCATCTGCCTATACGGGCTTTCATAGGCCATCGTCACGGACAACGAGACACAATTCTCCAGTGCTGAGTTCATTAGCTTCTATGGGCAGCTCGGTATTGATCTTAGGTTCGCGTCGGTCCATCACCCTAGGAGCAACAGGCAAGTGGAGGCGGAGAATAAGATCTTTGTGAACCTCCTGAAGAAGAAAGTGGAGAACTTGAACGGTAGCTGGGTGGAGCAGCTTCTTTCAGTTCTTTGGGACCTAAGGACTACTCCTAACATGGCTACGAGGGAGACACCTTTCAAGCTCTCCCATGGGTGCGAGGCTGTGCTTCCAATAGAGTTCGAGGTCCGAATGCCTCGTGTGGTCAAGGCAAAAACAGGCAAGGAGGAGTGGCAAGCTGAGAACGAGGAAGCACTACGGCTCTCCCTTAACATGGTAGAGGAGCTGCGAGACATCTCTGCCATCCTATAGGAAGAAGTGAAAAGGAGAATGATAAATTACTTTGACAGGCACGTCAGGGTCAAACAGTTCGTGGAGGGGTAGTTGGTACTAAAGAAGGCGGATATGGCAGGAAGGTCAGCAGCAGTGGGCAAGCTCAACCCCAACTGGGAGGGCCCATACATTGTTGGGGAGGTTCTGCAATCAGGAGGGTACCATCTCCGGAATGTAGAGGGCGAGACCCTAAGTCACACCTGGAGAGGTGATGACTTGAAGCGTTTCTATACATGAAAACATGTATGTACTCTACTTTAATGAATAAAATTCCTTGATGCCCCATCCCTCTTGCAGTTCCAGCTTGTGGTAGGTCTTTATCGAGCTGAGTCATGAAATGCCTCTACCACCAGACTTCCTTCTAGCTGGTAAGACCGAGGATTGGTTGATGGATGGATAGTCTTCTCGCCCTGGGATTAGGTCCCGGGATGCTCCCACTATCAGGCTTCCACTTAGCTGGCAGTGTCGGGATCCCCGTTGGACGTCGTTATGACCTTGGGCATGAGTCCGGTTAATGCTCAACATCTGCCATCAGGCTTTCACCTATCTGATCGGGTCGATGGTAGCTCCCGGAGGTTGGCCAAAGCAACATCTTCTTGCTCTGGGGTTATGTCTCGGGATGCTCCCGCTGTCAGGCTTCCACCTAGTTAGTAGAGTCGGGATCCCCTTTGGACGTCGTTATGACCCTGGGGCTAAGTCCAATTGATGCTCAAAATCCGCCATCAGGCTTTGACCTAGCTGATCCGGCCAATGGTAGCGCCCGGAGGTTGGCCAAAGTAATATCTTCTCGCTCTGGTGTTAGGTCCCGGGATGCTCCCACTGTCAAGCTTCCACCTATCTGGCAGGGTCGGGATCCCCATTGGATGTCATTATGACCCTAGAGCTAAGTCCAATTGATGCTCAACATCTGCCGTCAAGCTTTCACCTAGCTGATAGGGCCGATGGTAGCTCCCGGAGGTTCGCCAAAGAAACATCTTCTCGCCATGGGGGTTCAGTCCTAGGATGCTCCCTGCTGTTAGGCTTCCACCTAGTTGGCAAGGCCGGGATCCCCGTTGGACATTATTATGACCCTGGGGATAAGTCTGGTTGATGCTCAACATCCGGCGTCAGGCTTTCAACTAGCTGATCGGGCCGATGGTAGCGCCCGGAGGTTGGCCAAAGCAACATCTTCTCGCTCTAAGGTTAGGTCCCGGGACGCTCCCACTGTCAGGCTTCCTCCTAGTTGGCAGGGCTGGGATCCCTGTTCGATGTCGTTATGACCATGGGGATGAGTCTGGTTGATGCTCAACACCCGTTATCATGCCCTCACCTAGCTGATTAGGCCGATGGTAGCTCCTAGAGGTTTGCAAAAGGAATATCTTCTCGCTCTGGGTTAGGTCCCGGGATGCTCCCGCTGTCAGTCCTCCACCTAGCTGGTAGGACCGGGATCCCCGTTTGATGTCGTAATGACCCTGGGGCTGAGTCTGGTTGATGCTCAACACCCGCCGTCAGGCTGACACCTAGCTGATTAGGCCGGTTGTAGAACCCAGAGGTTGGCCAAAGGAATATCTTCTTAGTCTGTGGTTAGGTTCCGGGACGCTTCTGCTATCAGGCTTCCACCTAGTTGGCAGGGCCGGGATCCCCGTTGGACGTCGTTATGACCTTGGGGCTGAGTCTGGTTGATGCTCAACATCCGCCGTCAGGCTTTCATCTAGCTGATTGGGCCTATGGAAGCGCCCAATGATTGATCAACGAGGAGTAATATCCTTTTTCTAAGACTGTCCAGCATTACTTCGGCTGTCAGGCCTTCACCAAGCTGGCAGGGCAAGGGTCCTTGATGGACAAGGTTTTCGAGACAGGTCCCCAACTAATCTCACCAATAAAACAGGACTGGGGGCCAGGGTTTTCTTTGAAGAAAGGGTAAGGTCTTGGCAAGATCTCGCCAAGAATGGTATCTCGCCAACCTAACGAGGGAAGCTAATGCGAGTGCCGAGAGCTCGTTCTCGCAAAACCCAAGAACCCGTACGTGCGTGGGATAAAAGGGCGAGAATGGCGTGAAGTCTAATCCTGAGCAAAAGGTCAGCCTAGGGGGTCACGAGATGTTCCGGCCCTGGGTTTAAGTGGGAACGTTGGTCAAATGCATTTCAAAGTACCACGTTACTCAGCATCATAGAGAATAAAAAGAAAAGTAGAGAATTTCTTATAACAATGTATTTCATTTATCTAAAATTCTTACATTATCAAAAGGGAGGGCAAGGCCCAAAGGAAAGAGTTCAAGCAAAAGCAAAGTAAAAAGGGGGAAGGGGCGAGAGCCTCAGGATGACGAGATCGAATGCTCGCTCTCGCCAGAATCCTAATCCCCACTCAGGACGGGCTCGGGAACAGGTTGGAAGAGCTCCGACATCAAGATCTCGGCCATCACCTTCTCTCCATCACTATTGAGGAAGCCGGATTGTTGCATCATCTGGAGCCCGTACCTGGCTCCCATGATGGCATATTGCCGCATCATCAAGCCGATCTCATGTTGAGTATGCAGCACGGCCTCCTTCTTCGCTCCCGGAGGAGGAATCAGCGAGTCAATCCACTGCTGATTTTGGGCCCTATCCGCCTATTCTCGTCCTCTAGATGGGTGATATGTGCATCCTTCGAGGCAACGGTTGCGGCATCCTACAAAATAACCAAGGATCTGGGGAAGAATAAAGGTTTGGCGAATATACAAGCAAGAGAGTAAGAATTTACCACTCCCGCCTCTCGCCGGGCGAGATCATTCTTGGAGACCGCAACCTCCTCCTTCAGCCTTTTCACCACCGCTCAGAAAGTGGATCACGAGGAGCTAATATCCGCCAGTTGATGCATGAGACGGATGCTATGGAGCGTTGACATGTGCACGAGCCCGAGGGCACGGAATTGGGCTCGCGAGATCTCATAGGCGGGAGACTTTGTCAATGCGTTGTCGTAGTAGGCGGCGCTGTCCTACCCATACATTTCGAAGGCCAATGTGTAGGCCTGGCCCGAGACAGTATCACCTTCCAACCATGAAGGGAGCACAGTAGACATAGTGGCCCTGTTGGCATTTCGATACCACACCAATAAGGGCTCTTCCTAGTCATTCAACACATCTTCGCCCAGGACAAAGTTCCTATGGCCCCGAGGTTCTGGCTTCACCTGTACCGAGATCACGTCGGCCTCTCCCGCCCTCTTCACCTCACCGCCGGCACCGCTTTTGGGGGAATCAGAGATAATCTCCTTGCCATTGCCGAGATCAGCGGCGGCTGGCTTCTCGACATTTGTGGGCTTCTCGGTGGCCTTTGGCTTCTCGACAGTTTTTGGCCTCTCGACAGCTTCTGACTTCTCGGGGGCTGCCTGTTTATTGAATGATGATAACTTCTTCGAAGGAGGCTGAGGCGCTGGTACGAAAAGCTTCCCCTTCCTATCGCTGGATCCCGGCAACGGCTGCAAAGAGCTCCAGTAGGCCACTGCGACAGCCTCATCACGCGCCAGCCCAGAAGAGGGTGCGGCGCTGTCG
Source organism: Platanthera guangdongensis (assembly GCA_039583875.1). Taxonomy (NCBI): domain Eukaryota; kingdom Viridiplantae; phylum Streptophyta; class Magnoliopsida; order Asparagales; family Orchidaceae; genus Platanthera; species Platanthera guangdongensis. Next base: position 98,193,278 of record CM077163.1, read on the forward strand.
GCGAATGGAGGATTAAGGGGAAGATCTCACACCCTTGCATGAACAATGTAAGTAAGAAAAGTTTCCAAAGTTGATGGCCCTAGAAATATGCGAATGCATTCCTTACCCTCCCCAGTGAGAACGGGCAGATGCGTGTCGACATTCCTCCTCAGGAGATGACGTCAAAATCCTTTCAAAGAAGAAATTGGTGAAGGTTAGACTCGTGGACGCTGAGACTGGCAGGGCAATAGGTGGACTCTTCTTGCTAGACCGGCGAGAGGGGAAGGTTGTCGAAGTCGCCAGAGACATAAATGAATTTCTTGACCCAGTTATATTTTTTTATTGGCGATACCTTTTGCCTTAAGATTGTTGTCAGAGAAGAAGGCAATCCCGTCCTTCTTGGAGCGAAAGTTAAACAACTTGCAGAAAATCAGGACGCTGAACTCCATTCACTCCGACTGCATATAGCAAGCAAGTGCCACCAACATGGCTATAGAGTTGGGATTCAGCTATGCGGGAACTATCCCGAAGTAGCGGAAGGCTTGTAGGATCTTAGGCCAAAGCGGGAGGCGAAATCCTACTTCGAAATGCTCGACGGGGATGGCGAGTTCGACATGCGAGAAGTGGTTGATGGATTCATGCATTGTCCGATGGATGTCGCGCTGTGAAACCTGGAATGAGGTTAAGATTGAATGTGTAGTGGTATTCCTCCTTGGACATGTTGTAGTAGACGAAAGGGTAGTCGGCGAATGCTGCCGCACACTTGTTCCTACCGTCCTCTTCTCCTGACATCTCGCGTAGAAGAATAACAAAGAGCAAAGTGCGAGTGCAGAAAGAATGAAAAGCGGCAAGTAAGAGCTATTGAATACAACGATTAAATGTGGTAGGTGTACGACTTTTTTATAGAAGAAAGTCTGCGCGAGAAATGACCCTAACATGAAAAAGTGCGGATAGCACATTCTTAGATCTCGCCCCAGGTCTGGCCTTGGCCTTAGGCGATATCCCGCACCGTATCACTCATACCACAGTTTCAAGTAGGAGGAACAACATAAGTAAAAGCGCCCGCAAGAACAGAATATACATGTATACGACAAAGGACGGATAAAGAAAGCAAGATCAAACAATATACTACCATAACAAATTGTCAGCATTCGGCGTAATTGCCGGTAGTTATTATTACAAATCTTGTAAAATAAAATAGGAGTAGGAGGCGAGTGCCGGTAGGCCCACCAGGGGGCCGTCTTCACCATCCCTGGCCACCCTTTCCCGCTCCTGGCGTGGCACATGCATAGCGAATAGTGCGAATCTTCTGGAGTTCTCGCTGCATGAGATAGAGATGATATTCGACTCACGCATTGTGGAGGTCGGGATATTCGTTCCCGCTACCGACTTCTCCTGACAGATTGGCAACTAGTTGTGCATATCTATTTTCCAGGCTAAGAAGCTGCTCCTCAACAGATTCTTGATTCTCCCGCATCCGATTGGCGATCTAGCGCTGCAGCAACGATTGTTTCCGGAATATCTCGGCCACCTACCGCTTCATCCCAACTGCGTCCTCTGGATTGCCCAGGTAATCAGTAATTTAATCTGGAGAAGGAAGGGGCAAGATCTCCTCCTCATTAATATCAACGTCAATGGAGATCTCACGAAAACCTGCAATAAAAGGTGTTACATACGCTTAACTCTCACATTCCCCGTGAGAAAATTAATTCTCTACATGATCCGTCGCCCGCGTCCTTATCAGAAGGATGGCGAGAAGTGTAAGGCAGCCACTCAAAGGGGTTGTCGAAGGAAATGTTTCTCTTCCCCAGGCCTGGTGGGAAGACTGTTGGCTAAGAGTGAAGGTTGGGGGTGATACCCGCTGGGGGTAGAGTAGTTGAGGCGAGATCTATTGGAGTCTCGCGAGCAAAGGATCTCGATGTTGGAACCCTTAACCCCAAAGTACTAAGGGCGAGAGCTTCAAAGAAAAGACAGTTAAGCTAGAGGATAAAAAGCTAACAGTTAGATGTAGGGTTACATATCTCCCACACAGAAACATCGAGCCGAATAGGGGGGTGATCCTGCAGGCCGCCTGGTCATGCCCATTCCCCAACAAGTCTAGTTTAGCACTCTCCTCCTCAACTTCCTTCTCCACCGGTGGGATGTGCATATAGATACGACGAATCAACATCTTATCCCGGCAATAAAAGGGATGAGCAATGCTAAGCGAGTGCAGATACCATGGATGTCCTGGGTGGAGGAGAATTTCCTGAAGCCAACTCCTTCTTGGCTAGGTTTCACCGGACCACTTTGGCTTTCTTCATCTTTGGGGATGACCCAGGTTCTATCCGAGAGAGCTAGGGGGCGAGTGAGCCCATCAAGGCTTTGTTTTTATCTTGAACAGTGTGGAGGCAGTCTAGAGCTTCCTTGGAAAGTGACATCGTGACTGAAGGCGAGAGCGGCGACAATGGACTAAGGCAGGGAACATTTGCCGCTACGTGGGTATTTATATGGCCGTGGAGGGCCCCACAGAAGATTCTCTTCCAGGTCAGCATCCACTAATCCAATATGTATGGTTGGATGATTCTTTCCGAGCTTTATTGAAGCTCGCAAAGAGCGGGGATTGTGTACAACCCCATATGCGATGAGTGGAGCCCATTAGACGCGTGAGTGAGGCAGTCTGGCCTACAATCGCCCAAGGTCTAAAGAGAGGCATTCACGTAGCCCCGCGAGGGGTGGATTTGACCCCTTCGGTGGGTGCAATCTTCACCTAGCACTCGCCTAAGGGTCTCGTGATGAGTCCGATTTTTATATGGTTTTTCGGACTCATTTGGGCTGGTTTTCTCACTCGTGTACTGCATTTCAACCGGATATCAGTTATATTTGCATCGTTCGGTCATGGACTATTTTGTGCACTGTTTTGGCACGAGGGTGTGCAATTGCGCATTCTGTTGTTTGGGGTAAGCACATGGTGCTCCCCATGGCTCTTTCCTGCTGTTATCTTTGCTGTATTTTTTGTTGCTGGGATCTTGTACTCCAGTTTTGGTTTTGTTGTGCAGGTGGTGCGTTTTCCCAAAGTTAGGAATTCTGTTTTGAGGAAAACACAAGGTCGTGCGTTTTATTTGCACACGGTTTGAGCCCGATCGTGTGTTTTGTTTAGCTGGAAGAACGTCAAGTTGAGCTCAATGAATTTCGTCGAGCTGAGTTCGACGATCCTCACGCACGGTTGACGCACGGTTTCATTGTAACCATGGGCAAAGGAAACACACGGTTTTCCTGTAGATTTCTAGTTTGTTCCATTCTGTAGTTAATTGTGCGATTTGTTCTCGCACGGGCGGAAGCGCTTGTGCGCGAGTAAAACGCATAGTTCTCCTGTTTGTCCATGCATTTCAGCTTTCTGTCGCTACCCGTTCAATTTCCTTCACGCACGAGCGGAATTGTCCGTGCGCGAAGGAAACGCAAGGGTCAACGCCTCTCCTTACACATGCTTGCTGTGAAAGTTAATATCACATGGTTTGCACACAGTCGTGCGCCAAACCGTGTGTGCCTATTTTTCTGACCTGCTTCTATTTAAAGTGCATATTTCTTCTTCTTCGGGGGAGATTTCGTTCCATTCCGAACCAGACGCCATTTTCTGCTCTTTTGAGCGGGGAAACTTTCTCATAGCCATTATTTTCTCTCTCCTCCATGGAGAGTTGATCCGACCACCATTTCTACTCTAAGAGCTAGCAACTTCTTCATCTCCGACCACAACTGTCATCTCCAAGCTCCAAGCTCCATGTCAATCTCAAAGGTTCTTGCATCCATGAAGTTCTCCGGTTAGAACCAGCCAGCGATTATTCACGAAGAAGACGGGATATCTGAAGGAAGTGACATCACTTTTTGATTCCCGGACGTCAACCGTAGACCGAGTTCGAACAAGGCCCAACAACCCTTGAATCCGGCTATGAATCTCGGAGAGACTTCGTGCGTTTGGTTGTTTCTCTTTCCCTTCACTTGTAGTATTTCTTTTTTTTGCATATCTGTGTGTTGGATTGATGTGTAAGAATATTGATAGCTTGAATATTTCAGCATGTCTATGTGTTGATATATTTTAGTTCTGGATATTGTTATTGAACTTCAGATTTTCTCTTGTTCTAGTATTGATTGTGCCGTTCTAGCGATTTCTAGAAGCGTGCGTTGCGAAGAGGTGCTTGCAACCCTCATTAGCTTATCCATATTCCCTATTGCTCTCTTGAGTAATCCGCCAAAGAGACGCCGTGACGGCGACCCACAACAGTTTTCTTATTGTTGTTAACTTAGGAATACAAATCAAAAACCCCCTTTGGTTACTTTCTCACTTGCAATCCCTTTTTCATATAGCGAAATCACACTCCCTACTTGCACTCCTCGAGAGATCGATATCTGTGGATTCAACATCTCGCATTATTTCTTGACTACGATCGGTACACTTGGCGTCGCATCATCTCACGCCTCAGCTCATGCGAGATCAGTTCTCGCCAAGCTGGGCGAATGGCCGCCCAGCCAAACACTCGCCTCCACAGAGAGCTTCAAGGCGACAAATGCATTGTGCTCGTGACATTTGCCCCATCCGCTGAGTGGTGCTCTCATAGATCATTCGCCCAATAAGGTCCAGTGGTAAAATTACCGGGATACCCTCGTAGTGGGGCAAATAGCCATTCATAACAGCAAAGTTACGCTATTTGTAGACCAATTTGGACTACGTATAGCCGTTTAGAATAGCGGGGAATAGCTGTTGGCATACCAATTCCAAAAATCTATAAATAGACCTAAGGGGGTACCTAATAAGGCATGCTTTTTTGTGCCCCTGCCTTTCAGCGCTTTCTGAGGTATCCTTGGCTCGGCTTTTGGCTAAGGAGGGGAAGCACTCTAAGATCTTTCGGGTGTGTGGTGGGACCTTCACGTCGAGCCCTTGTGTCCATTTCTTGTTCCACTTCCTTAGCTGTTTGGCTCGCGAGGGAGAAGTGCCCGATCACCCCTTCCCCAAAAGTGAACTCCACAGAGACTGAATTTTCGGTTTCAACACCTAGGGGGTCGACCATGGCTGTTAAACTCCTCCAAACTGATGAGGGGGAATGTATCCAGCCTTTGGTGTTGAGGGTATGAACTCTTGGCCTCCCATGGCCATTAATGGCTTTCTCTCTCCTCAAAATTGGGGAAAATTGAGTTTTCTCTCTCCTAGTCAGCAAACCAAGCAATTGGATGGCACTTTAGGTAATTTCCTGCCTCTCATGCTAATGGGCTACTTAGGTTGGGCTTAGCCCAAGTGGATTGTGCTAGGTTAGGCCAACTTGAGATAATTTGACCTATATCTAGTTTGAGATGACCTTGGTCAAATTGGCCTTTTGGGTTGACCCCAATGGGTACTTAGTGACTCATTGGCCTCCCCTAAGTTCTAGGAAGGATTGGGTAGGGTTGGCTTGGCACGTTGGAGGTCACTTAATTAGGACACTTTGGCCATTTTAGGGCTATGGTTGACTTTGGTCAACTTAGCTTCTTTGGTTGACCCCAATCGGTCCTTGGTGACCCATTGACTTCCCTTAGGGCTTAGAAATGTTTATGTGAGTCCCTTTGGCTAAGGGGAGGTTAACTGGCACTATATAGGTTAGTTTGACCCATTTAGGGTTAGGGTTGACTTTGGTCAACTTGACCACTTTTGTTGACCCCATTGGGTCCTTGGTGACCCTATGAACATCTTAAAGGGTTAGGGGTGTTATGGTGGGGTCATGCAGTCAAGTTGAAACCCTAAGTCAAGCCCTATGGTGGGTAATTGAAAATTACTATTTGCATCCAGAAGTAGTTTTCACCTTCTTGCCTAAGTTCATTTGGTCTTCTTGGGCATCCTATGGTTTTGTCATGACCTAGTCATGACAAAACCACTCCTAAGGGTCTAGAAGTTTGAGTGATGTTACAGATTCAAATACATAAAAATTAAAATTTCGTCCCCAAAATTAAGGTCTGGTAGTTAAAATAAAAGTATGTAACATCCCTAGTAATTTGAAGGTATACCTGACTCGAAGAGATCCGGGTACCTCTGCTGCATCAGGTCCAGTGGCTCCCAAGTGTGCTCCTCTTGTCCATGATTCCTCCACAAAACCTTGACTAGGGGGACTTTGAGCCCCAAGGCCCGCACTGTTGTATCATCGATCTTGACAAGCTCCATGCTGACTGATCGATCCGAAGCTAGTGGGCCATCCATAGTCGAGATCAGCTACTCAGGTCGTAGTAGAGCCCTCCGAAGTGTAGAGATGTGGAAGACGTCATGTAATCCTGCTAACTTCGGTGGTAGCTCCAGTTTGTAAGCCAAGGGGCTGATTAGCTCCAGGATCCTGTAAGGCCCCATGTATCTCAGACACAGCTTCTTCCGCCCGCGAACCCGCGAGACTCCATGCATCGGCAGTATATCCAAGAAAATCCAGTCTCCCACCTAGAAATCCACCTGACGATGTCGTGCATCATAGTATTTGGCCTGTCTGCTCTTGGCCTCTCGCATCCTATCTCGAATCAACCTCACCTGAGCATTTATGTCCTCCACGAACTCCGAGCCGAGCACCTTCGGATCCTCATCCTCGATCCAAGACAGTGGATGTTGGGAATTGTGCCCTATAATGTTCCTCAGGATTTGAAGAGGCATCACCAATCATGCTAAGGGGCATAATATATTTGATAGTTTCTTTAGTTCATGCATGCAGGTAGTCTATTATTGGACAGGTGAAGAAAAATGAGTTTGGTGTTAAACTCAAAATTTGTCGAGCTCAGATTGAAGTTCGTCGAGCATAGTTTGCAATTCGTTGAGCTCAGCTTAAAGATCGTCGAGCTCTGCTCAACACTTGTCGCGCTAAAGCTAGAAAAATTGAATAAGGAAAAATTGCGGAGATCGCTGAGAAGATCAAAGTTCGTCGAGCTCATCCCACAAATCGTCAAACACAGCTAAAGCTAGAAAAACCGACTAAGTCAAAAAGCGCTGAGACAGGTGAGATAGCAGAGAAGAAGGAGTTGAGACCGCTGAGACAACTGAGACAACTGAGAAGAATGTGCCAGCTTAACTGCTGAGATAAAACTAGTTAGATTTCTCTAAAGTTCAGAAGCGTTGAGTGAAACAGGTTCACTAGATGCTTCTAATGAAGAAGGAAGAACTGAGACAAAACTAGCTGGATTTCTCTAAGTTGAGAAGCACTGAGTGAAACAGGTTCACTCAACGCTTCTAATGAGGAAGGAAGCGCTGAGACAGGAGATGATCTCAGCTGTGAAGCAAAAACCACTGAGACTGCTGTGAATATACCGCTCAGATAGAAACTTGTCTCAGCTGATATGAAGAAAGCGTTGAGACAAAGTCCTGTCATAGCTGTTCAGAAGAAACTGCCGAGACCGCTGAGACAGGACCGTAGAGACAAATCCAGAGAAAATTCATAAGTCTAGAAGTGCTGAGAGCCAAGACAGATGACATTGAGTGACTTAACATAACTTAATGCGCCATGGATTTCTGGATTATTTTCTAAGTCCAGATGGTGATGACCATTACTGACGTCATCAAAGTCAACTTACATGTAGCCGTTGCGGGAAAGCTGCAGTGGCGCCGAAAGCTGCCTTGCCCTTTTTTGAAGAAGGTGGGGCTCACCAATCCTTCACTGGGCCCACATACAAGAGTGCCGGTGATTCAAATCAACGTATATAACAAGAAAAAAAAAAGGGATTAGGGCAACAAACGAAAAAGATCGAACGAAAAAAGGAAAAAAATGCAAAAAATACAGAAAGAAATCAAGAGGCGGCTGCACATCTTCTTCTCCACCAAGCTTGAAAGCTAAAGTATAGCAGAGATAGCCGCAAAGGCAAAAGAAGTTAGCTGAAGCTCTTCAAGTTCAGCAAGATAGTTCTTTCCAGAATAGAAGAGCTGATTCATCCATTCAGCAAGCTGTCTGCTGCTCATCTATGTAGCAGAAAAGAGTTAGTTGTATAAGAGGACTAATTCCTCCTACAACAAGTATACTGGACTGATATCTGCTCAGTCTAGCAAGGTAGACTCAGAGATTTATCTCTGAGTCAGTTGTTTATTATTTCTTAGTTATTCTGTACTCTCTTCCTATAGGATTCAGTTTATCTGAATTTGAGTGTAGGGCACTTTATGCCCGAGGTAGGTGACTAATTAGTCACTGAGGTAGGTGCTCTGTTGGGGTACTAAGGTAGGATCCATGTGTGGATCTGACCTGTAGTGCTTAATTACCTGAGGTATGACAGTGCTGCTCTCTGAGGTAGGTCCAACTATGGATCTGAGGTAGAACTGTCCTCACATCCTTAGTGTAGGGCCTTGTGCTTGAGGTAGGTGACTAGAGAGTCACTGAGCTGCAGGTGATAAGTATGTCACTGAGTTGTAGGCCTTGGAGGATGCTGAGCTGTAAGTACCTGGAAGGATATTGAGTTGTAAGAGTGCTGCAAGACTCTGAGAGTAGGGCTATGTTCCTGAAGTTATAGGGCTAAAGAGCCTGAGTTGTAGGCCTTAGGAATAAGGCTAAGGTAGGTGATCAGTGGATCATTGAGCTGTAGGAGCCCTACAGGGCTCTAAGGTAGGAACCCTTGTGGTTTTGAGTTTAGATTCTGTGAAGAATCTATGTTATAGGCTGAGGGCTAAGGTGTAAGCTCTGAGGAGCATATTGGTGGAGTTTGTGTCTAGTCCAACAAATCAGTAGGATAGGTGGGAGGGAAAGTGGATGTACCCAATTGGGGAACCACTATAAATCATTGTGTTTATTGTGTTACTTGTTTTCTTTCTTATTGCAGGATCTAAGGACAAGCTCTAGACAGTATAAGTTGAAATCAGCAATGAACCAACAAAATTTTCAAAGAGATATTTTCCCCCCTCTAGGTGATTAACTAACATTCTATTAAATAACTTTCAAGTAGTATCAGAGGGAGGTTACTCAAAAAGGATTTAACAATCTGAGTATACCTCCAAGGTTAACTATAAGATAAGATTATGGGGTCTGTAATAAACTATAAGGAGCTAGGGACCATAAAGCTGCCCATCTGCAGGAAGGAAGGATTTGGCCTATGGAAGAAAAGGGTCAGACTATTCATGGAAGCATCTTACCCTAGGATCTATGTAACAGTAGTGGAAGGTCCTTTTGTACCCACAAAGGCTTCCACCATAGATCCTATTATGAGAATGCCTAAGGCATATTCAAAAATGGAAAGATATGAAGTGATTCTGTCCACCATGGACAAAAGGGCACAAAATATTATAGCCAGTGCCATGGATGAATCAACCTTCCAAAATCTTTTACACTGCAAGACCTCCAAGGAAATATGAGACACCCTTGTGGTCTAGATGAAAGGCTCTAAGGAAGTTAGAGTTGATAGAAAGTCCATGCTCAATCAAGAGTTTGTGGCCTTCAGGCAAAGAAAGTCTGAAAAAGTTGATGACTGTTTTGAAAGGTTTTTTAGAACAGTCAATGAACTAAGAACCTATGGTAGGGCCTTCAACAACTATGTGCTGAATGAGAAGTTACTTAGATCTCTCACTAGAGATTTGGACACCAAGATTTGTGCCATTAGGGAAATGGCTAAGCTAGCAGACATTCCTCCACCAACACTCTTTGGAAAGTTGCAGTCCTATGAAATGCAGCTGGCTGCTTGACAAGAAGAGGAGAAGTGCTGCCAATTCAAGTCCAAGGACAAGTCTGTGGCATTCAAGGCAGAAGCCCCCATAAGAAGCAGAAGAAAGACTCCCTCACCACCAATGAAGGAAGCTGAATCTATCTTACAAAATTCTGAGCCAAGCTCATCAGACAACCACATGTCTGATAAATATCTAGCTGCCTTCTCCAGGCAATTTCATAAGTTCATAAAGAAGAAGGACTGTAGGAGCATGCCATATTCATCCTCTTATCACAGGAAGTCATCCAAGGATGACAGGTATGTCCCTAAAACTACTAAACAGATTTTCTCTAATGTCATCTATTATTGTTGCAACAAGGCTGAGCATGTCATTGCTGACTGCCTAGTCAAAAGAAAGGAAGAAAATGAGAAGAAGAAGAAAAAGAATCACCATCACCACAAGGTAAAGAAGAAGGAGAAGTCCTTTGTGGCTAAGATGGAGAGAAGCTAGACATATTCTTCATCCTCAGAATCTGAAGATGAAGAGGAAGAAGCCTATATAGGGCTGATATCTGTTGTTGTAGATCTAGGAGAAGAGGAGGAATATCCTACTGCCAGGATAGGAATCAGGGCCCCTCTATCATACTCTGACAGTGACAAAGAGGAGGATGAAGAAAACTATAGATGTCATGGTTTGATGGCAATGACTAAAGAAGAAAGAAGTCAGCCAGATTCAAAATAAATCAAGGTACAACATATTTTCAATTCTGAATCTTCCTCTAACTATGAGACCAGTCCAGATACTAGTGCATCTTCATACTATGATAAAGATTGCTCAGAATCTGAGACAGATATCAATCAATTTATTGACAAGTATGGACTACTCCAAGATGCTCTAAAGAAGTGCAGAATTTTTGCCAAAAGGCAAGCCAAGGAGATAGAAGTCCTAATGCCTTATAAAACTCTTTATAATGATAAATCTATTGAGTTCTATAAGAAAAGTCATGAGGTGTCTGAACTCAAAAAAAAATCTTGAGTGTCAGAATTTGCTTCTGGAAGAAAAGAAAAAGCATATTGGATATCTGGAGCAAAAGTTCACAAAGAGTTTGGGGATTGTGATTAACTCTTCTCAGTCACAGGGTCAGTTTCCAAATACTGCAACATGCCCAGTCCCTGAGAAGCTGGTTATTAATTACATCAATCATCATTTCAAAGCTGAATTCCCTAATAAGAGGACAGTTTTTCAAAAGGCAAATTCATCTTCTAAAATTGTCAAGTTTGCACCACTCCATAATGATCAATCAAATGTATGGTCCACTAGTGTTGTGGAGGCACATGATCTAAGAAAGGGTGATACTATCCAGTCTTGCCACAAAGTTCTGGAGGAGTTCTTTAGATTTGGATCCAAATATCCTTTATCTAAGAAAATGAGAGAGTCCACTAGATGGCAGGCTCAAAAAATACATCAGGCATATACTAGACCAACTGAATTTAGTCCCACAACACCTTCACTCAGGAAGAAGGGGACAATATCATGCAATGCTCATCCAACAATGTCTGGTGTTGCTCACATCACTCATGGACAGCAATTCTATGCTGGCCTAAAGAGAAGATACAACATTCATAAATGTAAGTGCTGTGGGAAAGTGGGTCACTTTGTCATTGATTATTGGCATAACCTGAATGTGACTAGTGGACAAAAAGGATCTCAGCCCAGAAAAAGAGTTGACAAAAGTTCTATGATGCTGACAAGAACGTAGGACCCAATTATCATTGGGTGCCTAAGGGTAAATGAATTCTATTTTGCAGGATAGTCCATGTACCTGTCTAATTAAGACTTGGTATTTGGACAATGGGTGTTCCAGGAAAATGTCTGGGACAGGATAGTTTCTCTAGGAATATACTCCAGGAAAAGCAACAAATTAAGGTGAAGGATATCAAGAATGTAATCCTCAAAATCTAGAGGAAGCAAGCCTCAAGGTAAGTCTCTCTCTCTCCTATATAGAGATTAAGTTTGCTAATTGATTAGTTATGTTAGATGTGCTCAGGGTGAACCAAATCAAGCACACCAAATAGAAAACATTGATTCAATTATCTACACTGTTAATTTTTGCAGGCTTGATGCAGGCTTGCATGTTTGACAACGAATAAACTCACGGACTAGCACGTATACCTATCTTCGAACCAAATCCTATACTTGCACAATCGTTTTACGCAGCACCACGTTAATTAATTTTATCAATTATATGCTAGCGTACGGGTAGCCAAACCGATTAGGATCGAATAGAGGTGATAGGCAAATATTCTCTCCGGCTAAAAGGACCAACCCGGTCCGATCGAGCGAAGGCTATACCAAAAGATATCTACCAAAAATAACGATTCGGAAACGGTAGACCTCTCCCAGCAAAAGAAAACGAAAGTTCGCCAAACCTCTCGAATATAAATGAAAATTAGATGAAACACAAAGATCAATCGAGAGAAAATCACGAAATTTCAATGCTTCCAAAATTACGCTAAAGTAAACCTTTACAGGAATTAATCTAAGAGGGAAAAATAACACAAAGTAGAAATATTTTCGTTACCCAATCAGAATCGATGATTCTGATTTTCTCTACTAGGATCATTCTTCAACGGCTCCGCCGGAGTCATGCCGGAAGGAAAGGAACTTGTCCGCCTTCATCACTTCACGCCGGAGTTGACACTCACAAGGAAGATTCTTGCACCTTGGCTGATTTCTTCAAGAATGAGGGCTATTTAGTTTCTTTGTTGGTGGTCGGCTTTAGGGAGATAGAGGGGGGTCAGTTATAGAGAGGAAGAGGTCGGGTTTCCTTAGAGAGGAAATGAGAGGAGGAGGTGGAAGAGAGGAGGCCGAAATAGAGAGTGGAGGGAGAGTTGGTTGGCGACCAAGAGGAGGAGGAGGGAGGTGGCTGAATTTTGCCAAGGGGGAAGGAGGATCTCAAAAAGATTTTAGGGTGATTATTTTCTTATTCTTCTTCTCTCTAATTAATCCTTCATACCATGGCTATATATAGCCTACACCACTCAATCTCCCTCCATTCAAAATTCAAAATTCAAATTGTAAATATGATGGTTATATGCACCCATCATAGCACATGAAATGAAATAATTAAAACAACACATGATGGTTATAAGCACCCATCAGTACACATGAAATGAAAATTAAAACATGAAATAAATTTCTAAAATAATAAAATTATTAAAAATATATAATTATAATTAGTTAATCTATAATTATATATTTTTATATAATGGCGGCGGACTTCGATCCCATCCCCGAGCTTGCGGCAGCGATCGTCCCAATCTATGAACTCTCTCAGACAGAGATCAATGACATCTGTATCTGCAACGTCTCCATCAAGGTTTTATTCTAAAATTCAAATAACTTATAAGCAAGCTTTAAGGTAAACCAATGCAAAAATTGGAGTGCCAATAGAACTGACTCATTAACATATTAGGTCCCCTTCTATTTAAAACTATTAAAATGTTTTATTAAGTCAAAAAGATTGTACATCCAATCAGTAAGGGAAGCCACAAATTAAACATGCATTGAATAAGTAGAAGAAAAGCATCCGTGCGCGTGTAAAATGCACGGGTCCACACATCTTCTTCCACAATCTTGGCTTGGAAGTTAATATCGCATGGTTAACGCATGGTCGTGAGCCAAACCGTGCGTGAACATTTTCTGACCTGCTTGTATTTAAGTTCAGGAGTTGACTGGAGCAGGAAATAGTCCACCATTTCCGCTCCTCTAAGCGGGAAATCCTTCTTCCATCCAGTTTTTCCTCTCTCTCCTCCTTAAAGAGCTCATCCGGCCACCGTTCTTCCTCTGAATATCAGCGCAAGAGAAGATCTTACGCTGTTTTCCGCATCTCCATCTTAAGAGGAGCATTTGGAGCTCTTTCTTACCGCCATCAAAGAGTTTTCCGGCGACTTCCAGCCTTCACGGAATGTGAAGAGGACGTGGAAAATGCCTTTGAAGTAGGTGACAACACTTCAAGCTTCCTCGGACGTCAACCACCGACCGAGCCCGGACGAAGATCGTCAACCTTTGACTCCGTCCAAGAATCGTGGCTAGCCTTCACGCGTTGGGTTTCAAATCTCCTCTTTACTCTAATTTGGAAGTTGTTTCTTTGCTTTGGATGTTTGCTAAACTTGCTAGGAACTCTTAATAATGTTCCTGATGGTTTATTATTGACGTTGTTGTTGTAGTTCTTAGTATGTCTTTACTTCCTTGGCTAAAATTGTGTTGTTGCTTGGTGATACGCTGCACTAACGAGTGTTAGGTGTTGGTTTGGCAAAGAGGTGTTTTTGACCCTCAATGCTTACGACCACACACCTTAATACTCAACGGAGTATTAAACCCTTGCGAAGCGGTGAAGGCGACACACATAATTACTTTTAGTTGTTCTAAATCACCGCCAACCTTTGTTGCGTTTGCAATCACTTTCCAATGTGAAAGATCACACCCCCAATCTTCACTCCTTGAGAGATTCGATACTCGGAGGATAACTCCCCCAGTTTATTACTTGACAATAATCGGTGCACTCGGCGAGATTGGATCAAGTTTTTGGCACCGTTGCTGCGGAGTGCAACTGTTGTGTGTATTTTTTCTATTGAAAAAAATGTTGCAATTGTTTTTGTTATTTTGATCGGTTTTTTGTGTTGTATGACAGATCCAAACCCCAGGGATTGAGGTGAAGATCTTGGAGTTTAACTTGAAACCACACGAGCGAGGTGAGCCCGCCAGCGTGCTACTGTTGTTGAAGAAAGAGAAAGAATTTAAGATTTAGGTCAAGAAGGAAATGGCCTTGGTGAACGGGTCGGTGAGGACCAGGAGGTGGTCCGACTCCGCATTAGGACAATGTGCGATTTCACGACCCATACCGCGGGAAGTGTTTACCCTAGTTTCGGCCCGACAATCTTGAACCATCACTTCGAGATAAAGCCCGCCATCCTCAACATGATTCGCAATAACACGCAATTTTAGGGCCTGCCAAGTGAGGATCCGCAACTCCATCTGGCGGAGTTCTCGGAGATCTATGGTACCTTCCGCTATGCCGGCATTATAGATGACGTGGTGAAGCTAATGCCGTTCCCTTTTTCGATAAAGGACAATGGGAAAACATGGCTCCACACTATCGCTCCCAGGACTACAACTATGTGGGAAGCTCTTTCCTCCCAGTTCTTCGCCAAGTTCCACGCGGTGGACAAAATAGTGAATGCCTGAAGGGAGATAGCCAACTTCCGGCAGCTGGAATAGGAAACATTATCTGAGGCATGGGAGAGATTTGCTGATCAGTAGCGTCGATGCCCCCAGCACGGCTATGAGCCATGGAATTTGGTTGAAATATTTTATTTTGCTGTTGACCTAATTACCGGGCCATGATAGACGCGGAGGCTGGAGGCACTATCATGAATCTTACTCCTGACGAGGCTTTGCGAATCCTTCGTGACACCGCTTCTCATAGCACATATTGGACTACTGGAAGAAACACACCTAGGGGTGCGAGAAATTTTTTTGAGGTAAATGCGATGCAGGCGCATGCTGAGGCCAGCCATCCTACTATGGATGGAATGATGTTATTGACCAGATCGACCCCTCCTCCAACTCAGGTGATGGCTATTTCAAGCCAGGGTTATGGAAACCCCAGCCATCATACGTATGAGTTCCCAGCTGGAGAAGCTTTTGCTGATCCCTCAGGTATATCTGCTGACGAGATTGTGAATTTTATAAATAATCAGAACTGTGCTGCTCCTTATAATAATGCTTATAACCCGAATGCGAGAAATCATCCGAATTTCTCCTGGAACCAATATGCTCTAGGTCAAAGGTGGCAGGGAGGCCAGCATCAGTTTGATGCTCAAGCTTCTAATAGCCAACCGCGACCGCCGCAATCAGGTTATAATGAGAACGCGCAGGGGAAGCGGAAGAGTGCATTAGAAGAGATGATGGAAAAATTTGTGGAGATGGCCCAATCCAACATGGACACTCAGACCGCCTTCATGAGAAACTTGGAGACGCAACTGGGACAACTGGCCCAGGTGTTCTTTGAGCGTACTCGCAACACCCTCCAAAGCAATACAAAAAAAAATCTGTGTAAGCAAGGGAAGTGTGTTTGGGAGACGGATGAGTGTATTGAAAATGAAGTGGCCGTGAAATGCAAAATAAATGAGGTAGAGACATTGGCCCTATGTGATTCTGGATCTTCTTGCAACATTCTTGCTTTGCAAGATGTTGAAATATTTAATTTTAATAATGAGTTGAATGTCCGAAAATCACTCGTGCTGGCCGATGGGTCGGTCGTGAAGACCGACATTTAGATAAAGGATATGGAAGTGATATTGAATGGGGCTACGGTGGTCACTGACTTCCACGTGCTGGGACCAATGGGGAATGCTTCAAAACCCATCTTAGGGGTACCCTTCCTGAAAGCTAGTGGGGTGACATTACAGTTTAATGCGAGTGGAATCACCTTGGGATCCAAGGTTGATTCGCCTTTGCCGCCATCCCTTCCCCCTATGATTCGTAATGAGCCCGAAAAACTATGGGATTTAAATGTTGTGTTATCTGATGGTTTGCCTAGTGTTGTTGAAACAGGTGTGCTGCAGAAAGGGGAAACCATGGCAGTGTTGCTTGGAGTGCAGCAAATTGCGGAAGAGAAGCGTAGTGAGCGGAGCATGGCTGCTGAAAGCGTGAATGAAATAGAATCAAAAACTTATAATGAATCAAATGATGTGTGTAAAACTGTAAAATAGGTTACTTGGGCGGATCTATCACCCGCCACGGGTGAGGAAAGGATGCCTCCGGACGGAAAAGCTAAAGTTGGCTCTGGATTGGATGGAGTGGTTGTACCGCCATGGCGATCTCTATCCATGGAATTGCAATAGAATGAACTGCGAATGCACATGGCGCTGGATTTTGCCGCCAGCGCGAGAAGGAAGAGGCTACGGGCAGGGGAGATTCGTCTTCCCTGGGCCCTAAAGATTTCGCTTATCCCTTATCTCGCTTGTCTGGGGTGATCTATCATAAGTCAGCATTTAGCTGAGATGTGAGGGATCTCTGCCCCCCCTCTTTTGTAGTATAATTTGTTTTAATGTTGTGTGTGAGATTTTAGACTTTATCGTTGCTTATTGCACTTATGCACTTGGACTCTATATAAAACTGTTAATACTGATATTTGGTCCACCTTTAGGACGATAAAGAAAAAGTGGCTTCTGGGAGACAACCCATTTTTTTGTTTTTATTTTTTTTTGCATATTCTATAATATGATTGTTGTGCTTGGAGGTATTTTCTTTTGCAGGTGAAGTTCAATTGGGCCGTGGTTTTTTTTAATAGAAATTAACTCCAATCTTCTGTTATGCTCATTTCTGAGATTGGGTAACCCCTTCTCCTTACTTGCTTTTTAATTTCACGATCACATTGTGGTGTTAGGATGTTTAGGCTATGTCTGGTGGGGAGTGTTATGCGGGGTACTCACGCAGGTGCATTAAATTATCGTCATGCTAGAAGAATATTTTCATTAGCTGTCTTTAATGATTGGCATTGCATACCACTGCACCACACTTGAGCTTGTGCTTGAACAGGAGCACCTCGTGAGATTTATCGTCACTAGTGTGCGATTTGGAAAATTTTGGCGCAGGCCTAAGATTGAGTGCTCACGTCTCATTTAGGTTTACGTGTAGAATTAGATTCTTTTTATGCTCATAGCATATATTATTTCTATTGGCGTAGAACTTATTTATTCTACTCGCCTACTTCGAATCCGGTGTGAATCAACCGGTATTGTAGGGATGTGTGTTGACATCGCTAGCGTCGTATTGCTCGAGTCAGGAGGAAGGATTTTCTTTCTTGGTTGCTAAGAACTTGCCACTAGCTACTCTCGAAGCATGGGTACTTGGTTAGTCAAGTGCGCGCATGATGTAGGATGTCACTTTGTCTAGTTTGAGCATTGTACCATTCCCGATGCCTATCCGTTGCTATCCCCGTTGAGACTGTCCCTTCCTTTGACGTCCCTACGCCTCGTTACCAAAGCCATATTGCCTTTCCTACTCGCACACCCGAATCTGGTCTCTCGGTTGGTTTGTTTTATTGTCGTTTTATAACTGTTATGTGTGCCAGTTATGTGGGTGTCGTGCAGCTTGTGGTGTTGCTGTGTTTTCGGGTTGTTTTGGTTATTTGG
Organism: Platanthera guangdongensis; assembly: GCA_039583875.1. Classification (NCBI taxonomy): domain Eukaryota; kingdom Viridiplantae; phylum Streptophyta; class Magnoliopsida; order Asparagales; family Orchidaceae; genus Platanthera; species Platanthera guangdongensis. The sequence continues at coordinate 98,211,050 of CM077163.1, forward strand.
TTAAATAAAAAGTAAAAAAATAATAAATGAAATGAATTGAAAAAGAAAATTCTCAATGTGGAATAAAAGATAAAAAAGAGAAGAGAAAAAAATTGTTTTAGAGTTGTCAAATTTTGTTGTATTGTGTTAGTTATGGGCATGCATGCACCATTAAAAGTCCAAGTCTGGTGGTGCGCCGCACGAGTTCGTCGTTGAGTGTAGCTTTGAGTGTTTTCGGGCCGTCTCATTTTGGGTGTGCGTATCAGTCTTGTTTATCTTTTTATACCACACCTTCGCCTAAGCCTACTTTATACTCCAAGTAATACGGATTTACGCTTGAGTCAAACTAGTGTCGTGGAGACAGTGTGAACGGGCAAGCATATGGTCACCGACATTGGTGGATTCCTTTGGAGGTCATCTCGATCCCTTGCTTTGGTAATTCTCAACTTAGTGATTGTCTGCTTTCTCCTTACACATGACTGAATTATTCCCCTCGATTTTATAGTACAGTAGTAATAATATTTTGATACGCCTTTAGAACTATATAGGCTATTCGTGCATAATCAGAAATTCCTTCTACGGTGTTCCTATGAGCGTGAGCATGCGATTTCTCATGGTACTCCGCTGCGCAGTTTAAGGCCAGCTATGCTATTTTGCTCGTCCGCGTTAGGGATGATTTGCTCGGGACGAGCAAATGTTTAAGTCTGGTGGTGTGATGAGTCGGATTTATATAGGGTTTTTCGGACTCATCTGTGCTTATAATCATGTATGAGCACTACTATTTCAGAAGGAAATGCCATATATTTGATTAGGGTTTCACTTAGACATTGTGCACTGTTTCGACCCATTTTGGTTTGTGAATTGCACCGGGATGTCGGGGGTAAGTGCTGGGGTACTCCCATGTGGATTTAGTTATTTTTATGTGTATATTGGTCCTGGGAGCTGTTGCTCATGCTTTGGTTTTGCTGTGCAGGTGTTCAGTTTTTCGCTAATTCTGGAATTCTGACTTGTGGAAAATGCACGGTTGTGCGATTCCTTAGCGCATGCTTTCTACTGAATCATGCATTTTCTGCAGGTTTCTCTGGTTGGGCTGACAAACCCATGCGATTTCTTCACGCACGGTCTCATCTGAACCGTGCATGAAGGAGACGTACGGTTTTCCTGTTGCTTTCCAGTTTTATAGCGCTCTCTGGTTAATCATGTGGGCGGTTCATGCTCGGGCAGAAGTTCTCGTGCGCGAGTAAAATGCACGGTTCCACATTCTTGCCTTGAATTTCAGCGCTCTGTGGATACCCGTGCGATTTCCTTCACGTACTGGCGGAAGCATCCGTGCGTGAGTAAAATGCACGAGTCAACGCATCTTCTTCCGCAATCTTGGCCTGGAAGTTAATATCACACGGTTAACGCACAGTCGGGCGCCAAACCGTGCGTGACCATTTTCTATCCTGCTCGTATTTAAGTTCAGGAGTTTACTGGAGTAGGGAACAGTCCGCCATTTCCACTCCTCAGAGCGGGAAATCCTTACTCCTGCCGCTTTGTCCTCTCTCCTCCTTGAAGAGCTCATCCGACCGCCGATCTTCCTCCAAACTTCACCGCAAGCGAAGATCTTCTGCGGGTTTCCTCATCTCCATCTCAAGAGGAGCATTTGGAGCTCTATCTCACCACCATTGAAGAGTTTTCTGGCAACTTCCAGCCTTTACGGGACATGAAGAAGACGCGAAAAATGCATTTGATGTAGGTGACAACACTTCAAGCTTCCTCGGACGTCAACCACCGACCGAGCCGGGACGAAGAACGACAGCCTTTGATTCTGGCAGAGAATCGTGGCTAGCCTTCATACATTGGGTTGTAAATATCCTCTTTACTCTGATTTGGATGTTGTTTCTTTGCTTTGGATGTTTGCTAAACTTGATAGGAACTCTTAACGATGTTCTTGATGGTTTATTATTGACGTTGTTGTTGTAGTTTGTAGTTTGGCTTTACCTCCTTAGCTAAATTTGGGTTGCTGCTTGGTGATACGCCGCACTAATCAGTGTTAGGGGCTGGCTTGGCGAAGAGGTGTTTTCGACCATCAACGATTACAACCACATGCCTTAATACTCGTCAGAGTATTCCACTCTTGCGAAGCGGTGAATACGACACACATAATTACTTTTAGTTATTCCAAAACACCCCCACCCTTTGTTGCGTTTGCAATCACTTTTTGACATAAAAGATCACACTCCCAATCTGCACTCCTCGGGAGATTCTATACTCGGAGGACAACTCCCGCAGTTTATTACTTGACAACAATCGGTGCACTTGCCGAGATTGCATCATTTCCCTGTATTCTTCAGGATCCGTGAAGGTTGGTAGTTGCCGGAAAGCTCTCCAATAGCAGCGAGAAGGAGCTCCAAATGCTCCTCTTGAGATGGATATGAAAAAACAACGGAAGATCTTCGCTTGCGGTGAAGTTTGGAGGAAGAACGATAGCCGGAGAAGCTCTCCAAGGAGGAGAGAGGAAAAAACAACTGGAGGAAGATTTTCCCGCTCAGAGGAGCGAAAATGACAGAATTGTCCTTGCTCTAGTCAACTCCTGAGCTTAAATACAAGTAGGTCAGAAAATGGTCACGCACGGTTTGGCGCACGACCGTGTGTTAACCGTGCGATATTAACTTCCAGGACAAAGCTTGGGGAGCAAGATGAGTTGACCTGTGCATTTTACTCGCACATGGACACTTCCGTCCGTGCGTGAAGGAAAACTCACAGGTAACCAGAGAGCGCTGAAATTCCCAGCAAGCAGGAGGATCCGTGCGTTTTACTTGCATACAGGCACTGTTGCCCTTGCGTGAACTAATCACACGATTAACCACAGAGCGCTATAAAACTAGACAGCTACAGGAAAATAGTGCGTCTCCTTCGTGCACGGTTCAGAAAAAACCGTGCATGAAGAAATCGCATGGGTTGGTCAACCTCCAAAGAAACCTACAGAAAACGCACGATTTCGTACAAAGCGTGTGCTAATGAAATGCATGACCGTGAGTTTTCCACAAGTCAGAATTCCTGATTTGGGGGAAAACGGACCACCTGCACAACAAAACATAGCTGGCACAAAAGCTCCCAGCACCAATATACAACATAAAATAATTAAATCTGCACGGAGAGTACCCCAGTACTTACCCCCGACATCCTGGGGCAATTCGCAAACCAAAAGGGCTGAAACAGTGCAACAATGGCTAAGTGAAGCCATAATCAAATATACAACTTTTCCTACTGAAATAGTAGTGCACATGCAAGATAATAAGCTAGATGAGTCCAAAAAACCCTATATAAATCGGGCTCATCAAATTTGTCAATAAAGTCCCAAGCCACTAGGATGTTAGTAATGGAGTCCTTTGCCTTGGCCATCTCAAACAGCACCTAATAGACTTTGTCTCCCTGCATATGGGCCTTGACGGCCTGAATAGAAGAGAGTAGAAGACGAGAATCTGGGACAATACATTCGAAGGTCAGGTAAATGTCACTGAATCTCAGCACGACCCTCCTTACTGGGCAATCAATCTGCTCATGGTTCTAGGTGAGCCATGCCATGCCTAGGATGAGATCAAAATTCGACAACCTCAGGAACGTTGCTAGGGCCTTGATAGTACGTTTTGTAGTAAAACATATTAGGGTATTTTCGGGTTTTTAAAGCACAAATCATGTCTTGTAAGTGCTTTTATTGACCTCCTTTTGTATATATTATTGTCACTAATGCGTTTTTTGCTTTTTGCACGTTTTCATGGCTTTCAGCCAATTTTTGCTATTATACGCCCCAAGGTCATGCCCTACCCGGGCGTGTACCTTGGGCGTGTAACTCGGAGGAATGAAGCTACCTGTCCGAAACTGCATTCCTTGGAAACTCAGTGTAAACGGCCTCTATCACGCCCATATAACACCTACACGGACGTGTTCCAGAGGCGTGTCCCCAAGTTCCGAGGAATCACCACAATATAATCTTTTTATCGCTCCACCATCGCACCGAATGGGTCACACCCCCTTACACGCCCGGGTCGGACGTGACATATGGGCGTGTAATTCAACTACAACTCCCGTCACCTCCAGCATTGAATTTCAGCAAAAAAAGTCGCACCGAATGTGTCTCGCCCCAGGTACACGCCTGACCCAGGCATGTAAGGGGGGCGTGACCCAACACGAAAAAACTCTATAAATTGAGCCCATCTCCAAGGTTTCAGGGCAGTTCTGGAGTGAGAGGGGAGGTTCTGCCCTTTAGTTTTCTTGTAGTTTTCTTATAATTTTCCATGTGCCTCTCCCTCCTCATTTTAAGTTTTTTTTAATCTAGCTTAGTTTACTCTTTTTGTATTAGTAGTTGTAATTGCTTAGTAGCTAAATGTTAATGCTAGCATAGGTTTTCATTTCTAGCACTTGTAATCTTCTATTTTAAAGTTGTTGCTCTCTTTCAATGTTAATAAAAATTGTGCCCTCTTCTTTGTTTTCTTAATGCATTTCTACTCATCTCTATTCCTCCACTTCACCATGAGTACTAATCCTCCTTGTGCTTGATCTCTATGATCATAGGTTCAAGTTGATTAAATTATGATGCTCTAGTTCGCTCTTTCTTTGTAAGGCTTAGACTTTTGTTTTACTCTTGAAAAAAATCATTTTTGGAGTTATATCATCGATATATAATTTCCATATTTATTTTTATTCTTAGGTAGCCGAGAGGCTCGTAGTTCGAAGTGAACACTCAAGAGTAAAGGGAGTTGCATGCACCCATCGAGAGAGGCAGACGTTAAATCTCTCGGATTGGAGTGAAATCCAATAGAGAGGTTCACGGCGTAAAGCGAGCTTTAGGTCTCCGATTTGGACGAGAGTTCGGTTGGATCTTCCTAAACTCAGGTGGGCATGACTTCGATAGAAGCATGTTCATGCTTATGGAACCTCCACGGTCAAGGTTTTTTACCTTATTAAGTTAGAGTTTATTATCGTATTTTTTAATCAACTTTAGCCGAGGTGATTCTCGATCGAGTGCTCTTCTTTATCATCGTCTTAACCCCTCGTTGCAATCGTTTTAATAGCACTCTATTTAACCGTAATCATTTCTCTTTTTAGCGTAATATTTCTCTTCTTAATTGCATTTAGCTTTCTCTTAAACCCTAAAACAATCTTCGATAAGATAATAGTTTTCGTGTGAGTAAGATTACTCGACGGTTCCCGGATTTTAATACGACACTTGTGTCCCCTAGCTGCATTTCAATAGGTATACTTGCCTCATTGGATTGCTAGTTCGGTTTATAATCTCTTTACGAATATTTTCACATCAGGCCTCGAAGACTATACCATCAATGGTCACACTTAGAATGCACTTGGCCGTAGACTGGATCTCTGTCTCGTTGGGGAGGTGCACCCTCCTAACGAATCCCTCAAAGTTCTCGATCTGGTCCAGGTCTCTGATTAACTCCTCCGAGAAAAAATTGTGTGATGCTCCAGTGTCAAATAGGGTGTAGGCAGGCTTGCCACACATCATCACTATCCCTGAGTTAGTTAAGTTTTTCCACTTAGATATCAAGTCTCAGAATCTTTCCTTAATTCTACAGTTTATATTCATGTTATCTAGCTTCTAGAAGGAAAATAAACTTAAAATTTACTGGAGTACATGCTATCACAATCTCCAGATTCTGGGGCTGGGCCAGGTCCAAGATATATACCTGCCCTCTATCCTGCCTGTGGCCGCTGCCCTGAAATCCACATCCTCGACCGCATTGATGACCACCAAAGTGTCGTGCAGGTTGGGTATCCTGTAGTGCTGTGCTGGTAGGGGTGCTTCCCTCATGGGGCAATTCCTATTGAAGTGCCCCAACTATTTGCACCTGAAACAAGACTGTGCCTCGCCCACTGCCCTTGGTATTTCCCGAATCTGTAATGGCTGAGGATCCAACACCACCGAGTTCCTCTGCTCCTGTCTGTCCTCCTGGCGGGGTTGATCCCCATTCTTACTTTCCCCAATGACTCGACTGTTGGGCTTGTCCCTCCTGTCTCCAATCACTGAGTCATTATCTGGCCTCTTCTGGCCCCGAACTGTAAGCTAGTCTGCCTCCAAATTCTTGGCCATCTCCAAGATCCTGGCCAAGCTCCCATCAGAAATGAAAATGAGGGGCTGCCTCATTTCATCATGAAGGCCCTTGTAGAACATCTTCACGTAGCCCATGTCGTACAGCTGATATGAGTCCGCAAAGCGGGCTATGTGTGTGAACGCCCAGTAGTACTCCAACGCCATCCTGCTACCCTGCCTCAACTGCAGGAACCTGTCCTCCAACTCATCCCTCGCCGACTGAGGTACAAAATTCTCCAACAGAGCTGCTCTAAACCCTTCCCAGGAAATGTCCGCGTAATCCATTCCAGCAAAGGTGGTGTCCAACAACGACTTCCACCATCTCTTCGCATGTGATTCTAAGAAGGAAACAGCCAAGGCCACTGCCTCCTCCATCAGGTTTTGAATCCCAGCCAGCATCTCGTAGATAATGTCCAACCACTCCTCTGTATGGACTGCTGACTCCATCCCAAGGTAGGATGGAGCAGAAAGCCCCCTGAAGACAGTAAGTTAGCCCCAGAATTTTTATGTGTGGCTGGAGCTTGCTGAGCCCTGAAGGCCTCTAGAATGGCCGTCAATGTCTGCCCCATCTCCGTCTTCTAGAACGGAGTCGGAGCCGGCGGGGGTGGAACTAAGTTCTGTGCCTGAGGTGTAACCTGTATAGGAGTAGGGTTCGCCGCAGGCTACAAGGAAAATTCCAATTGTTAGTTAATATATAAGTGGAACTAACGAAAAGTGGACCTTTACATCTGAATCCTACTTATGGGCATGCCAATACTTCCGGTGCTATTTTTTCCTCAAACTAAGCTCGCACAGGGTAGCCTAGGGTTTTGTGGACTCCTTCTCTTTAGATCGATGTTTCCTCTGATACCAGTTTGTAAGACCCCATTTTTTGCTATGCTATTGGGTCTTACGCCTAGAACCGCCTTTTTGCGGTGACACTGACACACGGGAAGGTCTACACTAAAAAGCGCCGATTCTACTAACAATGATGGTCATCAAGGAGTAGAAGTACAAATGAGAATAAGTCAAGTCCACAATCACATATAACATGAAATAGAAGTCACAATAATGTCCACATGATGATAAAAGTATGAAAATAGATAAGTAAATAGGAATATAAACGGGCTTATGCCCGGTACAACAAATCCTCATTATAACCCACTCGCAGAAACTAAGAAAAGCCAACACTCACGGGGGCAGAGATTGGTGCTCCCGTACTAGGCTGGCCCACCACTATGTGCACCGTGCTCCATTGGTGCTGCATATCCTGCTGCTGCTCCCTATCTCCCATCTAGAGCCCATGAAATGTTTGGTCCACCGATCATTAGTCAAAAGACTAAGCCTGATTTCCCCCACCCCTCCCCCAATGGCTCCTAGGCACCGTGCTGGAGGAATGATAGGGAAGCTATGAAGGTGGACAGTAGGAACAAGCAGATGATGGTGGACCTATTCTAGCAGGTGTATAGTAAATCTATAGGGTTGTAAAAGGAAAAGCAAGCTAACCATTCTATAATAAGAAAATAGTAGAGTAATCAAGTAAAATGAAGCAGTAAGTACATGGATAGTAGATTATTAAATAAGTAACATTAACTTATATGAATGCTCATTCAAACTTATAAGTTAAGGTGTCTTTTGCAAGGCTCCCTTCATATAAAAAGTCCCATAGAAATTTATACCAAGGGTGCCAGGTTATATGCAAGCATGAGTGTAGTGAAATGTTATGCCATGATTCATGCAAATGAAACTCACGCACACGACTCTATGCACACAGACCTTTCGTTCCCCATATTTGGAAGCTAGCATCACTCCCAGGAGCCTCCTCCATGGCAAACAGAGACAGTGGCCACTCCTAGACAGGTATTCACACAACCAGGCCAAGGCCTTATGTACGCCGCTGATGGATAGACCAGGGTCTCCGCGTACTATGCTAACCCACCTCCAGTCTTTCACTTGGCTATGTATAAACCACACCTTCCAAGTCAGCGTACCGATGTCGGTGTGAATGACCGTCAAATACCGAAGACCCACCACATTTATGCACATGCAACCATGAATTCCCGAGCCATCGGCTCCCTGGGCTAACCTGTCTGTTTCCACAACCACCGAGCCTACCGCTCAGACAACCTAACCAAACTAACCTACCGAAGTATCGGGGTCAGTGAAAGTGAAGTCCTAGTTTTTTGCTGATTACTCTTGTATTCATTTTAGTCTTACGGTTTAGGTTAACCTTGGATTGCCCTTGGCATTCCCTATGAAGGTCCCTCGACGACACTAGGAACTACGATGGGCTTAAGCCCAAAGTTCTCTTATGCAAGGCACTGACTATTATTGGTATCTACCCAAACAAATCCCACTTAGTGTTATATTGAATCTAACCCTAATGTATTTTGACTCTTCTAGGGAAAGACGATCCATCGTCAATCCCGAGCACAACTCTGCCCTTGCACAACTGGGCTCACAATTGCAACATTCTCTCGGTGACCCTATTCATTCTTATCCATAGCAGGTATACCATTTACCCTTTCGCATAACATGTTTCACATATTACTCTACCTTTACTGTTTCTACTATGTGCAGACCGACAAACCTACTTGATGAGTGTGAGTGGTGACCCCTTCAAATATTATTCCAATTGCCCTAAGATTATTACTGTGGGTCTATCAAGATGTTTTAGGTATAATTCCAGAATAAAATATTTTTCCTAACTTAATTATTATTTAATTAATTTTCTGCAAAATAAGGCCAACAATGCTTTTGAGCTTCAAGCACACTTTTCAATCTACATATGGCCTTAGCAAAATTATGTCAGGTACATGTCATCAAAATAATAATAAATACTGAAATTCATAATTTTATAGAAAGATTTTGACCTCCAAACACATTATTGATTAATTATCCATAATAGTAGAGTTAAGAAGGAAGTACTAACATTATTCATCCAAAAATCATTATAAAATTACCAGAACTTTAAAGTGACCATAAAAGTCTTCTGACAAAAAATAATAATAATTTTCTAAGACCATTTGGTCACATCAAAAAATTACATAAGGATATTCAATAAGGGGCACTTTGGGTATGTTCCTAAATTTAATACCTTCCAATAATTCTATAAAAATATTCAGAACATTATAATGCCCTAAAAAGTCCAATGACTAAGTTTCACATTTTTCTAGTGAGTAACAAATCCATAATTAATTTTCTTACAATTAGGGAAAATATTGAGGTTTTGAATAAAGTATCAAATATATCAATCCAAAATTCTTAACAAAATTATCATAGGACAATAACCTTAAAGTAGTCTCCCTGCCCAAGTTTCATGAACATACTAAAATATTTAGACATGAAATTGTATTTTGAAATAAAGTGCCCTAATTAATCCTTAATTAACTTAGAGGGGATAAATATTCCTAAAAATCCCAATAAAATTATTTAGGGCTTATACCACCCTATAAAGTAGTCTACAAATTTTTAAGTTGATCCAAGGATATATGATCTCATGTCCTTCTCAATACTCAAAAGGGCAACCTTAGGGTTATACTATGGTTTGTGGGCATATCCATCCAAAACCACCCAAAGCCACTGGTGTGGGGATTTAACTTAGTTCAAGTCAGTGGCCAAAGTATCACCACAATTGGATGAGGAATGGTCACTCACTCTAACAAGTGTATTTTTGACCTAAATTACTCTTAAGGGACCAACTTTGGTCACATCAATACCTAATCAAATAAATCCCAAATGGGTTGATATTTTTACGAGGGTCATATATTGACCCTAATGACCATCCACCAAAAGTTTGGTTGTTTTTGATCTATATAGACCCTTTAATTAAATCAAACATGGTTTATTAAATTATTACAAACACTATAGGAAACGTTTTCCAAAAAAATCCCATTTTTGGACATCATATGAGTATAGGTAATAGTGGCCTCCATCCCAAATTTCAAGTCATTTGAACAAGTGGTTTGGTGGAGGCACTCAATTTAATCTCTGGCTAATCCTACGTATAGTCTGCACCATTTTGAGTGCTGTGGTCAGACTAGTGACCCAAATTGGTTGACAATTTTAAAATACTCTAGACTTCAAGGGCTACAAATTCCATGTTTGTCATTTTTTCATCAGGGGGCTCTAAGTATTTTTTATAATTAATCTCAAACACAATAATATCTGTGACAACAATCAATTAAATGAAATAACTCTAATACTAAATTAATAAAGATGACGACATGAATCTTAAAGCACAGCCGACGGAATCCGGTCAACTTCCCCAGCTCACCAATGACCAGGATTGGCCCGTCCTGGGCGATGTTTAGTCGTGATTTCCCATCAACCAGCGCATCTTACCGGCCAATCACTGCCACCACCATCTTCGTTGAGGTGGTGGCTGGTAATTGACGGTGGTTGGCCGACCGGAGGTGGCCGGAACAGTGAATAGTGATTGGAATTCAAAGCTCAAAATCGAGCCCCTTGGCCAGCCTGATCCAGAGACATTTGGAGTCGAATCAAGCCGCCGATTGAAGTGGATCTATCCACAGGAGAAGGAGAGAGATACAGGAACTTTTGGGAGAGCTGGAGTCGAGTCGACCATCGTGCCGCCATTGCTAGAGTTTGAGCATTTGGATTATTGGGTACATTGGTTTAAATGTACCTGATTTGAAGAAGCCTCACCCAACTCAATGATATACATCAAAATATATTTGATGTGTTTTTGAGTTACTTGTGCAGGTTAAGTATTTGCAGGATATGATGAAAAAGTTTCTAGGTCCATGTGTCGACACCCAGAGGGAAAGTGTCGACACTTAAGAAGACTTGTGTCGACACCCAGGCAAGTAGTGTCGACACTTGGAGTCATTGTGTCGACACCAGGGATGCTGAGTCGACACCAGACAGAAAGTGTCGACACAAGGAGCTGTATCGACACTCAGTGAAGAAAAGTGCAGTGAAGCAGTGTCGACACTTAACAGTTGTGTCGACACCCAGAGAAACTGTGTGTACATCAAAAAGTGTCGACACTTGGAGGCTGTGTCGACACTCAGCAAAAGTCAGCAGAGACTCAGTACAAGTGTCGACACCCAGAACAATGTGTCGACACTCAGCAGAAGAGTCAACACTTGAAGTAAGTGTCGACACCCAGAGCAATGTGTCAACACTCAGCTGAAGACTCAACACTTGAAGTAAGTGTCGACACCCAGAGTAATGTGTCGACACTCAGTTGAAGACTCAACACTTGAAGAAAGTGTCAACACAAGGAGCTGTGTTGACACTTAGTAAAGATCAGCAAAGTTCAACAAAAATATTCTAAGTACAAGTGTCGATACTAAGGGGATGTGTCGACACTCAGCCAGAGTCTCGACAGAAGAAGAATGTGTCGACACCCAGAGCAATGTGTCGACACTCAATAAGTTTCAACACTGAAGACATGTGTCGACACCAAGAAGCAGTGTCGACACTTAACAGATTCAACACATGAAGATGTGTCGACACAAAGGTGTTGTGTCGACACTTTGAAGAGTTCAGCAAAATACTGAAGTACAAGTACTTGTGTCGACACTCAATTTCAGTGTCGACACATGAAGAAGAAGTAGTGTTGAGATATAAAATCTACAACACAAGGAGTTGTGTCTACACCTTGTAGGCTAGTGTCGACATTTAGACAACATGTGTCGACACTTGGTCTATAAGTGTCCACACTTAAAGACAGATAGTCTCGACACTTCTAGACAGTTACAGAATTTTCAAGAACTGACTGGATGACTTGACAGCTGCCATTCCAGCCGGTCTACAACACCTGTCAGAGTTGTCATAATTCAGTTATGGACCAGACCAGCCGGTTACCATGAAGAAAGCCTATAAATAGGCTTATGCTGTCCACGGAAAGTGGTTGTTCAGATCATTGATCAAGTATTTAACAAAGAAGATCTAGCTATTCCTTGAAGAATCAAGTACAGATCTAAGAAGTTGGAGAGAGAGAGCTCCATCCAAGAAATCAGTTGTTGGAACCAGACTGAGAAGAAGGGTTCAGATTTATTCTGAATCTTAAGTAGCAGAGATCAAGGATCAACTGTAGAAGGAGTCAATCTTATTGAGTTCTACATTCAAGAAGCTTTGAAGAAAGCCAAGTCAGATTGATTTCAGCTGATTTCTTCTAAGAACTCATCAAGAAACTCACAACTCCCCTCTCTTGTCTCTGGGTTGCTGAGTTAACAATTTTGTATTCATTTTATCTTGTAGGATCCTTTGGATCTGAGTCTTGTAAGCCTGTAATTATAAAGGCTGAGTGTAGGGCTTGAGTGCCTGAGTGTAGGAGATTGAAATCTCTGAGTGTAGGCCTTGGTGGCTGAGTGTAGGCCTTGGTGGCTGAGTGTAGGCCTTTGTGGCTGAGTGTAGGCTTTGTGAAGAAGCTGAGTTGTAGGGCCTTGGGCCTGAGGTGTAGGAACCAGTTTTGGGTTCTGAGATAGTGGAGGAGTTTGGCCGAATCTAGTACACTGCTAGATAGGCGAAGGGGGAAAGTGGATGTACCCAAATCTTGGGGAACCACTATAAAACTGTGTGTCTACTGTGTGTTGTGATTTGCTGAGATTGCTGTGTGATTGCTGTGATAAAGTAGCTAGAAATCTGAGTTAGATTCTGTATTCTGCCATAAAAATTAAAAAGATTCAAGTCACCAATTCACCCCCCCTCTAGGTGTTTGGGTACAATATCTTTCAAGTGGTATCAAAGCGAGGTTCCTCAAAAGGGACATAACTGTCTGAGTAGATCCTGCTGGCAGATTCAGTTTAAGTCAAAGTACAGAATCAAGAAAATCAAGAACCATGGGTTCCACTGAGAATCACAAGGAATTGGGATCCATGAAGTTACCCATATGTAGGAAAGAGATCTTTGGGATCTGGAAGGAAAGGGTGAGACTTTTTATGGAAGCTTCAGACCCTAGGATTTATATCACAGTGAAGGAAGGGCCATATGTGCCCATGATGGTGTCAGTATTAGATGCAAATCAGAGAACACCAAAGGATTTCTCTGAAATGACAAAGGATGAAATTGTTCTAGCCACTATGGACAAAAGGGATCAGAACATTATTGTGAGTGTCATAGATGATGCAACTTTTCAGAATCTAATACACTGTAAGACAGCCAAAGAGATGTGGGATACTCTTATTGTGTATATGGAGGGTTCTGAAGAAGTAAGGCAAGACAAAAAATCCTTGCTAAACCAAGAGTATGAAAGTTTTAGACAAGGAAAAGCTGATAGCATAACTGAGTGCTATAAAAAGTTCTACAGGATAGTGAATGAGCTCATGTCCTATGGCAGAGAGTTCAGTAATTATGAACTCAATGATAAGTTTCTAAGGTCCCTAACAAAAGATTGAGACACCAAGATCTGTGCCATTAGGGAAATGACAAAGTTGGGAGAAATTCCTCCACCAACACTATTTGGTAAACTGCTGTCCTATGAAATGCAGTTAATGGTGAGGAAAGAAGAGGAGAAATCAACAAGAAATGAACATAAAGAAAGAACAGTGGCCTTCAAAATAGAAGCCCCCAGAAAGTACAGGAGTAAGTCACCAACTTCACCTCCAAAGGTAGTTGAATCTGAGTCAGATGAGTCAGTCAGCACAAAATCTGAAAGCAGTGAAAGTGATGAGGACTTTACTACCTTCACAAGACATTTTCAGAAGTTCTTAAAGAAGAAACAGTGGAGGACAAGGCCATCTACTTCACAGGGAAAGGAAGACTCATATCAGAAAAAGAAGTCTTCAAAGAAAGATATGAAAAAGTCCAAGTCTAGAAAAGCTACACTATCAAAAATTGTGTGCTATTGCTGTAATAGACAAGGACATGTCATTGCGGACTGTCCAGAAAAAAGGAAGGAGTCTAGTGACAAGAAAAGGACTCAATACAAGGGCAAGAAGGAGAAGTCTTTTGTTGCCAAAAAGGACAAGAGCCTGTCAGATATCTCTTCTTCAGAAACTGAGTCAGATGCTGAGGCATATATAGGGCTGTTTGCTGAGGAAGAAGAAGAAGAGTTCATGCAGATTATGAATTCTATATATGAACAAGAAGACTGTCAGTGCCAAGGACTAATGGCATTCACAGAAGTTGACAAAATCCTGGAGCAGCCAGGACCTAGTAAGGTACAAAGTTCAACTTTAAGTTCAGTTTCTTGTGTCAGTACAGAATCAGATTCATCATCATCAATTGATGAGAGTGCATCTGAGTCTGAGGAGGATATTCATCAGTTGATAGATGAATATAAAGTTCTGTTGCAAGCTTACAAGAAGAGCAAGTCCCTAGCCAAAAGTCAGGCAAAGTAAATTGCTAATCTCAAATCTACAGCAACAGATTCTGAGAAGTTATTTGATCAAAAGCTTAATGAGATAGCCAGACTGAAGCACATAACTGTGATTCAGATGGGAACTATATCATTTAAGAATGATCAAATCAAGAGTCTGGAGATTAATCTTCAGAAGGAGAAAGACTTAGTTGCTAGGTTTTCTAAACCTAAGTCAGTTCTACCCTTAATTGATGAATTTGTTCATCACGAAGGTAAAGCTGGACTAGGATTTACTAGACCTGCAAGGACTGTTCAGTCCAAGTCTAAGTCCAAGGGCAAAGCCCCAACTCTCAACAAGTCTGCTGTAGAAAAACAGCAAAGACAGTACCTAAGCAAAGGTACAATAAGTTTGAGTGTTGGTGCTGTGGCAAGGTAGGCCACTATGCAATGGACTGTTGGCACAATGCTTGTGCCAAAGTGAGTAGCAAACTGCCTGTTGGAAAGCCTGTAGGTAGCTTTGTTAGGATGCAAACTAACCAATACCAAGGACCCAAGAATTCTTTGGGTTCTAAGGTTCACTAATCTGTTTTGCAGGTGAGTCCAAGTGGCCATGCCCCTATATGGTACTTGGACAGTGGATGTTCCAGACATATGACTGGAACAAGTGAATTTCTAAAGGACTACATTCCAATCAAAGGTGGTCCTAAAGTCACCTTTGGTGGTTCTGAAAAAGGAATCATCAAAGGGTTTGGTAACATTTCTAGTAACTTAGTTACCATTACTCAAGTGGCTTATGTTAAAGGTTTGAAACACAACCTAATTAGTATAAGTCAATTAAGTGATGTAGGATATGACATCTCATTTGTTAAGAATGGTTGTCATATCAAGGGAACAAATGATCAAGAGATCATTTTGACTGGTTATAGAAAGAGGAATGTCTACTGCCTAGACATTATGTGTGAGACCAATGGTTCTCAAGTGTGTCTTGTAGCTGATGAGAAAGTCTCTCATTGTGTCAAATGGCACAAGAGGCTAGCCCATCTAAACTACAAGATAATTGGCAAACTCTTTATCAAAGAGTTAGTGAGGAATGGTCCTCAAGTTAAGTGTATTAAAGATGGTATTTGCTCAGCTTGTCAAAATGGCAAGCAGATTAGATCCACCTTTAGAAGCATTGAAAACAAAGATGCTGTGAGGTGCTTATACCTCTTGCATATGGATCTCTTTGGTCCAATGCCAGTTCACAGCCTAGGTAGGAAGGTCTATACCTTTGTAGTTGTAGATGACTACTCAAGGTTTTCCTGGGTGTTCTTCCATAGACAGAAATCTGAAACACCCAATGTCTTCTATAGCTTTGTCAAACAGATTAAGAATGAACTAAATAGTATAGTGGTCAAAATAAGAAGTGACCATGGTACTGAGTTTCAGTCTGATAGCATGACAAAACTATGTGAAGAATTTGGGATATTTCAAGAGTTTTCTTCACCTAGAACAACTCAGCAAAATGGCATTGCTGAGAGGAAGAATAGAACCTTGATTGAGGCTGGTAGGACCCTATTAAGTGATACATCACTACCAGAATATTTCTGGGCTGAAGCAGTCAGTACTGCATGCCATGTTATTAATAGGGCTACCATAACTAAAAGTCTCAACAAGACCCCCTATGAGGTTGTGAAAGGCAGGAAACCAAACCTATCCTACTTCAGGATCTTTGGTTGTAAGTGCTTCATACTTAACAATGGAAAGTCTTACTTGACTAAGTTTGCTGCCAAGTCCCAAGAGGGAATTTTTGTTGGGTACAGCAACAACAGTAAGGCTTATAGAGTTTACAACTTGTCTACTCAAGTTGTAGAGGAATCTGTACATGTAGTATTTGATGAAACTAGACTTATTAATAATGAGTTGTCTAGTAGTGTGTGCAGCCCCACAGGTATAACAAAGAAGATGGACAAGCTCACTATAGAAGAAGAATCTACTGCAAGGCAGCAAGTAGAAGACAGTGGCTGTTGTCCAGGGGGAGTACTACATGTACCAAATGCAGAAGAAGTATAGCAAGATGAAGAAGTTGAAGAAGTTCAACCTGAAGTTAGGATGCCTCTAGCCAATAGGCATCTTAGAGATCATCCAGCTGAACAAATCATTGGTGATCCAAGACAAGGGGTACAGATAAGGAGCAGAAATCTGAATGCAGCAATCTACTCCAGCTTTCTATCCCAAGTTGAACCAAAGAAGTTTGAAAAAGCCATCAAAGACCCTCTTTGGATTGAGGCAATGCAAGAAGAGCTGAATCAGTTCAAGAGATGCAAGGTCTGGGAGCTTGTTTCTAAACCTAAAGACCACAATATAATTGGAATCAAGTGGATCTATAGGAACAGGATGGATGAGCAAGGAGTCATCATTAAGAATAAAGCAAGATTGGTTGCTAAAGAATATAGGCAGGAAGAAGGTATTGATTTTGATCAAACCTTTGCTCCAGTTGCCAGACTGGAAGCCATAAGGATGTTCCTGGCCTATGCAACCTTTCAAGGATTCAAAGTTTACCAAATGCATGTCAAGTCAGCATTTCTAAATGTTAATCTTAAAGAGGAAGTCTATGTGGAACAGCCATCAGGTTTTGTTGATTCAACTCTACCTAATCATGTCTATAGACTTAGGAAAGCTTTATATGGGTTAAAGAAAGCCCCTAGGGCTTGGTATGAAACCCTATCTAATTTCCTCATTGAGAATAAGTTCACAAGGGGGAAAATAGACAAGACTCTATTCCTTAGGGAATCTAGAGGCAAAGTAATACTTGTCCAAATATATGTGGATGACATTATATTTGGGTCTACTGAAAGTAGCCTTTGCAAAAAGTTTGCAAAACTAATGCAAGGTCAATTTGAGATGAGTAGTATGAGAGAGCTTAAGTTATTCTTGGGTCTCCAAGTAAGACAGACTGAGAATGGTTTATCGATATGCCAGTCTAAGTTCACCCTAGAACTCATAAGGAAGTATGGTATGGATTCATCCAGCACCATGAAGACTCCTATGGGGTCAAGTATGTCTCTTAGCAAGGATGATGCAGGGAAACCTGTAGATGAAACCTTGTATAGAGGGATAGTTGGCTCCCTATTATATTTGACTACAAGTAGACCAGATATCATGTATGCTACATGTGTCTGTGCAAGGTATCAAGCCTGCCCTAAAGAGTCTCATTTGACAGCAGTCAAAAGAATATTGAGATATCTAAAGGGCACTCCTTATCTAGGCCTCTGGTACCCTAGGAATGGGGATTTTGAACTAACAGATTATTCAGATGCAGACTTTGCAGGATGCAAAGAAGACAGAAAAAGCACAACTGGAACCTATCAATTCCTAGGTGGAAGACTGATTTCATGGAGTAGCAAAAAGCAAACAAGTGTGGCTATCTCCACTGCAGAGTCAGAATATGTGGCTGCAGGAAGTTGCTGTGCTCAACTTCTGTGGATACAACATCAGCTTAAGGATTATGGATTTCAGGTTAGTAGAACTCCACTCTTCTGTGATTCTACTAGTGCTATATCAATTGGACATAATCCTGTTTCCCATAGTAGAACTAAACATATTGAGTTAAAATATCATTTTCTTAGGCAGCATGTAGAGAAAGAAAATATTTTACTAGAATATGTTAAAACTGATAAACAACTAGCTGATATGTATACTAAGCCCCTAGAAGAAACTAAGTTCAATAGGTTTAAAATTGAACTAGGAATG
This sequence comes from Platanthera guangdongensis, assembly GCA_039583875.1. Taxonomy (NCBI): domain Eukaryota; kingdom Viridiplantae; phylum Streptophyta; class Magnoliopsida; order Asparagales; family Orchidaceae; genus Platanthera; species Platanthera guangdongensis. Next base: position 98,229,103 of record CM077163.1, read on the forward strand.
ATAAACTTAGAGTAAGTTTATAGAATTGGAAATGGCTAAGTAAAAAGGTGTCGACACACAAAGATCTCTGTGTCGACACAAAAAAGTGGTGTCGACACTTCAGTGAAAAGGTGTCGACACATCTAGGAAGTTGGTGTCGACACTTCAGAATATTAGTGTCGACACATGACAAGTTGGTGTCGACACAACCAAGGTGGTGTCGACACATAGTGTTTACTCAGAATTATCTAAGTAAAGTCTCGACTATGTGTCGAGTTAAGTGGTGTCGACACATAAACAAGTGTCGACACATATAATCTGTTGACTAAACTTGTGTCGACACATATGTGTCGAGACATTATAAGTCAGTGTCGACATTTATCGACAGTGTCGACACAATTTCCGTTAGCTGCCCGCCTTTTCATCTTCAAAACTAGAAAGGTATAAATAGGATTTTACCTTAGTCTGTCGACACGCTTTCAAAAGTTTTGAGACCAAACTTGTGTGTCGACACCTCTCTTCTCTCCAGTCCAATTCTTCAAACCCTAATGGCGCCAAAGCTTGAGGAGAACGTCAACGAAGGCTACGAGCTGGTGCGCAATGCTTTTGATGATGCAGACCTGGAGATCAAGACTGTAGTAACCCTAGTTGCCGACTCAGGGTTAGAATATCTTGTTTCAGAGCCAACAAAAATTTGGAAGAAGGAAGTCTTGGAATTCCTCAGTGGTGCTGAGGTAGACGAATCTGGATACAAGATCAAATCCAGAGTTCATGGAGCAAAGGTTAAGGTTTCACCAAAAAGTCTGAGAAAAGTACTATAGTTACCAAGAACTAAAGAAGAAGATGAAGTTACTGCTTCAAAGACCAGGGAAGCTCTAACTTGGTGTGCACTAGATTCTAAGATGAAGATTGGTTCAGTTTTCAATAGAAAAGGAATGAACAGTCAAGGGAAATTCCTGTCAGAAATTGTTGGCAAGGTCATCTTAAGTAAACCAGGAGGGCATGATAGGATATCAACCCATATGTTCAACATTATGACAAGGATAATCTTTACTTTGAAGACAGATTGGTCTGTAGTGATCTTTGAAAAGATCAAGGAGAGTCTGAAAAAGCCCAACATGGGAAGAATCTTAAGTTTATACCTTACTGGAAGTATTCCAGAGGTAATGAATCAAGCAGCTGGAACAAAAATAAATCACATAAGGAAAATGGACATGAGAATATTCTCCAGATGGGACAGGGTGTTGTCTAAGGAGATGCCAACCCCTGAGAAGATCACTCATGAATAGGAAACCCCACTCAAGAAGAAGAAGAAGTCTGCCCCAGTGGCTCAGGATCCATCCAGCAGCTCTGAAAGTGAATAGCAAGTTGTCTTCACACCTGATGAGCATGAAGAAGAGACTGTTGAGAAGTCTACTGCTCAACAAGAAGTTGCAGAGATGCAGGGGGAGCTACCACCAACTAGCCCCTTACACAAGGAACAAATCCAGGGGGAGCCACTAGTTGTGGAAGAGCCAACTCCTCTTGAAAGTGAGCAAGCAACCCACATCATCCATGAGGTAATCACTGAGCTTAATGCTTTAGATTTCCCTATAGAGGATACTGATTTGTCTGTGGTTTATCAGCAAACACAGATTGATAGTCAAGTTCCAGATGTTTTCATGGAAGACACATCTGTTACAGTTGAAGTGGTATCTGATCAAGTGGTAGATGAGCAAAGAATTTCTCCTGCCCATTCTCCACAAGAATACACAATGGAAGATCTGTTCCTTAACCTGGATCAACAAGACTTTGACAAGGACAATGCTGCTACTGAAGGAGAGAATGCTCCAATTGAGGGGGAGCAAGTGCAAATTCATGAAGAACCTGCAAGTCAAGAGACTGAGAAGGCACCAGATGTGCAGAAGGAGTTACCCCCAAGCCCTAAGGAGAGGGTAGAAATTGCTAGCTCCTCAGCTTCTGAAGATGAGGAAGCTGAAAGGGCAAAGAAAAAGAAATTTCAAGTATTCAGAAGAAGGAGCCAGAGTTACAAAAAGGCTCTCCAAACTGTTGCTCCACAGCCTATATCACAGACAGCTCCAACTGTTGATTATAGTGCTTTAATGGTAGCAATGCAAATTAAACTTGATGTGCACAGGCAGGCAATTGAGAAGTATGTGGATGAAGGGTAGAAATCATTGCAATTTGATCTGGCTCAGGACATAAAGTCCATAAGATTTGAGATGAATCTCAATAAGAAGGAGATGATAGACTGCTTTCACAAAGGGGGGAATACAATGGTGTACTTAGCTACACATCAAGAAAAGATAAAGGCTCAAGTAGATGACATAGCACAGAAGCAGGGGTATGTTCTAGAGAACCAAATCAGAATGAATGACAATTTGACACAATCTCACAATGCTATTATCACAGAGATGAAGAACATTGCTGCTGGCCTGACAACTTCTACTGCTACTGCTATGACAGCTTTTGATAAAGCACTGCAAGAGAGCTTAACTGAAGTTACAACTACTATTCAAGACTCTCCGAAGCTTATCTCTGAAAAACTCCAAAGGTTGAGACCTTTCTACAGGGATGGAGTCAATTATCTCAATGCCCAAATCAGATTTCAAAAAGATGACTGAAGGGATCACATAGAAAGCGAAGTCATAAAGGGGGAGAGGGTCTTAGTCAAAGCTAGCTCTTACCATGCAAAATGGGTTTCTAATTCCATCAGAGCCACTCTTGGTTATCCTCCTCTTTGTGATGATGATAATGTAGCAGAATCTGGAATTAACCCTGCATATCTTGGAGGTGAGCAACCAGAAGTAGCTCAAGTGATCTATCCTCCACCAGATTTTGATATGGTTCATGCTGACATACAGTCCATGTATAGCCCACCTGGGGGTAAGGATAATGTCATCATAGAAAAGGTAGTCCAGCCAATCTCTGAAGCTATGCAGAAAGAAGAAGAAACAAGATTGTCAAAGAAGAGGTTCAGGGAGCAAGCTGAACAAAGACCTGACTTTGAGCAGTGGAGCCCCACCTCTAGGAACATTATTTTGACTGCCTGGAAAGCTGCAAAAGATAATGTGCTAGACAGGAACAAGTGGTTTTCTGAGGCTGAATGGAGAAAGCATAAGACAAGGCAGGAGGCTATAGTCCAATACAGAAGAAAGGCCAAGATGGGAAAGCTACCTCCTACTGCCCAGGAGCCTAACAAGTACTTTTCCAAGCCTTATCATTATTTTGAAAGGCAAAAGATTAAGGCTGAGGAACTTAAGAAGAAAGATCTGAAAGGCAAGAAGCCTGCTGATGCTGAAGTTGCTGAAGCTCCTGTTCAAGCCAAAGTACAAGCTGGAAAAAGAATAGTGATCAAGGAGCCTGAACAGAAATAGAATTAGAATTTTCTTAAAGTTTACTATGTAATCTTTTTGATGTAAAACATTCTGTAAACTTTTGAAAATGAATATGACAGATATTAGAACAATGTGTTATATGTTAAATCTATTTCATATTTGTTCTGTGATGATGTCTATGTATACATGTTTGATTGATACATGTTTATGATTGCCCTGCTATATATAATCCTGCTTTACATCATTTTGTAATTTTATTATGAATGGTGTATATCATTGACTAAGGGTTATGACTTCTCTAAATAGGGGGAGATTGTTGGGTACATTGGTTTAAATGTACCTGATTTGAAGAAGCCTCACCCAACTCAATGATATACATCAAAATGTATTTGATGTGTTTTTGAGTTACTTGTGCAGGTTAAGTATTTGCAGGGTATGATGAAAAAGTTTCTAAGTCCATGTGTCGACACCCAGAGGGAAAGTGTCGACACTTAAGAAGACTTGTGTCGACACCCAGGCAAGCAGTGTCGACACATGGAGTCATTGTGTCGACACTAGGGATGCTGAGTCGACACCAGACAGAAAGTGTCGACACAAGGAGCTGTGTCGACACTCAGTGAAGAAAAGTGCAGTGAAGCAGTGTCGACACTTAACAGTTGTGTCGACACCCAGAGAAACTGTGTCTACATCAAAAAGTGTCGACACTTGGAGGCTGTGTCGACACTCAGCAAAAGTCAGTAGAGACTAAGTACAAGTGTCGACACACAGAACAATGTGTCGACACTCAGCAGAAGAGTCAACACTTGGAGTAAGTGTCGACACCCAGAGCAATGTGTCGACACTCAGCTGAAGACTCAACACTTGAAGTAAGTGTCGACACCCAGAGCAATGTGTCAACACTCAGCTGAAGACTCAACACTTGAAGAAAGTGTCAACACAAGGAGTTGTGTTGACACTTAGTAAAGATCAGCAAAGTTCAACAAAAATATTCTAAGTACAAGTGTCGATACTAAGGGGATGTGTCGACACTCAGCCAGAGTCTCGACAGAAGAAGAATGTGTCGACACCCAGAGCAATGTGTCGACACTCAACAAGTTTCAACACTGAAGACATGTGTCGACACCAAGAAGCATTGTTGACACTTAACAGATTCAACACATGAAGATGTGTCGACACAAAGGTGTTGTGTAGACACTTAGAAGAGTTCAGCAAAATACTGAAGTACAAGTACTTGTGTCGACACTCAATTTCAGTGTCGACACATGAAGAAGAAGTAGTGTCGAGATATAAAATCTACAACACAAGGAGTTGTGTCGACACCTTGTAGGCTAGTGTCGACACTTAGACAACATGTGTCGACACTTGGTCTATAAGTGTCGACACTTAAAGACAGATAGTCTCGACACTTCTAGACAGTTACAGAATTTTCAAGAACTGACTGGATGACTTGACAGCTGCCATTCCAGCCGGTCTACAGCACCTGTCAGAGTTGTCAGAATTCAGTTATGCACCGGACCAGCCGGTTACCATGAAGAAAGCATATAAATAGGCTTATGTTGTCTACAGAAAGTGGTTGTTCAGATCATTGATCAAGTATTTAACAAAGAAGATCTAGCTATTCCTTGAAGAATCAAGTGCAGATCTAAGAAGTTGGAGAGAGAGAGCTCCATCCAAGAAATCAGTTGTTGGAACCAGACTGAGAAGAAGGGTTCAGATTTATTCTGAATCTTAAGTAGCAGAGATCAAGGATCAACTGCATAAGGAGTCAATCTTATTGAGTTCTACATTCAAGAAGCTTTGAATAAAGCCAAGTCAGATTGATTTCAGCTGAGTTCTTCCAAGAACACATCAAGAAACTCACAACTCCCCTCTCTTGTCTCTGGGTTGCTGAGTTAACAATTTTGTATTCATTTTATCTTGTAGGATCCTTTGAATCTGAGTCTTGTAAGCCTGTAATTATAAAGGCTGAGTGTAGGGCTTGAGTGCCTGAGTGTAGGAGATTGAAATCTCTGAGTGTAGGCCTTGGTGGCTGAGTGTAGGCCTTGGTGGCTGAGTGTAGGCCTTTGTGGCTGAGTGTAGGCTTTGTGAAGAAGCTGAGTTGTAGGGACTTGGGCCTGAGGTGTAGGAACCAGTTTTGGGTTCTGAGATAGTGGAGAAGTTTGGCCAAATCTAGTACACTGCTAGATAGGCGAAGGGGGAAAGTGGATGTACCCAAATCTTGGAGAACCACTATAAAACTGTGTGTCTACTGTGTGTTGTGATTTGCTGAGATTGCTGTGTGATTGCTGTGATAAAGTAGCTAGAAATCTGAGTTAGATTCTGTATTCTGCCATAAAAATTAAAAAGATTCATGTCACCTATTCACCCCCCCTCTAGGTGTTTGGGTATAATATCTTTCATGGATGCCCTGCAAATGCACTACCAAAGGCTACGATTTCTGCTGTTAAGTGAAGGAAATGACTTTTCTAAGTCCACTGAAGCCTTTAAAGAAGCAATTGGGGGAGAGGAGAGGGATAATGGCATCAAGTGCCATTAATGGCCATGAAAGACATTTTCGGCCAACTTAAATTCACTGAATGCAACCACCTAGGGGGTCGGCTATGACTGTTAAACTCCTCCAAACTGATGAGGGGGAATGTATCTGTAACGCCCCCACTCGTCACATGGCATATAACGGTGTGTCCGGCCGGGGCCCCATGCCATATGTCACAGATAAGTGACAGAATTACTTGTTGTGATCAAATTCTATTCGTATCCTTAACCCAATCCATTCTAGCACAGCATATTTAAGTTACATGAACTCAACTCCAGAAATGTCCACTAATACATAAATTTCACATTTATATATCCAAAACCAGGAATGTATACAACTCAAACACATGGCCTTAAGGCCTACAGGTTTCTCTTTTTACACATATACATGTTCGTACATCGGCACGCAGGCCGGCCACACATGAAATCCAACCATGATTCACTTGGCCTTCAAGGTCCCTAGCAACAAGCTTTCAATCCATGCATTTCATTTCAAGCTGCAGCACCTGCAAGTAGACATCCACCAAAGAGCGGAAAACAAAGTAACGGTCATCTATAGCTGACCAATTATAACGACCCTAGCCCCTGCCCGGGGCAGCGGTTCCTTCCCTGTATGCATTTGCATGTACAATAGCTAACAATCACAAGCATACATATCAAATCACAAACGCCGACCGCAGCCCGACGCTTCGTGCTCTCAGGGCACCTTACGGTGTACCGAAAACCCGTGGTAACACCACCAATCGCACGGTAATTAACTTGTTGGTTGGCCGGTCCTAGTCACCCCAACACGCATGCTGGTTGCATTCCGCCCAAACCAAGCAGAGGTACGTACCGCATGACAAACATGAGCATTCATCCAACAGATCGACCCGCTTTTATTTCGGTGTAGCAAGTCGGGCTATCGCACGCTCCCGAACACTGCCACCAATCGATCTCTCCAGCATGCCCAGGTACAGGTTAGCCTTGCCCGTGCTCACATCGTCAGTGGCGCATTGTGACGCGGGTCGGCCTTCCCTTCCTGGGTAGCCGCATCTTCCCGCTCTCGCAGAGAAAATCACAAGGAGCTTCGTAAAGAATCCAAAATCATATCCATGGCTAGCCCACGCATGAGCATACCATCCATACATTGTATTCAATCATCCAATACACAAAACACATAGCATCTTTGTAACTCCACGAAGTCTTCTCCGGTTTACCCATGATCATTACCAATCCAGACTAACGGTCCAGATGGGCTTCACACATCATGCCTATGCCGTACTTCACAATTTCGGCTCTAGATGCAGACTCAACGATGGAATCACTTCGAGAATCCACCTTTTGGAGGAGGATTCCACGCATATGCATAAATGAAAGGACTTCGATGTCCAAGAAGGAGATCGTTACCCTTGAAGATCGCTTCAGTGCCATGAAGTAGCCGGATGGCAGTCACCGCCTCGGCTTAGCCTCCACGAATCCGCACTCGGATCTTCGTTTCGCACTCCACAGCTCCTCCAGCAGCTGGTTTCTCTTCCTCCTTCCTTCCCTTGCACTCCCTTCTTCTTTCTCTCTCTTGAAATGAGAAGAAGAAGAAAAGAATGAAGAGGAAGGGCTAAATCCCCTTTTTCCCCGACCTTATCAACACCTGGACAAAGCCTATCCATTGGATCCAGAAAGAGGGAATCAAACGGCTCAGAATTGTCCAGAAAAACATGAACACGGCCTGACACGCCCTGTGACACGCCCGTGTCACAGGCCATGTCACTTAAGCGGCAGGAAACCGACTTACAGCCAACCAAAACATGGCCGTGGGACACGCCCGTGTCACGGGCCGTGTCCCCTGACACGCCTTCAGACATGCCCGTGTCTGTGGCCGTGTTCATCAGGCTGCACAACCTCAAAATCACCCGAGACTGACACGGCCCTGGGACACGCCCGTGTTCCAGGCCGTGTGCACCTGGACACACCCGTGTCCCGCAAACACGCCCTGGCTCAAACCATCGAGATGAGTTCGTCGACCACATTGACACGCCCGTGTCACACGCCGTGTCCTCACTCGACACTCGACACTCGACAATCGTCGAGCAAAATTCATCAACCGCATGACTCGACACAACCCAGGCATGACACGCCCTGGGACACGCCCGTGTCCCAGGCCGTGTCACCCATGCCTGAACCCAATTTGACCTAGGGTGTTGCAATCCTCCCCTCCTTCAAATAATTTCGTCCTCGAAATTTCGCTCACGCCAATCAGTCACAACAAAAGTGTTCACCCAACACAGCATTCGTACGATAGCACAAGTCAACCAAATAACAACATGCCAAATTGAAAACCCAAGGTTGTATTTCACCAAGTGCACTTTGCGGCTCTTGTACTTCCATATTATACAATCGAGACTGCGTCCGAGATGCAGATGATTCAGCCACTGCTTTTCCTTTATCTTCATAAGACGCACTCGTCGTTTTCTCACTTCGAGGAGGGCCTCTCCGATAGTTAGAGGCTATATGCCCTTGTTTTCCGCATTTAAAATAGGTACTTGTCTCACCACGTCTTTGTCCATACGTTGCTTCTGATGCAACATTCGACGAGGTTTGTTCCACAGGCTTGAATCTCTTCTTCTCTCGTTTCTGAAAATCCAATTGTTCCGACTGCAGAACTTTGAATTCTGGCTTCTCCCTCGCCAGTCTCCTCGTTTCTTGCACTCGTTTCATATCCTTCTCCAATGCACGGGATGTATCTACCAACGCTTGGAATCCTTGGCTCACCGAACTCAGAAGTGCCAACCTTAACTCATCTCGATGGCCCTCATAAAATTTATTCGTCTTTCGGGCTTCCTCGGCGAAAGTAGATCCCGCATACCTCCCAAGTCTAGTAAATTCATGCAGGTACGTATTAATATCCTGCTCACCATACACTAGACGTAAAAATTCATTTTCCATTGAAATCCGGTGGGACACTGGCACGTACTTGGCTAAAAACAAGCGGGAGAATTCGTCCATAGAAACCTCCGCTAACCCGCGACCGGCCAAGTAATGCACCTCCATCTCATCCCACCATAATCTTGCATCTCCTTCCAACAGAAAAGTAGCCAATGTCACTTTCTGCTCCTCCGTTGTCTTGATGGCAGTAATGATCTGTTTGACTCTCGCAAGCCAATCTTCCGCCTGCGTTGGAGAAATCGCCCCGCCAAATATAGGTGGATGAAATTCCATAAAGCATTTTAACTGCTCATCCACAGGCTCTTGCCGAACACCAAGCTGCACAGGTACCACTACAGGCCTTGCAGGTTGTGTCTACAATACTGCGAGAACTGTTTCTGTCACCACACGAATGGTCTCCGCCAAAGGATACGTAGGCGCTTCAACCGGTGCGATACTCTCATCAGACCGCTGGGGCTCAGACGACCCAGCTCCACTCCTCGCCACCTAGCAATGTACATAACACCATTAATAATGCAAATTGTAACGGTACTGATACATTGACTACACACTCACGCACGTCATGTGCATGAAATACATTCCTAGTGGACATTCGTGAGTTCAATTCTGTTCTCTCCTCCCAAACAATCTCAACCTGGCTCTGATACCACATTGTAACACCCCCACTTGTCACATGGCATATAACGGTGGGTCCAGCCGGGGCCCCACGCCATATGTCACAGACAAGTGACAGAATTACTTGTGGTGATCAAATTCTATTCGTATCCTTAACCCAATCCATTCTAGCGCAACATATTTAAGTTACATGAACTCAACTCTAGGAATGTCCCCTAATACATAAATTTCACATTTATATATCCAAAACCAGGAATGTATACAACCCACACACACATGGCCATAAGGCCTATAGGTTTCTCTTTTTACACATATACAGGTTCGTACATCGACACGCAGGCCGGCCACACATGAAATCCAACCACGATCCACTTGGCCTTCAAGGGTCCTAGCAACAAGCTTTCAATCCATGCATTTCATTTCAAGCCGCAGCACCTGCAAGTAGACATCCACCGAAGAGCGGCAAACAAAGTAAAGGTCAGCTACAGCTGACCAATTATAACGACCCTACCCCCTGCCTGGGGCAGCGTTTCCTTCCTTGTATGCATTTGCAAGTATAATAGCTAACAATCACAAGCATACATATCAAATCACAAACGCCGACCGCAGCCCGATGCTTCGTGCTCTCAGGGCACCTTACGGTGTACCGGAAACCCGTGGTAACACCACCAATCGCACAGTAATTAACTTGTTGGTTGGCCGGTCCTAGTCACCCCAACAGGCATGCGGGTTGCATTGCGCCCAAACCAAGCAGAGGTACATACCGCATGGCAAACATGAGCATTCATCCAACAGATTGACCCGCTTTTATTTCGGTGTAGCAAGTCGGGCTATCGCACGCTCCCGAATACAGCCACCAATCGATCTCTCCAACATGCCCAGGTACAGGTTAGCCTTGCCCATTCTCACATCGTCACTGGCGCACCGTGACGCGGGTCGGCCTTCCCTTCCTGGGTAGCCGCAGCTTCCCGCTCTCGCAGAGCAAATCACAAGGAGCTTCACAAAGCATCCAAGATCATATCCTATCTAGCCCACGCATAAGCATACCATCCACACATAGCATCCAATCATCCAATACACAAAACACATAGCATCTTTGCAACTCCATGGAGTCTTCTCCGGTTTACCCATGATCATCACCAATCCAGACTAACGGTCCAGATGGGCTTAACACAACATGTCTATGCCGTACTTCACAATTCCGGCTCTAGCTGCAGACTCAACGACGGAATCACTTCGCGAATCCACCTTTTGGTGGAGGATTCCACGCATATGCATAAACGAAAGGACTTCGATGTCCAAGAAGGAGATCGTTACCCTTGAAGATCGCTTCGGTGCCATGAAGTAGCCGGATGGCAGTCACCGCCTCGGCTTAGCCTCCACGAATCCGCTCTCGGATCTTCGTTCCGCACTCCGCAGCTCCTCCAGCAGCTGATTTCTCTTCCTCCTTCCTTCCCTTGCACTCCCTTCTTCTTGCACTCTCCTGAAATGAGAAGAAGAAGAAAAGAATGAAGAGGAAGGGTTAAATCCCCTTTTTCCCAAGCCTTATCAACACCTGGACAAAGCCTATCCATTGGATCCAGAAGGAGGGAATCAAACAGCTCAGAATTGTCCAGAAAAACATGAACACGGCCTGACACGCCCTGTGACACGCTCGTGTCACAGGCCGTGTCACTTAAGCGGCAGGCAACCGACTTACAGCCAACCAGAACACAGCCATGGGACACGCCCGTGTTACGGGCCATGTCCCCTGACACGCCTTCAGACACGCCCGTGTCTGTGGCCGTGTTCATCAGGCTGCACAACCTCAAAATCACCCGAGACTCACACGGCCCTGGGACACGTCCGTGTTCCAGGCCGTGTGCACCTGGACACACCCGTGTCCCGCAAACATGCCCTAGCTCAAAACATCGAGCTGAGTTCGTCGACCACATTGACACGCCCTATGACACGCCCGTATCACAGGCTGTGTCCTCACTCGACACTCGACACTCGACAATCATCGAGAAAAATTCGTCGACCGCAAGACTCGACACAACCCAGGCATGACACGCCCTGGGACACGCCCGTGTCCCAGGCCGTGTCACCCATGCCTGAACCTAAATTGACCTAGGGTGTTACAGTATCCACCTTTGGTGGTGAGGAGAAGAACTCTTGGCCTCCCATGGCCATTAGTGGCCTTCTCTCTCCTCAAAATTGGGGGAAATCGAGTTTTCTCTCTAGTAGTCAGCAAACCCAGTAATTGGACGGCACTTTAGGTAATTGTCTGCCTCTCAAGCTAATGGGCTACTTAGGTTGGGCTTAACCGAAGTGGATTGGGCTAGGTTAGGCCAACTTGAGCTAGTTTGAACTAAATCTAGGTTGAGTTGACTTTGGTCAAATTGGCCTTTTGGGTTGACCACAATGGGTTCTTAGTGACTCATTGGCCTTCCCTAAGGTCTAGGAAGGATTGGGTAGGGTTGGCTTGACACCTTGGTGGTTACTTGACCATTAATTTGGGCACTTTGAACATTTTAGGTCTATGGTTGATTTTGATCAAGTTAGCCTCTTTGGTTGACCCCAATGGGTCCTTGGTGACCCATTGACTTCCCTTAGGGCTTAGGAAGGTCTAGGTGGGTCCCTTTGGCTAAGGGGAGGTAAATTGTCCCTATATAGGTTATTTTGACCCATTTAGAGTTAGGGTTGAGTTTGGTCAACCTTACCACTTTGGTTGACCCCATTGGGTCCTTGGTGACCCTATGGACCTCCTAAAGGGTTAGAAGTGTTATGGTGGGGTCATGGAGACAAGTTGAAACCCTAAGTCAAGCCATATGGTGGGGTAATTAAAAATTACTCATTGCAGCCCAAGGTAGTTTTCACCTTCTTACCTAAGTTCATTTGGTCATATTGGGCTTCTTATGGTTTTGTCATGACCTAGTCATGACAAAACCACTCCTGGGGATCTTGCAATTTGTGGGATGTTACAACTACTGCCTCCTCCATCGGGCATCGAATCCCATCCAGCTTCTTGTAAATAATGTCCAGACACTTCTCTATACAGACTCCTGACTCCGTCCCGAGGTAGGATGGAGGAGAAAGCCCCCGAAAGACGCTCAGCCAGTTAGCCCCGGGATTTTGCTGTGGAGCCGGAGCTTGCTGAGCCCTGAAGGCCTCCAGAATAGCCGTCAATGTCTGTCCCATCTCTGTTTACTGGAACAGAGTTGGATCTGGCAGGGGTGGAAATATGTTCTGTTCCTGGGTTGCAACTTGTCGAGGGGTAGGGTTCGTTGTAGGCTATAAAGGTGAATCCAATTGTTAGTTGGTTTATGAAGAGATTCGTTAGAAAGATAACGGACTGTTACATGTGATTTCCCTTGGGGCACACCATTGCTTCCGCTGCTAGTTTGTCCTCAAACTAAGCTCACACGAGGTTTCCCATGGTTTTTGTGGACTTCTTTTCTTTGGATCGAGGCTGCCTCTGATACTAGTTTGTAAGATCCCCTTTTTTATTTGCTATACTTCCAGGACTTACACCCAGAATCGCCGTTTTGTGGTGACACCGTCACTCGGGAGGTTCGCCACCACAAAACGACTATCCTGCTAGCATTAATGATCACCAAAGAAGTAGAAGTATAATAATGAAGATAGTCAAATAAAGTCCACAAAAATCACTATTATATATATACATGAGCATGAATCACAGTAAAGTCCACAAAGATAAAGGTACTGAAGCAGAACAGTAAAGTAGAAATATAAACGAGCTCATGCCCGGTACCTCATAACCTTACTACAACACTCTCACGGAAGCTAAGTAAAACTAACACTCACAGAGCCAAAAGCCGGTGTTGCCGTACTAGACAGGCCCACCTCCATAAGCACTACACTCCGCTGGTGCTTCATCTCCTGCTGCTGCTTCCTGTCTCCCTTCCGGAGCCATTGAAATGTTTGGTCCACCGACCGTTAGTCAAAAGACTAAGTCTAATTTCCCCCACCCATGCCCCCAGTGGCTCCTTAGCATCGTGCAGGAGGAATGATAAGAAATCTATAATGGTGGAGAGTAAACAAGAGCATGAGACAGTGGTCCTAATCTAACAGTTTTATTGTAATGTTCACAGTGCTATAAAAAGGAATACGAGCTAGCAGTACTATAATAATAGAGCAGTATAAAGCAGGAAGTAAGTGCATCATAAAGAAAAGTAACAGATAACCTCAAGGAATGTAACCATAGCTTATAAGCATGCCCACACAAGCTTATAAACTATGAGGTCGTTTTGCAAGGCCTAACGTAAAAAATTTCTCATACCAATTTATACGTTACAGGTAAGAGTTGAAGTATGATGATGACATGATATGCTATGTTATGTGGGTTTCATGATATGTTCAAACAAGTGCAATACACACACACACACACACACACACACGACACTATGTGCATAGACTTTTAGTTCCCCAGTTTTGGAAGCTAGCTTCACTCCCAAGAGCCTCCGTAGTGGCCAATGGGGACAGTGAGTTTGGCCACCCCACTCATAGTAGGGTATCCATACTATCAGGCCTAGCCCTTACGTATGACTCTGAAGGACACACTAGTGTCACCACGTACTAATATTGATAAACTCGTCAATCTTTTCCTTAGCTAAGTGTAAACCACACCCGCCGAGTCATCGTATAGACGTCGGTGTGAATGACCATCAAATAACGAAGACCTACCACCATATGCACATGTAACCATGAATTTCTGAGCGATTGGCTACCCGAACTGACCTGTCTGTTACCACTACCTTCCGAGCCTTTGGCTCGCCGGGCTAACTTGCCCATTTCCACAACCACCGAGCCTACCACTAGATAACCCAACCAAGCTAACCTCCCTAGTCATTGGGGTGAGTGATGGAGAAGCCATAGTTTTTACTAATTACTCTTTAACATTTTAGTCTTACGGTTTTAGGTTAACCTTGGACTGCCCAGGGCATTCCCTTTGAAGGGCTCTCGAGGGCACTAGGAACTACGATGAGCTGAAACCCCAAGCTCCCTTTTGCAAGCTTCTTCTTATTATTGGTATCTATACATGCTCCAATTTGTTATCATAACTCATGAACTAGCTCTAATCATATTTAGACTTTCCCTCTTCAAGGAAGGACGGTACACCGTTGATATCGAGCACAACTCTGCCCTTTCACAATCAGCTCACACAACCTACCTTTTTTTGGTGACCCTATATATTCCAACCAGATCAGGTACACCAACTACCCTTTCCCATAAAAATTCAAAATACTTCCCTACTTTTATAGTTTCCACTAAGTGCAGACCAAATAACCTATATGATGTGTATGAATGGTGACCCCATCAATTGTTCATCCAAATGACCTATGATAATTATCGGGGGCCTATCATGATATTTTAGGAATAAATCCAGAAGATTACAATTTGTCTACTTCATTTGGTATTTATTTTAATTTCTACAAAATCAGGCCTCATGAGCCTTTGAACAAAATTATGATAAACTAATAACATCAAAATAACAGTAAATACCAAAAATCACAATTTTCTAAGATGGATTTGACCTTCAACAAATTATGGAACAAACAAGCACAATATTAATTTAATTATGGAAAAATTAGAATAAGCGATCCAAAAATTATGATAAAATTACTAGATGATAAATATGACCAAAAAGTTTACTAACCATGAATTATGATTTTCCTACTCCAATTGATCACATAAATGAATTATTTTAAAATATTCAACAAATAGACACTTATGAAGGTGCCAATATGAAAAGTCTTCCAATATTTTTGTACAATTTCATAGAGCATTACTGTGTCTTAAAATGTTCCATAACCATATTTCATCATTTTCCAGGAAGCAAATAATTCTAAAATAAAAATATTATGAATAAATAAAAATTAGGGTTTATGAATGAGATACTTGTTAACCCAGAAATCGGCGATCCCACCCAAGGTAGCCAGCATGTAAGTCGCGACCTGCTCCAGGTTCCCCTTGATGGCCGCAGCCTATCTCAGCCCCCTTTTCTGAGACTGGTGGATAGACTTCTCTATCCTCTCTGGTCGCACATTTAGGGTGGTCATCCAGGTATGACTACCCAGGTCACGCAGCAGCCGCTTGTACTGTAGGGGCTGCAGACTGCTTTCATAGTCCGCCCCTACAGGCCGCGCGGTTAGATCGGCTAACCGCGCAATTGTTTGCACTACTCAATAGATGTGGACTACCCAACTAAGTGGCAGACTCGCATTTATATCCGCCCAGACCGCTCGGTTACCGCATGCTTAGCAGGAGGCACGATCTGCTCTTCAGCCCGCTCCTGCAGCTCGTCCGACTAGTAAGGATGCGTCATCCCCAAACGACCGCCTTTCTTCGATAGGTGCGGATAACTCTCTGCTACGTCCCTGTCCGCCAAGACGTAAGCAACCTGATTCTAGGTTACCCAATAGTACGAGATAAGCTTCAGGTTGCCAGGCAGGCGATAACTCCTCGGGTCACCAAAGAGACAAGTGCCAGGCATCCTAGCAGGGGCGATAGGCCTGCCCATCCAACATGAGATGAACTCGCTCCACTAGTAGGGGCTGTTGAATATTCTCAAGGTGGTCAACAAGATAGCCTAAAACCATATTAATATTCTTAGAACTGTATAGTTAACACCTTGATCATGCGGAAGCCCAAGAGCAAGCTTAACACCAAACACAAATAGAAGCACAAGCAGGTCTTATATTCATTCACACTTATTTACAATGCAAGGTATACATAGCGAGACATGATTTCGCTAGTACACGAGGTACAAACAGAAAGCACAAAACAAGCCAGGCGGATAGCACTAGAGACCGCCGAGACCGCCCAATCTGCCAAGGTTGCCGAAGCCGCCCGAGCTGAAGCTGCTACATGCCGAATAGAACACGGAGTAAGCCGAGACCGCAAGGTCGCGCAGACACACCATTATTCCCTGCCTGCTGATGAACTGAAGAACAGACCGCCTACCCGCCTGAGACTGGCGGACAGGTTATTGGAACTTTGAAAAGATGAAGCAGAGAACCACTGACAAGCCGCAGAAGCGACCAGCTGAGACCTCAGAGACCGCACACTTAAATGCCAAACTCCTGGCTCTTTGAAGCTAGCCGCGCGACTTGCACATAGCAAACCGTCAGCTCTACTCAACCCGCGCGTACAGAAAACCGCAGACCACAACACTAGACCAAACCCAACTTACTGTTCACTCAGTTACTGTAGACGTGCATGGGGGTCTATTTAAAGGCGAGGCGAGGAGTTTGGTCACCACCCTAGTGAATAGAGTCACCACCCCAGCTCGCGCACTAGAAAAACACCCGTCCGCTGAGTCCGCAAGGACTTTGCCGGATTTCCAAGAAAACCGCCAAGAGCAATATAGATGATCACAACTAGGCAGACTTGCATCACACTATGCAGATAAGGTACAGTCCGCACAGTCCGCAACATCATCACATATGGACAACAACAACCCCTTCAGCAACAGTCCGCACATAAAAGAGGCAGTCCGCACAGTACAAGACCAAAGCCTCCATACGCCACAAGTCCACGACCAAAAGGCAGTCCGCCCGGTCAACAGCGGACTTGGCGGATACTACGGACACACTGGCCTTGTCATAGAATGTGACCAAGTCTATTAAATCACCAAAGGACTAGTGCGAGCTCAGAGGACAAGGCTCAGTCCGCCAACACCCAAAGCAGATCGCCAACAATCCTCCAGAGTAAGGCATAGTCCGCAAGGAATACTCCCACAGCTGCCCAAACGGCCAACTGCCAGACTCCGACA
Organism: Platanthera guangdongensis; assembly: GCA_039583875.1. Lineage (NCBI taxonomy): Eukaryota > Viridiplantae > Streptophyta > Magnoliopsida > Asparagales > Orchidaceae > Platanthera > Platanthera guangdongensis. The sequence continues at coordinate 98,246,266 of CM077163.1, forward strand.
CCAGTCCGCGCAGTCCTCCACAGCAGTTAGCACCTGCTATACCACCAGAGCTCGGCAAGGGACACAACCAAACTCCAAGGACAGTCTGCAACAGCGTTCACCGCGGACTCGTTAGTCCGCAAAGCCTCCCGTGGATAGAACACCAAATCTGTCGGTTAACACACTTGTACAACCATGGCCACTGAACAAGCACAGCCAATAGCCCGCAAACCGCAGTCCGCTTAGGTCGCTTCACAAGCCCACCAACCTTGGTCATAGACCAACCAGTCCGCACAGTAGACCGCCCAAACCGAAGAACAGGCCGCTCAGGCCGTACAGGCTGCTCAACAGCCAAGCCACCAAGACAGCCAACACCCAGGCCGCAACCAGCAGTCCGCCCAGACCACGAGATCAGTCCGCACAGGCCGCTCAGAACGCCCGGCCTGCCCATCACCCACTTCCACTTCATAAATTTCAACACTCCCCCTTGAAGTGAGAAGTGATGATCAAGCCAAGCAAGCTTCATAACCACTGAAATGGCCCCTTCGACAGCGGCTTCGTGAAGATGTCAATAAGATTATGTTCACTCCGAACATGCCCGACCAGAAGAGATCCCTCCAACACATTCTCCCTTATGAAGTGGTGCTCTCTCTAAATATGCTTGATCCTTACGTGACACACTGGATTGTTTACCAGTTTGAGAGCACTCTCATTGTCAATCCGGAGTAAAGTAGGCCCTTACACTTCTTCATGAATAACATCTACAAGCCTCCACAACCAGATGGCTTCCCGAGCAGCCAAGGCCAAAGCCTTATACTCAGCTTCCGTAGTAGACACAGACACAGAATCCTGCTTCTTGCTACACCATGAAATACAAGCTGAACCACAAGTGAAATCATAACCCAAAGTTGATCTCCGATCATCCGAGTCACCACCATAGTCAGCATCCGTGTATCCAAGCAAAGCAAAGTCTGCATCTCTACTATAGAGGAGTCCCATATCAGAAGTTGACTTGACATACTTCAAAATTTTATTTGCCGCTACCATATGAGAATTCCTTGGTTCCGCCATAAACCGACTTACTCGGCCAACAACATAAACAATGTCTGGCATTGTAATCATTAGGTAGATCAAACTCCTTACAAGAGCCCAGAACACCAAGGGATCAGGAAGAATCATTCCTTCATCTCGTCGAAGCTTCGACCCATGTTCCAGTGGAGTAGAGCAACTCTTCCCTTCGCCCATGCCGAATCGACTTACAATGCGATCCGCATATCCCTTTTGGCAAATGAAAATCCCGCACTCCTTCCTCTCCACTTCAAGACCGAGAAAGTGATGAAGCTCTCCCAAGTCTTTCATCTCGAAGAGTATAGCCAGCTCAGACCTGAGCCTTGATACTTCCTCCTCCGAATTCCCTGTGACCATCATATCATCTACATACAGCACGACCAAGACTTGAAGCTTCCCCATCTTCTTGACGAACAAGCTAGAATCTGAGTTGGAAGAAAGATAACCGCAGAATTACAAATACTCTGCTATCTTCCCATACCAAGATCTAGGAGCTTGCTTCAACCCGTAGAGAGCCTTCCTGAGCTTGCAGACATAGTCCGGATGAACTTCAGAAACAAATCCAAGGGGCTGATCCATGAAGATGTCCTTGTCAATCTCTCCGTAAAGAAAAGCGTTCTTCACATCAAGCTGCCACATCCTCCATCCCTTGCAAGTAGCCAAGGCGATCACCACTCTAATTGAGTCATCTTTGCAACTGGACTAAATGTCTCCTCATAGTCTTCTCCATACTGCTGTGAGAATCCTCGAGCAACCAGGCGAGCTTTGAACCTATCAAAGCTCCCATCAGCCTTCTTCTTCAACTTATACACCCACTTGCAAGTCACTGGAGTAATGTCATCAACCTTGGGCACAAGATCACATGTTTCATTCTTCTTGAGAGCAACAATCTCTTCATTCATGACATCATCCCACTCCTTGACACCAGTGGCCTCATTGACGTTTGCAGGCTCTCGCTCATCTAGAGGACCTGCAAAGAAGCAGGATACAAAGCTCACTGCAATCCCATCATAGTACCGAGCATGTAACTTTACAACCCTCTTTGATCTCCGAAGTGGTTGTTCCTTGCTAACTACCTCTGTTGCTTCTTCAGGCTCAGCACCACCTTCAGGCAAGCATTGAGCAATGCTCTCCCTGCGTCCTGAGCAAGAAGGCTCAGCACCAGAATTTGAAGCAATAGGAGCTGCTGGTGAAACAATAAGCTCCTCCTCCAGACCTTCAGCAGCCACCTTCAACTCTTCATCAACCTTGATTTCTGAAAGCTCAACCGAGCCTCCTCCATACGATGTCAGTTCGTCAATGACCACGTCTCTTGACACAACAAACTTCTTCATCGTAGGATCCATGCATTTCCATCCCTTCTTCCGCTCATCATAGCCAACAAAGACATGCTTCCTTGCCTTTGCATCAAGCTTTGTCCGTGAAGCATCCGAGACGTACACTTAGCAAGTTGATCCGAACACCCTAAGGTGTTCCACACTTGGCTTCTCCTTCAGCAACAGCTCAAAAGGAGTCTTCATGTTGATCGGGCTGAGCGGTATCCGATTGATGACATAAGAAGCACAAGACATACCATCCGCCCAGAAGGACCTACGAATGTCTTTCGCATGAAGCCAGCATTTGCAAGTCTTCCGTCAGATGATGAATCTTCCGCTCCGCTACTCTGTTTTGTTGTGGAGTATGAGCACACGTGAGCTCTCATTGGATCCCGTGCTTCCTGCAGAAGTTATAAAACTCGGAGGAGACAAACTCACCACTGTTATCTGTTCTAAGCTTCTTGATCCGCAAGCCAAGCCGACCCTACACCAACTCCTTGAAATCCACAAATAATCGGAAGGCTTCAGACTTCTCCTTCAAGAAATATACCCAAGTGTATCTTGAGTAGTCATCAATCAGCACAAGCATGTATCTGCTCCCACCAAGGCTTGTAGTGACGGTTGGTCCCATCTAGTCTCCATGGATGCACTCCAATGGTCTCTTGCTCCTCGTTTGTGATTTATCAAATAGAAGGCGATGAGCCTTGCCGTACTGACATCCTGTGCAAACGTGACCGTCGCCAAATGAAGATAGCTTAGACAAGCCTCTTACAAGGCTTCTGTTAGCCATAGCATTCAGCTTATCCATACCTACATAGCCCAGCCTCTCGTGCCATATAGCAGCGCTATCGTTTGCTCTCATCCAATCAACAAAAGAGTTAGTTGCAAGAATAAATAAGTTCTTCACACTCCTCCTAACATGAGTGAAATATATAGTACCTAAACACCTAGAGGGGGGGGGGGGAGGGGTGAATAGGTGACCAAATTCTTTTTAACTTTTTATGGAAGCAAACAATATTTAACACAGAATTATATCTGCTATTTCACAGCAATCACACAGCATTCACAGCAAACCACAGCACACAGAAGACACACAGTTTTATAGTGGTTCCCCAAGGTTTGGGTACATCCACTTTCCCCCTTCGCCTATCTAGCAGTGTACTAGATTCGGCCAAACTCCTCCACTATCTCAGAACCCAAACTGGTTCCTACACCTCAGGCCCAAGGCCCTACAACTCAGTTTCTTCACAAAGCCTACACTCAGCCACAAAGGCCTACACTCAGCCACCAAGGCCTACACTCAGAGATTTCAATCTCCTACACTCAGGCTCTCAAGCCCTACACTCAGCCTTTATAATTACAGGCTTACAAGACTCAGATCCAAAGGATCCTACCAGATAAAATGAATACAAAATTGTGACTCAACAACTCAGAGAAAAGAGAGAGAAGAGTTGTGAGTTTCTTGATGAGTTCTTGGAAGAACTCAGCTGAAATCAATCTGACTTAGCTTTCTTCAAAGCTTCTTGAAAGTAGAACTCAATAAGATTGACTCCTTCTGCAGTTGATCCTTGATCTCTGCTACTTAAGATCCAGAATAAATCTGAACCCTTCTTCTCAGCCTGGTTCCAACAGCTGATTTCTTGGATGGAGCTCTCTCTCTCTCTCCAACTTCTTAGATCTTCACTTGATAGCTAGATCTTCTTTGTATTATTTGTCTGAACAGCCACTTGATCTGTCTCAACAACTGTTTCTGTAGACTGTACAAGCCTATTTATAGGCCTTCTTCATGGTAACCGGCTGGTCCGGTTCATAACTGAATTCTGACAACTCTGACAGGTGCTGTAGACCGGTTGCAATGGCAGCTGTCAAGTCATCCAGTCAGTTCTTGAAAATTCTGTAACTGTGTCCAAGTGTCGAGACTGTCTGTCTTTAAGTGTCGACACTTATAGACCAAGTGTCGACATATGTTGTCTAAGTGTCGACACTAGCATACAAGGTGTCGACACAACTTCTTGTGTTATAGACTTTATGTCTCGACACTACTTCTTCTTCACGTGTCGACACTGAAATTGAGTGTCGACACAAGTACTTGTACTTCAGTATCTTGCTGAATTCTTCTAAGTGTCGACACAACACCTTTGTGTCGACACATCTTCATGTGTTGAATATGTTAAGTGTCGACACTGCTTCTTGGTGTCGACACATATCTTCAGTGTTGATACTTGTTGAGTGTCGACACATTGCTCTGGGTGTCGACACATTCTTCTTCTGTCGAGACTCTGACTGAGTGTCTACACAACTCCTTAGTGTCGACACTTGTACTTAGAATATTTTTTTTTGTTGAACTTTGCGGATCTTTACTAAGTGTCGACACAGCTTCTTGTGTCGGCACTTTCTTCAAGTGTTGAGTCTTCAGCTGAGTGTCGACACATTGTTCTGGGTGTCGACACTTACTTCCAGTGTTGACTCTTCTGCTGAGTGTCGACACATTGTTCTGGGTGTCGACACTTGTACATAGTGTCTGCTGACTTTTGCTGAGTGTCGACACATCTTCAAGTGTCGACACTTTCTGGTGTAGTCACAGTTTCACTGGGTGTCGACACAACTGCTAAGTGTCGACACAGCTTCACTACACTCTTCTTCATTGAGTGTCGACACAGCTCCTTGTGTCGACACTTTCTGTCTGGTGTCGACTCAGCATCCCTGGTGTCGACACAATGACTCCAAGTGTCGACACTTCTTGCCTGGGGGTCGACACAAGTCTTCTTAAGTGTCGACACTTTCCCTCTGGGTGTCGACATATGGACTTATAAACTTTTTCTTCTTTCCTGCAAATACTTAGCCTGCACAAGTAAACTCAAAACACATCGAATACATTTTGATGTATATCATTGAGTTGGGTGAGGCTTCTTCAAATCAGGTACATTTGAACCAATGTACCCAACAATCTCCCCCTATTTGGAGAAGTCATAACCCTTAGTCAATGATATACACCATTTAGAATAAAATTACAAAATGATGTAAAGCATGATTATAAATCAGGGCAATCATAAACATGTAATAATCAAACATGTATACATAGACATCATCACAGAACAAATATGAAATAGATTTAACATATAACACATTGTTCTAATATCTATCATATTCATTTTTTAAAAAGCTTACAGAATGTTTTACATCAAAAGATTACATAGTAAACTTTAAGAAAATTCTAATTCTATTTCTGTTCAGGCTCCTTGATCACTATTCCTTTTCAAGCTTGTACTTTGGCTTAAACAGGAGCTTCAGTAACTTCAGCATCAGTAGGCTTCTTGCCTTTCAGATCTTTCTTCTTAAGTTCCTCAGCCTTAATCTTTTGCCTCTCAAAATAATGATATGGCTTGGGAAAGTACTTGCTAGGCTCCAGAGCAGTAGGAGGTAGCTTTCCCATCTTGGCCTTTCTTCTGTATTGAACTATAGCCTCCTGCCTTGACTCATGCTTTCTCCATTCAGCCTCAGAAAACCATTTATTCCTGTCATGGATGTTATCCTTTACTGCTTTCCATGCAGTCAAAATAATGTTCCTAGAGGTGGGGCTCCACTGCTCAAAGTCAGGTCTTTGTTCACCTTGCTCCCTGAACCTCTTCTTTGACAATCTGGTTTCTTCTTCAGCTTGCTCCTTCAAGAGAGCTTCCTGTAAAGCTTTAGAGACAGGCTGGACAACTTTCTCTAGTATAACATTGTCCTTACCCCCAGGTCGGCTATACATGGACTGTATGTCAGTATGGATCATGTCAAAATCTGGTGGAGGATAGATCACTTGAGCTACTTCTGGTTGCTCACCTCCAAGATAGGCAGGGTTAATTCCAGATTCTGCTACATTATCATCATCACAAAGAGGAGTATAACCAAGAGTGGCTCTGATGTAATTAGAAACCCATTTTGCATGGTCAGAGCCAGCTTTGACTAAGACCCTCTCCCCCTTTATGAGTTCTCTTTCTATGTGATCCCTTAAGTCATCTTTTTGAAATCTGATTTGGGCATTGAGATAATTGACTCCATCCCTGTAGAAAGGTCTTAACCTTTGGATTTTTTCAGAGATCAGCTTCTGAGAGTCTTGAATAGCAGTTGTAATATCAATTAAGCTCTCTTGCAGTGATTTATCAAAAGCTGTCATAGCAGTAGCAGTAGAAGTTGTCAGACCAACAGCAATGTTCTTCATTTCTGTGACAATAGCATTGTGAGATTGTGTCAGATTGTCATTCATTCTTATTTGGTTCTCTAGAACATACCCCTGCTTCTGTGTTATGTCATCTACTTGAGCCTTTATCTTTTCCTGATGTGTAGCAAGATAGACTACTGCATTCCCACCCTTGTGGAAGCAGTCAGTCATCTCTTTCTTATTGAGATTCATCTCAAATCTTATGGATTTAATATCCTGGGCCAAATCAAATTGCAATGATTTCTGCCCTTCATCCACATACTTCTCAATTGCCTGCCTGTGCTCATCCAGTTTAATTTGCATTGCAACCATCAGTGCACTATAATCAACAATTGGAGCTGGCTGTGATATAGGCTGTGGAGCAACAGTTTGTAAGGCCTTTTTGTAACTCTGGCTTCTTCTCCTGAATACTTGAAACTTTCTTTTCTTAGACCTTGTTGCTTCTTCATCTTCAGAGGCTGAAGTACTTGCTATCTCTACCCTCTCCTTAGGTAGCTCTTCAACAGCTTGGGGCTTTTCAAGTTGTTCCCTTACAGACTCTTCAGGAATTGGCTCTTGCTCCTCATCAAATGGAGCATTCTCCCCTTCAGCAGCAGCAGTGTCCTTGTCAAAATCTTCTTGATCCAGATTTAGAAATAAATCTTCCATGGTATACTCTTGTGGAGAATGAGCAGGAGAAATTCTGTGCTCATCTTCCACTGGATCAGAAACAACTTGAGCTGTAACAGAAGTGTCTTCCATGACAACTTCTGGAACTTGACTATCGGTCTGTGGTTGCTGATAAACATCAGACAAATCAGTATCCTCTATAGGAAAAACTAAAGCATTAAGCTCAGTGATTATCTCTAGGATGATGTTGGTTGCTTGCTCACTCTCAAGAGGAGTGGGTTCTTCCACAACTAGTGGCTCCCCCTGGATTTGATCCTTGTGTATGGGGCTAGCTTGAGGTAGCTCCCCCTGGATTTTAGCAACTTCTTGTTGAGCAGAAGACTTCTCAACAGTCTCTTCTTCATGCTCATCAGGTGTGAAGACAACTTGCTCTTCACTTTCAGAGCTGTTGGATGGATCCTGAGCCACTGGGGCAGACTTCTTTTTCTTCTTGAGTGGGGTTTCCTTTTCAGAAGTTATCTTCTCAGGGGTTGGCATCTCTTTAGACAACACCCTGTCCCATCTAGACAATATCCTCATATCCATTTTCCTCATATGATTTATTTTAGTGCCAGCAGTCTGACCTATAACTTCTGGAATGCTTCTAGCTAGGTATAGACTTAATATTCTACCCAAGTTGGGCTTCTTCAGGCTTTCCTTGATCTTCTCAAAAATCACTACAGACCAATCTGTCTTCAAAGTAAAGATTATCCTTGTCATAATGTTGAACATATGAGCTGATATCCTATCATGCCCTCCTGGCATACTTAAGATGACCTTGCCAACAATTTCTGATAGGAATTTCCCTTGACTATTCATTCCTTTTCAATTGAAAACTGAACCAATCTTCATCTTAGAATCCAGTCCACACCATGCCAATGCATCTCTGGTCCAGGAAGCAGTAATCTCTTCTTCTTCCTTAGTTCTTGGAAACTGAAGGACTTTTCTCAGACTTTTTGGTGACACCTTCACCTTTTCACCATGGACCCTGGACTTGATCTTGAATCCAGTGTCATCCACTTCAGCACCATTGAGGAATTCCAGTACTTCCTTCTTCCAGATTTTAGTAGGTTCAAAAACAAGGAATTCCAACCCCGAGTCTGCAACTAGGGTTACTACAGTCTTGATTTCTTGGTCGGCATCATCAAAAGCATTGCGCACCAGCTCGTAGCCTTCGTTGACGTTCTCCTCAAGCTTTGGCGCCATTAGGGTTTGAAGAATTTGACTGGAGAGAAGAGAGGTGTCGACACACAAGTTTTGGTCTCGAAACTTTTGAAAGCGTGTCGACAGACTAAGGCAAAACCCTATTTATACCTTTCTAATTTTTAAGATGAAAAGGCAGGCAGCTAACTTAAATTGTGTCGGCACTGGAAATAAGTGTCGACACTGACTTATAATGTCTCGACACCTATGTGTCGACACTAGTTTAGCCAACAGATTATATGTGTCGACACTTGTTTATGTGTCGACACCACTTAACTCGACACATAGTCGAGACTTTACTTAGATAATTCTGAGTAAACACTATGTGTCGACACTACCTTGGTTGTGTCGACAACAACTTGTTATGTGCCGACACTAATATTCTGAAGTGTCGACACCAACTTCCTAGATGTGTCGACACCTTTTTTCTGAAGTGTCGACACCACTATTCTGTGTCGACACATAGATCTCTGTGTGTCGACACCTTTTTACTTAGCCATTTACAATTCTATAAACTTACTCTATGTTTATCATTCCTAGTTCAATTTTAAACCTATTGAACTTAGCTTATTCTAGGGGCTTAGTATACATATCAGCTAGTTGATTATCAGTTTTAACATATTCTAGTAAAATATCTTCTTTCTCTACATGCTCTCTAAGAAAATGATATTTTATCTCTATATGTTTAGTTCTACTATGGGAAACAAGATTATGTGCAATTGATATAGCCCTTGTAGAATCACAAAAGAGTGGAGTTCTACTTACCTGAAATCCATAGTCCTCAAGCTGATGTTGTATCCACAGAAGTTGAGCACAGTAACTTCCTGCAGCCACATACTCTAATTCTGCAGTGGAGATAGCCACACTTGTTTGCTTTTTGCTACTACATGAAATCAGTCTTCCACCTAGGAATTGACAGGTTCCAGTTGTGCTTTTTTTGTCTTCTTTGCATCCTGCAAAGTCTGCATCTGAATAACATGTTAGATCAAAATCCCCATTCCTAGGGTACTAGAGGCCTAGATATGGAGTGCCCTTTAGATATCTCAATATCCTTTTGACTGCTGTCAAATGAGATTCTTTATGGCAGGCTTGATACCTTGCACAGACACATGTAGCATACATGATATCTGGTCTACTTGCAGTCAAGTATAATAGGGAGCCAACTATCCCTCTATACAAGGTTTCATCTACAGGCTTCCCTGCATAATCCTTGCTAAGAGACATACTTGACCCCATAGGAGTCTTCATGGTGCTGGATGAATCCATACCATACTTCCTTATGAGTTCTAGGGTGAACTTGGACTGGCAAATGGATAATCCATTCTCAGTCTGTCTTACTTGGAGACCCAAGAAGAACTTTAGCTCTCCCATACTACTCATCTCAAATTGACCTTGCATTAGTTTTGCAAACTTTTTGCAAAGGCTACTTTTAGTAGACCCAAATATTATGTCATCTACATATATTTGGACTAGTATTACTTTGCCTCTAGATTCCCTAAGGAATAGAGTCTTGTCTATTTTCCCCCTTGTGAACTTATTCTCAATGAGGAAACTAGACAGGGTTTCATACCAAGCCCTAGGGGCTTGCTTTAATCCATATAAAGCTTTCCTAAGTCTATAGACATGATTAGGTAGAGTTGAATCAACAAAACCTGAGGGTTGTTCCACATAGACTTCTTCTTTAAGATTACCATTTAGAAATGCTGATTTGACATCCATTTGGTAAACTTTGAATCCTTGAAAGGTTGCATAGGCCAGGAACATTCTTATGGATTCCAGTCTGGCTACTGGAGCAAAGGTTTGATCAAAATCAATACCTTCTTCCTGCCTATATCCTTTAGCAACCAATCTTGCTTAGTTCTTAATGATGACTCCTTGTTCATCCATCTTGTTCCTATAGATCCACTTGGTTCCAATTATATTGTGGTCTTTAGGTTTAGGAACAAGCTCCCAGACCTTGTACCTCTTGAACTGATTGAGTTCTTCTTGCATTGCCTCAATCCAAAGAGGGTATTTGATGGCTTCTTCAAACTTCTTAGGTTCAACTTGGGATAGAAAGCTGGAGTAGATTGCTGCATTCAGGTTTCTGCTCCTTGTTTGTACCCCTTGTCTTGGATCACCAATGATTTGCTCAGCTGGATGATCTCTTAGATGCCTATTGGCTGGAGGCATCCTAACTTCAGGTTGAGCTTCTTCAACATCTTCATCATGCTGTACTCCTTGAACTTCATCAGCAATTGGTACATGTAGTTCTCCCCCAGGACAACAGCCACTGTCTTCTACTTGCTGTCTTGCAGTAGGTACTTCTTCTATAGTAAGCTTGTCCATCTTCTTTGTTAAATCTGTGGGGCTGCATACATAACTAGACAACTCATTGTTAATAAGTCTAGTTTCATCAAATATTACATGTACAGTTTCTTCTACAACTTGAGTTGAGAAGTTGTAGACTCTATAAGCCTTACTGTTATTGCTGTACCCAAAAAAAATTCCCTCTTGGGACTTGGCAGCAAACTTAGTCAAGTAAGACTTTCCATTGTTAAGTATAAAGCACTTACAACCAAAGATCCTGAAGTAGGATAGGTTTGGTTTCCTGCCTTTCACAACCTCATAGGGGGTCTTGTTGAGACTTTTAGTTATGGTAGCCCTATTAATAACATGGCATGCAGTATTGACTGCTTCAGCCCAGAAGTATTCTGGTAGTGATGTATCACTTAATAGGGTCCTACCAGCTTCAATCAAGGTTCTATTCTTCCTCTCAGCAATGCCTTTTTGCTGAGGTGTTCTTGGTGAAGAAAACTCTTGAAATATCCCAAAGTCTTCACATAGTTTTGTCATGCCATCAGACTGAAACTCAGTACCATGGTCACTTCTTATTTTGACCACTGTACTATTTAGTTCATTCTGAATTTGTCTAACAAAGCTATAGAAGACATTGGGTGTTTCAGATTTCTGTCTAAGAAAGAACACCCAGGAAAACCTTGAGTAGTCATCTACAACTACAAAGGTATAGACCTTCCTACCTAAGCTGTGAACTGGCATTGGACCAAAGAGATCCATATGCAAGAGGTATAAGCACCTCACAGCATCTTTGTTCTCAATGCTTCTAAAGGTGGATCTAGTCTGCTTGCCCTTTTGACAAGCTGAGCAAATACCATCTTTAACACACTTAACTTGAGGACCATTCCTCACTAACTCTTTGCTAAAGAGTTTGCCAATTGTCTTATAGTTTAGATTGGCTAGCCTCTTGTGCCATTTGACACAATGAGAGACTGTCTCATCAGCTACAAGACACACTTGAGAACCATTGGTCTCACACATAATGTCTAGGCAGTAGACATTCCTCTTTCTATAGCCAGTCAAAATGATCTCTTGATCATTTGACCTCCTGATATGACAACCATTCTTAACAAATGAGATGTCATATCCTACATCACTTAATTGACTTATACTAATTAGGTTGTGTTTCAAACCTTTAACATAAGCCACTTGAGTAATGGTAACTAGGTTACTAGAAATGTTACCAAACCCTTTGATGATTCCATTTTCAGAACCACCAAAGGTGACTTTAGGACCATCCTTTATTGGTGTGTAGTCCTTTAGTAATTCCCTTATTCCAGTCATATGTATGGAACATCCACTGTCCAAGTACCATATAGGGGCATGGCCACTTGGACTCACCTGCAAAACAGATTAATGAACCTTAGAACCCAAAGAATTCTTGGGTCCTTGGTACTGGCTAGTTTGCATCCTGACAAGGCTACCTGCTGGTTTTCCAACAGGCAGTTTTCTACTCACTTTGGCACAAGCATTATGCCAACAGTCCATAGCAAAGTGGCCAACCTTGCCACAGTACCAACACTCAAACTTATTGTACCTTTGCTTAGGTACTGTCTTTGCTGTTTTATCTACAACAGACTTGTTGAGAGTTGGGGCTTTGCCCTTGGACTTGGACTGAACAGTCCTTGTAGGTCTTGTAAAACCCAGTCCAGCTTTACCTTTGTGATGAATAAATTCATCAATTATGGGTAGAACTGACTTAGGTTTAGAAAACCTAGCAACTAAGTCCTTTTCCTTCTGAAGATTAATCTCCAGACTCTTGATTTGATCATTCTTAAATGATATAGTTCCCATTTGAATCACAGTTATGTGCTTCAATCTGGCTACCTCATTAAGCTTTTGATCAAACAACTTCTCAGAATCAGTTGCAGCAGCTTTGAGAATAATAATTTCCTTTGCCTGACTTTTGGCTAGTGACTTGCTCTTCTTATAAGTTTGTAACAGAACTCTATATTCATCTATCAACTGATGAATATCTTCTTCAGACTCAGATGCACTCTCATCATTTGATGAGGATGAATCTGATTCTGTACTGGCACAAGAAATTGAACTTAAAGTTGAACTATGTACCTTACTAGGTCCTGGCTGCTCCAGGATTTTGTCACTTTCAGTCAATGCCATCAGTCCTTGGCACTGACTGTCCTCTTGTTCATATATAGAATTCATAATCTGCATGAACTCTTCTTCTTCTTCCTCATCAAACAGGCCTATATATGCCTCAGCATCTGACTCAGTTTCTGATGAAGAGATATCTGACAGGCTCTTGTCCTTTTTGGCAACAAAAGACTTCTCCTTCTTGCCCTTGTATTGAGTCCTTTTCTTGTCACTAGACTCCTTCCTCTTCTCCGGACAATCTGAAATGACATGGCCTTGTCTATTACAACAATAGCACATAATTTTTGGTAGTGTAACTTTGCTAGACTTGGACTTTTTCCTGTCTTTCTTTGAAGACTTCTTTTTCTGATAAGAGTCTTCCTTTCCCTGTGAAGTATATGGCCTTGTCCTCCACCGTTTCTTCTTTAAGAATTTCTGAAAATGTCTTGTGAAGGCAGCAAAGTTCTCATCACTTTCACTGCTTTCAGCCTTTGTGCTGACTGACTCATCTGACTCAGATTCAACTACCTTTGGAGGTGGTGTTGGTGACTTACTCCTGTACTTTCTGGGGGCTTCTGATTTAAAGGCCACTGTTCTTTCCTTGTGTTCATTTCTTGTGGATTTCTCCTTTTCTTTCCTCACCAATAACTGCATTTCATAGGACAGCAGTTTGCCAAACAGTGTTGGGGGAGGAATTTCTGCTAACTTAGCCATTTCTCTAACAGCACAGATCTTGGTGTCCCAATCTTTAGTTAGGGACCTTAGAAACTTATCATTGAGTTCATAATTACTGAACTCTCTGCCATAGGACATGAGTTCATTCACTATCCTGTAGAACTTCTTATAGCACTCAGTTATGTTATCACCTTTTCCTTGTCTAAAACTTTCATACTCTTGATTTAGCAAGGATTTTCTGTCTTGCCTTACTTCTTCAGAACCCTTCATATACACAATAAGAGTATCCCACATCTCTTTGGTTGTCTTACAGTGTATTAGATTCTGAAAAGTTGCATCATCTATGACACTCACTATGATGTTCTGAGCCCTCTTGTCCATGGTGGCTAGAACAATCTCATCCTTTGTCATTTCAGAGAAATCCTTTGGTGTTCTCTGATTTGCATCTAATACTGACACCCTCATGGGCACATATGACCCTTCCTTTACTGTGATATAAATCCTAGGATCTGAAGCCTCCATAAACAGCCTTACCCTTTCCTTCCAGATCCCAAAGATCTCTTTCCTACATATGGGTAGCTTCATGGATCCCAATTCCTTGTGATTTTCAGTGGAACCCATGGTTCTAGAGTTTCTGGCTTCTGTTATTGACTTAGACTGAATTTGCCAATAGGATCAACTCAGACAGTTATGTCCCTTTTTGATTAACCTCCCTCTGATACCACTTGAAAGATATAGTACCTAAACACCTATAGGGGGGGGGGGTGAATAGGTGACCAAATTCTTTTTAACTTTTTATGGCAGCAAACAGTTTTTAACACAAAATTATATCTACTATTTCACAGCAATCACACAGCATTCACAGCAAACCACAGCACACAGAAGACACACAGTTTTATAGTGGTTCCCCAAGGTTTGGGTACATCCACTTTCCCCCTTCGCCTATCTAGCAGTGTACTAGATTCGGCCAAACTCCTCCACTATCTCAGAACCCAAACTGGTTCCTACACCTCAGGCCCAAGGCCCTACAACTCAGCTTCTTCATAAAGCCTACAGTCAGCCACAAAGGCCTACACTCATCCACCAAGGCCTACACTCAGCCACCAAGGCCTACACTCAGAGATTTCAATCTCCTACACTCAGGCTCTCAAGCCCTACACTCAGCCTTTATAATTACATGCTTACAAGACTCAGATCCAAAGGATCCTACAAGATAAAATGAATACAAAATTGTGACTCAACAACTCAGAGAAAAGAGAGAGAAGAGTTGTGAGTTTCTTGATGAGTTCTTGGAAGAACTCAGTTGAAATCAATCTGACTTAGCTTTCTTCAAAGCTTCTTGAAAGTAGAACTCAATAAGATTGACTCCTTCTGCAGTTGATCCTTTATCTCTGCTACTTAAGATCCAGAATAAATCTGAACCCTTCTTCTCAGCCTGGTTCCAACAGCTGATTTCTTGGATGGTGCTCTCTCTCTCCAACTTCTTAAATCTTCACTTAATAGCTAGATCTTCTTTGTATTACTTGTCTGAACAGCCACTTTATCTGTCTCAACAACTGTTTATGTATACTGTACAAGCCTATTTATAGGCCTTCTTCATGGTAACCGGCTGGTCCGGTTCATAACTGAATTCTGACAACTCTGACAGGTGCTGTAGACCGGCTGGAATGGCAGCTGTCAAGTCATCCAGTCAGTTCTTGAAAATTCTGTAACTGTGTCCAAGTGTCGAGACTGTCTGTCTTTAAGTGTCGACACTTATAGATCAAGTGTCGACACATGTTGTCTAAGTGTCGACACTAGCATACAAGGTGTCGACACAACTTCTTGTGTTATAGACTTTATATCTCGACACTACTTCTTCTTTATGTGTCGACACTGAAATTGAGTGTCGACACAAGTACTTGTACTTCAGTATCTTGCTGAATTCTTCTAAGTGTCGACACAACACCTTTGTGTCGACACATCTTCATGTGTTGAATCTGTTAAGTGTCGACACTGCTTCTTGGTGTCGACACATATCTTCAATGTTGATACTTGTTGAGTGTCGACACATTGCTCTGGGTGTCGACACATTCTTCTTCTGTCGAGACTCTGACTGAGTGTCGACACAACTCCTTAGTGTCGACACTTGTACTTAGAATATTTTTTTTGTTGAACTTTGCTGATCTTTACTAAGTGTCGACACAGCTCCTTGTGTCGACACTTTCTTCAAGTGTTGAGTCTTCAGCAGAGTGTCGACATATTGTTCTGGGTGTCGACACTTACTTCCAGTGTGGACTCTTCTGCTGTGTGTCGAAACATTGTTCTGGGTGTCGACACTTGTACTTAGTCTCTGCTGACTTTTGCTGAGTGTCGACACATCTTCAAGTGTCGACACTTTCTGGTGTAGTCACAGTTTCACTGGGTGTCGACACAACTGCTAAGTGTCGACACAGCTTCACTACACTCTTCTTCATTGAGTGTCGACACAGCTCCTTGTGTCGACACTTTCTGTCTGGTGTCGACTCAGCATCCCTGGTGTCGACACAATGACTCCAAGTGTCGACACTACTTGCCTGGGTGTCGACACAAGTCTTCTTAAGTGTCGACACTTTCCCTCTGGGTGTTGACACATGGACTTAGAAACTTTTTCTTCTTTCCTGCAAATACTTAGCATGCACAAGTAAACTCAAAACACATCAAATACATTTTGATGTATATCATTGAGTTGGGTGAGGCTTCTTCAAATCAGGTACATTTGAACCAATGTACCCAACAATGAGCAACATCAGCCTTAATCGCTGATACGTTGCGAAGGAACTTCACTTTTGTTGGCCCAAACAGAACGTGATAACCTGCGTCTACCGCATTGGTCACCGAGAAGAGGTTCTTCTTCATGCCCGGTACGTGATACACACTCCTTAACGTGAGTGGCCCCTTATCACTACCCAAAGACACAGCACCCTCCTTCTCTACTGCATAAATAGTATTATCAGCAGTTATGATAGCTTCGTTACATGAGTAAGCTTGCAAGGAAGAGAACTTCGACTTGTCTTCGGTGAGGTGATGCCAACACACGGAGTCCACGATCCAAACGTCGTTGAAGTCAACAGTGGATAAGGCATAGACACAAGTGACCGTCATGAAAGCTCCGCCGCATCCAGGTTCCTTACTCTTAGAGCAAGCTTCCTCCTTGCCAGCAGTATGCCCAGGCTGCAGTTTGACCTTGCAGTGACGCTTGAAGTGTCCCCGCAGATGACACCTGTAGCACTTCAAGTTCTTCTTCCAATCCTTCTTAGGAGCAGTGCTCCTCTCTGGTTGATAAGAAGTTTAAGGCTCATTTTCAGCAGCGGTCTTCTTCTTCTTACCTTCCCATCCCTTCTTCTTTTTGCCTGAGAAGAGAGCTTCACTACCTTCCTGATTGATATTAACTCCTGCCATCTGCCTTGCCAACCTTTCCTGCGAAGCAAGCAGGTTCTCAAGCTCCAGCAGAGATGGCTGAGTAGCCCAGCCTTGAACAGATGTCACAAAGGCAACATACTCCATCCGCAAGCCGCGGATTATGTCCCTTTTCATCTTAGCCTCAGAGATAGGCTCATCAGGATCAAGTGCTGACAGTTCAGCACACAAGCTCTTCATCTTCAGAAAGAACTTTGAGATGGTCAGGTCTCCTTGAGTTGTCCTAGCCAACTCATTCTCCAGAAATTGAAGTATAGACACATTCTTCCTATTGAACAAATCATCAATAGTTGTCTAAACATCAGCAGCAGACTTACATCCAATGATGTGATCAAACAGTTCTGGTGACACGACCCTCTTGAGAACAAACTAAGCCTTTGCATTTATTTTCCTCCAGAGCCTCACCTGCTCAGCAGTACCAATATCAACAGTCAATTCCTGTCTGTCGTCACTACCGACGACCTCCCATAGCTCCTCACCTAGAAGGTAACACTTCATGCACGACTTCCACTTCTTAAAGTTAGTCGGCGTTAAGAGTTCAATGCCAAGACCTCTTGCGTAGCTCACTTTCATTGCAATAACTTTTGGTTAAGCATCCAGCAAGCACATAGCAACAACAAAGGTTGATCACCGCTCAAGCACAGAGCAACAACCCAGGTTGAACACCGCTCAAGCAACTGAACCTCGATCTGATACCATGTTGAATATTCTCAAGGTGGTCAGAATGATAGCCTAAAGCCAAATTAATATTCTCAGAACTATCTAGCTAACACCTTGATCATGTGGAAGCCCAAGCGCAAGCTTAACACCAAACACAAATGGAAGCACAAGCAGGTCTTATATTCATTCACACTTCTTTACAAGGCAAGGTATACATAGCGAGACATGATTTCGCTAGTACACGAGCTACAAACAGAAAGCACAAAACAAGCCAGGCGGACAGCACTGGAAACCGCCTAGACCGCCCAGCCCGCCAAGGTCTCCGAAGCCGCCCGAGCTGAAGCTGCTACACGCCGAATATAACACGGAGTCTGCTGAGGCCGCGAGGTCATACAGACAGACCGTTATTCGCTGCCTACTGATGAACTGAAGAACAGACTGCCTACCCGCCTTAGACAGGCAGACAAGTTATTGGAACTTGGAAAAGTTGAAGCAGAGAAACACTGACAAGCCACAAAAGCGACCAGCTGAGACTGCAGTGACCGCACACTTCAATTCCAAACTCCTGGCTCCTTGAAGCTAGCTGTGTAACACCCCCTATCCGTCACATAGCATATAGCAGTAGGTCCGGCCGGGGCCCGATGCCGTATGCCATAGACAGACCGGGTGGTTACTTATGGAAACCATCCAACCAATCTCAACGTCCTATACAGAGCATTCTAGCAGAAGCATTTTATAAAAGTTGTAACAAAGAACCCAGCATTCAAGCACGAATGTCCACTAACACGAATTAGGAATGTTATACAAAATACCCAAAATAAGCCTTAAGGCCTTACAAAATGTTTCACTTCAAATTACATGTTTTACAAACCACGGCACGCAGGCCGGTCACACATGAATAAAGCTGTAAACACTTCCAAATAGGCCTTCAAGGGCCGGCTTCGCATTCGGGCTTTAGCCCGCTATTAACAGCTTGGTCCAGCTGCACCTGCAAGCAACAAACCACCGCACGGTGGCAAAACAAGGCAACTGTCAGCAATGCTGACCAAATTATAACGATCCCGCCCCCAACTCGGGGCGGCGATGCTCCTTCCCTGCATTTCATTAGCATAAGCGAGCAATTTATATACTTAGCCATTTCATCACAGACATTGGCTCGCATGGCCACACGTCCCGTGCTCTCAGGGCACATTCACGGTGAACCGGTCTATGTCATGTCAATTAAAGCCATGGACATTCCGGGCTCAACACCGTCACTTAGACGGCCAAACCTATGAACAATTTGTCTTCCTGGCCTGGGTCACGACAATTTAAGCCATTGACAGCCGAAGACCCTAATCTATGCCAACGGTAAGTGCCACGTGCCTTTAGGTCTCTTTAACCGAACGACATAGAACGGGTACGGCTCCATCTAACCCGTGCTCACATCGCAACGACAATTTAAGCCATTTGCGCGGGTCAAACTTCCGCCGAGTCCCATTTCCATCACAAGTCACATAACCCGGTTATGTTCAAGTTGGCTCTCAAGCCACTAAGTTGGCAAGATCTCGTATCCGCCCAGTTTTCCGGGTGCACCTTTGGGTTAGTCCCCAAGGATCCCTGCTGCAATCTACCGCGTAGAAAACCCGAAAAACAACCAATAACACGTAGTCTTCTCCGACATTATGCAATGCAACATCACCGATCCAGACCAACATGTCCGGGTAGGCTTCACACATCATGCCTATGTCCGTTCTCGCTTATGGATTCTAAACAACGGGGACTTCACATATCTACCCGAAGGAACGCCTCCAACTCTCCGCAAACTCGCGAGAGCGGGCTTCCTATGCTAAGAAAGAGAGCTACTCATGCTCAAGATGAGGATCGTTACCCTTGCATTCCTCTTTGGCTCCATGGAAAATTAATCGGATGAAAACCACCGCACTAGCGTTGCCTCCGTGGATCCGGAGTCGGCTCGCGATTCGGAGCTCCGAAGCTCCTCCAATGGCGGGATCTAGCTCCTTCTTCCTCCCTTGGCTCTCCTCTCTCTCTAAGGTTTTAGAAAGATGAGAAGTTATGAAAAGTAAGGGTTTTCCAAGTCCTTTCACGGGTATATCCCTTCAGGAACAACCCCCAGCCGTTGGATCTTCAGTTAAAGAAATGAACGGCTTCGATTCGGGGCTGAAATGCCCAATCTGGACCGAACACGGCCTGGCACACGCCCGTGTCCAGGGCCGTGTGCCACATTCGCCGTCAAAATCGAATCTCCTGGAACCTCACACGGGTATTGAACACGCCCGTGTTC
This sequence comes from Platanthera guangdongensis, assembly GCA_039583875.1. Taxonomy (NCBI): domain Eukaryota; kingdom Viridiplantae; phylum Streptophyta; class Magnoliopsida; order Asparagales; family Orchidaceae; genus Platanthera; species Platanthera guangdongensis. The sequence continues at coordinate 98,266,172 of CM077163.1, forward strand.
GAGCTGACACGCCCATGTTCCACCTCACACGGCCGTGTAGCCGGCCGTGTACCCCATGATTTTTCCCCAAAATCAACCTGAGCACTACACGGGTTCTAGGACACGCCCGTGTCCTTACCCGTGTCACCTTGACACGCCTGGACCCCAGGCCGTGTACACGGTCTCGACATTTCGTCGAGCGAAAATCGTCGATCTGATGACACGGCCTTGGACACGCCCGTGTCCTAGGCCGTGTGCCTTGTCTCGACGAATCGTCGAGCGAATCTCGTCGACTCCCCTGGACGATCGTCCACACGGGTCGACATGCACTGTGACACGCCCGTGTCGCAGGCCGTGTGCCCAGTCTTGATGCATCGTCGAGCGAATCTCGTCGACTCCCGGGACGAGTGTCGACACGGGTCGACACGCCCTGCGACATGCCCGTGTTGCAGGCCGTGTGCCATGTCTCAACGAATCGTCGAGCGAATCTCGACGACTTCGTGGCTAAGTGTCGACACGGTTCGACACGCCCTGGGACACGCCCGTGTCCCAGGCCGTGTGCCTGCTGCCAGAACCCAAACTGGCCCAAAACGTCCCCCTTTTGCTCCTTTGAGTTTCGGGGCGTTACAACTCTCCCCCTCTTAAAAGGATTTCGTCCGCGAAATTATATATAAAGGAAAGACATGTACAAAACCAAAATTTGTACCTGAGCGGAACAACTCCGGATACTCGTCAAGCATAGTCTGCTCTCGCTCCTAAGAGAGCTCCTCACGACCACAATTGTCCCACCGGACCTTGACCATCCTGATCTCTTTATTGCGTAGCCGCTTGACCTCCGAGTCCTCAATCCGCACGGGCTTGACCTTTGTCGTTAGCCCACTATCCACCGGCACTTGATCGACCGCGATCACTTGCGTAGGCTCTTGCACCGCCTTCCGAAGCACCGAAATGTGGAATACATAGTGTAAACCACTAAGCTCCACTGAAAGCTTCAACCGATAGGCTGCTTCTCCAACTCGCTCCAAAACCTCAAACGGTTCAAGGTACCTTGGGCTTAGCTTTTTCAATCGCCGCACCCGCGAGACACCCTTGAACGGCTTGATCTTTAAGTATGCATAATCGCCCACAGCGAACTCCACGTTCCTGTGCTTGGCATTATAGTACTTTGCTTGCCGGTCCTGAGCGATAAGCAACCTCTCCCGAATGGTTCTCACCAAAGAAGTAGCATCATCCACTTCCGATCGCTTATACAACTTTGACTTACCCGTTTATAACTTTGACATCTTCTAACATATAGGGCCTCGAAAGGCGCCATCTGAATACTCGCTTGGTAGCTGTTGTTGTATGCGAACTCCACCAAATAAAGGTGGTCTTCCCATTGCTTTCCAAAATCCAAGACACACATGCGGAGCATGTCTTCCATGGTTCTATTGACCCTCTCGGTCTGCCCATCCGTTTGCGGGTGGAAGGCTGTGCTGAATATCAACTTTGTTCCCAACATTTGTTGCACCAGCCTCCAATCATTGGACGTGAACCGCCCATCTCGGTCACTCACGATGCTGCGGGGCACACCATGAAGCCGTACTATGTTATCCACATATAGTTTTGCCAGCTTCTCCACCGAATCATCCTTCCTATGCGGAATAAAATGCGACACCTTCGTTAATCGATCAACAACTACCCAAATGGCGTCGTTCCCCTTTTGCGACCTTGGCAAACCGTGCACAAAGTCCATAGAGATGTCGTCGAATTTCCACTCTGGAATAGGCAAGGACTTAAGAAATCCTCCCGGCTTTTGGCACTCCGCCTTTACCAAGGCGCAAGTTTGGCACTTGGCTACGTATAGTGCCACATCATTCTTTAAACCCGGCCACCAAAATAGTTTCTTCACATCACGGTACATCTTCGTGCTCCCCGGGTGAATCGAGTACTTGGTATGGTGTGCCTCGTACAACAACTCCACCCGTAAATTGCCCACACTTGGGACGCACAAACGACCGTTTTTCCAAAGTAATCCGTCCTCCACGATGAATTGGGGATTTGACCCATCCAGAGCCTCTACCATGAACTGCTTCATATGGGCATCCATATCCAAAGCCTGCCGAATACGATCAGCCAGGTCATATTGGACTTCAGTACAATTCAGAACTGCTTCAGCACCTGATTGTCTGTCCACACAGACAATCTCCAACGCCTCCAACTCTCGCACCAACCGCTCATCATGCACCGATAGCCAATTGGCTTGAACTGGGGCTCGGCGACTCAGCGCATCCGCAACCGCATTCCCTTTGTCAGGCACGTAGTGGATCTTGAACGTATAGTCCCCCAGGAACTCCATCCATCTACGCTGCCGCATATTCAGATCTTTCTGATCAATAAGATACTTCAGGCTCTTGTGATCGGTGTAGATATCAATCTTCACACCGTACAAGTAGTGTCTCCACAGCTTCAAGGCAAAAATCACCGCCACTAACTCCAAGTCATGGACCGGATAATTCCTCTCATGCACTTTTAGCTGTCTCGAGCCATAAGCTATTACACTTCCAAGTTACAGTAGCACGCAACCCAAACCGCTGCCTGAAGCATCGCTATAAATCTCATAGCCTTCGGTCCCACATGGCGAACTCAGCACAGGCGCCGTGGTCAACCGACACTTCAACTCCTCAAAAGCTCGCGTGCACTCCGGCGTCCAAACGAACTTATGCTCCTTCCTCGTCAATGTAGTGAGAGGTAACGCTATCCGCGAGAAGTTCTCTACGAAGCGCCTATAATAGCCGACAAGCCCCAGAAAACTTCGGACTTCCGCTACAGTAGCAAGCTCAGGCCACTCCCGTATCGCAACAATCTTCGCCGGATCCACAGCAATACCCTCTCCACTTACTATATGCCTGAGGAACGCCACTGAGGATAGCCAAAACTCGCACTTCGAGAACTTGGCATACAACTGATTTCTCCTTAGCGTCTCCAACACCAAATAAAGATGCTTGAAGTGATCTTCCTCACTTTGCGAGTACACCAAAATATCGTCGATGAAGACGATCACAAAATGGTCCAAGTACTCCCTAAAAGTCCTGTTCATCAAATCCATGAACACTGACGGCGCATTAGTCATCCCAAACGGCATGACCGTAAACTCATAATGCCCGTATCTCGTACTAAACACTGTCTTCGGGATATCACTCTCCCTTATTCGCAGCTGATAGTACCCAGACTTGAGATCTAACTTCGAGTACACCGTCAACCCGACTAACTGATCAAAGAGATCATCTATCCGAGGGATCGGGTACTTGTTCTTCTCAGTCAGCTTGTTGAGCTCCCGATCTCAGTCAGCTTGTTGAGCTCCCGATAATCAATACATAGCCTCAAGCTCCCGTCCTTCTTCTTAACAAAGAGGACCGGTGCACTCCAAGGCGAAGAACTCGGGCGCACATACCCTTGCTCCAACTACTCTTGCAGTTGAACTTTCAGCTCCGCCATTTCCTTAGGCGCCAGCCGATAGGGAGATCGTGACACAGGCTTTGCACCTGGCACTAGCTCAATCGTAAAATCTATCTCCCGCTGAGGCGGGGCTCCAGGAAGATCTGCAGGGAACACATCAGGGTATTCAAATACCACTGAAATACAATCCAACGCGGGCTTCGGCTTTGCAACCTCCACTAGTGTAAAGAACAGTTCTGCACCAGCACGAACTGCCTTCACCACCTGAAGAGCAGACATAAACGTCTTGCTCGACCCCTTTAAGCCCGTAAAAGTCGTTTCACGACTTGCTCCCAGCTTGACTTCCTTGCTACCGCAATCTATATGGGCCTGCTGCTCCAAGAGCCAGTCCATGCCAAATATGACGTCGAACTCCACTAACGGAAGTAAAGACGCCCGCAGGTCGAACTCCTGCTCCCCAATACGAATCTTAACATCGCAGATCCTATCCGCTCGCATCGAACACCCATTGGGCAACAACACATAAAACTTATCCTTCGCCATCGAAGAAGGGACTCCGATGCGTGATATAAATCCTTCGGACAAGAAGGAGTGTGAAGCTCCCGTATCGAAGAGTGCTCGTGCCGGGTTTTCACAAATCAATACAAATCCTAAACAAGTAGTGGTAAGGTAACATGTGCATAACAAGTATTTAAAGAAATTGACTTGCTATTAAGTAAACCGTACATGTCACCACATCAGCCTGTTTAATGGCCTCCTGTTGGCCAAGATTATAGACCCTTGGTTGGGCCGGAGCATAATGGGATGCGGTCGACTCCACCGTCTTTCCCTTCTCTTCATAAGTAGCTCCCGGCCTTCTCTCGGACTTAGGACGTCTGCTCCAACAATCACGGGCGAAATGCCCCGTCTTTCCACATGTAAAACACGCGCCCGGGGTCCGACTTGTAGTCGCCCCAGAAGCACCAGAAGGAGCTGGACCCGAAGTCCTATGCTTCTTGAAAGACCTCCGATAGCCGGACTTTGAAGTAGTCGGCACTTTGAATTCCGATTTCTTCTCACCCAAGCTTTTCTTTGCTTGTACGTTCTTCATGTCTTTCTCCAAGGACCGGGCAGTGTTAACCAAGGTTAAGAAACCCCGCGTCATTGGCCCCGAGAGTAATAATCTCAACTCATCTCTCAAGCCTTCATAAAAGCGATTAGTCTTGCGCTCCTCATCCACGATGGTGGAGCTAGCATAACGACTCAGACGAGTAAACTAGTGGAGATATTCATCCACGCTCCTCTCACCCTGTACCAACTTCAGGAACTCATTCTCCATCGAAATCCTCTGAGTAGAAGGGAGGTATCTTGCTAAGAACAATCCCGAGAACTCTTCCATCGGAACGTCTATAAGTTGTCTACCTCTCAAATGATGCAGCTCCAATCCTTCCCACCACATCCTCGCTTCACCGTCCAGAAGGAACGTAGCGATGGTGGTCATTTGCCACTCCTCCGTCTCCATTGCTGTCATGACTCTCTTCACCCTAGAGAGCCAGTCTTCAGCCTGAGATGGGGTTCCCAACCCCGAGAATAACGGAGGGTTAAAGCTCATTACATGCTTAAGCTGCCTCTCAGTTGCCCTCCTTAGCACCACCGGTTCCACAACCACTTACTCCACCCTCCTCAGCTCAGCCTCTTACAGAGGTTCTTGCTCCATAACTGGAGCGGGCTACTGCGCTTGCCTTGAAGGGCTGCGCATTTATCACGCCCAACACCACTTCAGCCACCAATCGAATATTCTCAGCCGACAGAGGTGTTGCAGGAGCAACATCCGGTGCACCACTAGCCTTAGAAACTCGGCATTCTGACGGCCCAACACCACTTCTGGTCACCTATAGTGGTATAAAACACCGTTAAGCGACAAAATAAAATTGCAAACAGCAATTATAGGAACACACAGGTTCCTCAAACACGAGTATTTTCATTCCTAAGTGGACATTCATGAGTTCTTTTACCATTATAACGATGACGCACACAATGTGCTCACCACCCCTTAAAAAAGAATTCGGCCACGAATTCAGTTTAAGCCCAACCAAAACCAGTAGTCTGATACCAAATTATAACACCCCCTATCCGTCACATAGCATATAGCAGTATGTCCGGCCGTGGTTTGTAAAACATGTAATTTGACGGTGGTTTTGACATTGACCTCGAATCTTTCAATCACTCAGATCAGATATTCAAGGATATTCATCAGTTACTTGAACCTCACAATCTGTAATACTTCATGAGAACCAGAATCAAACTCCCAGTTTTAGAAATAAAGGAATGGATGTATACTGCAAAACTTCAGGATACCCCAGCCATTATTGGCATAATTTCTGGAAATCCAGTTACTTTAACTCTAGATGTTTTGACTGAGGTTTTTGGACTTGTTAACGAAGAAGATGAAATAAAGTTATCTAGCAGTGAGTTTACTGATATGCTAGAAAGGTTAGGACATACTGCAGGAAACCCTAACCACCTTCTTAAGAAAAACTTATCTATAGAATATAGATTTCCGGCAGATATTGTAGGCAAAGTGTTGTTAGCAAAACATTTTGCACATGATCAAATTAGCAGGCACCAGTTCAATCTGATGTGTGCTCTGGTTAATAAGAAATCTAAAAATTCTGGAAAGTTTATTTTTGATTTGATTAAGAAAAAGATTGGTAAGAAGGATGTAAGTTCAGGAAGGATTCTAGGAATCTTCCTTCAAGCAAAGGCACCAGAGTTGATGGTCTCTCAGACCATTTTTATAAATGCCTCAAAAAGGCTTACCTCAGCCTTATTTGGCAGATGGGAGAGGACTATCACAAAGCCCTTCAGGGCCTCCTCTTCCAGGATTACATCTGAGAGCACCAGTGTCACAACTCGCATTTTCTCCAAAAATTTAGAAGTATCAGAGTAGGAGAAAACACGTATAGTGATGCCATGTCGGGCAGGGGATAACTGTCGACGATCAGGCAACCACCAACTACTAAGACTATAAATAAAACACAAGCTTTAATGATGTGAAAATCAATTGTATTTTAGAGGCCGTATCCCTCGGCTCGGTGGATCAGCTAGTCCACAATTAAAAACTATACTTATATGCAGTGGAAATTAATTTAGTTACATTTGACATCCTAAAAGAGAGCATAAGTGTCCCCAGGGGACAACTTATACTATACATACCCTACATTTATGTTACACCATATGTACGAAAATAAACTTTTACGTCGTTTAGAAAGTAGTGTTGAAAGTCCACCTAGTGTCAACTATCTTCAGCTATGGGGGGGGGGGGGGAATAGGTGACGTGCAGCGTTTTTGCGGAATTAAAATTGTACCTGCACACGACCAATTTGGTCAGCAAAACAATGTCCGTGGGCGGAGACATTGGTTGAGGGTGGAGACATTTGATATGGGCGTCGACCACGGACAATGTCTCCGACCACGACCAATTTGGTCAGCAAAACAAAGCAACGGTCAGCAATGCTGACCAAATTATAACGATCTCGCCCCCAAATCGGGGCGGCGATGCTCCTTCCCTGCATTTCATTAGCATAAGCGAGCAATTTATATACTTAGCCATTTCATCACAGACGTTGGCTCGCACGGCCACACGTCCCGTGCTCTCAGGGCACATTCACGGTGAACCGGTCGATGTCACGTCAATTAAAGCCATGGACATTCCGGACTCACCACCGTCACTTAGACGGCCAAACCTATGAGCAATTTGTCTTCCTGGCCTGGGTCACGACAATTTAAGCCATTGACCGCCGAAGACCCTAATCTATGCCAACGGTAAGTGCCACGTGCCTTTAGGTCTCTTTAACCGAACGACATAGAACGGGTACGGATCCATCTAACCCGTGCTCACATCGCAACGAAAATTTAAGCCATTTGCGCGGGTCAAACTTCCGCCGAGTCCCATTTCCATCACAAGTCACATAACCCGGTTATGTTCAAGTTGGCTCTCAAGCCACCAAGTTGGCAAGATCTCGTATCCGCCCAGTTTTTCGGGTGCACCTTTGGGTTAGTCCCCAAGGCTACCTGCTGTAATCTACCGCGTAGAGAACCCGAAAAATAACCAATAGCACGGGGTCTTCTCCGGCATTATGCAATGCAACATCACCGATCCAGACCAACATGTCCGGGTAGGCTTCACACATCATGCCTATGTCCGTTCTCTCTTACGGACTCTAAACAATGGGGACTTAATATATCTACCCGAAGGAACGCCTCCAACTCTCCGCAAACTCGCGAGAGCGGGCTTCCTATGCTAAGAAAGAGAGCTACTCATGCTCAAGATGAGGATCGTTACCCTTGCGTTCCTCTTTGGCGCCATGGAAAAGTAATCGGATGAAAACCACCGCACTAGCGTTGCCTCCGTGGATCCGGAGTCGGCTCGCGATTCGGAGCTCCGAAGCTCCTCCAATGGCGGGATCTAGCTCCTTCTTCCTCCCTTGGATCTCCTCTCTCTCTAAGGTTTTAGAAAGATGAGAAGTTATGAAAAGTAAGGGTTTTCCAAGTCCATTCACGGGTATATCCCTTCAGGAACAACCCCCAACTGTTGGATCTTTAGTTAAAGAAATGAACGGCTTCGATTCGGGGCTGAAATGCCCAATCTGGACCGAACACGGCCTGGCACACGCCCGTGTCCAGGGCCGTGTGTCGCATTCGCCGTCAAAATCGAATCTCCTGGAACCTCACACGGGTATCGAACACGCCCGTGTTCGAGCTGACACGCCCGTGTTCCACATCACACGGCCGTGTGGCCGGCCGTGTACCCCATGATTTTTCCCCAAAATCAACCCGAGCGCTGCACGGGTTCTAGGACACGCCCGTGTCCTTACCCGTGTCACCTTGACACGCCTGGACCCCAGGCCGTTGTACACGGTCTCGACATTTCGTCGAGCGAAAATCGTCGATCTGATGACACGGCCTTGGACACGCCCGTGTCCTAGGCCGTGTGCCTTGTCTCGACGAATCGTCGAGCGAATCTCGTCGACTCCCCGGGACGATCGTCGACACGGGTCGACACGCCCTGCGACACGCCCTGCGACACGCCCGTGTCGCAGGCCGTGTGCCCAGTCTCGACTCATCGTCGAGCGAATCTCGTCGACTCCCGGGACGAGTGTCGATACGGGTCGACACGCCCTGCGACACGCCCGTGTCGCAGGCCGTGTGCCATGTCTTAACGAATCGTCGAGCGAATCTCGACGACTTCGCGGCTAAGTGTCGACACGGGTCGACACACCCTGGGATACGCCCGTGTCCCAGGCCGTGTGCCTGCTGCCAGAACCCAAACTGGCCCAAAACGTCCCCCTTTTGCTCCTTTGAGTTTCGGGGCGTTACAAGCTGCGCGACCTGCACACATCAAACCGTCAGTTCTACTCAACCCGCGCGAACTGAAAACTGCATACCACAACACTAGACCAAGCCCAACTTACTGTTCACTCTGTTACTGTAGACGTACCGGGGGGTCTATTTATTGGTGAGGTGAGGAGTGTGGTCACCACCCTAGTAAATATAGTCACCACCCCAGCCCGCACACTAGCAAAACACCCGTCCACTGAGTCCGCAAGGACTTTGCTAGATTTCCAAGAAAACAGCCAGGAGCAAGACAGATGATCACAACTAGGAGGTCTTACATCACACTATGCGAACAAGGTACAGTCCGCAAAGTCCACAACATCATCACATATAGACAGCCACAACCCCTTCAGCAACAGTCCGCACATGAAAGAGGCAGTCCGCACAGTACAAGACCAAAGCCTCCATCCGCCACAAGTCCATGACCAAAAGGCAGTCCTCCTGGTCAACAATGGACTTGGCGGATAGTGCAGACACACTGGCCTTGTCACGGAATGTGACCAAGTACAGTAAATCAGCAAAGGACTAGCGCGAGCTCGGCGGACAAGACTAAGTCTGCCAACACCCAAAGCAGATTGCCAACACTCCTCTAGAGTAAGGCAGAGTCCACAAGCAATCCTCACACAGCTGCCCAAACGGCAAACTGCCGGACTCCGAAAGCAGTCCGCGCAGTCCTCCACAGCAGTTAGCACCTGCTGTACCACCAGAGCTCGGCAAGAGCCACAGCCAAACTCCAAGGCCAATCCGCAACAGCGAACACTGCAGACTCGCTAGTCCGCAAAGCCTCCCACGGATAGAACACAAAATCTATCTGTTAACACACTTGCACAACCACGGCCGCTGAACAAGCACAGCCAACAGACCGCAAACCGCATTCCGCTCAGGACGTTTCACAAGCCCACCAACCTTGGTCATAGACCAACCAGGCCGCACAGCAGACCGCCCTGACCGAATACCAGGCCAGTCAGGCCGCACAGGCTGCTCAATAGACATGCCACCAAGACATCCAACACCCAGGCCGTAACCAGCAGTCTGCCCATGCCACAGACTCAGTCCGCACAGGTCGCTCAGACTGCCAGGCCTGCCCATCACCCACTTCCACTTCACAAATTTCAACAGGGGCTACCTACTCCTTCTATTCAACAGAAGGTGGAGGACTCAGTCTTCAGTCCGCCTAAAGGAGGTGGACTTGCTCCTCCCTCCAGCCTTCCCTCATCCCATATAACATCCAGCGGACTCTACTTCGGTCCACCAGAAGGTGGCAAAATATCTCCACCAGCAGGGGAGACATGCTCCTTTAGTCTGCCAGGTATCCTTGTCGGCGACCAACCCTTTAGTCTACCAGCAGGTGGCGGACTCAGTCTCAGTACGCATGAGGTGGTACTTTGCAGCAGCACCGAAAACTCTTCACCAGCCACACAACACTATGCAGATTCAACTCCAGCCCTCAAGGAGGAGGTGGACTCGCTTCACCCAACAACATGCGTGACTTGCTCTTTTCAGGCCGCCAAGATCTTGTCGCCTAGCAAGGGGGACAAGCCTCCAGCAGCAGGCGACCTGCTCCTTCTATTTAGAAGAAGGCTACAGAATCGTCTCCATCCAGTAGTAGAGGCAGACTCAACATGTCCGCCACAAGCAAGGCAGACTCCTTGTGCAGTCCCCCAAAGCACTCCAGATTCCCAGTGGCAGGCGAACTACTCCTCAACCTATGTAGCTTGACGTGGGCTCGCTTAGTGCTGTAGAGGCAGACTCGTCCTAGTATGCCAGCAGCAGATAAGTTCAATAAGGCATCTGCACCAACTTGGCGAGGACTCGGCAGATTCCCTGTCTACTCGCACGACTCACTGACATATCAGGGGGTAACATTACCAAGACTGTTACCTCCTTGGGCCTATAAGTAGCCCCCCATACCTCTCATTTGGGGACACGACAGTCGACATACGAATAGTTGACCAACCAGCGCAGCAGACCCTGCAGACACAGATTCCCAGTCCTCGTGGTTAAGTCATTCTGACCTGGTTCCTGGCCTTGGCTTTAGCGACCTCAGTGGTCCTTCCGGCTTGATCGCACAGCTCGCTCTGCCTTGTTTTGCGAGCTGCGAGATCCACAGTCAGCACAGTCTGCCGACCTCTTTGCTCAGTTTGCACAGCCTCTGACATCTTCTTTCCTCTAGCCGCCAGCTTCCCCTTATACCCTTTATTTTCTCATGTAAAGTACTCAACTCAAGCTATAACACTGAATTATAATCAAAGGAAAGCCTGTCGCAAGAGTGGTATTTATGCCGTGTCGGGTGAAGTCTGCTGTTGTCGCTGCAAGCGTCCCCTCTTCTCCTCTCCTCTCTTCTCTCGGCATCAACCATCAAAACCTAACCATCAAAGTTACCGTCTGATTGACAGTTCCTCATCAACCTCCCATTAGACCCGCATCTCAAATCAAGTGTGCTCTACTCTCGAGCATGCATAGACATTTCCCGTAACCCCATCAACCCCTCCTCTATCTCCGTAATATCTTATCCACCTCGCCCGTGAGACTGAACACCCGTTAGCTGCTGGTGCCGCCGTCCGTTTTCACGCATCAATAATTAACACGCGACCTTCAGATCTCGAACAGATGGTAAAAAACAACGGTTAGCCATGGAAGTTCATCAACCAGCCGAGAACCTTTCTCCTTCAAGTCCTAGTGAAGATCCTCTCTTGGAAGCCTTGGATCAATCGCGACGGTAAATCGCCCAACAATTTCAGGCTATGAACCGTACTCTATCTACTATCACGCAGCGATTAGAGATGCAATCTGCAGCAGCAACAGTTCCTCTAGTTAATCCAACACCAACATTAGAGAATCCACAAACTTATGCTCTGGTATATTCGCCGGCCTATCCTCCTGTTTACCCACCAACCTTTCGGCAATGGCCTGCAGACCCTTTGCAGTCTCAAAATGATGAGTTTGCTACTCGTCAAAACTTCTTCTGGGAAGCTATCCGGGGAAGTTCAATAAGATTTCTAAATTTTCAGGGAAGTCATCCATACTCTTCAGTTCCTGTCTTTACTCCTCCCGCAGCAGCTTTTCCCTTCTATCCACCTGTCCCTTTACAGCTACAGCTTATGCTCCCTTTTTTCCTTATATTGTAGGAGAGCAGGAAGAGCCATCACTGTTTTTAGAGTGTTCGGCATAAACCAAATCCTGTTAACTTCAGAGAGCCGTGATTGCCAATTTACACAGGAGAGACTGATCCAATGATGCACCTTCAAGCTATTGAATCAGTCGTAGCTCTTAAGGACCTCTTTGATGCTACCAAATGCAAAATCTTTGTAACAACCTTTGATGGACAAGTGAGGGATTGGTTCTATGGACTGCGTCCTCAGTTCATCGCTTCCTTTGTTGATTTGCAAAGAGAGTTTCTGCTCAGGATTTCTACCTCTATAAAGAGAAAGGGCGGTGCAGAATCCCTCTTTGAGATCAAGTAATGAGAGAATGATACATGGACTCATTTTGTGGATCGTTTCTAGAAAGAGATTTCAGACATTGAGATCGTCGATCAGGAAATGTATCGGGTGGCTATAATACATGGTCTGCGTGAAGGGCCTCTTAAGTTTGAGGCTAATGTCTGAGCACCAAAGACATATCAAGAGTTGATTGGCTTAGCCAACTCATACATTCGAGGTGAGAAGAGCAATCCTAGCTTCATCCTCATCCTTATAGAAGAGAAAGATTCTTCTTCTTCTTACAAGCAACCTTCGAGGTCTCCTCGGAAAGATTTTCCATCCCACTGAAGGAAGGGAAGAAAATTTCGACGTCACTGACACCCCTTCCCAGGTCAGGATCGTGCCCGAGATCAATTGTTACTATTGCCAGCCCCATCTCCACAAGCAGCTTCATTTCATCAACAGTAAGATGGTGAATTGTTAGAGTCCGAACTGGATGAAGCCATGCAAAAAGTAAGAGAAGTCATGAAGGGCAAGTCTAATTACAAAAGGCCTTACCAGTCGATAGATCAAAGATAAAAAAGATTCAGATCTATTCTGTGAGTTTCACAAAGAAGGCGGCATTCAACTGAAAACTGCAGAGCACTTCGTCAACTAGTGCAGAAGATGTTGAGGCAGGGTAAGGTGCATGACCTATTCTCGAAGGATGGCCATTCTGATGCGTCTACTCCAAAAGAGAAAGAAGTAACAGACATTCCTTGCTGCTCAATGGGAGTAAGCCAAATTAACAATTACCCTAACCTCATTATTGACGAGACCATTGATGTGAATGATGTGGGACCCCTTGGAAAACTATTCTGAAGAGAAAAGGAAATCACAGTTCCAAAAGCTCCTCGTGATCCTTGACCGGTTATTTCTACTTTATATTCTTCAAACATTTTCTCTTCAAAGCACTTCTAAGTGTTCTTTTATTCATTTCAACAAATTTTACGTCAGGGATCTCATACTGACACATTTCCCTTTTGGAGTGCCTCCTCCTCTATTTTCTCTTTGCCAAAGAGATCACTAAACCACCGAGACATCGCCGAGTCTTGCTTGGGCCCCCTCGAGGTTGGACTCTGGCGTAAGATAATAATGACCATATATATTGGGGAATGTTCGCGTATGTGTAGTGGGAGCCATCCAACTCTCATGCAGAGGATTACGGGACTTCGGATCTTGGTCGATATCTAACACAAAGCATGCATCAAGGTAGGTTCCATGTGTTAGCTCTGATGTGCTTCGCTAAGGATACATTACAGTTACGATGATATTTGCTTGGCAAGCAATGACGATAAGAATAGGCTTGTCTCTTTGCTCATATCATCATTGTAATAGTCAAATACTCTATGGTACTCTCAATCCGTGCTTTCGTGGGGCCCACATTTTCGCTGTTCTTTCCAATGACAAGCAATGCTATAGGCCACTTGGCGCATCTATTCTAATTGATCAGCGATGATTGTAACCCGAGGCATGAGAGCAGTGTATCTATCGTTCCTTCTCAAGATTTTATGCATTTTTTTTATTTTGTGACCATCTATGGGAATAAGGCTAGTCCGCTATAGGTAGGATTACACTCATGATGTCCTTTCTTGGGCAGGCGATGCTTAAGGCCCCCTAGAAAAACCTGTGGCAGCATCCGGCCTTTTTTGGGTCATCTTCGGGTGTAAACCTCCTTTTTTCTTTCTGCCTTCTTATAGGTTAACAGGTTAAGACCAACCAATCAAAAGGATTTGCAACCTCTTTTTTTCTTATGCTCATCTTGTATACTTGGCTTGCATGAAGCTCTATCAGCTGATGGTTAATAAGCTCTCTATCTACTCTTATTGGATGTTACTGACACCGATCATCAATCAGAGTATCTAGTTCTCCGTGATTAACAAACCATATTATTGAAGTGTAATCAAGATAGTCTCATCTTGTTGAACTAGATTTCATACTAATGATATCACATCTGATCACGCAAAAAGATAATTGTCGTGGTTTGATCTTTATTCGGTTAATAGTACAGTTTGTCGGACATTTCTTTTGCTATCTAATTATATCTTCTATATCGTATCAACAGTTAGCATTCATAAGTTCCCTTCAGATACTTGCAACCTAACTTCTCTTTCATATCTGCTACTCACTCTTTCTTTTATAGAGATTAGAAGATATTTGCAAGTTCCCTCCAGGTATTTCAAGTTAGTTTCCTTTTATATCTGCTGCTCACTCTTCCTTTTGCAGAGATTAGTAGATATTTGCAAGTTCCCTCCAGGTACTTGCGACTCAGTTTTCTTTTATATCTGCTACTCACTCTTTCTTTTTGCAGAGATTAGCAGATATTTGCAAGTTCCCTTAAGATTGTTGCAACTTAGTTTCCTTTTATATCTGCTGCTCACTATTTCTTTTGTAGAGATTAGTAGATATTTGCAAGTTCCCTCCAGGTACTTGCGACTTAGTTTTCTTTTATATCTGCTGCTCTGTAACGCCCCCACCTGTCACATGACATATAACGGTGGGTCCGGCCGGGGCCCCACGCCATATAGCACAGACAAGCGAAGGAATCACGTGTGGAAATCAAAATCTATGCGTGTCCTTAACTCATTCCATTCTAGCGCAGCATTTTTCTTGTTAGCATGAACTCAAACCAGAATGTCCACCCACATATAAATACCACATTTATATATAAAAACACCAGGAATGTATACAACTCACACACCCTGGCCTTATGGCCTTACAAGTTCCTCTTTACATAGCAACAAGTTCGTACATCGGCACGCAGGCCGGCCACACATGAAATCCAACCACGACTCTGCACATAGTCTTCAAGGACTAAGAACACCAGGCTAGCCAATCCACTTATCCTTTCCAAACCGCAACACCTGCAAGTCATCATCCAAGCAAACACAGAAAACAAAGTAACGGTCAGCATTGCTGACCCATTATAACGACCCTACCCCCTACCCGGGGTAGTGGTTCCTTCCCTGTATACAGTGCTTCCTTCCTCATCAAGCATCAACAAACATCACCAAATCACATCATAGTTAGATCATTCTCTTTATGCCACTAACAAACACATCACATCACAAACGCTGGAGTCCACCAACGCTCCGTGCACTCAGGGCACCTTCTTGGCGTACCGGAATCCACCGTCGTACACCGCTGTCTCTCGAGGTTTTAACTTGTTGGTTGACCGGCCCTAGTCCACCAGCTCGCAGGCTGGCGACATCCCGCCCAAGCCACTCAGAGGTCCATCCTCACAGCATCACAAACAGAGCAGACCGAGCCACACTCCGTGGTGTAGCAAGCCGGGTTTATCTAAGCTCCCCAGGCATTGTCTACCCATCGATCCCCCTCCTAATCCGATCGACCCACACCATGTGGTGCAGCAACCCGGGTTTAACTCGGCTCCCCTAGCATTGCCGCCCATCGATCCCTTCCTTAACTAGATCAACCCACCCTAGTGGTGTAACAGGCCGGGTTTATCACGAGCTCCCCAGGCGTGCTACCAATTGATCATCTCATAACCAGGAGCTTCACCAAAGCCTCCTCACAAGCAGTACATCCATACATTCATCACAACAAAAATCCATTTTGCACATCATCAAAGTCACGGAGTCTTCTCCGGTTTACCCCTGAACATCACCAATCCAGACTACTGGTCCAGATGGGCTTCACACAGCATGCCTACGCCGTACTTCATAATTCCGGCTCTAGATGCAGACTCAACAAAGGAATCACTTCCACGATCCACCTCTTGGTGGAGGATTCCAAGCACATGTATAGAGAAAGGACTTCGATGTCCAAGAAGGAGATCGTTACCCTTAAAGATCGCTTCGGCGCCATGAAGTAGCCGAATGAAGATCACCGCCTCGGCTCTGCCTTCACGAATCCGCTCTCGGATCTTCGTTCCGCACTCCGCAGCTCCTACAGCAGCTGGAAGACTGCTCCCTTCTCTCTCCCTTAGGCCTTTCTTCTCTCTCCCTTAGAATGGAAATGAAGAAGAAGAAGGAGAAGAAGATAATTGGATTTATCTTCTAATTCTCAGCCTTCCCAACACCTGGACAAAGCCCAGCCACTGGATCCAGGAAGAGGGAAACAAACGGCTCAGATCTGGCCAGAAAACCCTGAACACGGCCTGACACGCCCTGTGACACGCCCGTGTCACAGGCCGTGTCCCCCTAAGCGGCAGACAACCGACTCAATCCAACCAGTACACGCCCGTGTGACACGCCCGTGTCACGGCCGTGTACCCGACACGCCCTCAGACACGCCCGTGTCTGAGGCCGTGTTCCTCAACAGAAATAATCCCAAATCAACCCGAGACTTCACACGGCCTGGCACACGGCTTGGCACACGCCCGTGTTCCTGGCCATGTGCACCAAGACACACCCGTGTCCCGCAAACACGCCCTAACCTGAGACGTCGAGCTGAATTCGACGGCCACTGACACGCCCTGTGACACGCCCGTGTCCTCACTGGAACTCGATACTCGACGATCGTCGACTAACACTCGTCGAGCATTCGACACGGCATCCGACACGGCCGTGTCCTGGGCCGTGTGCCCCCTCTCGACGATGTCGAGCGAAAATCGTCGACACCAAGTCCAATCGTCGACACAACCTCGACACGCCCTGCGATACGCCCGTGTCGCAGGCCGTGTCAACTGACACGCCCTGGGACACGCCCGTGTCCCAGGCCGTGTCACCCATGCCTGAACCCGATTTTGCTCAAAATGATCCTCTTGACTTCGGGGTGTTACAATCCTCCCCCCTTCAAATAATTTCGTCCTCGAAATTTGACTCCAAGCAGCCAATCAGTCACAACATCACAAACTCGTACACCCCAAGCCTCCGCACACACTAACAAACAGACAACACAAACAAACATCCCTAGCTTCCACTTGTGCACATTCAGCCACATAAAACCTCAAAACAAAACAACATAAGTTCGTATCGCCTTACCATCACACGTGCACCAACATCACGATTTTATTCAACATCTCTCAATATAGTTTACATACAACTAGATATATAAACAACATTTACATACACCGCATCCATCAAGGTTCGATTCAGTCAAAACTCTTCACCTCACACTTCACTTCCGCTCAGCCTCCCGATTTTGAAATTCGCGATTTAAAGATAAATGAAATGCTCGAGGCTGAATTTCACCACCTGAGCTTTGCGGCTCTTGCACTTCCATCACATGCAATCTAGGTTGGTCCGGGGTGCAGATGATTCAGCCACTGCTTTCCCTTTTTCTTCATATGATGCACCTGTCTTTTTCTCACTCCCTGGAGGGACATTCCAACAGAATTTTGCTATGTGTCCTTGCTGCCCACATTTATAACATATACGTGTATCCACACGTCCTGGCCCATACGTCGCCCCCGAAGAAACAGTCGACGGAGCTACGTCCACCGGCCTAAATCTTTTCTTTTCTTGTCGTCGAAACTCCGATTCTTTCAACTCAGACTTTTCCCTTGCCAGTTTCTTATTCTCCTGTACTCGCTTCATATCCTTCTACAACGCACGAGCTGTATCAACCAACGCCTGAAACCCTTGGCTCACCGAACTCGGAAGTGCTAACCACAATTCGTCCCGCAATCCGCCATAAAACCGATTTGTCTTTCGCGCTTCCTCCGCAAAGGTCGATCCCGCATATCTCCCCAATCTTGTAAATTCATGCAGGTAGGTATCAATATCTCGCTCACCCTGCACCAAGCGGAGAAACTCATTCTCCATCGCAATCCTCTGCGACACTGGCACATACTTGACTAAAAATAGTTGGGAGAATTCCTCCATCGAAATCTCCGTTAAACCTCGACCTGCCAAGTGGTGCACTTCAATCTCATCCCACCACAATCTCGCATCTCCTTCCAACAGAAAAGTGGCCAACATCACTTTTTGTTCTTCGACCGTCCTGATTGCAGTTAAGATCCGTTTTACTCTTGCCAACCAACCTTCTGTCTGCGTTGGTGAAAGCGCTCCACCAAACGTAGGTGGGTGAAAGTGCATAAAACGTGACAAGGCATCGTCACTTGCTTGCGCTTCCACTGTAACATCCCAATTTCAACTAGACCCCCCTAAGGGTGATTTTGGGCAAGGCTAGGTCAAGACCAACCCTAGGAAGACCTTGGGGACCAAGTGGGCCTAGGTAGGAGGATGAAAGCTACCATGGTCTGCAAATAGTAAAATTCAAAACAATAATTTAGAAGGACATTAGGGCTTCACCATGACTCCATGACCCCATCACAACATTATTAACCTAGCAAGGGGGGGGGGGGGTCAACCCAAGCTCAACCCCTTTTTCCTTTTAAGTTAACCACAATATAATGAAATATTATGGGTGGAAAGGGCTGCCAATAGACTGGGGAGTCAGCATGGTCAGCTTTGGTGACTAGGAAAGAGAGAGAAAGCTTCATTCCATACTAATGAGGAGAGAGAAAAGGGGAAAGAGAGTTGAAGGAGGAGATTGGCCAAGGAAAGGCCAATGGTCCCCATTGATGGCAGCATTCATCTCCTCCAGTGAAGGGGAGGAGTTTCCAGCCGTTTTCCTGGCTGTCAAGGGGCTGTTACAGCCTCCACCATCATGGCCGAAACAAGCCTTTAATGGCCATGATGGCCATGGCAGTTTCTTCCATTCTTCTCCCCCTCTGATGTTTTAAACATCATCAGTGAGCTTGGAGAAGAATTTCCCAATCCTTAACTGAAGAAATCCGGCGAGTTTACTGGGAGATTGCAGAATTCCGATCGGCGGCGCCACCACCATGTCAACCCACAGATCCGCTCGTCTCCAGGCCGCCAACAAGGTCCTCCTCCTCCTCTTTTCTCATGGGTAGATCTTAGGTTTCATTAGGGCCAAGGTTCGGGCACAATTGAGCCCGATCCAATTCGCAAAATTCATGGCTTTCGGCCGAAAATTTTATTGGTTGGATCGCCGGAATCCGCCCCTCCGGCGGCTGTGCCGCCGTCTGGCGATAGCCACCACCTCAACGGAGGTGATGGTGGCGGTGGCCGGCCGGGGAAGGGACTGGGTGGCCGGCGACAGACGCTTGAAGTCGGCACAGGAAGAAGCAATCCTGGCCGTTTGCTCATCGGGGACGATAACCCAGCGCCGTCGATCTGCGCCAAGATTCGCGCGGCATCAAATCAGATACTTTAGGATTTAAATAAATATCATTTCATTTCTGTCACATTAGATGTATTTAATGTATTTAATTTTTAAAAATACTTAGGGACCCTGAATGGAAATCTGCCCAACATGAAAATTGTAGCTTCGGGTGTCTAGTTTGTAGCAAAAATTGCTTGGACCCTTTTGGGCCACTGGTTAGACCAGGGTACCCCTTTTTGGTAGGACCTATACCTAGGCCTAAACAGAAATTATTTTTGGTGCCCACACTTCATTCCTTGTCCAAACAAGTTGAAATTTGGGCAGTGAGAAAGTCTTAGTCATATCTAGAACCTGTCCAAAATTTAGAATTTTTGGAGAATATTTTTCTATAGTTTTTAGAAAAATTTAATAAATCATGATTAATTTAATTATGTAACCTAATTAATTTAAAACTCCCCCAAATTTTGGTAGGTGGTCTTAGATGTCATGATAGGTATAGGGTTAAAACTTTAGCTCATTTGGAGATGTTTAGGATAGGTAATTTACCCACCCTATATATGACCTTATAAGGGTATTTTGGTCAAAAGCCACTATTTGATGGTTGAGTGGCCAAATTCCCTCATCAGAGGCTGAAATTTTGGCCACTGATATAATTTGACTTTTTACACTCACTTATGAAGTTTGGAGTGGTTTGGACTAGGGTAGCCCTAGAATTTTAGGGTAGGCCCTTTAGGGTAAATTACTAGGGTTTGAAGAATTTGGGGTCAAAAGACCTTGGATGGACTTGAAACTTGGGAATGATGTCCATAGGGTTACTATGGTCCTGTGGTTAATATTTTAGGGCATTTGGAAGAATTTAAACCCCTTAAATCTATAACCCTAGTTTAGGTCACTAGCTTTGAAATCATAAGATCTAATACCAAAACTTTCTGAAAAGGGCTGAGTTTTTTAATGGATAGTTGTTTAGGGTATATATATCTCTGGAAATTTTATAATAAATTTTGGATGAATATTTTTGGTACTTTATTCACAAAGTCATGTTTTACAATTTTCACTTAGGAATTTTTGGAGAAAAGTATACTTGATTTAAATCTGATGAAACTTAGTAAAGGGGCTTGTAATCATGGTACCCATCTCTGTAAAGTTTTATGAAATTTTTGAAAAATGATATTTAGTAGTTGCTTCTTTAATTATTTAATTCTATGGAACTTTGGTAAATTTAATAATGACATTTAAATGGTCTAAAAAATTTCAATTTCTTCATCATGATGTTTCTAGTTCCTTATGAAGCCCTAGTAATTTTTACATAATTATTGGAGACATATTTGTGGCACTTCCTTCATTATATTTGATCTTAGGAATTATTTTTAATAAATCCTTTAGAGGTCAAGAACTATCTGGAAAATTATGAAAATTGGCAACCAATAATATTTCTCTGTTATTTAGTGAATAAAAATTTTAGGAGGCCATTACCTGAGAAACTCTTATGGTTCATGTTCAAATTGACTATGGCCTAGTTTTTGAGGAAAATTCAATAAATAGTAGATTAATTGGGAAAAATATGATTTTCTGAATTTAGACTATATTTATCATAATAGACCTCTGGTAAAATTTGTAGAGTTATTGGAGGAGAATTTAGAGTATCACCTATTGAGTACATCATATTAGCTTAGGGAGGTCTGCAATTAGTAAAAACAGCAGAAATCAAATTAAAGTGCACAATGAGTTTAGGAAGTTGGAATAATGGGGCATTAGTCTGGTAGGTGAATTAGGTTTGTCATCAGAAGTGTAGATGAGTAGTGGAGGTTGGTTAGAGTTGTGTGGGGTTCGGGATCGACAAAGGATCACTCATCCTCGTTGAAAAGAAGGAGTCATATACACTTGGGTTAGAATTCAATTATAACCCTAAGGGATTGAGAGATTTGTGTAGTAACCAATAATAATAAGTGCCTTGCGAAAGGGAGCTTTGGGCGTAATCCCATCGTAGTTCCTAGTGCCTTCGAGAGCCCTTCACGGGGAATACCTTGGGCAATCCTGGGCTAACGCAACTCATAGGAATAATGAAACTTCAAGAGTAACTAGAATAATTAGGGTTTCACTCTCACACACCCCGAGGTTACGGGAAGTAATTTTGGCTAGATGATCAAGCAGTAGGCTCGGTCGTTGTGGTAAGAGGGCAGGATGGCCCGGTGAGCTTCGGCTCGGTGTTGGTACGTAAATTTGCATGTGCATAAAAGGAATGAAATTAAGGTGGTGGGTCTTCGGTATTGGAGGATCTTAGCACAGACACCAATACGTTGACTCGGCAAGTGTTGTGATAGCACTTCGCCAACAGAAGTCCGGTGCGCCAGCCGGCAAGAGTACGCAGGAGTCCGCTTAGTGCACCAGCGTTGAGGCGTACGATAGGTCTGACCAGTAGTGCTATACTGGTTTAGAGGTGGGCGAGGCCCGACCCACCGCTTCCGTCTGCCACTACGGAGGTATCCTGGGAGGTGAGGCTCCAGAAAGGGGGAACTAAAGGTCTGTGTGCACAGAGTCGGGTGTGTGTGTTGCACTTGCTTGATCCATCATACCCACTTGCATGTCATAGCATAAGCGATTCATTTAACACTTTGACACCTAAAATATAAGTGGTATGGGACACTTATACATTAGGCCCTGCAAAACGACCCCTTGGTCTATAAGCTTGTGTGGGCAAGTTTATAAATTAAGGTTAATTTTCTTTACATATATATATTGCTGTTAATAACCGACACCCCAACGTATAAATTGGTATGGGACTCTTTATACGATGGGAGCCTTGCAAAAGACCACTTGCTTATATGTACCCATATAAGTTAAGGTTACTTTACTTTACTTGTTTACAAATATGTTTAGTTACTATATAAATTGCTAGTTTTAGGTCCACCGTCACCTGCATTTGATATACTCTCCACTTTCAAGTCCTCCCTTTCTTCCTCTCCGCTCGGTGCCTAGGAGCCATGGGGGAAGGGGTGGGGGATGATAGGACTTAGTCTTTTAGACTAACGGTTTTCGAACCTCATCATTTAGGGGATCGCGGAGCCCAGATTGGAGGAGCAGCCCCAGAGGTCGACACGCTTGGAGATAGGGCAGTCTAGTACAGGAGTTCAGACAGCTGGGACCGTGAGGCCCTTACTCTAGTAGTGTTTATTTTATTTCCACATGAGAGATCTTGTGGTGAGGAATTGTTGTATCGGGCATAAGCCCTTATTTACAGTGCTTGGTTTTGTGGACTCTCCCATCGTGGAGATATTTTACTTGATGTGATATTTCTGTGGACTTTTACTTAGAGTTTTGCTTCGCATGTTATTACTCTAATTTTGTTACTATGCTGCGATCGAATTGGCCGGCAGAAACGGCGTTTTGTGGTGATGACGCTTTCGGGCGAGAAGGTGTCACCGCAAAGCGGCGGTTCTGGGCATAAGACCCTGTGTTTTTTAAAAAAAAAAATGGGGTCTTACAAATGGTATCAGAGGGAAACCCCGATCGAAAGGTAACAGTCCACAACCCCTGGTCCACCCCCGCGCGAGCTTAGTTTGCGGACAAACTAGCAGCGGAAGCAGTGGTGAGACCCTAAGGAGGAATCACTTGTAAAATAGTCCACTTTGCATATATTTGAGCTGATTACCCACTAATATAGTTTGTTTCGCAGCCTCCAGCTCAGCCCACACCACAAGGCGGGGCCCAGCGGACTCCGGACGTTGCACCACCTCCCCCGGTCCCTACTCCTTTCCTACAGTCGGAGGTGGGACAGACGTTGACAGCCATTTTGGATGCTTTCAGGGCTCAACAGGTTCTGGCTCCGCAGCCAAACCCGGGGGCCAACTGGCTGAGTATCTTTCGAGGACTCGCTCCCCCATCCTACTGTGGGACTGAGTCTGCCGTCCGGACAGAGGAGTGGCTAGATATCATGTACGAGATGTTGACTGGGATCAAGTGCCCGTGGGAGGAAAGGGTGCCCTTGGTCGTGTCTTGCTTGGAATCTCATGCTAAGAGGTGGTGGAAGACTTCCCTGGATACGATTTTTGCTGACAGGACGGCTGCGGAGATAGCTTGGGAGGAATTCAAGGGCGCGCTATTGGAGCACTTTGTTCCGCAATCAGCCAGAGATGAGCTGGAGGACAGGTTTTTGCAGTTGAGGCAAGGGAGCAAGACGGTGGTGGAGTACCACCGAGAGTTTGATCATTTAGCCCGGTTTGCAGACTCATATCAGTTGGACGAAGCTGGGTATACGAAAAGGTTCTACAAGGGCCTGCGGAGGAGCTGAGGGAGACCTTACTATTTGTATCTGACGGGCCCATCTCCCGGATTTTGGAGATGGCGAAAAGAATCGAGGCGGATTGGCTTACTACTCGGGGCCGGAAGCGGCCAAATGAAGACCAAAGCCGGGGAGCCCGAAATGATCAGCGGCGGGGCCGCATCACAGATGGAAGAAGGGTAGAAGACCAGCCTCATCAGGAGGCGAGACAGGAGATAGGAAGACCAGTGTTGATGGCTCCACCACCAGTTCAGAGGCGGGACGAACAGAGACCCGGGGGAATGGCGTATCAACCGCCAGTGTGCTTCGATTGTCACCAGGTGGGGCACATTAGGAGGAACTGTCCCATGGGGAGGGCACCCCCACCAGCACCATAGGCTGCCCCACCAGCGCCATACTTCGGAGGCCGGGGTCGTGGCCGAGGACGTGGATACCCAGGTGGCGATCGTAGACCGGAAAGGGAGCAGGTGTATGCCTTGGATCTGGCACAGCCTCGAAACCCGAAGCAAGTCATAACAGGTATGACAAGAGTTTTTAAATTATTTAAATAAAAATTCCGTTATCTCTGCTGTCAATTTTTTTTTAGGAACTTCTCAAAAAAAAATGATTAAATAGGAAGAAACTAGTTACAGAATCCTAAGACATTTAACCGATCCAGGTATAGTCTTCGTCAGCGGCAAACCCGCCTACACATTGTTCGACACGGGTGCTTCGCACTCGTTCGTATCAGAGGCTTTCGTGGAAGGGCTAGAAGGCGTAGAACGGTTCACAGGCCTGACGAGGAGGGTGCGTTTACCTGATGGATCGGAGCTATTCACCTCTGCCCACTGCAACATGGAGGCGGAGATTGGCGGGAAGCCATTCGAAGTGGCGGCAACGATTCTTAGAATGCCAGTCTTCGAGTTGATCCTGGGCATGACATGGTTGCACTGGAACCATGCCCAGATTGATTGCCAAGCGAAGAAGATCACAGTGAGGCATGGAGACTCGTTTATTGTCATCGAAGGTATAAGATCCGCCTCTTGTGTGCTTTTATCTTCAGTACAGGCCGTTAAGGCCCATCTACAGGGGGAAGAGGTCTACCAGATTCTGTTTGAGATAGAGGAGGCCAAGGGGGCCATGACAGACATCCCAGTGGTGCGGGACTTCGTCGACGTCTTCCCAGAGAAATTGCCAGGACTACCTCCGTGTCGAGAGTAGGATTTTCAGATAGAGTTAGTGCCCGGAGCCAGACCGGCATCTAGGGCCCCTTACCGGATGGCCCCGAAGGAGTTGGCAGAGTTTCGGAGTCAGCTGTAGGAACTTGTAGAGGCAGGGTTCGTCCGGCCAAGTTCTTCACCGTGGGGAGCCCCAGTGCTGTTTGTCAAGAAGAAGGACGGAAGTCTCCGCCTGTGCATAGACTATCGAGCGCTGAATAGACTCACGGTTCGGAATACCTACCCACTCCCACGAATCGATGAGTTGTTCGACCAGCTGGAGGGAGCACATTTCTTCTCGAAACTTGACTTAAGGTCAGGTTATTATCAGCTGCGGATCCGAGAAGAGGACATTCCGAAGACCGCTTTCAGTAGCCGATACGGACTGTTCGAGTTCACAGTGATGCCGTTCGGGCTCACGAATGCACCATCAGCATTTACGAGCCTTATGAACAGGGTGTTCAAGGAATATTTGGATGTATTCGTCATCATCTTTATTGACGACATCCTTGTCTACTCAAAGACGGAAGGGGAGCACGCACGACACCTGGCCTTGACATTGGAAAGGTTACGAGAGCATCAGCTGTACGCAAAATTCAGCAAATGCCAGTTTTGGCTAAAGGAGGTGGCCTTCTTGGGCCATATCGTCAGTGGGGCTGGGTTGGCGGTAGACCCGGCCAAGATTCGGGCCGTTCAGGATTGGCCACCATTGAAGACGGCGACAGATGTACGGAGCTTCTTGGGACTTGCCGGGTACTACCGGAAGTTTGTAGAGGGATTCTCCCGGATCGCGCTCCCTCTTACGACTCTGACGAAGAAGGAATCCCCTTTTATTTGGACACCACAGTGCGAGGCAGCCTTCGTGGAGCTGAAGAGTCGGCTCACTTCGGCTCCCATCCTCGCTATTCCGTCAGGAAGGGAGGGATTCCAGGTGTATACCGACGCCTCCTACCAAGGGATGGGTGTCGTTCTGATGCAGAACGGGCATGTGATAGCTTATGCCTCTCGACAGTTGAAGATTCACGAGAAAAATTACCCGGTCCACGATCTGGAGATGGGCGCGGTAATCTTCGCCTTGAAGATTTGGCGGCACTATCTGTACGGGGTTCATTGCGACATCTTCTCCGACCACCAGAACCTGAGATACGTGGACACGCAAAAAGACCTCAACATCAGACAAAGGCGTTGGGTGGAGTTCCTGACAGATTATGAGTATACTATGCACTACCACCCCGGGAAGGCGAACGTGGTGGCGGATGCGTTGAGCCGGAGAGGAGATGCTGCAGGGAAGGGACCTCAGCTTATGTCTATGGAGCTGGTCCGGTCTTTCGGGGACATGCAGATATCCCTAGTATCCGAGGACGATCCAGAATTATACATGGAGTATCTGGCGTCGATGATCGCTATTGATGATATCCGGGACCGCATCAGGGAAGGGCAGAAGACAGACCCTCGGGCGGAACCGATATTTCGAACCTTGGAGGAGGGTTCGACGGGGGATTATTCCTTGAAGGATGGGCTATTGTACTTCAGAGGAAGGATTTATATACCCGCAGGAGGTCAGATCCAGGAGGATATCATGGCGGAAGCGCATTGCAGTAGGTATTCGATACACCCGGGAATCACCAAGATGATGGCCGATCTGAAGAGGATGATGTTCTGGCCAGGAATGAAGAGGGATATTACACACTTCGTGACCCATTGCGAAGCCTGCCAGTTGGTGAAGGCGGAATGCAGAAACCCCGCGGGATTGTTGCAACCTCTTCCAGTGCCAGAGTGGAAGTTTGAGGATATTGCGATGGATTTTATTCATGGTCTCCCCCGATCACGAACGGGAAATGATTCGATTTGGGTCATCGTAGATCGATTGACGAAGGTGGCTAGATTTATACCAGTCAGGAAGGACGATTCAGTGGGGGTTCTGGTTCGGAAGTTTGTGGAGCAGTACATTCGCTATCATGGAGTACCCAGGACGATCGTGTCAGATCGGGACGGTCAGTTTACATCCAGGGAATGGCGGTCGGTTCAGGCATACTTGGGCACTCGACTGACTATTAGCACCGCCTTCCAACCTCAGACGGACGGGCAGACAGAGCGCACAAATCGGACACTGGAAGACCTGCTACGTCTATGCATCCTAGACCGAGGAGAGCCTTGGGAAAAGATGTTACCGATGGTGGAATTCTCGTACAACAACAGTCATCAGGCCAGCATAGGCATGGCCCCCTACGAGGCTCTATATGGACGGAAATGCAGAACCCCACTCTCTTGGATTCAGGACGAGGACCCGAAGGCTTTGGGATCGGATTTTGTTGAAGACACCGAGGCTCAGGTGAGGTTGATCAGGGACAGGATGTTAGAGGCACAGAGCAGGCAGGCCAAGTATTATGACGCCCGCCATCGTCAGGTGGAATTTCAGGTCGGGGACCGAGTGTTTTTGAAGATCCGGCCTATGCATGGAGTTTCTCGGATGCGTGGCCGAAGGAAGAAGCTCAGCCCCAGATATATGGGCCCTTACAGGATCCTGGAGCGGATAGGGGTCCTGGCTTACAGGCTGGAGTTGCCACCAGAGCTGGCAGCTCTGCATGATGTTTTCCACATATCCTCGCTGAGAAGGGCTCTACTACGCCCGAAGCAGCGGATTACGACCACCGAAGGGCCGGTAGCTTCGGACCGATCTGTTCACTTGGAGCCGGTGCGGATCGATGATAAAGGAGTACGGATCCTGCGACGCAAAAAGATTCCCTTAGTCAAGGTTCTGTGGAGAAACCACGGCCAAGAGGAGCATACTTGGGAGCCGCAGGATCTGATGCAACAGAAATATCCAGAGCTGTTTGGTCAGGTATACCTCTCAACCACTCAAGAAGTTTAAATTAATTACTTGACTTTAACAGGTAAGACTACTTTAGTAGGAGTAGGGGTTAATCTTCCTATTTAATAACAACTATAAGTTCATTTTCTTCGGTAAGAAGATTACCGTAGGCGAGATCGTGATTTCGAGGACGAAATCCTTTTTTTGACTTGTTGGATTTGTAACATCCCAATTTCAACTAGACCCCCCTAAGGGTGATTTTGGGCAAGGCTAGGTCAAGACCAACCCTAGGAAGACCTTGGGGACCAAGTGGGCCTAGGTAGGAGGATGAAAGCTACCATGGTCTGCAAATAGTAAAATTCAAAACAATAATTTAGAAGGACATTAGGGCTTCACCATGACTCCATGACCCCATCACAACATTATTAACCTAGCAAAGGGGGGGGGGGGGGTCAACCCAAGCTCAACCCCTTTTTCCTTTTAAGTTAACCACAATATAATGAAATATTATGGGTGGAAAGGGCTGCCAATAGGCTGGGGAGTCAGCATGGTCAGCTTTGGTGACTAGGAAAGAGAGAGAAAGCTTCATTCCATACTAATGAGGAGAGAGAAAAGGGGAAAGAGAGTTGAAGGAGGATATTGGCCAAGGAAAGGCCAATGGTCCCCATTGATGGCAGCATTCATCTCCTCCAGTGAAGGGGAGGAGTTTCCAGCCGTTTTCCTGGCTGTCAAGGGGCTGTTACAGCCTCCACCATCATGGCCGAAA
The DNA here is from genome assembly GCA_039583875.1 of Platanthera guangdongensis. Lineage (NCBI taxonomy): Eukaryota > Viridiplantae > Streptophyta > Magnoliopsida > Asparagales > Orchidaceae > Platanthera > Platanthera guangdongensis. The sequence goes on from CM077163.1 coordinate 98,294,577, forward strand.
CAAGCCTTTAATGGCCATGATGGCCATGGCAGTTTCTTCCATTCTTCTCCCCCTCTGATGTTTTAAACATCATCAGTGAGCTTGGAGAAGAATTTCCCAATCCTTAACTGAAGAAATCCGGCGAGTTTACTGGGAGATTGCAGAATTCCGATCGGCGGCGCCACCACCATGTCAACCCGCAGATCCGCTCGTCTCCAGGCCGCCAACAAGGTCCTCCTCCTCCTCTTTTCTCATGGGTAGATCTTAGGTTTCATTAGGGCCAAAGTTCGGGCACAATTGAGCCCGATCCAATTCGCAAAATTCATGGCTTTCGGCCGAAAATTTTATTGGTTGGATCGCCGGAATCCGCCCCTCCGGCGGCTGTGCCGCCGTCTGGCGATAGCCACCACCTCAACGGAGGTGATGGTGGCGGTGGCCGGCCGGGGAAGGGACTGGGTGGCCGGCGGCAGACGCTTGAAGTCGGCACAGGAAGAAGCAATCCTGGCCGTTGGCTCATCGGGGACGATAACCCAGCGCCGTCGATCTGCGCCAAGATTCGCGCGGCATCAAATCAGATACTTTAGGATTTAAATAAATATCATTTCATTTCTGTCACATTAGATGTATTTAATGTATTTAATTTTTAAAAATACTTAGGGACCCTGAATGGAAATCTGCCCAACATGAAAATTGTAGCTTCGGGTGTCTAGTTTGTAGCAAAAATTGCTTGGACCCTTTTGGGCCACTGGTTAGACCAGGGTACCCCTTTTTGGTAGGACCTATACCTAGGCCTAAACAGAAATTATTTTTGGTGCCCACACTTCATTCCTTGTCCAAACAAGTTGAAATTTGGGCAGTGAGAAAGTCTTAGTCATATCTAGAACCTGTCCAAAATTTAGAATTTTTGGAGAAAATGTTTCTATAGTTTTTAGAAAAATTTAATAAATCATGATTAATTTAATTATGTAACCTAATTAATTTAAAACTCCCCCAAATTTTGGTGGGTGGTCTTAGATGTCATGATAGGTATAGGGTTAAAACTTTAGCTCATTTGGAGATGTTTAGGATAGGTAATTTACCCACCCTATATATGACCTTATAAGGGTATTTTGGTCAAAAGCCACTATTTGATGGTTGAGTGGCCAAATTCCCTCATCAGAGGCTGAAATTTTGGCCACTGATATAATTTGACTTTTTACACTCACTTATGAAGTTTGGAGTGGTTTGGACTAGGGTAGCCCTAGAATTTTAGGGTAGGCCCTTTAGGGTAAATTACTAGGGTTTGAAGAATTTGGGGTCAAAAGACCTTGGATGGACTTGAAACTTGGGAATGATGTCCATAGGGTTACTATGGTCCTGTGGTTAAAATGTTAGGGCATTTGGAAGAATTTAAACCCCTTAAATCTATAACCCTAGTTTAGGTCACTAGCTTTGAAATCATAAGATCTAATACCAAAACTTTCTGAAAAGGGCTGAGTTTTTTAATGGGTAGTTGTTTAGGGTATATATATCTCTGGAAATTTTATAATAAATTTTGGATGAATATTTTTGGTACTTTATTCACAAAGTCATGTTTTACAATTTTCACTTAGGAATTTTTGGAGAAAAGTATACTTGATTTAAATCTGATGAAACTTAGTAAAGGGGGTTGTAATCATGGTACCCATCTCTGTAAAGTTTTATGAAATTTTTGAAGAATGATATTTATTAGTTGCTTCTTTAATTATTTAATTCTATGGAACTTTGGTAAATTTAATAATGACATTTAAGTGGTCTAAAAAATTTCAATTTCTTCATCATGATGTTTCTAGTTCCTTATGAAGCCCTAGTAATTTTTACATAATTATTGGAGACATATTTGTGGCACTTCCTTCATTATATTTGATCTTAGGAATTATTTTTAATAAATCCTTTAGAGGTCAAGAACTATCTGGAAAATTATGAAAATTGGCAACCAATAATATTTCTCTGTTAGTTAGTGAATAAAAATTTTAGGAGGCCATTACCTGAGAAAATCTTATGGTTCATGTTCAAATTGACTATGGCCTAGTTTTTGAGGAAAATTCAATAAATAGTAGATTAATTGGGAAAAATATGATTTTCTGACTTTAGACTATATTTATCATAATAGACCTCTGGTAAAATTTGTATAGTTATTGGAGGAGAATTTAGAGTATCACCTATTGAGTACATCATATTAGCTTAGGGAGGTCTGCAATTAGTAAAAACAGCAGAAATCAAATTAAAGTGCACAATGAGTTTAGGAAGTTGGAATAATGGGGCATTAGTCTGGTAGGTGAATTAGGTTTGTCATCAGAAGTGTAGATGAGTAGTGGAGGTTGGTTAGAGTTGTGTGGGGTTCGGGATCGACAAAGGATCACTCATCCTCGTTGAAAAGAAGGAGTCATATACACTTGGGTTAGAATTCAATTATAACCCTAAGGGATTGAGAGATTTGTGTAGTAACCAATAATAATAAGTGCCTTGCGAAAGGGAGCTTTGGGCGTAATCCCATCGTAGTTCCTAGTGCCTTCGAGAGCCCTTCACGGGGAATACCTTGGGCAGTCCTGGGCTAACGCAACTCATAGGAATAATGAAACTTCAAGAGTAACTAGAATAATTAGGGTTTCACTCTCACACACCCCGAGGTTACGGGAAGTAATTTTGGCTAGATGATCAAGCAGTAGGCTCGGTCGTTGTGGTAAGAGGGCAGGATGGCCCGGTGAGCTTCGGCTCGGTGTTGGTACGTAAATTTGCATGTGCATAAAAGGAATGAAATTAAGGTGGTGCGTCTTCGGTATTGGAGGATCTTAGCACAGACACCAATACGTTGACTCGGCAAGTGTTGTGATAGCACTTCGCCAACAGAAGTCCGGTGCGCCAGCCGGCAAGAGTACGCAGGAGTCCGCTTAGTGCACCAGCGTTGAGGCGTACGATAGGTCTGACCAGTAGTGCTATACTGGTTTAGAGGTGGGCGAGGCCCAACCCACCGCTTCCGTCTGCCACTACGGAGGTATCCTGGGAGGTGAGGCTCCAGAAAGGGGGAACTAAAGGTCTGTGTGCACAGAGTCGGGTGTGTGTGTTGCACTTGCTTGATCCATCATACCCACTTGCATGTCATAGCATAAGCGATTCATTTAACACTTTGACACCTAAAATATAAGTGGTATGGGACACTTATACATTAGGCCCTGCAAAACGACCCCTTGGTCTATAAGCTTGTGTGGGCAAGTTTATAAATTAAGGTTAATTTTCTTTACATATATATATTGCTGTTAATAACCGACACCCCAACGTATAAATTGGTATGAGACTCTTTATACGATGGAAGCCTTGCAAAAGACCCCTTGCTTATATGTACCCATATAAGTTAAGGTTACTTTACTTTACTTGTTTACAAATATGTTTAGTTACTATATAAATTGCTAGTTTTAGGTCCACCGTCACCTGCATTTGATATACTCTCCACTTTCAAGTCCTCCCTTTCTTCCTCTCCGCTCGGTGCCTAGGAGCCATGGGGGAAGGGGTGGGGGATGATAGGACTTAGTCTTTTAGACTAACGGTTTTCGAACCTCATCATTTAGGGGATCGCGGAGCCCAGATTGGAGGAGCAGCCCCAGAGGTCGACACGCTTGGAGATAGGGCAGTCTAGCACAGGAGTTCAGACAGCTGGGACCGTGAGGCCCTTACTCTAGTAGTGTTTATTTTATTTCCACATGAGAGATCTTGTGGTGAGGAATTGTTGTATCGGGCATAAGCCCTTATTTACAGTGCTTGGTTTTGTGACTCTCCCATCGTGGAGATATTTTACTTGATGTGATATTTCTGTGGACTTTTACTTAGAGTTTTGCTTCGCATGTTATTACTCTAATTTTGTTACTATGCTGCGATCGAATTGGCCGGCAGAAACGACGTTTTGTGGTGATGACGCTTCCGGGCGAGAAGGTGTCACCGCAAAGCGGCGGTTCTGGGCATAAGACCCTGTGTTTTTTTTAAAAAAAAATGGGGTCTTACATCCACCACCTCGGCAGCATGCTCTTGCCTTCCACCAGATCTTGCCTGTCCAGTTGGTTGTGCTTGTAACACTGCAAGCACTGTCTCCGCTACCACCCGTATAGCCTCTGCCGAGGGAGGCATCGGCGCTTCCACGGGTGCTGCACTTTCATCCGACCGCTGGGGCTCAGACGGCCCAGCTCCATCCCTCGCCACCTATCAATGTACAGAACACCATTAAATTCTTCCAAATCATAACGGTACTGGTACATTGCCTACACCCTCACGCACATCATGTGCATGACATACATTCCTAGTGGACATTCATGAGTTCATTTATGGTCTCTCCTCCCAAACAATCTCAACCTGCACTTTATAACGCCCCCACCTGTCACATGACATATAACGGTGGGTCCGGCCGGGGCCCCATGCCATATAGCACAGACAAGCGAAGGAATCACGTGTGGAAATCAAAATCTATGCGTGTCCTTAACTCATTCCATTCTAGCGCAACATTTTTCTTGTTAGCATGAACTCAAACCAGAATGTCCACCCACATATAAATACCACATTTATATATAAAAACACCAGGAATGTATACAACTCACACACCCTGGCCTTATGGCCTTACAAGTTCCTCTTTACATAGCAACAAGTTCGTACATCGGCACGCAGGCCGGCCACACATGAAATCCAACCACGACTCTGCACATAGTCTTCAAGGACTAAGAACACCAGGCTAGCCAATCCACTTATCCTTTCCAAACCGCAGCACCTGCAAGTCATCATCCAAGCCAACACAGAAAACAAAGTAACGGTCAGCATTGCTGACCCATTATAACGACCCTACCCCCTACCCGGGGTAGTGGTTCCTTCCCTGTATACAGTGCTTCCTTCCTCATCAAGCATCAACAAACATCACCAAATCACATCATAGTTAGATCATTCTCTTTATGCCACTAACAAACACATCACATCACAAATGCTGGAGTCCACCAACGCTCCGTGCACTCAGGGCACCTTCTTGGCGTACCGGAATCCACCGTCGTACACCGCTGTCTCTCGAGGTTTTAACTTGTTGGTTGACTGGCCCTAGTCCACCAGCTCGCAGGCTGGCGACATCCCGCCCAAGCCACTCAGAGGTCCATCCTCACAGCATCACAAACAGAGCAGACCGACCCACACTCCGTGGTGTAGCAAGCCGGGTTTATCTAAGCTCCCCAGGCATTGTCTACCCATCGATTCGCCTCCTAATCCGATCGACCCACACCATGTGGTGCAGCAACCCGGGTTTAACTCGGCTCCCCTAGCATTGCCGCCCATCGATCCCTTCCTTAACTAGATCAACCCACCCTAGTGGTGTAACAGGTCGGGTTTATCACGAGCTCCCCAGGCGTGCTACCAATTGATCATCTCATAACCAGGAGCTTCACCAAAGCCTCCTCACAAGCAGTACATCCATACATTCATCACAACAAAAATCCATTTTGCACATCATCAAAGTCACGGAGTCTTCTCCGGTTTACCCCTGAACATCACCAATCCAGACTACCGGTCCAGATGGGCTTCACACAGCATGCCTACGCCGTACTTGATAATTCCGGCTCTAGATGCAGACTTAACAAAGGAATCACTTCCGCGATCCACCTCTTGGTGGAGGATTCCAAGCACATGTATAGAGAAAGGACTTCGATGTCCAAGAAGGAGATTGTTACCCTTGAAGATCGCTTCGGCGCCATGAAGTAGCCGGATGGAGATCACCGCCTCGGCTCTGCCTTCACGAATCCGCTCTCGGATCTTCGTTCCGCACTCCGCAGCTCCTACAGCAGCTGGAAGACTCCTCCCTTCTCTCTCCCTTAGGCCTTTCTTCTCTCTCCCTTAGAATGGAAATGAAGAAGAAGAAGGAGAAGAAGATAATTGGATTTATCTTCTAATTCTCGGCCTTCCCAACACCTGGACAAAGCCCAGCCACTGGATCCAGGAAGAGGGAAACAAACGGCTTAGATCTGGCCAGAAAACCCTGAACACGGCCTGACACGCCCTGTGACACGCCCGTGTCACAGGTCGTGTCCCCCTAAGCGGCAGACAACTGACTCAATCCAACCAGTACAAACCCGTGTGACACGCCCGTGTCACGGCCGTGTACCCGACACGCCCTCAGACACGCCCGTGTCTGAGGCCGTGTTCCTCAACAGAAATAATCCCAAATCAACCCGAGACTTCACACGGCCTGGCACACGGCTTGGCACACGCCCGTGTTCCTTGCCGTGTGCACCAGGACACACCCGTGTCCCGCAAACACGCCCTAACCCGAGACGTCGAGCTGAATTCGACGGCCACTGACACGCCCTGTGACATGCTCGTGTCACAGGCCGTGTCCTCACTGGAACTCGATACTCGACGATCATCGACTAACACTCGTCGAGCATTCGACACGGCATCCGACACGGCCGTGTCCTGGGCCGTGTGCCCCCTCTCGACGATGTCGAGCGAAAATCGTCGACACCAAGTCCAATCGTCGACACAACCTCGACACGCCCTGCGACACGCCCGTGTCGCAGGCCGTGTCAACTGACACGCCCTGGGACACGCCCGTGTCCCAGGCCGTGTCACCCATGCCTGAACCCGATTTTGCTCAAAATGATCCTCTTGACTTCGGGGTGTTACATGCTCACTCTTTCTTTTGCAGAGATTAACAGATATTTGCAAGTTTCCTTCAGATACTTGCAACTTAGTTTCTTTTTACACTAGCCGTTCACTCTTCCTTTTGCAGAGATTAACAGATATTTGCAAATTTTCTTCAGGTACTTGCAATTTATATTTCTATCATATCTGCATCTAACTCCTCTTTTGCAGAGATTAACAGATATTTGCAAGTTCCCCTCAAGTACTTGCAACTTACTTTTCTTTCACATATGCTGCTTACTCTTCCTTTTATAGAGGTTAACAGGTGCTTGCAAACTTTCTTCAGGTACTTACAAGTCATTTTCCTTCTACACTTCCTCTCATCTTTTTTTTTTCCAGAGACTCAATGAAAGCTATTCACGTCTTTTTTTTGCAAAAGCAATTCAAGTACATTTAATATGTGCCGCTTTTTGCCTGCGTTAACTTTTACTTTGCAGGAAAAAGATAGGTATTGGCAAACCTTTTCTGAGGAGAGACATCAGGTTTTATCTCTCCTTGCTTCTTATTTTCCAAGGGGAGGATCACAATTTTCGTGGGTCTCCTACTTTTTTGAAGTTCCATTCGGGACTTAAAAATGTGCGGGGATTATATTAACCTAGAAATCGGCGATCCCACCCAAGGTAGCCAGTTTGCAAGTCGCGGCCTGCTCCAAGTTCCCTCTGAAGGTCGCGGCCTGTCTCAGCCCCCTTTTCTGAGTTTGGTGGATAGACTTCTCTATCCACTGAGGCCGCACGGCTAGGGAGTCCTCCCAGGTCTAACCGCCCAGGTTGCGCAACAGCGCTTGTTATGCATTGGCTGTGGACTGCTTTCACAGTCCGCCCCTGTAGGCCGCGCAGTTAGATTAGTTAATCGCCCAATAGTTTGCTCTATTCAACATGTGTGGACTACCCAACTAAGTGGCAGACTCACATATATATCTGCCCAGACCGCTCGATAACTGCATGCTCAGCAAGAGGCATGGTCTGCACTTCAGCTCTCTCCTGCAGGTCGCCCGGCTAGCAAGGCTGCGTCATCGCCTGGAGACTGCCTTTCTTCTACAGGTGCAGATAGCTCTCCGCTACATACCAGTCCGCCAAGACTTATGGGACCTGCATCCAGGTTGCCCAACAGTACAAGACAAGCTTCAGGTCGCCAGGCAGGTGACAACTCCTCAGGTCACCCAAGCGACAAGTGTTAGGCCGCTCAGCAAGGGCGACAAGCCTGTCCATCTAAAAGGAGATGAACTCGCTCCACCAGCATGGGAGACCTGCTCCTTCTATTCAATGGAAGGTGGCAGAATCAGTCTTCAGTCCACCAACGGTAGGTGGACTTTCTCCTCCCTCCAGCTCTCTATAAACCCACACAACATCCAGCAGACTCTACTTCAGTCGGCCAGAAGATGGCCAACTCGCTCCACCAGCAGGGGCATCCTACTTATTCAGTCCGCCAGGTCACCATGTGGGAAAACCACCCTTCAGTCTGCCAGTAGGTGGCAGACTCGGTCTCTGTTGAAATTTATGAAGTGGAAGTGGGTGTTGGACAGGTCGGGCGGTCTAAGCAGCCTGTGCGGACTGAGTCCACGACCTGGGCGGACTCTTGGTGCGGCCTGGTGACTGGCTGTCTTGGTGGCTTGGATGTTCTTGAGGAGCGGCTTGTGTGGCCTTGTGTGCGGCTTGATGTGCGGCCTAGGCGGTCTGCTATGCGACTTGGCTAGGCTATGGCAAAGGTTGAGCATCTAGTGAAGCGGTCTGAGCGGACTGCAGTTCGCGGGCGGAAGGATGTGATGATCTGTGACCTTGTGGTTTTGCAAGCTTGTTATCCAGTGGTTTGGGAGTTCTTCCACAGGAGGCTTGGCGAACTGGCGAGTTTGCGGTGTCTGCTGTTGCAGACTAGCCTTGGAGTTCGGATGTGGCTTTTGCTGAGCTCAGGTGGTGCAGTGATGTTCTGCTGTGGAGGACTGCATGGACTGGTATTGGAGTCCGGCAGGTGACCGTTGTGGAGAGCTGTGCGGGTAGAGCTTGCGGACTCTGCCCTTTTTCGTGCTTTGGCGACCGCGGAGTCCGCTTCTGTGTGGACGGTGCCTTGCTTCTTGCCAAGATATCCATGATGAAGTGGATGTTACCCATCCTGGGGAGGACTGTCCTATTGGTTGGCGGTCTGGAGCTTTTGTGTCCGCCGTGCTCGCGACACTGCTTGGTGGGCTGCTGGACTTGGTCATTTTCTACGACATGTTCTCGGTGTCCGCAGTGTCCGCAGTGTTCGCAGAGTCCGCTGTTGACCGGGCGGACTGCATGTTGGTCGTGGACTCTTGGCGGGGTGGCGTTGTTTGCCGAGCTTTGCGGACTGTCTCCTGATTCTGCGTGATATGGTATTGCGGGCTATTGCAGCTTGTGTTCCGGGGGTGTCCGAGTGCTGTTTTGGGTGGCGGTCTAGCGTTTTTTGCTTTGGGCGGACTGGCTTTGTGTCGGTGTTTGGCAGGTCGGTAGCATGTGAGTCCGCATAGAGGCTGATTGGCTTTTTTTTGTTCTAGCTCCTGGAGGTATGGTCTGGTCAAGTCCGTGCGGACTTGGCGGACTGGGTTGAGTTAGCGGGTGGGCTGGGGAGGTGATTCTATTCACTAGGGTGGTGACCACACTCCTCATCTCGCATATAAATAGAACCCCCCGACACGTCTACAACAATGGAGTGAATAGTAAGTTGGGCTTGGGCAAGTGTTGTGGTCTGCGGTATTCTGTCCGCGCAGATTGAGTAGTGCTGACGGAGTGCTGTGTGCAGGTCGCGCGGTTAGCTTCAAGGAGCCAGGAGTTGGGCATTGAAGTGTGCGGTCTCTGCGGTCTCAGCTGGTCACTTCGGCGGCTTGTTAGTTTTCTGCTTCAGCTTGTTCAAGTGGCAATAACCTGTTCGCTGGTCTCAGGTGGGTAGGCAGTCTATTCCTCAGTTCTTCAGCAGGCATCGAATAACGGTGTGTCTGCTTGACATCGTGGTTTCAGCGGAATCCGTGTGCTATTCATCTTGTAGGAGTTGCAGCTCGGGCGGCTTCAGCATCCTTTTGCGGACTAGGCGGTTTCGGCGGTCTCCAGTGCTGTCCACCCGACTTGTTTTGTTCTTTCTGTTTGTAGCTTGAGTACTAGCGAAATCATGTCTCTCTATGTATACCTCGACTTGTAAAGAAGTGTGAATGAATATAAGACCTGCTTGTTCTTCCATTTGTGGTTGGTGTTAAACTTGCTCCTTGTGTTTCCGCATGATCAAAGTGTGAACTTGGTAGTTCTGAGAATATTAATTTGGCTTTAGGTTACCTTGCTGACCGCTTTGACAAAATTTAATAGTCTTTGTCCACCTGAGGAGGGACTTGGTAGCAGGACCGACAACTCTTCTCTAGACTGCACAACACAATGCAGATTCAACTGCAACCCACAAGGAGGAGGTGTACTCGCTTCACCCAACAATATGCGCTACTTGGTCTATTCAGGTCGCCAAGCTCTTGTCGCCCAACAACAGTCTGGCAGTTGGCCGTTTGGGCAGCTGTGCGAGGATTGCTTGCGGACTCTGCCTTACTCTGAGAAGTGTTGGTGATCTGCTTTGGGTGTTGGTGGACTGAGCCTTGTCCTCCGAGCTCGCGCTAGGCCTTTGGTGATTTACTGGACTTGGTCACATTCTGTGACAAGGCCAGTGTGTCTGCAGTATCCGCCAAGTCTGCTGTTGACCGGGCGGACAACCTTTTGGTCGTGGACTTGTGGCGTATGGAGGCTTTGGTCTTGTACGGTGCAGACTGCCTCTTTTGTGTGCGGACTGCTGCTGAAGGGGTTGTGGTTGTCCATATGTGATGATGTTGCGGACTGTGCAGACTGTACCTTGTCAGCATAGTGTGATGCAACTCTGCCTAGTTATGATCATCTGTATTGCTCTTGGCGGTTTTCTTGGAAATCTGGCAAAGTCCTTGTGGACTCAGCGGACGGGTGTTTTGCTAGTACGCGAGCTGGGGTGGTGACTCTATTCACTAGGGTGGTGAACAAACTACTCACCTCACCTATAAATAGACCCCCCCCCTGAACGTCTACAGTAACTGAGTAAACAGTAAGTTGGGCTTGGTCTAGTGTTGCAGTCTGTGGTTTTCTGTCCGCACGGGTTGAGTAGAGCTGACAGTTTGCTGTGTGCAAGTCGCGCGGCTAGCTTCAAGGAGCCAGGAGTTGGGCATTAAAGTGTGTGGTCTCTGCGGTCTCAGCTGGTCGCTTCGGTAGCTTGTTAGTTTTCTGCTTCAGCTTGTTCAAGTGCCAATAACCTGTCCGCCGGTCTCAGGTGGGTAGGCGGTCTGTTCCTCAGTTCTTCAGCAGGCAGCGAATAATGGTGTGTCCGCTTGACCTCGCGGTCTCGGTGGACTCTGTGTGCTATTTGGCTTGTAGCAGTTGCAGCTCGGGCGGCTTCGACATCCTTTGGTTGACTAGGTGGTCTCGGCGGTCTCCAGTGCTGTCCGCCCGGCTTGTTTTGTTCTTTCTGTTTGTAGCTTAAGTACTAGAGAAATCATGTCTCGCTACGTATACCTCGCCTTGTAAAAACGTGTGAATGAATATAAGACCTACTTGTTCTTCCATTTGTGGTTGGTGTTAAACTTGCTCCTTGGGTTGCCGCATGATCAAAGTGTGAACTGGGTAGTTCTGAGAATATTAATTTGGCTTTAGGCTACCTTACTGACCGCTTTGAGAAAATTTAACATGGTATCAGAGGGTGTTTCAGTTTATTGAGAGGTGCTCAACCAGTGTTGTTGCTCTGTGCTTGAGTGGTGATCAACCTATGTTGGTGCTCTGTGCTTCTGGAAGTTAGCTTAACTAACGGTTGTTGCAATGCAAGTAAGCTATGCAAGAGGTCTTGGCATTGAACTCTTAAGGTCGACTAACTTCCAGAAGTGGAAGTCGTGCATGAAGAGTTACCTTCTGGGTGAGGAGCTATGGGAGGTCGTCGGTGGTGACGACAGACAGGAAGTGACTGCTATATTTGGCACTGTTGAGCAGGTGAGGCTCTGGAGGAAAACAAATGCAAAGGCAGAGTTTGTTCTCAAGAGGGCCGTGTCAACCGAACTATTTGATCACATCATTGGATGTGAGTCTGCTGCTGACATTTGGACAACCATTGATGAGTTGTTCAATAGGAAGAATGTGGCAAGACTTCAGTTTCTAGAGAATGAGTTGGCCAGGACAACTCAAGGAGACCTGACTATCTCTAAATACTTCTTGATGATAAAGAGACTGTGTGCAAAGATATCAGCGCTTCATCTTGATGAGCCTATCTATGAGGCCATGTTGAAAAGGCGCAAAATCCGCGGCTTGTGGAAGGAGTATGTTGCATTTGTGACATCAGTTCAGGGCTGGGCCACTCAACCATCTTTGTTGGAGCTTGAGAATCTGCTTGCTTCACAGGAAAGCTTGGAAGGGCAGATGGCTGGAGTCACTGTCTCTGAGGAGAGTAGTGAAGCACTCTTCACGGGCAAGAAGAAGAAGGGATGGGAAGGGAAGAAGAAGACGACCGCTGCTGAAAATGAGCCTTCAACTTCTCATCAGTCAGAGAGGAGCGCTGCTCCTAAGAAGGATTGGAAGAAGAATCTGAAGTGCTACAGGTGTCATCAGCCGGGACACTTCAAGCGTGACTGCAAGGTCAAACTGCAGCCTGGGCATGCTGCAGGTAAGGATGAATCTTGCTCTAAGAGTGAGGAAGCTGGATGGGTCGGAGCCTTCATGACGGACACTTGTGTCCGTGCCTTGTCTGCTGTCGACTTCAACAATGATTGGATCATGGACTCCGGGTGTGGTCATCACCTCATCGGAGACAAGTCGAAGTTCTCTTTTCTGCAAGCCTACTCAGGTAATGAAGCTATTATAACTGCTGATAATACTGTTTATGCAGTTGAGAAAGAGGGGGTTGTGTCTTTTGGTAGTGATAAGGGGACACTCACGTTAAGGAGTGTGTATCACGTACCGGGCATGAAGAAGAACCTCTTCTCTGTAACCAATGTGGTCGACGCGGGTTATCATGTTCTGTTTGGGCCAACAGAAGTGAAGTTCCTTCGCAACGTATCAGCGGTTAAGGCTGATGTTGCTCATATTGGGAGGAGAGTTAAGAACTTGTTTGTTCTTGCTACTAACTCTTATGTTGATCGGATGAGAGCAAACTATAGCGCTCCTATTTTGGAATGCAAGGCTAGGGCATGTAGGAATGGATAAGCTGAAGGCTATGGCTAACAGAAGCCTTGTAAGAGGCTTGCCTAAGCTTTCTTCAGTTGGTGACGGTCACATTTGTGCGGGATGTCAGTACGACAATGCTCATTGCGTTCCGTTTGATAAATCACAAACGAGGAGCAAGAGACCATTGGAGTGCATCCTTGGAGACTTGATGGGACCAACCGTCACTGCCAGCCTTGGTGGGAGCAGATACATGCTCGTTCAGATTGATGACTACTAAAGATACACTTGGGTATATTTCTTGAAGGAGAAGTCTGAAGACGTTAGGTTGTTTGTGGAGTTCAAGGAGTTGGTGGAGGGCCGGCTTGGCCTGCGGATCAAAAAGCTTAGAATAGATAACGGTGGTGAGTTTATCTCCTCCGAGTTTTGTAACTTCTGCAGGAAGTACGGGATCCAACGAGAGTTCACTTGTGCTCACACTCTATAACAAAATGGAGTAGCGGAGCGGAAGATCCGTCATCTGACGGAGACTTGCAAATGTTGGCTTCATGCGAAAGACATTCCAAGGTCCTTCTGGGCAGAGGGGATGTCTTGTGCCTCTTACGTCATCAATCGGATGCCGCTTAGCCCGATAAACATGAAGACTCCTTTTGAGTTTGAAAGTGTAGCTAGATCTGATATACTCTAGAGGGGGGGGGGGGTGGGGTGAATAGAGTATATGGTGATTTTAAAACTTTTACAACTGCTGTTGTATTTTAGGTGTGTGTGTCTGTGTGCAGCAAATACAATAAACCAGAAAGAAGCAAAGGACTAATCACAACACAATCATAGAGCAAGGCCAGAAAATAAAAGGAAAAGAAAGCAACCAGACGACACAAGAATTTTATAGTGGTTCCCCAAATCTGGGTAGTCCACTCTTCTACCACCCTGGTAGGAATCCACTGCAGGAAGGGGTTGATCAGGTGTCCTGGCACCAATGGGGTTTTGATCAGGTTCCCAAAAACCAAACCCTCAAGTCTTTTGGAGGGATACTTGCAACCAGAATAATTTTGAAGGGAATTAAAACCCTGTACAGAGGTGGAGTGTGAGAGTGATGAGCTCTTCTCTTTCTCAAGTCAAATGAGAAGACTTGTGGAATGTTGTTTAGCAGCTTTGCTCTCCCTGAGATGTAGAATGGTTCAGGAAGAATACTGGAGCACTGCTTCAGGGTGATAGGTCTTCAAAGACCTAGAATTCCAGGTCCAGAGAGAGTCTTCAGGAACTTCTTGCAACTGATATGACTATATTATTTTGAAGTTCTCCTGAGTAAAAGCAGATGAAGAAGGCTCTTGATATTGATGTAATGTTCTTCTTCTTCTTCTTCTAAATCAATTTCTCTCTGGGCCAAGAATGAATTATTTTTCTTGTGTTGTCTGAATCACTGTCTATCTTCTTCTTGTTGTTGTCTGGTGTTCTGTACTTGTTGTATTACTTCTGGTTTTTTGTGTATCTCTGTCTGTCATGGAGAGCATTCGAATTTTTGAATGTCGAGCAGTAATGACAGACGGCTTGGAAAGGAAGCAGCAATTAATTATTTCCCCAACTATTTCCATGGGAAAACAGCATGTAATAATCCAGAATTAACTGCGCATCCTAACGATAGTATACTATGAAAAACTGCCATTAATTGTCCAGGAATCAGCGCCATGGAATGAGACGGGAACGGAAGAAGACCTAGTCTGGAATCGTCGACCGAAGAACAGAATTCGTCGAGCTGAGTCTTGAATTCGTCGAGCTAAGCTGAGTTCGTCGAGCTGAGCTGGGTTCGTCGAGCTGAGCTGAGTTCGTCGAGCTGACAGTCTTCATTCGTTGAATAGACAATCTTCAATATCAGACAAACATTATTTGTTGAGCAGAGAACCAAATTCGTCGAGCTGAGAATAAACTTCGTCGACCTGAGAAAAGTTCTGGACTTGGACGAAATACTTTGCATCTACTGAAATGCTGTGTCGACACAAATTGGTGTCGACAGATTGATCTTAGTGTCGACATAACTCCTCTGGTGTCGACAGATTGGTCTAGGTGTCGACACAACTCCTCTGGTGTCGACAGATGCTGATGTCGACTGAAATCCTGGGTGTCGACACAAATCGTCTGGTGTCGACACAAGCCCTAAGTGTCGACACAGATTCTCTGAGCACAATAATCGTCGAGTAGAGATTAGCATTTGTCGACCTGAGAAGCTATGAACTTGAGTTCCAAGTTCGTCGAGCTCGGAATATAATTCGTCGACCGAAGCATGGAGCTGGACTTAGAGAAATTTGAAGTAGTCCTGAGAATTCTTGAAGTAGAACCTGGTGTTCGTCGAGCAAAGAACAAAGTTCGTCGAGCTCAGTACTGCGAATTGTCTCACGATCGTCGAGCGCACAACTTCCTTCGTCGAGCTGAGTTCGACGAACGTCGAACTCATTTAACTTAGTCTGAAAAACTGATAGTTCTGGAGTTCCTGATGGTCTTGAAGAAGGCTGGTCCATCTGAAGTTGAGATAGAGGACTGTCCTAGACTCTAAGACACAAACTTGACCCAGACTATACATGATGGGTCACATCCTAAGTCAGTGAACCTAGCCCAAATCAACTAGGGATCCAACAATCTCCCCCTATTTGGGTGAGGTCACTAACAGAAACTCCAAGCAAAGAACAAACAGAAAAACAAAGCAAAATTAAGAGATATATCTGGCAGAGAATTTACAACACATGCAACAGATATATATATACATACTGGCTTTGTTTTAATGCAAAATATAGAATGAAACAGAAGCAGAAATGAAAAGAAAACACAAAATTACTTCTCTGATTTCTTCTGTTTTGGCTTGACTTCTGCTGCTTTATCTCCTGGCTTCTTGAAAATGATTTCCCTATTGAGATCTAAAGCTTGAGCCTTGGTCATAGTCATGTCAGCTGCCCCTATGATGTTCAGTGAAGTGGCTCTGGGGACAACTGCTTCTGGGTGAAGATTCATGTATTCATCAACATTGAGTAGCTTGTTTGCTTTCCCAAATCTTTTTAGTTCATCTCTCCTGTACTGAGACATAGTAGTTAAGCCTATTGTGTCCTTGCCTTCAGCTTTAGCATTATTGATTAGAGATAAGCCAATGATTTCTTGGAATCTTGCCATTCTAGCTGTGTTGGCTGTTTCTGGATCTTCAGGAGGAGAATATGGCCTTTCAGCTTCATGTTCCTTAGATTCCTGGTGCTGCTGCTGTTGTTGTTGATGGTGTTGACTACCTGAAGATGGGGGTCTTGGCTGACTACTACTAGAGGATCTCCGTGTTTGTCTCTAATAAGTTTGAATAGGAGCAGATCTTTGAGAGCTTGAGCCAGAGGCACCTGCTGCTCGAGGAGGAGGAGGAGGAGGATCCTTTCTGTATCTATGCACTAGGGGAGGAGAGTATCTCCTACTCCTCTTCCTCACTTTTTGCTGGTTCTTAGATAACCACATCCATGCAGGCATCCCTTTGTAAGGAGCAACATTATGCAGAATATAATATGGAGTGTCTACAGTGGGATTAGGCTTGGGAGCAGGAGGAGGAGGAGCCTTCCTTTTCTTAGAGAGCAACTTCTTTTCCTTTTTAGCAGCCTCCTCATCTGATTCATCATCATCTTCATCAGAAATTGAACTCTGAGTGTTATCATATAAAGCATTCAGCTTCCTCAGAGTGGTATCAGGAATGGTAAGAGGTTTTTCTTGAGGGGAAATAGAAGGTGCAGAGGGAGAAGGTTCAACAGCAGTAGAGACAGAACTTGCAGCTGCTGCCTTGTTCTCTTCCTCAATGTCTGCCAGAATAAGCTCATCCAGATCAGGCATGGGAGAATCATCCATGACAAAATCTAGGATAGGGCAGATGTCTGGAATATACATAGGAGTTGGAACAGTAGAGGGAGCAGCAAAGGATGCACAAAGTTGCCTGGCAACTGCTGGATTTGCTGGAGAGGTATACTGAACAATAGCTAAATATGGCTTAGCAATCTCTATTGAAGGAAGCTTCATTTATACAGGATTAAAGATCTGAAGTATTGCAGATAAATTAACTGTGGGATTTATAAGAAAATCACCAGCAGTTGTTATTGAATCTACTGACTCATCAAAGCTACTGTCAGTCTCCATGAATTGAATAAAATCTATTGCTGTATCTGTAACTGCAAGTGCATTATCAAGCACTGAATCAACTATATCTGTAGTGTCAAGAACTGTATCTGCAGTATCTGTATCTGTATCAACTCTATCCACTTCTGCAGCTGCTGCACCAGCTTCATCATGGAGCATCTCCCCCTGCCTGGGTTCAGGAGAACCTGGAGCCAGGCCCCTGAATGAAGAGGGGGCAGCAGAGAGGGCTGAGATTTGGGTAGAGAAAGAATCAATGGAATTCACCAGAGGTGTAATAGCCTCTGTGATGAGTGATTTGATAAGAGGAGTCAGAAGAGAGATGATGGTGGGAATGGTGGAAGAATCCATAGGTGGAGAAAGAATAGTAGAGGAGGAAAGAAGAATATGTGGAGGGGATAAGGGACGGAGAACAGGTTGTGGTTCAGTGGGTATGGTGTAGGATGGAATAGTTGAAAGGTGTGGTGGAAGAGGGGATTGAGGAGGTGAGGGAATATGTGTTTCAGTGGGGGAAACTGGAGGTGTAGGCATTTGATGTTGAGGTGGAGTCAATTGAGGTTGAGGAGGAGTGGGAAGAGATTTGGTAGGGGGAATGACCTCTTCAGAGTCAGGGTGAGGAGTGACCTTGACGGTCCTAGTGCTCTCAGAAGCATTGATGGAGGAGGAGGAACCCTTGGAGGGTTTGGAGATTGTCCTCTCCCATTGGCCAAACAAGGCGCAGGTGAGGCGCTTGCTGGCATTGATGAATGTGGTCGGGGAGACCAAACATTCACTGGCCTTTTCCTGGAGGAAAATCCCCAGGATTCTGCCGTAGAAGACTTCCTTCTTCCTAGTTCTTTTCTTGATAAGGTCAAAGAAAACCATGCCCCAATCAACCTGACGCTTGTTGAGTACTGCGCACATGATCAGGAATTGATGGCGATAGAGTCCCAAATGGCCTTGTTTTCTTCTGGAATCCTTGTCCCTGCCCTTGTCCTTTTTCTGATTCTCTAGGCATTCTGAAATATAGTGCCCTGGATTTCTGCATCCAAAACACACAACCTCCTTAGTTGGTGTCTTGTCATATTTGGGTTTATCATCCTGCCTGGATGATTTACTTCTAAAGTCCTTTCTTGCCATTTTGTAGAATCTTTTGGCAAAGAGGCTCATTAACTCTTCATTGGAGGTAGATGTTTCACTGTCTTCAGAAGCTTTGAGGGCCAAACTGTGCTCCTTCCTAACTGGGGTAGTTGCCTTCTGTTCTGCTGCCTCTCTTGATTTGACAAGCTGCTCATATGACTTCAGCTTGCCTACCAGAGATTCTGTTGAGATCTCATTGAGGCTTCTGGCTTCTTTGATTGGCCAGATTCTTGAGTCCCATGAACTGGGGAAACACATCAATATCTTGTCATTCACCTCAGTTAAGGTGATGTCCTTGTCAAGAGTCTTGAGTTCACTAATGATTGAACTTAATCTATTGTACATCTCAGCCACTGATTCTGTCTCATCCTTTTTGAAATTCTCATAGAAAAATGAGACTGGATCTCCTATCCTTTCTTTCATCAGCTGAGCCTGCTACCATTTGATTGAGAGAGTCCCAAATGGCCTTGGCTGAGGTGCACTCAGCCACCTTATGAAATATGTCATCTGACATTGTTTGGGCCAGAATATTCATAGCCTTTGCATCAGCCATCTTGGCTTTCTTGTAGGCTTCAGTATTGTCTGGAGGTGGTACTGCACTCAGATTAGTTGATGTGCTGGCAAAAGTTGTAGGAGCTGGAGGAACACCTATTGAAATGACAGAAAAATATCCTCATCAATGGAGTTCATATATAATCTGATTCTTGCCTTCCAGATGGCAAACTTGTTAAGATTGCACACTGGAGGTCTGATGCTTGTATAATCATTGTTTTGGGCCATGTCTGTGAGAACAAAATCTAATAATAGAATAAAAACAAAGAGATCTAACTAAGGGATCTTTGGGTTCAGGTGTTAGCATGTACAACCAATCAGGTATGGTATGTTTAACCAACCTCGCTCTGATACCAATTGAAAGTGTAGCTAGATCTGATATACTCTAGAGGGGGGGGGGGGTGAATAGAGTATATGGTGATTTTAAAACTTTTACAACTGCTGTTGTATTTTAGATGTGTGTGTGTGTGTGTAGCAAATACAATAAACCAGAAAGCAGCAAATGACTAATCACAGCACAATCACAGAGCAAGGCCAGAAAACAAAATGAAAAGAAAGCAACCAGACGACACAAGAATTTTATAGTGGTTCCCCAAATCTGGGTAGTCCACTCTTCTACCATCCTGGTAGGAATCCACTGTAGGAAGGGGTTGATCAGGTGTCCTGGCACCAATGGGGTTTTGATCAGGTTCCCAAAAACCAAACCCTCAAGTCTTTTGGAGGGAGACTTGCAACCAGAATAATTTTGGAGGGAATTAAAACCCTGTACAGAGGTGGAGTGTGAGAGTGATGAGGTCTTCTCTTTCTCAAGTCAAATGAGAAGACTTGTGGAATGTTGTTTAGCAGCTTTGCCCCCCCTGAGATGTAGAATAGTTCAGGAAGAATACTGGAGAACTGCTTCAGGGTGATAGGTCTTCAAAGACCTAGAATTCCAGGTCCAGAGAGAGTCTTCAGGAACTTCTTGCAACTGATATGACTGTATTGTTTTGAAGTTCTCCTGAGTAAAAACAGATGAAGAAGGCTCTTGATATTGATGTAATGTTCTTCTTCTTCTTCTAAATCAATTTCTCTCTGGGCCAAGAATGAATTCTTTTTCTTGTGTTGTCTGAATCACTGTCTATCTTCTTCTTGTTGTTGTCTGATGTTCTGTACTTGTTGTATTACTTTTATTTTTTTTGTGTATCTCTGTCTGTCATGGAGAGCATTCGAATTTTTGAATGTCGAGCAGTAATGACAGACGGCCTGGAAAGGAAGCAGCAATTAATTATTTCCCCAACTGTTTCCATGGGAAAACGACATGTAATAATCCAGAATTAACTGCGCATCCTAACGGTAGTATACTGTGAAGAACTGCCATTAATTGTCCAGGAATCAGCGCCATGGAATGAGACGGGAACGGAAGAAGACCTAGTCTGGAATCATCGACCGAAGAACAAAATTCGTCGAGCTGAGTCTTGAATTCGTCGAGCTAAGCTGAGTTCGTCGAGCTGAGCTGGGTTCGTCGAGCTGAGCTGAGTTCGTCGAGCTGACAGTCTTCATTCGTTGAATAGACAATCTTTAATATCAGACAAACACTATTTGTTGAGCAGAGAACCAAATTCGTAGAGCTGAGAATAAACTTCGTCGACCTGAGAAAAGTTCTGGACTTGGACGAAATACTCTGCATCTTCTGAAATGCTGTATCGACACAAATTGGTGTCGACAGATTGATCTTGGTGTCGACACAACTCCTCTGGTGTCGACAGATTGGTCTAGGTGTCGACACAACTCCTCTGGTGTCGACAGATGCTGGTGTCGACTGAAATCCTGGGTATCGACACAAATCGTCTGGTGTCGACACAAGCCCTAAGTGTCGACACAGATTCTCTGAGCACAAAAATCGTCGAGTAGAGATTAGCATTCGTCGACCTGAGAAGCTATGAACTTGAGGTCCAAGTTCGTCGAGCTCAGAATATAATTCGTCGACCGAATCATGGAGCTGGACTTAGAGAAATTTGAAGTAGTCTTGAGAATGCTTGAAGTAGAACCTGGTGTTCGTCGAGCAAAGAACAAAGTTCGTCGAGCTCAGTACTGCGAATTGTCTCACGATCGTCGAGCACACAACTTCCTTCGTCGAGCTGAATTCGACGAACGTCGAACTCATTTCACTTAGTCTGAAAAACTGATAGATCTGGAGTTACTGATGGTCTTGAAGAAGGTTGGTCCATTTGAAGTTGAGATAGTGGACTGTCCTAGACTCTAAGACACAAACTTGACCCAGACTATACATGATGGGTCACATCCTAAGTCAGTGAACCTAGCCCAAATCAACTAGGGATCCAACAGAGTTGTTGCTGAAGGAGAAGCCTACTGTGGAACACCTTCGGGTGTTCGGTTCAACTTGCTATGTGCATGTCCCAGATGTTTCACATACAAAGCTTGATGCAAAGGTAAGAAAGCTTGTCTTTGTTGGCTAAGATGAGCAAAAGAAGGGATGGAAATGCATGGATCCTGCGATGAAGAAGTTCGTTGTGTCAAGAGATGTTGTCTTTGACGAGCTGACGTCATATGGAGGTGGCTCGGTTGAGCTAACTTGAAGCAAGGTTGATGAAGAACAGAAGGTGGCTGCTGAAGGCCTGGAAGAGGAGCTTGTTGTCTCACCAGCAGCTCCTGTTGCTTCAAGTCCTGGTGTTGAGACTTCTGGCTCAGGAAGCAAGGGGAGCATTGCTCAAAGCTTTCCTGAAGGTGGTGTTGATCCTGAAGAAGCAACAGAGGTAGCGAGCAAGGAACAACCTCTTCGGAGATCAAAGAGGGTTGTGAAGCCACCGGCTCGATACTGTGATGGGAATGCAGTGAGCTTTGTCTCTTGCTTCTTTGCAGGACCTCTGGATGAGCGAGAGCCTGTAAACTTCAATGAGGCCACTGGAGTCAAGGAGTGGGATGATGTCATGAAGGAAGAGATTACTGCTCTCAAGGAAAATGAAACCTGAGATCTTGTTCCCAAGGTTGATTGCATTACTCCAGTGACTTGCAAGTGGGTGTATAAGTTGAAGAAGAAGGCTGATGGGTGCATTGATAGATACAAAGCTTGCCTGGTCGCTCGAGGATTCTCAAAGCAATATGGACAAGACTATGAGGATACATTTAGTCCGATTGCAAAGATGACTTCGGTTAGAGTGGTGATCGCCTTGGCTGCTTGCAAGGGATGGAGGATGTGGCAGCTTGATGTGAAGAACGCTTTTCTTTACGGAGAGATTGATAAGGACATCTTCATGGATCAGCCACTTGGATTTGTTTCTAAAGTTCATCCGGACTATGTTTGTAAGCTCAGGAAGGCTCTTTACGGGTTGAAGCAAGCTCCTAGAACTTGGTATGAGAAGTTAGCAGAGTATTTGCAATTCTGCGGTTATCTTGCTTCCAACTCGGATTCTAGCTTGTTTGTCAAGAAGAAGGGGGAGCTGTAAGTCTTGGTCCTGCTGTATGTTGATGACATGATCGTCACATGGAATTCGGAGGAGGAAGTAGCTAGTCTCAGGGCCGAGCTAGCTATACGCTTCGAGATGAAAGACTTGGGAGAGCATCATCACTTTCTCGGTCTTGAAGTAGAGAGGAAGGAGTGCAGGATTCTCATTTGCCAGAAGGGATATGGGGATCACATTGTGAGTTGATTCGACATGGGCGAAGGGAAGAGTTGCTCTACTGTACTGGAATATGGGCTGAAGCTTCGACGAGATGAAGGAAGGGGTCTTCCTGATCCCTTGGTGTTCCGGGCACTTGTAGGGAGTTTGATCTACCAGACGATTACAAGGCCAGACATTACTTATGTTGTTAGACGAGTAAGTCAGTTTATGGCGGAACCAAGGAAGTCTCGTCTGGTAGCGGCGAAAAACATTTTGAAGTATGACAAGTCAACTTCTGATATGGGACTCCTCTATAGTAGAGATGCGGACTTTGCTTTGCTTGGATACACGGATGCTGACTATGGTGGTGACTCGGATGATCAGAGATCAACTTCGGGTTATGTTTTCACTAGTGGTTTAGCTTGTATTTCATGGTGTAGTAAGAAGCAGGAATCTGTGTCCGTGTCTACTACGGAAGCTGAGTATAAGGCTTTGACCTTGGCTGCTCGGGAAGTCATCTGGTTGCGGAGGCTTGTAGAGGATGTTCATGAAGAAGTGCAAGGGCCTACTTTACTCCGCGGTGACAATGAGAGTGCTCTCAAACTGGTAAACAATCCAGCGTGTCATGCAAGGACCAAGCATATTGAGATCGGGCACCACTTCATAAGGGAGAAGGTGTTGGAGGGATCTCTTCTAGTCGACCATGTTTGGAGTGAAGATAATCTTGCTGACATCTTCACGAAGCCGCTATTGAAGGGGACATTTTAGCGGTTACGTAGCTTGCTAGGCTTGATCACCAATTCTCACTTCAAGGGGGAGTGTTGAAATTTATGAAGTGGAAGTGGGTGTTGGATAGGCCGGGAGGTCTAAGAGGCTTGTGCGGACCGAGTCCTCGGCCTGGGCGGACTCCTGGTGCGGCCTGGTGACTGGCTGTCTTGGTGACTGGATGTCTTGGTGGCTTGGTTATTCTTGAGGTACGGCTGGTGTGGCCTGGTGTGCGGCTTGATGTGCGGCCTAGGCGGTCTGCTATGCGGCTTGGTTAGTATATGTCCAAGGTTGAGCTTCTAGTGAAGCGGTCTGAGCGGACTGCATTTCGCGGCTGAAGGATGTGATGATCTGCGGTCTTGTGGTTTTACAAGCTTGTTATCCAGCGGTTTGGGAGTTCTTCCATAGGAGGCTTGGTGAACTGTCGAGTCCGCATTGTCTGCTGTTGCGGACTGGCCTTGGAGTTCGGCTGTGGCCTTTGCTGAGCTCAGGTGGTGCAGCAATGTTCTACTGTGGAGGACTGCACGGACTGGTGTTGGAGTGTAGCAGGTGACCGTTGTGGAGAGCTGTGCGGGTAGAGCTTGCGGGCTCTGCCCTTTTCCGTGCTTTGGCGACCGCGGAGTCCGCTTCTGTGTGGACGGTGCCTTGCTTCTTGCCGAGCTATCCATGATGAAGTGGATGTTACCAATCCTGGGGCGGACTGTACTGTTGGTTGGCGGTCTGAAGCTTTTGTGTCCGCCGTGCTCGCGCCACTGCTTGGTGGGCTGCTGGACTTGGTCATTTGCTATGACAAGTTCTCGGTGTCCGCAGTGTCCGCAGAGTCCGCTGTTGACCTGGTGGACTGCCTGTTGGTCGTGGACTCTTGGCGGGGTGGCGTTGTTTGCCGAGCTCTGCAGACTGTCTCCTGAGTCCGCGTGATATGGTATTGCGGGCTGTTGCAGCTTGTATTGCGGGGTTGTCCGCGTGCTGTTTTGGGTCCGCGTGATATGGTTTGCTTTGGGCAGACTGGCTTTGTGCCAGTGTTAGGCAGGTCGGCAGCACGTGAGTCCACATATAGGCGGACTGGCTTTTTTGTTCTGGCTCCTGGAGGTATGGTCTGGTCAAGTCCGTGCGGACTTGGCGGACTAGGTTGAGTTAGCGCGCGAGTTGGGGCGGTGATTCTATTCACTAGTGTGGTGAAAACACTCCTCACCTCGCCTATAAATAGAACCCCTCGGCACGTCTACAACAATGGAGTGAACAATAAGTTGGGCTTGGGTAAGTATTGCGGTCTGCAGTTTTCTGTCCGCGCTGATTGAGTAGTGCTGACGGTGTGCTGTGTGCAGGTCGCGCGGCTAGCTTCAAGGAGCCAGCAGTTTGGCATTGAAGTGTGCGGTCACTGCGGTCTCAGCTGGTCACTTCGGCGGCTTGTTAGTTTTCTTCTTCAAATTGTTCAAGTGCCAATAACCTGTCCGCCGGTCTCAGGCGGGTAGGCGGTCTGTTCCTCAGTTCTTCAGCAGGCAACGAATAACGGTGTGTCCGCTTGACCTCGCAGTCTCAGCGGACTCCGTGTACTATTCAGCTTGTAGCAGTTGCAGCTCGGGCGGCTTCGACATCCTTTTGCGGACTAGGCGGTCTCGACGGTCTCCAGTGCTGTCCGCCCTGCTTGTTTTGTTCTTTCTGTTTGTAACTTGAGTACTAGCAAAATCATGTCTCTCTACGTATACCTCGCCTTGTAAAGAAGTGTGAATGAATATAACAGTCTTAGTCCACCTGAGGAGGGACTTGGCAGTAGGACCGACAACTCTTCTCTAGACTGCACAACACAATGCAGATTCAACTCCAACCCACAAGGAGGAGGTGTACTCGCTTCACCCAACAACATGCGTACCTGCTCTATTCAGGTCGCCAAGCTCTTGTTGCCCAGCAAGGGGACAAGCCTCCAACAGCAGGTGACCTACTCGTTCTATTTGGCAGAAGGTGGAGGACTCGTCTCCATCCAGCTGTAGAGGCAGACTCAACCTGTCCGTCGCGAGCTAGGAGGACTCATTGCGCACTCTGCCAAAAGCACTCTAGATTTCCAACGATAGGCGAACTACTCCTCAGCCCGCGGTAGCTTAGCGCGGGCTCGCTTAATGCTATAGAGGCGGATGCGTCCTAGTCCGCTAGTAGTAGATCAGTTCAAGAAGGCATCTGCATCAACATGGTGCGAACTCGGCGGATTCCCTGTCTACTCGCACGACTCACCGACATACCGGGGGTACCATTACCAACACCGTTGATTCCTCGGGCCTATAAGTAGCCTCCCATACCTCTCATTTGGGGACACGACAGTCGACACACGAATAGTTGACCAACCAGCATAGCATACCCTACAGACCCAATTTCCCACTCCGCTCGGTTAAGTCATTCCAGCCTAGTTACCGGCCTTGGATTCATCGACCTTAGTGGTCCTCCCGGCTTGATCACGTAGCCCGCTCCGCCTTGTTTTGCAAGCTGCGAGATAAAGAGTCCGCGCAGTCTATCGACCTCTTTGCTCAGTCCGTGCGGCCTCTGACATCTTCTTACCTCTAGCTGCCAGCTTCCCCTTATACCCTTTATTTTCTCATGTAAAGTACTCAACTCAAGCTGTAACACTGAATTATAATCAAAGGAAAACTTGTCGCAAGAGTGACATTTAAACCGCGGCGGGCGAAGTCTGCTGTTACCGCTGCAAGCGGTCCCTCCTCTCCTCTACTCTCTTCTCTCGACATCAACCTTCAAAACCTAACTATTGATGGTTAAAACTCCAAAAAAGGTTTCGAGTACGCGGCGCCCCGGGAGATTTATTTTAGAAAAGCGGATTTGGTTTAATTCCTAAGTGGATATTCATGGGTTCTTTTTGATGTTATAACGATGACGCACACATGTGCTCACCACCCCTTAAAAGAATTCGCCGATGAATTCATTTATGCCGGACCATAAACAGAAGTCTGAAACCAAATTGTAACACCCCCATCCATCAAATGGCATATAGTAGAAGGTCCAGCTGGAACCTGACACCATATACCACGGACAGTCGGAAGGGTTACGTATGAATAACCAAACTATCCAATTAAGATTAGTCATCCTAACATAGAGCATTCTAGCAGAAGCTTTTAAATAGTTGAAAGAACCCAAACTTGAATCCAAAAAACATGAATGTCCAACACCACTACAACTGGAATGAAAACAAATACACAGAAAGGTACATGGCCTTATGGCCTTACAGAGGTTCACTTAATTAAATAATGTTTTCCATACATAGGCTCGCAGGCCGGCCACATATGACAAAATAAAGTACAACTATTCGCTTTGGCCTTCTAGGGCCAGCACAGCAACATGGGCTCCAGCCCGCTATTTGGTACTCGGCTCCGCAGCACCTGCAAGCAACATTCCACCGCACGGTGGCAAACAAAGCAACGATCAGCCAAAAGCCGACAAATTATAACGACCCCACCCCTAACTTGGGATAGCGGTGCTCCTTCCCTGCAATTCATTAGCCTAGCTAAAATAATATAGTACAACCATGCTAACCACAGGTGTAGGCTCGCACGGCCAAACACCCCGTTCACTCAGGTCACATTATCGGTGAATCCTGACACTTCAGCGTCTTCACCACCACCCCCTGGATGGCAACAACGTGAGCATTTTAGCCTTTCTGACCACTGTCTAAGGCTCCCGACTATGCCAACGGCCAGACCCCTCTTCGGGTCTCTCGCACCGAACCAAATAGCCCAGGTCTGATTCCACTTGCCCGTTGCTCACAACGCATAGTACACATTAAGACGTACACATGAGCCAAGCTTCTCTCGGATCCTGCCATTTCCAAACAATCACATAACCCAGTTATGTTCAAGGCCGTTTCCCAGACCGCCAAGCTAACAGAACAACGATTCCGCTCAATTTTCCGGGTGCGCCTTGGAGTTAATCCCCAAGAATCCCTGCTGCAATCTACCGCGTAGAAATTTGAAAACCCAAAGCACACAGTCTTCTCCGGCAAATCATAACAAAAGCAACATCACCGATCCAGACCAACATGTTAGGGTAGGCTTCACACATAATGCCTATGCCAGTACATCGATTCCGGACTCTATATGGAACACAAGGGGGACTATTCCCGTCAACCCCAAGGAACACTGCACACTCGCCGCACACTCGCGGGAGCGGGTTTTCCCTATGCAAAAAGGAAGAGAGCTTCACATGCTCAAGTAGAGAATTGTTACCCTTGTAATACGCTTTTGTATCATGGAAAATTAAATGGATAGAAGTCTTCGCAACGGGATTTTCTCCACGGATCTGCTCTCGGTTCTCTAAACGGTGCTCCGATGCTCCGCTGGCGGTTGGAATCCTCCTCCTTCTTCCTCCTTGCTCTAACCCCTTGGAAAGAGAATGCTTAAGGGAGAAATGAGGAGTTAAACCACCATTCCCGGCCTTAATAGAGAAGGAATATGCCTGGGCCGTCAGATTTTCATTAAATAAAACGAACGGCTCAGATCTGTACAGAAATCCTCAAACCTGGGCCGAACACGGCCTCGCACACGGCCGTGTCCCAGGCCGTGTGCCTCGATCCTAGCACGATCGTCGAACGCAGAAAAACCACACTGGCAAGACACGCCCGTGTCCCAACCTGACACGCCCGTGTCGGTTATTGGACATACCTGTGACCGGAGGCGTGTCACGAATAACCATCACGCCAAACATCACGACTCTACGAAATACAGGTACTGACACGGGTAGGCACACACCCGTGTAAAATGGCACGCCCGTGTCATTTAGCCGTGTTTCTTGTCGTGTCCTTCTCGGGATAAAATCGGCCAACACACCATGTTAGACACGGCTTTGGACACGCCCGTGTCCTATGCCGTGTACCCCTATATAGGCACCAAAATTACTTTTGGACGCGACCAGCTCGATAACGATTTTCGGGGCATTACACCGATGTTTGGAAGACATTCATTAATTAAGTAAACTCTTGTAATGCCATAAGGCATTACAAGAGTTGGTGTATTTTGTACGCTCATTCCTGGTTGGTGTTTTTAGTGGACATTCATGTTGTGGTTGGGTTCTTATATCTATTTTAAAAAGCTTCTGCTAGAATGCTCCGAGTTAGGACGTTGTTCCTTGGGCAGTAATTTGGTATTAAAATATAACACTACTAGCTATCCGTGGTATATGGCGTGGGGCCCCGGCTGGACCTTCTGTTATATCCCATGTGACGAATGGGGTTATTACAATTTGGTATCAGACTATGGCTTCATTCTTGCTTATTTGAAAACAACCCATGAATGTCTACTTAGGAATTAAAATACACTTGTTCTGAGGAACCTGAGTATTCCAGTGATTGCTTTTAGCAATGTGTTTGTCGCCTAATCGAGGGTTTTTGCTATTACAAGTGACTAGGAGCGGTGCTGGATCGTCAGAACGTCCGCAATCGGCAGAGAGC
Organism: Platanthera guangdongensis; assembly: GCA_039583875.1. NCBI lineage: Eukaryota > Viridiplantae > Streptophyta > Magnoliopsida > Asparagales > Orchidaceae > Platanthera > Platanthera guangdongensis. The sequence goes on from CM077163.1 coordinate 98,323,007, forward strand.
AGTGCACTTAATGATGTGCCTACAACCCCTCCTTCAGCAGAAACCATTAGACTGGTGGCTGAAGCGGTGATTGCGATGATAAACGCCCAGCAAGTAACGCAAGTGCAACATTCTGCCCCTGCAGTGGAGCAGGTACCGCTTCGAGAAGCAGGACCCAGAAGGATGGAACAAGTGGTTGTAGAGCCGTTGATACCTAGAAGAGCGACAAAGAAGCATCTTAAACATGTAATGAGCTTTAACACTCCGGTGTTCTTGGGAACTGGAATGCCAACCCAGGCTGAAGATTGGCTCTCTCGGGTGAAGTGTGTCTTGATAACCATGGAAACAGAGGAATGGCAGACGACCACCATAGCCACCTTCCTTTTGGATGGTGAAGCGAGGTTGTGGTGGGAAGGGTTGGAGCTGCATCACTTTGCTGGAATGCAGCTCATGAATGTTTCGATGGACGAGTTCTTGAGGTTATTCTTGGCAAGATACCTCCCCTCGGTTCAGAGGATCGCTATGGAGAATGAGTTCCAAAGATTGACGCAGGGAAATAGTAGCATGGATGAGTACCTCCACGAGTTTACATGGTTGGATAGTTATGCCAGCTCTACTTTGTCTGATGAGGAGCGTAAGACCAACCGGTTCTATGAGGGTTTGCGGGATGACTTAAGGCTACTACTCTCGGGGCCTATGACACAGGGTTTCCTAACCCTGGTCAATACGGCCTGATCATTGGAGAAGGATCTGAAGAGCGTCTAAGAGAAGAAGGACTCTAGTGTGAAGAAATCGGAGTTCAAGGTACCGACCTCCTCAAAGTCTGGTTTCCGTAGGTGGAATAAGAAGGCTATGACTTCAGCTCCAGCCCCTTCTTCTGCTACATCTGGGGCAACTATCGCCCGAACACCGGGCGTATGCTATAACTTTGGGAAGACAGGGCACTTTGATCGAGATTGTTGGAGCGGACGTCCAAAGACCGAGAGGAAGCCTGGAGCATCTTATGAGGAAATGGGGAAGGAGGTGGAGTCAACTGCATCCCACTATGCTCCAGCTCAGCCCAGAGTATACAATCTTGGCCTTCAGGAGGCCATAAAGTAGACCGACGTGGTGGCAGGTATGAGTTAATTAAAAGTAGATTAACTTTATATATTTGTTACCCTTTTGCGTTTTAGCTTACGACTGCTTGTGCTAGGCATTGTTTTAAGTTTCGATTATCCGGTGAGAGCACTGTTCGATATGGGTGTTTCGCATTCATTTTTGTCCAAAGGATTTATACTGTGGATTGGAGTACCTTCTTCGATGGCAAGGGATAAATTGGATGTGTTGTTGCATAATGGGTGTTTAGTGCGTGCGAATAGAGTTTGTTGCGTAAGGATACAGATCGGTAGTCAGGAGTTTGACTTGCAAGCATCGTTACTGCCGTTAGTGGAGTTCTACGTGATCTTTGGGATGGACTGGCTCTCAAAGCAGCGAGCATACATCGATTGCAACCGCAAGGAGATAAAATTAGGAACCGTTCGGGAGATGACATTTGCGGGCATGAAAGGTTCGAGCAAGACTTTGATGTTTTCTCTCTAGGTGATTAAGGCAGTTCGTGCTAGTGTAGAGCTGTTTTTCACTTTAGTGGAGGATTTGAAGCCTAAGCCTAGTTTGGACAGTATCCCAGTTATATCTGAGTATCTTGACGTATTCCCAAACGATCTCCCTGGAGCCCCACCTCAGCGAGAGATTGAATTCACCATCAAGCTAGTGCTAGGTGCCAAACCTGTGTCACGCTCTCCTTATCGGTTAGCTCCTAAGAAGATGGCGGAACTGAAGGTGCAACTTCAAGAGCAGTTGGAACAAGGTTATGTGCGTCCAAGTTCATCGCCTGGGAGCCCGCCGGTCCTCTTTGTTAAGAAGAAGGACGGAAGTTTACGACTTTTTATCGATTACCAGGAATTGAACATGCTAATGGAGAAGAACAAGTATCTGATCCCAAGGATTGATGATCTGTTCGACCAGCTGGTGGGGTCCACTGTGTACTCAAAGATTGATCTGAAATCCGGATACTATCAGCTGTGGATAAGGTAAAGTAACATCCCCAAGACCGATTTCAGCATGCGGTATGGGCATTATGAGTTAACCGTCATGCCGTTTGGGCTGACTAATGCGCCATCCGTGTTTATGGATCTGATGAACAGAATGTTCAGAGAGTACCTGGACCAATTCGTGATAGTCTTTATCGACAATATATTGGTGTACTCGCAGTACGAGGAGGATCATTTCAAGCATCTGCATATGGTGTTGGAGACGTTGAGGAGGAATCAACTTTATGCCAAGTTCTCCAAATGCAAATTCTGGTTATCCTCGATAGCATTCCTTGGCCATATAGTTAGTGGAAAAGGGATTGCAGTAGATCCAGCAAAGATAGTTGTGATACGGGAGTGGCCTGTGTTATCTTCAGTGGCAGAAGTCTGGAGTTTCCCTGGACTTGTGGTATACTATAGGCGCTTCGTAGAGAACTTCTCGCGGATAGTGCTACCGCTCACGACTTTGACGAGGAAAGATCAAAAGTTTGTGTGGTCACCGGAGTGCGTGCAAACTTTCGAAGAACTGAAAAGTCGATTGACCACGGCGCCTATTCTATGTTCACCAAGTGGGACCGAAGGATTTGAGATTTACAGTGATGCTTCGGGCAGTGGCTTAGGTTGTGTTGTACTACAGCATGGGAGCGTAATAGCTTATGGCTCCCGTCAGCTGAAGGTGCGCGAGATGAATTATCTGATCCATGACTTGGAGTTAGTGGCCGTGATATTTGTTGTGAAGCTGTGGAGGCATTACTTGTATGGTGTGAAGGTCGATATCGATACCGATCACAAGAGCCTGAAGTACCTGTTGGATCAAAAGGACCTAAACATGCGTCAACGGAGGTGGATGGAATTCCTGGGGGATTACACCTTCAAGATACATTATGTGCCTAGGATAGGCAATGTGGTTGCAGATGCATTGAGTAGCAGGGCTTTCGTGCAGGCCAACTGGTTGTCGGTTCATGACGAGCGTTTGATTCATGATTTGGAGGCATTAAAAATCTCTTGTGTTGACAAGCAGACCATTATTGAAGCGCAATTGAACTGGACAGAGGTGCAGTATGACCTTGCAGATAGGATTCGGCGGGCTTTGTATTTGGATAGTAGCATGAAGCAGATCATGGATGAAGCATTGGATGGGTCAAATTCCCAATTTATTATTGTCGATAGACTGTTATGGAGGGACAGTCGTTTGTGCGTCCCCAATGTGGGTAAACTGCGGGAGGAATTGATGTACGAGGCTCATCATACTAAGTACTCGAGTCACCCGGGGAGCACGAAAATGTATGATGATATGAAAAAGTTGTTCTCGTGGCCAGGACTTAAGAAAGACGTGGCACTGTATATGGCGAAGTGTCAAACGTACTCCTTGGTGAAGGAAGAGTTACAGAAGCCCGGAGGTCTCTTGAAGTCCTTACCTATCCCAAAGTGGAAGTTCGACGATATTTCAATGGATTTTGTGCATGTGTTGCCAAAGTCGTTGAAGGGAAATGACGTCATCTGGGTGATCGTAGATCGATTGAAGAAAGTGCCGCACTTTATTCCGAATAGGAAGGATGATTCGGTGGATAAGCTGGCAAAACTTTATGTGGATAACATTATTCGGCTGCACGGTGTGCCCAGCAGCATCGTGAGTGACCGGGATGGGCGCTTCACGTCCAATGACTAGAGGTTGGTGCAACAAATGTTGGGAAGCAAGCTGATTTCATCACGAACTTTCATCCGCAAATGGATGGTCAGACCTAGAGGGTCAACAGGACGATGGAGGATATGCTTCGCATGTGCGTCCTGGATTTCGAAAAGCGGTGGGAAGATCACATGTACATGGTGGAGTTTGCTTATAGAAACAGCTACCAAGCGAGTGTTCAAATGGCGCCCTTCGAGGCTCTTTATGGTAGAAAATGTCGCACGTCGTTGTCTTAGTTGGAGAAGGTTGAGCCGAAGTTGTACAAACGACACGAAGTGGAAGGTGCCACTTCGTTGGTACATACAATACGAGAACGATTGCTGATTGCTTCGGACAGGCAGGCTAAATATTATAATGTCAAGCACATGAACGTTGAGTTCGCTGTTGGGGACTGGGTATATTCAAAAATTAAGCCATTCAAGTGTGTCTATTGGGCACGACGCTTGAAGAAGCTGAGTCTGAGGTACCGTGAATCGTTTGAGATTCTGGTGTGAATTGGTGAAGCGGCTTATCGACTGAAGTTATCAGTGGAATTGAGTGGTTTACACGATGTATTTTATATATCGGTGTTGCGGAAGGTGGTGCATGAGACTTTGCAAGTGATTGAGATCGATCAAGTACCGGTTTATAGTGGGTTTATGACGAAAGTCAAGCCCGTTTGTATTGAGGACTCTGAAGTCAAGCAAATTCGTAACAAAGACATCAGGATCGTCAAGGTCTGAGGGGACAATTGCGATCGTGAGGAGCTTTCGTGTTAGCGAGAGCAGACCATGCTTGAGGAGTATCCCGAGCTCTTCTACTCAGGTACCGTTTATGTTTGAGTACTTTTCATTTTATAATTTTGGGATGAATTTCTTTTAAGGGGGGGGGGGAGTTGTAATGCCCCAAAACTCGAAAATGAACTGGTAGCATCATAAGGCCAATCTGGAGCCTGATAAGGGTCACACGGCCTGGGACACGGGCGTGTCCATGACTGTGTCCTACTACGAGTTCAACAATTTTTCGTGTGGTCGACGAAATATGTTCGACGATCTTTGGAGGTCAGGCACATGGCCTGAGATACGGGCGTGTCCATGGTCGTGTCTTACTCTATGTCGGCATGGCGGTGTCCAGTAAGGGATACGGCCTGGAACACGGCCGTGTACTTATCAACACGGGTGTGTCAAGTGTCGACACATGCGTGTCTAAGCCCGTGTCCTGGTCGGGACGCGGCGGTTTCCTGTGTCGCTTGAGGGACATGCCCCGTGACACGGGCGTGTCGAGCAGTATACGGGCGTGTCAGAGCCTATGTCCTATTTTGCATTCGACGATCGTGTTCAGATCATGAGACACGGCCTGTGACATGGGCGTGTCACATGTCGTGTTCGGCCCAGGAAGTTGATTTTAAGGGTGAATCGAGTCCGTTCGTTTTACTTAGATGGGATCTGATGGCCCAGAATGGTTCCTGCTGTTATAAGGCCAGGAGTGGGGGTTAAAGAATCATTCCTCTTTAGGTTTTCTCTTCCTAAATAGTTAGAGAGAGGGGAGAGCAAAGGTTGAAGAAGAAGGAGAAATCCGGCCGCCGGTGGAGCTTTGGAGCTCCAAATCGCAAGCCGACTCCGGATCCTTGGAGGCAAGGCCATTGCAGTGCTTTTCATCCGTCTATGTTTCTTCTCCTCTCCATGGCGCCCAAACGAACTTGTAGGGTAATGATTCTCTTCTTGGACAAATGAAGTCTTCTTTCTTTCTGCATAGGAAACCCGCTCTCGCGAGTATGCGTTGAGTGTGAGGCATTCCTTCGGGTGGACATGAATAGTCCTCCTAGTTTTGCATGTAGAGTCCAGAATCGAAGTACGGACATAGGCATGGTGTGCGAAGCCTACCCGGACAAGTTGGTCTGGATCGGTGTTGTTTCATTATGCTTGATTAGCCGGAGAAGACTCAGTGCCGATGGTTGTTTTCAGGTTTTCTATGTGGTAGATTGCAACAGGGAGCCTTGGGGACTAACCCCAAGGTGCACCCAGAAAACTAGGCAGATTCGTGGTTCTGCCATCTTGGTGGCCTGGGAGCCAACTTGTACATAACTGGTTTATGTAAATTCATGTGATCGATTTGTGACTCGGGGAAGCTTGACCCGCGCCTATGGCTTAAGTTGATGTGGCGGTGTGCGCAATGGGTTGAGTGGAACCGTATCCACTCTATACGGCTCGGTTAAAGAGACCTAAGGTACGTGGCACTTACCATTGACATAGAGGGCGAGTCTTAGGCTTTGTCCGAAAAGACTAAAATGCTCACGTTGTTTGCCGTCCTGGGGGCGGTGGTGAAGCCACGGAATGGAACAGATTCACCGAGAATGTGCCCTGAGAGCACTGAGTGTGTTGCCATGCGAGCCTACACCTGTGGTGTTTGGTGATTAAATTGTACTTTCACTATATTGTTTTGCTATGCTAATATATTGCAGGGAAGGAGCACCGCCGCCCCGGTTTTGGGGTGGGGTCGTTATAATTTGGTCAGCTTTGGCTGACCGTGGCTTTTTTTTGCCACCGTTGCGGTGGAATATTGTTTGTAGGTGCTGCGGAGCCTAGTACCAAGTAGCGGGCTAAAGCCATGATTGCTGTGCAGGCCCTCGAAGTGCAAAATCCAACTTTTACTTTTATGCTCATGTGTGGCTGGCCTGCGTGCCGATGTTTGGAAGATATTCATTAATTAAGTAAACTCTTGTAAGGCCATAAGGCCGAGTACTTTGTGTATTTTGTATGCTCATTCTTGGTTGGTCTTTTTAATGGACATTCATGCGGTGGTTGGGTTCTTATATCTGTTTTAAAAAGCATCCGCTAGAATGCTCTGAGTTAGGTCGCGTGTTCCTTGGGCAGTAATTTGGTATTAATACGTAACTCCACTAGCTGTCTGTGGTATATGACGTGGGGCCCCGACCGGACCTTCTGTTATATCCCATATGACGGATGAGGGTGTTACACGCAACCTCTTCTCCACCTCACCCGTGAGACCGAACGCCCATTAGCTACAAGTACCGATGTCCATTTTCGCGTATCAACAGTACTATGATTGCTAACCCAAAATTCACAATAAAATTTCTAGGGAACAATATCATCCAATTAAGATCACTCCCTAAGTTTCATGAGTATCCAAATTCATTTGAGTATGTAATTAAATATTGGACCAAAGTGCCCTAAACTATCCATAACTATTTCAAAGAGGGTATATGTTCCTAAAAAGCATACAACCACTCTTCTCGAGCTTATTTTTACCATAGGAACTCACCAACCAAGTTCCAAGACCATCCAAGGACATATAGTCTCATGTCCTTCACTAGGCCCCAAAGTGCAACTGTAAGGCCCATACTAGGGTTTTTTGGTCTTCTCCTCCCCAAACCACTCAAAATCTCTTGAGGGGGTGCTTTAGAGGAATTTGAGGCAGTGGCCAAAGTTTCAACTCTTTTGGATGAGGAATGGCCACTCAACCACCAATATTACTCTTGCCCTAATTTACCCTTTAGGGACCAAAGTTTGGTCACATCATGTAAGACCCCCTCCCGAAACACAAAGCAAGATACGAGGGGAGTCTTATGCCCAGAACAGCCGCCATGCTGTAGCATTAGCACACAAGCTAACCTGTACCACAAGACACCTATCCTGTCGGCTATAACCAATATAACCAATGCCAAGCCAACTAAGTTAGCTGTGAGCATCTGCCCTGGCTCCGATTGCTGAAACTGTGTGGGTACGGACCGGGCGGGAGTGCCCCCCACTGGCTCAACATGCAATGGGATCTGCACGTAAAGTGCAAACCTAAGGTCAGGTTGGCTAATCTTAAGGTCAAAATTGGACATACTTAGTGTGAATTACATATGGGCACACCACAACTTCCTCTATGTCAGTTTGTCCCTAAGCTGACTAATCGAATGGGGGTGACACCATTGTTGAATGACTTCTTGAGTTCAGGATCATAGCAAGTTGATACCATTTGTTCATCGCAATTAATACAAATTATGTACAACAAACTTCAAGTAAACCTCATCATTATTCATTGTATTACCATTATCAAGTACATCCCTATCGATTCACATATTTAAGTTATTACTACCACCTCAACTCGTCAATCCATTCGTTAACTAACCTCCACCAAATCACCTCGATCAAGTACACTTTACTACACCATTTGTTCATTAGGGATCTATTCAACAAATGTCTTTAACATATTTTATAACAATTACTTATAGACTAAATTCAACAAAACATTAACGTTAATGTACTACAATCTCTCTATCAAACTTAAAAATGATACAAAACAAACACGAGAACAATATATGCAGGAATGATTACTGTACATCATCGGTTCGTCTTCTTCCTCCAACCAAACTTTCCAAATAACATCCAGAATTTCTCCTCCCTTAGTCACCATCATATGGCCACTTTGCTTCACGAAACCAGTCCACAAACTTCTTTTGAAGTGATGAAAGGTTGAAGACTCTAATTCCTAGGACACAAGTCTTAGCATGGCCTCTTCGTAGAAACCTTCTTCTCGTAAATTAAGACACTTTTGAGTCAATATCTCTCCAAGGAATCACTAGAGATCTAGCACCAAGAGGTTACCATTAACATAATGGTACTCCACACATATTCACTAACCATTGGTTATCATAATTACATGTATACTATGATCACATGACCTTAACATCACTGGTTACAATTCTTTTACAAAGTTCGAACTATTCGTGTACATATGGATCTACCTACTGTTACAGTAGATTGTTTAATCATTTATTATACTGCTGATATACTTTATATTGCTCACTATATACCACCTGTTTGTATTACTGTATTATGTATATATATTATACCCATGTTCTTTTCTCCACCCGGTGCCGAGGAGTCGCCGGGGTAGCGTATGTGATAGCCACTTAGTCTTATGAGTAACGGTTGCTACGTCTTCCTTTTTCAGAGGAAACCCCACAGACAGAGCAGTAGCAGGTTATGCAGTAGGGCAAATAGGTCAGGATGACAAGGCCTGAAGGGACGGTGCCATCGCTACCGTCAGTGACTAATGTGAGTTTTGAGAGACTCATGATGTAGCCCTTTGGGCAAGTTTTACTCGTACTCTAATATTATAGAAGCTTGTTGTAGCTTCTTTTTCTTGATGTACTTTTTGGACTATTTTACTTATGTGTGGATTGACTTCTGTTTTATATTCTTGGTTGGGTTTGCATTGGTTGATATTGGTTATAGCTAGCAGGATAGGCGTCTTGTGGTACATGTTAGCCTGTGTGCTAACGCTACCGCAAGGCGGCTGTTCTGGGCATAAGACTCCCCTCATGTCATGTTTTGTGTTCCTGGAGGGGGGTCTTACACATCATTCCCTACTCAAATCAACCACAAATGGGCTCAGAGTTTTACTAGTGACTTCTCATGTCCCTAAGGATCATCCCCCAGAATCTTGGGGAGTTATGAGGTAATTAGACCCTCTAATTAAATCATATATGATTTTTTAAAGTTTTAAAAAAACTATAGAAAAATTTCTTTCCAAAAAATGTCATTTTTGGATATGAGGAGTATGTCTGTATAATTAGCTTATTTTACAAATTTCAAGGCATTTTCCTAAATGGTTTAGTGGAAGCACTCAAATTAGTCTCTGATTAACCCTAGCTATAAACTGCACCATTTTGAGTGTTGAGGTCAACCCACTGAACCAAATGGGTTGAAACTACTTTTAAATTAAAGTAGATTTCAAGGGCTACAACTTTTATATGGAATATTTCCTCTGAATTTAAATCTACGTATTTTTAATAATTAAAGCTAGCTCTAATAATATATGTGAAAATTAAACAATTAAAATGATATTAATATAAATCCAAAGCACGGATCTTGACGCGCATCCGACGACATCCCTTCATCATCCCAATCCCTCCAATGGCCTAGATTAACCTGTCCTGGGCCGTTTAGGCTGGAGCTTTCCCGGCCACCCGCGCCTCCTCCCGGCCGACCACCGCCACCACCACCTTCATTGCGGTGGTGGCTGGCGATTCGCGATGGTGGGCCGGACGGAGGTGGCCGGAACAGTGATTTGTGCGTGGTGGAAAAAGCTTGAAAATCAAGCTCACGGCCAGCTTGATCTGGGCCAATTGGACTCGAGTCTTGGGGCCAATAAAATTGGTTCTATCCACTAGAGAAAGAGAGAAAGACATGACCATTTGGGAGGGCTGGAGCCTAGCCGATCATCGGGTTGCCATTGACGGTGGTGGCGTCACTCGGTGCTCTGCAACAACACTACCAGAGGGCTTGAATTCTTCTGTTGCATGAGGAAAATAACTCCTTTGAGTATGGGGGAGCTTTTAAAAGACTCAATTGGGGAGATGATACGTTAAAGCATCATTACACCATTAATGGCAATTTTGAAGATCTCTGCCAAACTAAAATTCCCCTCACCTAGCCACTGTTATGGCCTGAAAAACCCTCTGGTCTTATCCTAACTGACCAGGGGAGAGGAATCCATCCATGGGAATTGAGTGGAGAGACTCTTGACCTCCTATGGCCATAAATGGCTTTCCTCACTTTATCTCTCCTCCATTAAAGGCCAATTGGTGGTTTCTCTCTCGTAGTCACCCTCTCCAGAATTTTAGTGCCAATTTAGGTGATTCTCAGCATCCTAAGGTTAATGGCCCACTCAAATTGGGCTTAGCCCAAGTGGATTGGGCTAGGTTAGGTCAACTTGAGTTAATTTGACCTAAACAAGGGTTGAGTTGGCTTTGGTCAAATTGACCTTTTGGATTGACCCCAATGGTTCCTTGGTGAACCATTGCTCTCCCCTAAGTTCTAGGAAGGGTTGGGTAGGGTTGGTTTGGCACCTTGGAGGCCACTTTGGTCAACTTGACCTCTTTAGTTGACCCTAATGGATCCTTGGTGACCCATTGACCTTCCTTAAGGTTTAGGAAGGTCTAGGTGGGGTACATTTGGCTAAGGGAAGGTCAATTGTCCATATATCAGTTAGTTTAACCCATTTAGGGTTAGGGTTGACTTTAGTCAACTTTATAACTTTGATTGACCACAACGGGTCCTTAGTGACTCTATGGATCTCCTAAAGGGTTAGGGGGTGTTATGGTGGGGTCCTGGAGTCATGTTGAGGCCTTAAAGTCAAACCCTAGGGGTGGTGCTTGAAATGAGTTATTTGCAGACCAAGTTGATTTCCACCTTCATGCCTTGGTTCACTTGGTCTTCTGAGCTTCCTAGTGTTTTGTCATGACCTAATCATGACAAAACCACTCTTAGAGGTCTAGTTGTTTGAGGGATATAACACACCCATCGACATCCAACAGTTATGCATATTGTGGTACTTTCTTGGTATTTTCCTAGAGCACCCCCCCCCGTACTTCCTGCTACTCTCTTTTCATAGGTACAACCTATAGAACCCGTAAACTTCTCGTTTATACTCGGATTATTCTCCGGCATGCAAAAAATTTTACTAATCTTGACCAACCTGTCCGGATGGGATTCACACAGCATGCATATTGCATAATGCGATTTCTTATATATATGCAAAACCCATCAGAATCTCCTCGATTCTCCACCTTTTGTGGGGGATTCCATGCATATGCAAAAAGGATAACTTCACTTGTCCAAGAAGGAAGATCGTCCCCCTTGTAGTTTTCTTCGGAGCCATGAACGGACTTTCTATCTAGATGGGAAGGAGCGCCTTGATTTCCTCATCTCGAATCTAGCCTCAGTTCTTGCTTTCGACCACAGAATCTCCTTCACCAAACTTTGCTAAGATCAGCCTCAGCCTAAGCCTTCTTCCTTAGCTCCTTCTTCCAAGAGAGCCTGAAGATGAAGAGGGAGAGAGAGAGAGAGAAAAGTAAAATGAGATTACTCTCCACCACCCCTCTTGTTAAGTGGTCTCGGGATTAATCTCAGTCATAGACTCATTTCATCAAAAGGAAGCAAAGACCATGATTTCAGCTGACAAGTCAAACAAAATGATATCGCCGCGCAATATTAGCTATTGCCGCGAGATATCAACTGTCGCCGCGCGATATCAACTATTGTCGCGCGATAGCGATAGTAACCTCCTTGACCAATGCACTTCGGCCGCTATCCAGTCATCTGACACGTGTTAAACCACATGTGGCTATATCAACCAGTGATACCCAATGTTGTCATGCGATATCTCATTCAACAATTCGTCGAAAGCGTCGAGTGCGTTGACTCCACTCAACGCTTTGTTGAAAGCGTTGAGTGCTTTGAGTGGTATCACCGCGTGATACCCAATATTGCTATGTGATAGTCCCTTACTCAACAATTCTTCGAGTTTACTCAATGCTCAAAAGCATTGAGTTTGTCAATTGTTAACGCTATCTCCAGCGATACCCACTATCTCCCAACGATAGCTACTAAAAGTTCTGTTTCCATTTTGGGGTATTATAAAGCTACTACTCTGTTACAAGTATATAGAATGAAATGGCACGATGTGGAAATGACTAAGTCCTTAGAGCCTTGATGGAAGGGCTGTAACATCCCTCAGACTTCTAGACCCCTAGGATGGTTTTGTCATGACTGGGTCATGACAAAACCCTACGAAGCACTAAGGCTACATTCGTTTGGTAGGTTTTGAGAGGTTGGAATTAGTTTTGGCCGAAAACCTATGGCGCAGAGGTTTTGGAAATGGGCAAAAAATAAATTGTTGTGTTCGTTTGGACAAGAATTTGAGAGAAACGAATTCTAAGTTGAACCTTCTACCCGATCCCTGTTCATTGTCTTCTCCCAACTACTGCCCGATCTTCTCCAAGTTTATGCACTGTTCATCGTCTTCAACTACTGGAGCTACTGCCAAGACAATGATGATGCTGCTGGAAGTTTCGCTGGAGCTGCTACCTTCAATTGCTAGAGCTGCTGCTGGAGGTTCCGCCGGAGCTGTTGCTAGATGTTCCGCTGGAGCTGCTGCCAAAATGATGATGCTGTTGCTGGATGTTCCTCTGGATCTGCTTCCTTGAACCGTTGGAGCTGCATCTGGAAGTTCCGCTGGAGCTGTTGCTGCCAAAACGATGATGAACAATGCCAAACCTTCGGCCAAAATGACGATGAACAGTGTGAAAACTGTCCCAAAATCCATCTAAATAGGTAGGTTTTGGGTATAAAAGGATTTTTCAAAGAGCAAAACCTATGAGTATTGAGCCAAAACCCATTCTCTCCTTTAAATTAAGCAAACAAACACTAGATTTGGTTTTGGTCCAACACCTTCCTCCAGAACCCATATGTTTTCGGTGAATGCCAATTCCTTCCTAAAAAGTGTCAAACGAACACAAAAATTGGAATTGTGATGCTCAATTCCAATTCCTTCACTCTAAAACCTACCAAACGAACAGAGAATAAAGGGTTTGAGTGAACATGAGAATTAGGGTGTGAACTACCTTGGTCTGCAAATAGTAGAATTCCAAAGAGTAGCTTGAGTATAACCATAGGGATTCACCATGACTCCATTACCCCCACAACATCTCTAACCTATTATAGGGTCCATTAGAGCCATAGAGACCCATATAAGTCAACAAAAGTGTCCAAGTTGACCAAGGTCAACCTTAACCCTAAGAGAGTCAACTTAGCTCAATTTGGGTCAATTGACCACCTAAGTGTCAAATGACCTCACCCTTAGTCTCTTGGCATCTTGGGGGACCAATTGGCCCCAAAAGCCCCATGCCTAAGTCACCCAAGTGGCTAATTTGGAAAAACTTAACCCATAGCTCAATACGGTCAACTTGGGCTAACCTAGCCCAATCCAAGTAGGCTAAGCCGAAACTAGTATGGCCCATTGGTCTAGGATGTAGAGAGGCACCTTTGGGGCCCACTAAATTCAGAGATTGGTGACTAGGAGAGAGAGAATGAAAGTTTCCCCAAATTTGGAGGAAATAGAAAACTTGGGCATAATGGTCATCAAGGCCATGGAGGCTCCATAACCCCCACTTTTATGGGGCTTTTACTCCTATGAGGGAGAGGAGAATGTTTCAGTAGGTGTCCTGCCATTGGGGTGGCTCAGCCCCCTTAATTTGGCTGAAACCGAAAAGTTTGATTTTTGGTCATTAATGGAGTTTGATGAAATTGGGGAGTTACATGCCCCCTCTTCTGAATTCCTTCTTTAAGGACATTCACTAGAGCAAGGGCAAGCGTTTTACCCGATTCCTTTTCAATTCCAGTGAGGTTGTTGTAGAAGTTGTAGAGGAGACAAAGCTCGGTGGCTAGAAATGGAGAGGAGGCAAAGCATACGCATTCAAGCCGCAAACCAGGTCCTCCTATACTCCTTCTTCATGGGTTAGATCTTAGGAATCTTTATAGACAAGAATCAGGATCAGTTGAGCACGATCCAGTGGAATTTTTCCACTATTTTTCTGTGAAAATGAAGGTGTCAGGTTCGCTGGAATCCACCATCTTCGGCAGCCAAACCACCTCCAGCTGATAGCCCTCACCTCAACGGAGGTGGTGGTGGCGGTGGTTAGCCGGGGAGGTGGTCGGAGGGCAGGCAATTAGGCTTGGAGATTGCTCCAGGTCAGGCAGATCTAGGTCGTTGGCTGGAGGAAGAAGAAATGTAGGAGTCACCAGATCCGCTTCAAGATCTGTGCAGATCTAGATGTATTAAATTTTGTAAATGTATATTTATGTCACAGAAAATCACCTTCCTTAGAATTTAAATGAAAAAAACTTAGAGGCCTTTTCAGTAAAAGTGGTCAACAGGAAACCTGTAGCACTATGAGTCTAGTTTACTTTAGATTGATTTGAACCGATTTGGAGTTCAGGTCAGACCACACCACTCATTTTGGTGAGGTCTATACTTAGGGTTGATCAGAGATTGTTTCGGGTGCCCCCATCATTCCTGACATCCAAATGACTTGAAATTTGGATCATAAGCCAATCATATCAAGATCTATAACATATCAAGATCTATAACATATCCAAAAATGGGAATTTTTGGAAATCATTTCTTTTTTCAGGTAAGGTTTAATTAAAGGGTCTAATAACCTCCAAGTCCTCCCAAATTTTGGTGAGTGGTTCTTACAGTCAATATAGGACTCTGTATAAAATTTCATCCCATTTGAAGATGATTTGATTTGGAATTTGGAAACCCTAGCCTAGGCCTAAAAGGGTTATTTATGTCAAACTGTCCCTTGTGGGTATTGAGTGATCAAATCACCTCAACAGAGATTGCAACTTGGGCCACTGATTTATTATGATAATAAACACACTCACATGGAGTATGGGGTGAATTAGGGTGGATTTTCCCTAGGACCCTAGTTCAAACCCTACGGTTGAACTTTGGAGGTTTGTGAAGGACATGGGGTGATATGTCCTTGTATGGAGTTGGTGTTTAGTCCAAGTGATCTTAGGGTGGTGAAATTTCCTAGGAAGGAATTTGGTAGTATTTGGACACATGCACCACACTTTAATCACTTGGGAATTAATTAGGTTTTTACACCTTATGGAATAATTAAGGGGTCCTATGACTTTGGATCTTCATGGGATTTTGGTAGGGATAATTTTATAGTAATATTAACCTCTGAAATTTATTATAGAATGTTTAAATAATAGTAGCTCATACTGGTAGATATAACCTTCACCTTGTCCTTTTTGATTATATTGAAGTAACTGTGGTTTAATTCTCTTAGAATGATATGGAACCTTGGCAAAGTAAATCAAATACCATTTGTATGCACTGATAAATTATTTGAAATAATTTGGCATTTCCTCTTAGTACTTCATGTGTAAAGTGAACTTGTGCACCTTGTTTTGATAAATAGATAATAAATACTATATCTTCCTGGAAAATTGTGTTACTTGGTCAGAGAACGTTTTAGGGCATAATAAAGCTTGTAAAATTATTACTTGTTATTTGGATGAGTTTACAAGAATGTTTCTTCACAAAGTGCACTATCATGGATTTATTTGAGGTATTTTTCTATATAGCTTACTGCCCTTGTATTTGCATGAAAATTAGTCAGTAGTGTTTTATGATCTTAATAAGGCTCTGGTAAATTTTTTATAATTTTTGGACTATGAATTGTGGTATTCCTTTTGTTACACCTAATTATTTGAATTACCTTGAATTAATTATTTAGAGGTTAATAAATTTATGCAAATATATGGAATTTGGA